>CM033117.1:15583809-16303809 GCA_019321725.1 Paulownia fortunei
AAGAACTATATATTCTTATGGAATATTTAGAAATTTAGTAAAACTAATAAATGCCCTCAAAATAACTATGATGACCAAGAAAGGGGTATATGGGGGGTGGGGGAGACTAATTTTGTTTATACATTTTTGAGAAAATATGAAGAATTCAGATTTAAATTTTTTTAGCTATATATTAGTACTTAGTACAAACTTTCTTTTTATGCCATCTCATAGGCCTTGCCACAAATTTACTTGTACATTTATGAATGAACACTGTTTTCTTTTCACATATAGTTGAATCTTTTATTTTAAATTAGTATTACAAATTGATGTAGAGACGGGACAGAGAAGTCAGGTGAAACATCAAATTTAATACCACAACCGAAAAGAACTGATTTTTCTATACCAATGATAAAAAGAAATGACAATGAACTAGATCTATTACTTAAGAAAGAAAATGAAAGTAGCGGTAAAAACAAGACTCTTTCGAAATGTAATATGAAAATTGAAGAAGTTAAGAATTTTTTAATGGTTGGAAAAGTATACGCCGGGGGGGGGTTGTTAATGCATTCGGAATTCTGAAGGGGGGAATTGCTGCTTTAAATCTAAAGCATGGAATCAAATATAATAATACCTTGGGGAACTTCATAAACAACAGGGGCGGGGGATGTCGGCCCCACCTGCAAACTCCCTCCGTCCTGCTTGTAGCAAACAGTCGATGCGGAATTCCGATTATACACACACGTCCCACCGGATCGTTCGCAGCTTTCGCAATTGGCATTATCCGCTGACCATTGGATGAAAAACCCGCCGGCAAGAGCATCCTGCAAAACATTTATTGACGAAGCCGTAGGAGATTCCAGGGCCCGCGAGGCTGACTGGTTCACCGGAACAGAGATATTGTTGTTGCACGTGATGTGGGTTCCCGGGCCCGACGATGCATCCCCTGTTCTAAACAGATTTACGGTTGTAACACCATTTACATCGCAGCTGAACTGATTGGGAAGCGTGTTCTGCTGCTGAGACGTATCATTGGTGCAATCGAAGTAGAGGGTGACGTTCTCGTCATTAGAATAGGGAGGAATTTCGAAAAGGTGGGGATTTAAGTTTGTGTTGCGGAGAAGTGTTGGGCATGTGGTTTTCCATAAGTCTTGTCTTGCGACCTTGAGAGTGTGGGTCGAGAAATTGAATTCCAGGACTCTGTAGTATAATGATGAGATATTGAGCAGAGGGACATCGCCCTGGCAGTTGAGCTCGAAGCCTGGATAACCGCAAGACAGCGGCCGGCTGCCTCCCCAAAAGGGATAGCTTATTTTGCTTATGCTGCCACATTGAAATGGCTGGCTACAGGTTGCATAGTCCTGATAGTTTTGACAGAGAAAACCTGGGAAATGGATTGATAAAAGGGTTGCCTGGATGAAGAAAAAAAGTTTCTGGTTGGGTTTGGGATGCATTTTCAGACAGAGAACTTGTTTAACCATGATATGATTGCATGAATTTTAATGGTCAAGAAAGAAGAAAAAAAGTTCTGGATAATTGATCCTGTATTAGTTTTCCACACGAGTATGATACTCAAAGAAGCTTCATCAAAGACTTGCAGTCAATGTTGGCCCACAAATATCTTTCTTTGATTTTCTACATTCATTTAGTGCTTTTGGAATTTGGGTTTTGTCATAAAAGAATCAAAAAATAAAGTTGAAATTACTATTATCTAAAATCAATATTTTCCTCACTGAAATTCTAACATCGAACATAGTTTTAATCTCAACAGTTCTGTGGGGACAAAAACGAGTCTTTCTTAAAAGATACTTCTTTTGTTGAAAATGTGCAGAATCCAACAATCCTTGCTTTGCCATTTGACCTATATATTTATTCTGGATGTCCAGCAATTCCTACTGTCCATACATGTATTTCTTACAGTGATTTCCTTCAGTCTGGAGAATTATAATTGCACATCAACTTCTTGATATACATCTGTTGATAATATTTTTTTCTTTTTTCACTGTAACAGTAACTTGGAAATAAGAAGAAATTTGTTGGCCATAACTGAACCTTCTATATTGTTGTGATAAAAAGAGAGAGTATTTATCTCATTTATAGGACCTTGTTATCTTAATACTCATGCTAATATTTTTGGCATCTCTTTCCCAAGGGTCAGGCTACTCTAGAAAATCAGCAGTCTAGCCCAGTTGCTTCCCTTCTAGTTGCCTCCTCATCGATCATCTCAAGTTTCTTATCTTTTTAAAGAATTTTGATCTTATTTATTATATCATTTTTCCCCAAAGGATCGAGCTTACCTCGTGTCAGTTCAATCTTCTCGTGAACATGAATTATTTGCTAAAGCCTCCAATCATTCTTGCTAGAGTGATTAATGATGAATGTATTGAATATATTATAAATTGAAATATTGATATAACGATGTAATGAATCAGTGCAAAAGTGATTGCAGCTTTTGTGGGAAAAAAGTTTGTAGTTACTGTTTAAGTATTTAGGAAGAGTTGAAGCTTCCACCTGAAATAACCCTCTGTACATCTTATAATTAAAAATAATAATGTTGTTTAAATAGATTTCAGTAATTTTAATTTAATCTTCACACGTATTAAGAAACAGTAAGTTACATTTGACAAAATTTATATATAGTGTAGATATATATCTCAAAATGTTATTTATATCTTCATTTTTATCATTGAAAATTATAATAAAATTCAATTTTAATAGAAAATCAACTGACTAAAGAAACCTAGCAAAGTTGATTAACATTGTGATTAACTTAATTTCAAACGTATCATATTTGCAAAAGGTCACAAGGTTCCATTTAATTTCAATTTTATATCGAACATGCCGAAGGACAATAAGCTCAAGCCAATTTGAAAGTCGTAAGCTAAACTTGATAATTTTCAAGCTGGTCTTAATATAATTGCAAACTAAGCTAAGTTCGAGCTGAAAGTTAGGATTGTCAAGAGTGAGCGTATATAAGTTCTGAAGTAGACTTGGACTCGTTATAAGTATATTATTATACATAAAATTGGAAATTGTTAATATATAAAAACTATATAAAAATTTACTTAAAAACATAAGAATTCCAAAATTTCATACTAAAAATTTATGCTTGTTTGAGATTAGTTGTTTTATTTAATGATATAAATTTTGTTATTCTTCACGCTTAAAAATAAATAAATAAATAAATTTTAATTGTTTCAAATTCGGTTTGAAACTCATATAACCAAACAAATTCAGAATGTAAGAACTCGTATAGTATCAAGCGGAGAGTGTCTAGGCAATCTCAACTCGCTTAACTTGATTGACAATCTTAAGAGTTACACTTCTCGGAATTCAACATCACATAATGAATGCAAAACATTTTTTGCTTGCCTATTCTTTTTTCTTGATATAATAGGTTATTTTCTCATTAAAGAGCAGAGTAATAGAGCTCCATCATCAACAAGAAAGAAAATAAAGAAATATATGCTTGAAAGGGGGCTAAATTCTTTATGGTACTATTTTTGCAAAGTTGAAGTGAACATTAGTTGAAAGGGGTAAATTCATCTTTTGTAATTAATACAAATTATGTTTTATATACTAAGGGCTCGTTTGGTAGCTTTGATGGGATAAAACTTTATATTTTTGCAATGGGATATGGTATGTATCATAGGCTCCTTATATATTATTTGCCAAGTTGTTTTAAATTGGTTGATATACATCTCCCAAAGAATATGTCATTTGATTGGACAATAAAAAGACATGATACAATTAAAAAGGGTTTAATGAACAAAAATACCCTTATAACTTTATAAAAGAAAAAATTCATTTTATCCTTATTATATCTTATATAGTATTTTATCTCATTTCTATCAAAATATCAATTAATTTGATTCTAAATTTTATTCAACATATAAAAACTAATTAATGATGTTTTATTTTTATTTTATATAGTTTTGAGTAAACGTTTTAATTATTATTAAGATATTTTACTAAAGATAAAGTAAATATAATTATTCATATTAAAAATAAACATAAAAAATATTCCAAAATAGAAAAGTTTTAAACCAAGAAAGACACAAAAATAAATTCATAAGGAAAACACCCTCTACAATCAAATATGTCAATAAATTTAACTCCAAAATTGATTCCACAATAAATAACTAATTGAATAAGACATTGTTTAAACACATAAAATAATAGTAAAATATCATATTAACAAATTAAATAAATATATAGAATTTTATATTAAATAAACATAAACCAATAAAAAAACACTTTAAATGATGAACTCATAAAGAAGAAAAATATTCAAGAAATTAATGATTAAAGAAACGACCCCTGAGCAATTAAATATATCCCTAAATTTTATTAAACGTTAAATTAATTGAATTTGTCAATTTTCTTTACATAATTTTAAACAAGCCATATTTAAATAAAACATAAAAATGGATGTTAATTTTGTTAAACATATTTAAATAAAAATATCTAAAAAAATTAATATATTATTCAATTAGTATTTTCACATTTAAGAAAATTTGAGGTAAAACTAGTTGACATATTTGATTATAAAGAAATCTTTTTTTTTAAGAATTCATTTCTAAAAGATTTTTTTCTTTAATAATTTATTTATTTTAATTTGTTAGTATCATATTTTACTATAATTTTTTAGCATGAGATGTAATTAATATTTTCATGTTTAATTAAACTTCTATAAAGCAAAAATGATATATATTTAATTTTTTCGTGTAGAATAAAGTTTGGAGTTAATTTAGTGATATATTTGATTGTAGAGGATGTTTTTTTCCCTAAGAATTTATTTTTGAACAAAGATTTTTATATTTTGAAATATTCTTTCATATTTATTTTTAATATGAATAGTTTTATTTATTTTAATTTTTAAGTATGATACCTTACGAATACTTAAAATATTATTTAAAAATATATAAAATAAAAATAAAATATTATTCAATTAATCTTTTATGTCGAATGAAGTTTAGGGTCAAATTAATTGATATTTTAATTGAAAGAAGATAAAATGATATAAAGATATAATAGGAGTAAGTGAATTTATTATTTTATGAAGTCAGTATTTGTGTACATTCAACTTAATTTTTTATACATGGCCAAAATGAATTTAACCTTAAAAAAATTCAAAATACCCTCAACTTTCATCACACCTCCCAAAGCCTTAAAATCACGAACATCTTTCTTCCACTATTCTCTCTCATAAAATATATATATATATATAGCTCTCCAAAAATGTCCAAATCCATCAAAATAAATATAACCAGAAAATTTAAAAAACACAAAATTAAAAAATGGGAAAACCCAAAAGAAATATAACAACATATATTAACTTGTGAAAACCCATCTAGTGGTGTGGACAGTTCAGTATACCGATCGAATCATAATTGTATCGAGAATTCTATGCGTATTGAAATTTAACCAAAAAATTTAATTCAATATTCGGTATGAGTTTTTTTCTTCTTCATATTTTGATATTCAGTTTAGTACTGTTATGTTGGTCCAGTATATTGTATTATTTTAATAATTAATTATTTAATAAATTATGTTGACTAATATTACTGCTTCTAATTAATAAAATTACCACTTGATGATGTTATTTATTTATTTATGTGATTGTTCGATTTGGAGGCTAGTAAATCCGTATCCTCTTGTTGAACGGGAATAAATGAGAAAAAAATAAAGTTTAGTTGTGAATATAAGTGGTATATTAAATAAAATAAGTTTTTTATTTTTATTTTTAAATTCGGCCTTACAATTAAAGAAATAAGTTCAATTTTTTGGACCAAAATGTTCGGTTTGGTTCGATTTGATTTGATGATTGGCGAATCATATTCTTAACTATTTTTTTTTTTTAAGAAATTTCAGTTTTATCAAAATTTGTATTGAATTGACCAAAATAATTTTAGTATTTATTAAACAAAATTGAACTATTTTAATTTGGTATTTGGTATGAAATATTGATGTACTGAAATTTTGGTATATTAAATTTCAATTCGATACGATTTAACGAATGAACACTTTTAAACGCACCTCACAAAAAAAAAAAAAAAAACCAAAGGGAAAAAACTCACCGTGAAATCATCCAAGAAGAACACTTCAAATCCTATTAGCCAAAATGCAGCACCAAACTTTAATAAAAAGTTAACATCTTCCACCCATTTTTATCGATTGATTTATTTTGAAGAGATATGTGTGAAACTCACCTTACTTTGGCTTTGAGGAAGGACCAGGGGTGTTTACAATTCAGTAAATCTATCGTAATGAATCAAAACCGAATCAAAAGATTATATTTGGTATTTAATTTTTATTTTTATAAAAAATTAATATTTAATTCAATTTTAGTTTTGATTTATCGAACAGTACCATAATGAATACCCATACTGAATACCGAACTATTTATTTTTATATAGTTTTATATTTTATTTTTATATAATTATTTATTGTTTACTTAATAAATTTTAAAATAATAAATCAAAAATAGAATTACAATTGTGATATTTAAATTTTATTTTTATACACATATGTATATTATTTATTGTTTACTTAACAAAGTTTAAATAATAAATCAAAAATATAATTACGATTGTAATATTTAAATTTTTTATTTTTTAAAAATTTGGTTACCGAATCGAAATACCAAAAAAAAGTTTGGTATTAACCAAACTAAACCAATTTTTTCGATTAAGTATTCGGTATAACATTTTGGCGAATCAAATTTTCAGTACGATTTTACAGAATAAACACCAATTCGAAGGAAGCTTGGATTAGGTGGGAAGTCTTAATGGGAAGAAATGAAGAATGAAGTATGAGACAAGTTAAAGTTTGCAAAATTAAGGTTTCAAGGTGTTTTTATATGCAAGGGCTTTTTTGTCCATTCAAAAATTAGTGTGGGAGGCATTTAGGCATAGTAATCCACAAACCAAATTTGGCGTTAAAATGATAACAGATCTTGTTGTTTGAACCAAACGAAGAATTAGAGTGGCATAGGTATCTATCAAGGAGCTACTCTAGTCAGTCCACCCGTTTACAATTCAACCAAACTCTACTGGTCCAAGCGAAACATTCCAGTTTTCTGGGCCTAGTTCAAATTATCAGTCAAGTCTGGCATTGCCCTGTAATCAAATTTCTAGTGAATTCATGGTTTAAAAAGTTGTTGAAATCGGTGATAATATTGAATTGGTGTTGGAAGATATCAAATTCATTGAACTTTCAAGGGAGACATGCTATTGATTAAGTCCGTCGTAGGAAAAAAAGGGTATTTTGTAGCAGAGTAAATAACAAGAATTTGAATTTCTAATTTGACTCTTATATCAGTAAGAAAGGAAGAAAACGAAATAAATATATTATAAAATGCTCAAAAATTTCAAAAAATCATTATACATATAAAAAAACACAAATACTGCTCATTAGGACATAACAAAAAACTTTTTATTGCATCAAATATTAATAAAGTTAAATAGAACTTAAATTTGTATCGGAAAGTGTTCAATATAATTATAGCATAGATAACAATATATTTACTTAATCGTACTCCTGTGGTCTCAAGTTTGAGCCAATATTGGAAGATTATGTTATGTACACTGTTGTCCTTTAAACTAATGGTTGATAATAAATGGTCACACATTATCACTTTAATTGAGAGATGATAGTTTCGAAAAGAAAATTTTTATTTTTTGAAATTTAGTTTTATTTGGGATGCCTCGAAATAAAATTGAGAGTAATAAATTTGATAGTTTCGAAAAGAAAATTTTTATTTTTTGAAATTTAGTTTTATTTGGGATGTCTCGAAATAAGATTGAGAGTAATAAATTTGGGATAGATGAAGTATTACTGAGCAGTTCTACAAAGAAGTATTAACTGCAATATCGAGTATAACATTAGGGACAATTCGATATTGGATGTTGTGGGGATTATATCTGATTCCAACTGTAATATCTAACCTAAAGCTGAATTTTCTTTCTCCACATATGCTGAAAATGACGAGGAAATTTCTAGCCCTGGCAGAGTAGGAGAAAACAGAACTGGCCTTGGAGGAATTTGTATGGATTGAAGACTTCCCTCTTAACAATTCCACAACCTTAGACATCGAAGGCCTATCTGATGGAGTGGTCTGAATGCACCAAAATCCGACCGAAAACATTTTCCTCGCAGTTTCTTCTTCCTCTTCAATCATGAGATAATCTAATTTCCTGGTGATATCAATTATTACCTGCTCGTATATTTTGTCTGGGAAATAATTCTCACTCGATTGGGTTGCTTCAGTTTCAATAATTGTTTTTGCTCCAGCCATTTTAAGAATCATCATTCCATAGCTATAGGCATCAGATTTATGAGAAACTCCTCCAAAATTTCTGGAGCAATATACCCGATGGTGCCTCTTATCCCAAGCACTGATAATATGCTCTGCTTCTTCTTGCACAGTTTAGCCAGCCCAAAATAGGAGATTTTCGGGCAGAAGTCTTCATCTGGAAGAATGTTCTGAGGCTTGATGTCAAAATGAACAATCCTAGTGTTGCAGCCTGTGTGCAGATATTCCAGACCTTCGGCAACTCCAACTGCAATCTTGTACAGTTTTTCCAAATCCAGGTGACAATCTGTATTGGCTAATCCACTATTGCTGATGAACTTGTCCAAAGATTTGTTGGTCATAAATTCATAGACTAAAGCTGTTTTGTTTCCATCATAGAAAAACCCCAAGAGATTGACAATATTGACATGGGAGGCTCTACTAATGCTGGCAATTTCATTAATGAATTCTTCTCCATTGCTGTTGGTCTCTGTCAAAACCTTGACAGCGATGAGGCAGCCATCAGGTAGCCTTCCTTTGTACACACATCCATATCCTCCTTGACCAAGCTTATCTTTGAAGGATTTGGTTATTTTCTTGATTTCGGAATATCTGTATCTCTTTAGAGCCAGAGATCCATGTTGGAATATAATTTTTTCTATATCTTGCTTTCTTACCTGGTTAGGGCCCCCTCGTGAACATCTTCTTGTCAGGTAGCAGACAATGACAATGGTTAATGTAGTTGTAACAGTTATACCAATTATCACACCTGGATATCGGAGACAGGTTGCATGATCCGACAACAGAAAACTACTAAAACAGAATAATATTGAGAGTACAACGGTCGACGGCTTACCTACTATAGCCCCTACTCTACCAGATGGCCGTGGAAAGGAGAGCTTAATGGCTGTCGATTTACCTACTAAACGCCCTCCAGGACTTTGAGCAGGGGTATCTTGGCTAATTTTCAGTTTAGAAAATCTGCTTTACCAAGTATCTTATTTTGTATAAAATAAGACATTTAGACAATAAATTTACATTAAGTATAACATTTATAAGATCCATAAGAATAACTGAACGAGTATTTGTTGTGATGAGGGAGAATATTTGTCTCTTTTATATAAACTTGCTATCTTATTATTCATTATAATATGTTAGTTATTGATAATGTATTGAGTGTATTACTTAGGCCCAGTTTCATTTTTATCTAATTAACCCATATAAAATTTTAATCTTGGTGTTTGATGGAAAACCTACTTTATTTTTGGATTACATGAGAAGGAATAACATGGGTTGGATAATATAAGTAGCATATGCCTCCTTTTTTATATTTTGAGTTAGCAATTTTTTCAATTTCAAACAATAAATTCAAGTAGTGGATTATCATTTGTTCTTTTCTTGCTTTTCTAAGTCTATAGTGTTAAAGATACTTATATTTTTTGTTAATAAGATTTATATATTCTTTCTATTATAATAGTTACATTATTAAAGTTAGTTCATATGGCCAATTTAGTTTGTAAATAAAAAGGCACATCATACAGTTAGTAGTCGATTATTTATAACTATTTTTGTCGAAACTCAATACAACATGCAACAAACTAATTAATAAGTCACAATCACACTTAGGGCGCTTTTGACGCACATTAAAATGAGGATGAAAATTATTTTTCATAAATAACTGAAAACAGATTAAATATAGAATTGGCAAAATAATTTTTCTTTTCATCCTATAAATTGGTCTACTAAGATATTTGGTCTTTTTTATTTAAAAATTTTGAATTTTATCTTCAAACATTTAGTCCATTAACCTTCTATAGTAGGTAAAAGTGACTCATTGTTCCCTTTTTCTTTTCTTCTTCTTCATCGGCTCCTCATCTTCCTCTTCTTCTTCTTTTTCCACCACCAACCCACCCAGCACATGACCACCACCCCACCCACTGCTTATGTATATATATAAATTGATAGATGTACATTTGTGTGTGTGTGTGTATATATATATACATACATATATAATAAATATAACATTTGAAAATGGAAAAACAAAAGAAAAATCGAAGAAAAAAATATGGTCATTTTTTAAAATATTCTAAATAAGAGAAAAACTAGTTAAATTAAGATATTATGTTACTATACAATTAACACTTTTCTATTTTATTTTTTAAAGTTGAATTTTAAGTATTTTTATTTTTAAATATGAAACTTATTAACATTTAATATTTTATTTAAATTTATGGTAAGTAATTAAAAATATTAAGTTTACACTAGTTTTTTCTTGCCAATAAATACTAATCTGCTATTTTATTTTTTAAAGTCAAATTTTAAGTCTTTTTTTATTTTTAAATATAGAATTTGTTAATTATTTAACAATTTATTTAAATTCATGATAAGTAATTTTACACTTGGTTTTTCTTGCCAATTTAATTATTTTTTAATTTATTTAAAGTTTGACTTTAATATATAATTTCTAGTCTTCAAGTATTAAAATTTATTAACATTTAAATATTTATTAGATTTTTGTTATAAGTTGTTTAAAATATAATTTAAATTTATATTATTAGGCAATGATTATCAAATATATTTACATTCTAATTATACTAACTTTTTAAAATTTTACCAATGAAAGAATAAATCTATTTTGACCAAAATGTCAAGTTGGCTTTGTTTTTCATTTTTCTCTTTATAACTTATCCACCTATATGACCAATTTTGCAATTTTCCCTCCAAAATTAATTTTTCCTCAAATTTCATCCTAGTCAACTTAATCGAATTTTGAGTTTTGTCAAACTCGCACAGACCCCCACCCTTTGTCATCCCCAAATCTAATCAAATATTTTTATTATGTCTATAAAGATCTACTCCTCGTTGGGAAAGATTAACCCACATGGGATTAAGAAAATGACTAATTTTATATTTTGGAGAATTAAAAATTCTATCACTAAATTATATCAATTATACCAATTATGTGTTTGGGAATAAAAGATTTCATTCCAATATCATTTCATTCTTACATATCAATCATACCGTAAATTACCATACATTTATTCAAATCAAATCTTTATTACATGACTTTCTCTTCTTGTTTCTTCACAAGATCCATTTTAACCTTTGAACCATCAAATAACAAATTGATATATTTATCCCAAAGAAAAACCAACATTTTTTCCAACTCTTTTTCCTTGGTATTGAATTTTATTTATATAAGTAACCATGAAAAGTCCTCTCCAAAAATAAAGCAGTTTTTTGTATTTATAGAAAAAAATGGATCAAAACTTTAATTTGAAAACAACTAAATTTCAAGTTTCACCTAAGAAAATAATTGGATATATCTCACTTTACTCTCCTCTACTTTTGTTGAGTATCACTTTATCGCCTATACTATCAATTGTCCTACTTTACCTCATTGTATTATAAAAAAAATTAACCAAATTACCTTTACTAATTATTTATAGTAAAATTATTTTTAAAAGTTTTAAAATTAATAAACTTGTATTTATATTCTAATATCTTTTCAACTTAATTAATAACACTTAACATTAAATTCATTTTATTTTTATTATTCTTAAAGTTTAATAGCCATTTTTTTATAAATAATTCCTATTAAATTTCTATATCGTATGATATTTTTTATTAGCTAATACATTTTACTTATAAATTTTTTACTTATCATAAATATAAAAATATATAACATATTTTTAAAAAGTATTTTGTTAAATACATAAAATATTAGTAATAAATTTCTCATTGTTAATGAAATTATTAAAATGTCATAAAAACAATGTTAAATAAAAAAAATATTTTTAGTTATAATTTAATACTATTAAATAAATTATAAATAGTCGAATTATCATAATTTAATAAATACTATGTTCTATTTAAAAAAAATCATAATCATTTTACTAATTAATTTTATTACTATGACTTGATTATAATGATTATTTTGAATTTAACATACTTTCTATGAACTTATGATAATTCAATTAATAATAATAAAATTATTACTAATATTTTATGTATTTAGTAAGATGTTATTTAAAAATATTTTATATATTTTTTGAATTTATATTGAGTAGAAAAATCATAAGTAAAGTGTATTAGTTAATAAAAACTATTCTACTATATACTAATTTAATAGGAACTATGTTAAATTAAAAATTAATTATTAAAATTTAAGTATAATAAAATTTTAAATAAATTTAATGTCAAGTATTAATTAATCAAGTTGAAAAAATTATTAAAATATAAATATAAATCTATTAATTTTAGAATATTTTAAAATATTTTTACTATAAATAATAAGGATAATTTAATTAACGTTTTTAGAGTACTAGAGAGTAAAATGAGACAAATTTAATTATTTTTTTTAGAGTATTAGAGAGTAAAATGAGATAATAAGAGTATAAAGATGTAAAATAAGAAAGAATGAAAGTATAAGAGTGTAAAATAAAAAATTTGAGAAGATAAAATAATACACAATAAAAGTAGAGAAAATAAAATAAAATAAACCCAAAATAATTTTACGAAATTTAAGAATTGCAAAAGAACCTTGTTCATTCCCTCCTCCTTATCTATTTATTCAAGAGTCCCTCTCTTGTTTTCTGTTCTTTTTCTTTTTCCCCTCCTCTTTGCCGGGAATTTTGTTTCCTTCCTAGTTATTTTTACCGATATATAGTGTTAGTGGCAATCTATGTAGTGGCCAACTACAAATTCAACACTTAAATTTGTTGAGGTCAGTGAAAACTGAGATTAGACATAAGAGAAACATGAGGAGGGGGGGATCATATCAAGTGTTCACTACAAACAAGGAGGAGAACCAACAGATATAAATATACAGATTTGCAGTTATGAAATAGCTGAAACTACAAGCTGCTCACATCTAATTAATACAAAATTTTACAATTTAAAACAAACGCAGTTCTTATTTTCTCAGGGTCAGATCAAATATGATTGAGATACATACTCAGGTATTGGAAGCTGTCTATCCACACAGAAACAGTGTTACTACATTACCTTCCCAGATGAATACAGGTGCATAAAATTTAATGTCTATCAAAGTGATCACCAGATCAAGCCTTTTCTTCTCCTGAATCTGTCAACACGGTCTGTACTCATTCTAGATTTTTCAGGCATGCTCGACTTCTTAGACTTGTCAAGTCGGCTATCCAAACTGTTTCTAGAAATTTCTGGAAGATCTGGTTGCAACTCAAATGTGTCTGTGGTACTGCTTTCAGCAGATTTATTCTTACTGTCAGAATTTAGTGATGCTGTTACAGAACCATTGACTGCTGGCTTTGATTTTCCAAGAGCCAGTACAAACTTTTTTAGATGTTTAATGAACTCAGGATAAAGTTCAAGATTGCAATGCCCACCTCCATTTATCCATAAAGGTTCATATTTTACCTTGCAAAGCTCCCAAAGCTGTTTCCCATGGGAGCAATCAACAACTTCATCTGCAGTACCCTAGATATGGAACTAATAATTAGCAACCATTCACCTCAATGTGAGAAAAATTACAATCACTCGTATATTACAGGCATTTCCAGATAAGTAAATATTTAATCTGAAACACCTAATGCATAAACTCCTTTATCATGCTCCCAATAACATTATGTAAACTTTGACTATCCAGAAAGCATTTTTTAAATGCGAACAATCCCATTTAGTAGAGCACTCAATTAGGTCTGCCATCACTATCAATTAAAGTGAAAAATAATATTGTAAGGGTTAGAAGTTGTGACCATATAAGTTATTCTTCTCAAAATGTGAATTTTGTATGGATTCCATAGACTTCCCCAAATTTTATCCACATATTTTAATAAAACTGCTCCTGCTGTATTCTGTATCTATCTCCTCCCCTCAAGGGTATTCAGCGGGAAATAGATCGTTCAGAATTATATATTCTCAGACATTCAGGATTCCCTTAACTTTTGGACCAAATGAACTCGAACTTAGTTTGATGGAAACTGAGCTAAGAACCAAAATTTAGAAGTAGAAGAAGAGGATGAGGAAGAAGAAAAGCGAAAAGAACAAAATTAAAATAGAAGAAAAACAGAGGAGGAGGAGAGAAGCAAAAGCAAACAAAGAGAATAATGAAGAAAAATAAAAAGAAGCAGAGGACGAAAGATAGCAGACTCTCTCAAGAGGAGGAAGAAGTGAGATAGAGAGAAGAAAAAAGTAACTGGCATAGCTGCTAGTGGTGAAGGTGGAAGAGCTTTCTGTGGATACTGTTTGGGGTGCAGTAGCTCCTGCTGAAGAAGAGAAGCTGCTACTGATCCTTCATATTTATCACTTTCTGTTTTTCTTTAAAAATTTATAATTCAATTACAGTTCTTATTTAATGAGGCATGCCTTTTTCCTGAACAAAATTGTGCACGACAAACAAAAGAGGTTGATCTTATTAAAGGTTTGAGCCTCAAAAAAGGACCCATGCAAGGGCCTCGTGTCTGGAGCCGAACTATGATTCAGATGAGATCTAACGTTTCACAAAAGCCTCCCCTGGTTTACAGGAATATTAACTCTGGTTGCCTATTCCAACACTCATGAGATTGACTCATTAACATGTGAAAATATACAGACAAAGTTTAGCTAAAAGCATTACCATTGCAACTACACGCAACACGAGGGAGGGGGGCAATCAACAGCCAACAAGAGTCAAACAATTAAGAATCTGCTTGCAAGTAATAATCATATCTCTACATATCTTAGGAAATATAAGCAAGAAAACAAGAAAGGGGGGTTAAGTAAAGAAGGAAAATAAGAAAAAGCAAGAGAACTTACATGAATAACAAGAACTGGACAGTTTATTGCACCAATTTTGTCAATATTCTGGGGTTAACAAAGAACAACTTAGTGTCAATAGTAGAAGTGTCCAGTAGCAAGATAGGGGAAGAGATACATGCGCAACAAGATGAATTATTACCTTGTAAATATCAAACCAATATGTCCGTTTTACAGGGTACAATACCCTTAACCCAGATAAAATTGGGCTATGTAAAACAACACCTCTCAAGTTTGGTACACGTGAAGCAAGATCTATGGTGGGACCACTACCAACAGACTGACCATATAGTATTAGTTGTTCGTCTTTAACCCCATACTGCTCCTTGAGGCATTTATATACAGCATCAATGTCTGCGTATGTATTACATTCAGTTGGCTGTTTCAAAGAAAAACGGATGGTTGTGTCATATTATGACAGGAACTAATGATGTAAGCACGTAGTGGGGAAGTACAAAATTCAGTAATTCACTGATAAACAATTCTGATATATATTTATTTAGGATGCTTATATGGAACAAACAATGAAAAGAATTTTATGCATAATTTCATTTTTACAGTGCAAGCAACCCATCCCAAGTTTTCAGTTATTCCTCTAATCAGGTGTTTATCCTTTTCTTGAAAATAACAATTTACATGCATTAAAGAAACCCAGTACGTGTACGTGCAAAGTCAGTCACCCCATAAATCTTCCATAATACTAGGAGAACTCATATACTACATCGACTGACTAAAATTTCAAGCATACTTAAATATATAATATTGGTATAATTTCACAAAGTAATTTCCCAGGAAAAATAATCACCCAAAGCCCTTCATGATATGATTAAGTTGGCAATAAATTGACACAGGCATATCAGGCCGCACGGCAAAGGCCAAGAACCAAGATAACGAATTTCCTTTAACTTATGACATGATTTTTTGACTAAGGAAAAAGAAGTAAAATGCAAACCGCTACCCAACCTTGGTGTGATCTGTTCTCTCGAACAAAGTACTCACTCATCTAGGCAAGATGTTAATTTCAATTATGAAAAATTGGTAAGTTTGATCCTCATGCATATTTCTACCATGTCGCTGAACGAATTGTTTGAATAATTATCCAAAATTAAAATACATGCTGATGAGTGATCAATGTCTGATTTCTTGTAGTTTGCAACCTCATTTTAAAATGGGTAACAGCTCAAAATAATGATTTTATTGTGCTCCGGTGGAATGAAATCATGCGGTGGCAATGCTTAGAAAAAAGGGCATTGTAGATCAGGAGATGCAATCCTTAGACAAAAGAGAAAAGTTAAGCTAGTGTTCATTTTCAAGATGTATTCTTATATCCAGAAAATAGAGAACGGAAGAGCAATGATCATCATGGCACCAGAGAATCTTGATAAAAACTTTTGGAGGCGAAATCTTTACTACTAAGGATTCTAAAATTTGAACATTTACCCACTATGTCCGGGAATCTTTACGTGTGTGGGTGTGTTTGTGTTATAAGTGACTCTTAAACCCTATCACCGTATTCTCAACTTTCAGCGAGAGTGGATAACAGTATTAATGGACATAGTTTCACTTGCCATACATTAAGAATGAAGTTTCATAGTTATATATTTATTCAAATGTATTGTTTTAAAAACTTGTACATTGCTTCTTAACTATGGAACCAGGATTATTAATATGATGATGATGATAATGCTTGACTAAAAAATGTCATGCAAACATCTTTCACCATCCAAGAACCATCTTTGGCATGGTCAAGAAGTGTCAAACACATGTTCTAGACTGTTGGAAGAGATCCTATTGTAAGGATACTTCAAAACGAAGAAAAAGGAAAAACTGCCAGAAGAGCAATGCTATATGACAAATTCTTGACAGTGTCAATGCTCTTGATCTCCAGGCGTTCACTTAATAAAACAGCTGGATAAAAATCCTTTGGGAAATCTGAATATAGCATGCTAACATGGCATTTATTTAACAAGTATTGCATTATCATAATGTTATTATAAACAGTAACCTCTCTGTCCCAAATTGAATTCATTTCCTTTCAGGAATAACCAAATCAAGGTGCACCTTCTCAAAAAAAGAACACTTCATTTAATTCTCTTATGCAGAAACAGAGTTACTAAAAAAATTACATGTTGCATTTATTAATTCAATATACCAAACAGGAGGAACATCAGATACTGTAAGCCACAACGAGGGATAATATTGTGAAGCTACACCAAAACACCTCTCATATCAAATCGATTCAAGCAAAGAAAGAAACTGAATTATGGACAAAGGGAAGCATATCTAGCAAAAAAGAGCAAGGACAATCGATAACGAAGTTACATTATTTATGTTCTTAATATATCCTTCCAACTTCTTAAGAGAAACTAAATCCAAAAGGAATGAGCAATTCACTAGCAAACAATCTGAAGGTCCCAGTGAAGACAAACCGGTGAGCCAAAACACTTATAAATTGCAGTTTAAAGTAGGTATCTAACCTTTCCAGTGGACTGTCCATAACCTGAGTAATCATACCTGAAGACGATAAATGAATGAGCAAGTAAGAAAAGTACATTACCATCAATAAAAATTGAACAGTCAATTTCTATTACTTCAATAATTGTAAAAGATGCATAATAACGAAATTCGAGGAAAAAAATGCACATCTTGAGGGAACATTATCTGGCCAGGAATCTTTTGTCTCATTTTAGTTTCACATTATTAAAGGGATTAGAAAATGATAGCATACTCCCAGAAGCCAAAATAGTACTGAAGAATAGAAATTGAAACAAATTGATGGTATCGCACTAGCATATATCAGTTACAAACCAGATGAAGAAGGGAATTTAAATAAGTGGAGTTAAAATGGTATCTCCATTATATTTAAGGCCCCGAGAGTATTAAAAGAGATACCTGCACTCAAAGTACTCTTCTTTTCCATATTGATAACTTAACCTATTAAAACGGAAGGTAAAACCTAAACTTTGCAATGCTTGCAGGACCTAGACGTTAAGCTATTCTCTATTACAAAATCAGAGTATTAGTTCTTATGAAAACTATCAAGAATTATAGTTGTTTGGTTTTTAACTTCTTAAGTATTCTTTTATCGAATATTTATTTTCCAACCCTGTGCGGTTTATGGTGCATTCTAAGTTCATTCCGGCAGTTACCAGCTACTTCACTGCTTTGTTCACTCATTCCAATTCCTCAGGACATGGAAAGCAGTTTTGATAGTTCAATGAAAGAATTAGAAATTTCTGAAATGTATAACTTGCAGGAATTACTTATGAATGAGTGAGCAAAATCCACAGCCATGGAAAAATAAATTTCATTATGAATTTCTCCTTTATTGTTCTTTTCTTCAAGTTTTTATAAATTATTAGCAAAACTAATACTATAACTGAAAAGTTAATGTAAGGATATCGGAAATTACCCCATCAGATTGATGCGGAGACGGAGAGTAATCTCAACGAATAGCTCATACATCTGACCTAAATCGGCGGCGTTACCGTGGGAATAGAGCAGTGTAGCGGTGGCCTTGGGGTGGCTGATGTGCACCGCAACGACGTCATTTCCCCTGCGCGTCCTCAGCCTCAAGACGTCGACGCCCTCCCTCCGGGGCACCTCCGGTATGCAAAGTGCTCCGCCGCGCGACTCGTCAGCCACCACCGTGTACGACGGTGGGTTCGGCGGGAAGAAGGCGAATTTAGCAGCGATCGATGACGTCACCCCGCCCATCCTTTTCCTCAGCAGCAACACGACTATTTCCCTTTCTGTGGCGGCTCAGTAAATTTATTGCACAATTCATAAATAAAGCTTGTAACTTTTATCTAGTAACTTCGTCCTAACTTTTTCCTTTTGTTATTTAGATCTCCTTTTCGAAAAATGAAGGGGCAAATGGCGTCGAAAGCGGGTGGCGGATAGGCGGCGCGTGGGGAGGAGGATAAGAGGAGCGAGAGTGGGGAAAGTGAAAGCGGAATTTTCAAAGGAATCTGGGGTAGTTTATGAGGGTTTGGGTTTTTCGAACGTTGGAGTGATGAGAGAAAAAGGATAGGAATATGGTACAGTGAATACAGTTGTTGTTCTTGACGGCGACTTTATAGAATGAGGGAGTATTTTAGAAACTGTTGTACCTTTTTTCTGGATTGTGATGTTGTTTTTCCTTGTTTTTTGGATATGAAAAAATATTTTTTAATAAAAAAAGATTATGTTTCATTATTTGACACAAAAGTAGTTAATGTTTGTGTCTTAAAATCTTGAATTTTTTTTCCAATTACTCTTATTGCAATTTTGCCACAATAACATTTGGTTTAATTTCAATCAATCCTCTAGTACAAGTAATGCAACTCAGAACTTCTTTTTTTTTTTTTTTTAATTCGAACATGAAAAATAAAAAATGAAGAAGGGATAGAACTCGGATTCCTAACTTTATCTATAAAAATGAGGTTAAGATCAGTTACCACTACTCTTATGAAAATGAAAAAAAAAAGACTATATTAGCCAAGAATAACCTTGAGTTTAGTATAATATTGCTAAATTTATTGAAAAGTTCTAATAAGTTCTTATATCTTATAAAATATTTAATATTATTTTATTAATAATATTTTAAATTATTTGGATAAGTAAGATCGTGTAGCTCATAAAATATTAATAATGATAATTTTATAATTAATATAATTAAAATAAAAAATATTAATATCTTAAAAATAAATTAGAAAACCCTTAATTTTTTTAAAAAAATTATAAGATCCTCAAATCTTATTTTAGAAGTTTATAAGTTTCCTTCCTGAAAATTTGACAAAAATATTTTTATGACATTTTTTAAACTTTTTAATATCTTATAAAATGTTCAGAAAAGTTTATAAACTCACACTCACTTGACTTGATTGATAACTTTATTTAAAAATATTGTTGGTACATATACAACTTATTGGTAACCCCCCAAAATTAAATTCTAAACTAAGCCATTTTTTCCGAGCTTTTATATTTATCCAAAATAGAATAATAAAAATGTAAACAAGTTGAACCCTAAACCATAGACTGGAGTGGCAATTCGCGGATGGTTTCTAAGTTCTAACACTAGATTTATATTCAGAAAACTTGGTACAACCTCGGAACCAGAATTTTACCATATTTCTAGCAGGTTCAATCTTCCTATTGGCTAACACAGTTACTTAAATAGGTTTTTTTTTTCTTTTCTTTTTTTTTTTTCTTTTTTCTTTTTTCTTTTTTGGGATAAGTACGTAGTAGTATTTTTCTTTCATTAACATCACCTAACTTTACTAAAAGCTACTTTTTTTTTCTCTATAATACAATCACTATCAAATATTTTATATACTCCATATATGTAGGTCAATATATAATTACTTGATTGTAGTTGATTCTACACCACTTATACCGAACTTGCTCATTGCTTTTTGCAAAGAAATGGCCCATGATAATTATTTCTCTTTATGGATATGACATACGAATGTAGCGTAATATTTGATGTCCCTGGTGCAGTTAAACAGTCATACCACCAATTAGGACTTTTTTGCCTTGTGTTATATTTTATATTGCATGTTAAGTTATGTATATTTATTTTTATTAAATATATATTTAAAATTAATTATATATACGTGATGTGATGTAATATAAAGTATAATATAAATTTATAATAAAAAAATCATAATGGTTAGACCATAATGAAAAAAAGGATCATATATCACATAAATCTTTAATATATATGAAAAATTAAATAACAGTAGCATGGATTATGTTTTTTTCTTAAATTGATTTTTTTTTTACATGTATAGTAAAAAAATATATTATGGGAAGAATTGCAATGTGTTTGGATTATCATTCAATTGCTTCATGAAAAATTTAAAGATTGATGCAATGTGTATCGTGGGATATAATTTTATGAGTCGGTAGAATAGCTTTTTTGAAATTAATTTTTTTTTAGAGATGTTCACAATTGTTTAAAGATTGGTTCCAGTCTACGACCCAAATTGAGGCATCAAATTTTGTACTAAAATTCTCGAATGATTAAGTCAATATATATAATAATAACTGAACTTGATAGTTTTAAAGCATAAAATAAATCACATAACTTGTAAAATGGTATGAAATAGATATTTATAAGTATTCATAAAGGGATTTGGCCCAACATGGACCCTTAGTATATTTTGGGTCTCATGGATTGAATGTCATGTTGGATTATAATATAAAGTTTTTAGACTCAATTTATCAATACCAACAATGATAAAAATGAGAAGTAGAACTAAGGATGTTAATAAGACGGGTGTGGATGAGTTTAGTTAAATTCAAGACCCGTTTTACAAAAAAAAAATAAAAATAATAAGACTTAATACTGGCATGCCCCGATTTAATTTTAAATCCAACCTACCTCTTTCAAACCCCAGGACTCTAACTATGGAGGCTAGAGGCTACTCTAAATTTTGCAAATGACAAAAGAACTCAATCGAAGGATATTTTAGGGAGTGGAAGACACAGAGCACAAAAATAAAATGGTGGCAGACTTGTATATACACAATATTGACTTCCAAAAGTAGGCAGTTGCGAGTGAGAGGGAAAAGAAAATGAATGTCCAGATGAAGAAAACCCTAAAATTGTCAGTTATATACTATTCAAAGTCTTGAAAAATTAAATTCATTACTCATTCCATTACCTATTTATTCGCTCCAAACCAGTCCCATATCAGACGAGTTTGATATGGGTCCAAATACTTGAATCCATTGTCAAGTAGAATTGTATATGAGCATCAACCAATAAAAGAATGGTGAGGTAACAAAATCGAAACAAACATAATTGTTTTTGTATGAATTTGATTTTACATCAAATGCTTGAATGAATTCATTTTCATTTCTTTTTAAACTATATATCTTTATATTATTTAAATTACGGAAATTACCACGACAAAGACAATAATTTTTATGTTCCTATAATTTTTTGTGTATAATCAATACGAGATTTATTTATACCTTCTTTAATTGATTGTATCTGAGTCTTGATTATTTTGTAGTTTCATTTCTCTTATTATTCTCAATTTATTTCTTATATATGGACGTCAGAAATACATTTTTGATAGTTATGATATCTTTCCATAAGATTGCTACTGACACTAAATATCTATAAAATTACAACACTTACTTTTTCTTCACAAAAATGGTTTGCTTCTATTTTAAGTCTATACGTCCCCTCATAATAAATTAAGATTTTAGGATTTTACTTAATAATATTTCTGATATGTGACTTACATATTTATTATCGTATATTTTGACCCAGAACGTCGAGCAATATTTCTTAATAATGAGTCAACATAACAATTTTTCTTGCTACGACTATGTTAGTCCTTTTTTTATCCTATATTTGGGCATTCTTCTATCAACTATAACTAGATGCTATAAAGTTTTTCTAAAGGGCATTATTGAATTTGGAAGTGGAAAATTTGGACCACGGCTACGCGCATAAGGGTTGGGACTTGGGGCACATCAGTCAGCTTCACAGCCTTTATAAAAGGTGTGGTTGGAAAATTGCTTTTGGAGTTTTCTCTTTATTACTATTGTCAACTTTTTTTTTTTAATAATTGAGGTGTCTATAATTGATTTGATGAATTTTAGAGATGGTCAGTTTTTTCCTAATTCGCCCATCGAAAAATATTGATATTGTAATAGTTTATACATATTTAAAATGAACATTCGATGCGTTAACTTCTGTCATGATACAATCATATATCTTGCATGGAGCTCAAAGATAGAGTCTGCGAACTCACCTACCAACGATCACATTCACAAAAGCAGGCGTACACTTTAATAGCAAAATTTTATTGATGATTATCCTGTTCCAATTCACACTAGCATACCAATTTTGTTAACTCATTTTATATAGTTTGAGACCAAAATTTGACATGCCCACTTAGTGGAAATGGTCCATTTTTATTTTTTATTTTTGGGGGGTGGGGGGGGGGGGGGGTTGTTGAATTGTTTTTTTTTTTAATATATATTTGAGAAGAAGAAAATTTTGAAAGCATATTCTCTTCAATGGGAGTGGGAGTTTTTTTAAATTATAAACAGCATAGTAACTTTTATATGTGCACGGAGAAGGAGAACTCGTATGAAAAAGCACAATAACTAAAGATAAGAGGTTTTAAAATTTAAATATTATTAAAAGTAAATTAATTTGGAGAAAAAATAGAAAATATGAGCTTTAGCAGAAGGAATTGAGAAATTAATAAATTTTGTTAAAATGTCAACTTTAAATAGAATTATATATATTTTATACCTGCATATTTTGTAACATTCTATCAAATTTTTTCGACTAAATTTTATTATAAAAAATAAGTGTAACATGCGAAATGCTCAACTTGTTAAATAATTGATCGATTGCTTACACCAAAAATCAAAAGTAAAGTTTTGTTTGTGAAAGTGAAAATCATGTTCAAAAATCATTTAAAATTAAAGATTGTGAATGTAGCATGAGGAAAATGAATATCATACCTATATGATGTATACGGTCAAAAAGTAAAAACCAAGTAAAACTATTTCATAGTATTCAAATAACAACCACTTTGTCGTACCATAATTCCTAGTCATTACATTAATGTGTATACTAATATAAAAATAACATATAATAATATAGAATTTTGATCTGACATCATTAATTATACAAAAATTTACATAAAAAGACATTTATAAAAAAAATAATTCTCTAAAATATTTTTTCGAAAATAACTCGGACGCAAAATCAAACGAAGCCCAAGAATTTTTCCGTTTTGCAAGCCCACAAAATTTAGAGCCCAAATGCAAAAGCATATGTGAGAACTGAAAAAGTGTGAAGCATGCGCAAAATAATCACCCAACACATGAAAAAGCTGAAAGCAAACAAAACGAGGCACGACTTAAATTCAGATTATATTAATTTAATGGCCTTTTCTTTGAAATCTTTTTTCCAAGACTCTCGTGGTCATTATCTTGGCACTTTCAATAATCCTGTCCCACCGCTTAATAAAAAAAGCTACTCTTCATTTTCCACAACCACTTAAAGAAATCTGTTTGTTTCGACTTTTTCACCGGTGTTTGATTAAGCGACTTAAAAAAAAAAGTTATAATCTGTTTCTTGGCTTGTAGGTAAAAGATACCATAATCCCATGTTTGGGTCTTGTTTGGTTCGCTTCATGACGTGGCGTTGTATTGACAAAATTGGTGCCTTTTTTACCTCAGTATTGCTGGACGGCTACGATTTGCCAACCACTTTGCAATGCATGCCCCTGATAAAGATTGGATCTAAATGAGGAACTGGGGAAAAGAAGGGGCTGATTATTCTTGCTTCTGTTTGCAGCATCTTGTAAACCTATCTACCATTTAATAATAGAAAATTTTAGTTTTTCTTTTTTGTTTAAAAAAATACAAAAATTGGAAAAGATGATTATCATTAAAAAGAAAAAAGAACAGAATTACAAGTATTAAGGAGGTCATGTCCGAATGCAAAATCTTTTTTTTTTTTTTAAGATGATTATCAAGTACATATTCATTACAATTAAATTTTAGACTTGTTAAATATGAATAATTATATTAATATATAAAATACTAAATATTATTCATTATAACAAATTTCAAACTTATGAAATTCTTTAATACAGCAAATAATAATAGAAAAAAATATTAATAATTTAACACCTACTTTGGTGGAGCTTGACCGATGGAATCAAGACCTCTTAAATGTTAAGAGCCTCAATAATGTCATTTGAGTCAAAACTCAGATTATCCCAAGTCCTACCTATAACCATATTGGCAACACAATACTAGAGATGATAATAAAATATGTTCAAATTAAAATTAATCATACTTAAAATGAATTTTTTAAATTATAAATAAATTTGAAGTAATATTTTAATTTTTTTTGTTATTAAATTTGTCCCGTCTCAAATCCGTCTTATTTATTTTTTATTTATTTTAGACTTATTATATATATTTTTGTGTGATTTTATTTTTTACAAAAATATATTTTAGATCATTTTAGTTGATATTATTTTAAAAAAATATTTTTAAAAATATTAAAAATTATATAACAAAATCTAACGACTCCAACCTGCCAAGTGCGAATCAATTTTGACAAACCTGCCTTAAACCTTGGTTGCCATCTTTACTCAATGTGAGGGTCTCCTACTACTAGGTTCCTTACCAGGTTTCTTTGAATCCAAACAAATAATAAAATAAATAAATTTATATTTGTAATGGGATTGATTCAAACTCTAATTAAAATGATAAATCGCAAGTAAAGTATATTTTCCTTAAATATTTTTCCTGCCGAATAATTATTTTTGCCCCATTTATATATTCTCCAACAATAAAAATTTAATCTCCTAAATAAATAGTAACTATCTCCCGATATTCATTCATTCAAATGCCGTCTAGTATTCAAAAATTGATTAATGGAGTATGAAACAAAATCTCAATATCTAGTACTCATGCTTGTAGTGTGCAGATAAAATACTCTTTTTTCTGCATTTTTTCTTTTGCTAGAAACCTATTAAATGCAAAAACTTGCAAAATTTTAGTACTTTAGGTTGAGTGCGTATTCCCCTTTGCTTTGTCTTTTGTTGTGCAAATGCCAACTATTTGCTGCCTTACAAAATCTGTAATAAGGAAAAGTATGCACTAGGCAATGTCCATGTCCTCTCAACTACAATTATCATGTGTTGCCTAAAATCATGTTGGATAAGCCAAAACCAAGTATGTGTATATATATATATATAATATATATATATATATATATATTTTAAAGGAAAAATTGAATCCTAAAATAAGGTAAAGAGAGAGAAATAAGATTCGAACCCTAAATATCATTTATAAGAGGTGAAGTCAAGTATTGTCACTCTCTTTCAAAATCTTTACGTCACATCAACTTTTGGGATAGACTTTAGGCATTATTAGACTTAATCAACTAGAACTTACCTCTTTTACATACACATGATTTACTTTTTATATAATTTTAGTTTAGAATTTACATTTCTCGTCTTATATATATATATATATATATATATATATATATATATTTAAAAAAATTCGAACCCTAAAATAAAGTAAGGAGAGAGATATAAGATTCGAACCTCAAATATCATCCATAAGAAGTGAAGTCAAGTACTGCCATTTTCTCTTCCATAATTTTCACGACACAACAACTTTCGGAATATACTTTAGGTATTATTAGACTTGATCAACTAAAATTTATCTCTTTTAAACACACATGATTCACTTTTGACATAATTTAAGTTTAAACTTTACATCTATCGTCTTTCTCTTTTTGACTGCTCATTTACAAAAAGATAAAGACGAGAGATGTAAAGTCTAAACTTAAATTATATAAAAAGTGAATCATGTGTGTATAAAATAGGTAAGTACTAGTTCATCAAGTCTAATAATACCTAAAGTCTATCCCGAAAGTTGTTGTGCCGTGAAAGTTCTGGAAGAGAGAGTGGCAGTACTTGACTTCACCTCTTATAGATGACATTTAGGGTTCGAATCTTATCTCTATCTCCTTATCCTATTTTAGGGTTCGAATTTTTTTAAATATATATATATATATATATATATATATAAGATGATAGATGTAAAAAATGAATTATGTGTGTCTAAAAAAGGTAAGTTCTAGTTGATTAAGTCTAATAATACATAAACTCTATTTCGAAAGTTGTTGTGTCGTTCTGAAAGATAGAATGATAGTACTTGACTTCAACTCTTATAAATAATATTTGGGGTTTGAATCTTATCTCTCTCTTCTTACCTTATTTTAGGATTCGATTTTTTTTAAATATATATATATATATATCTTCTGTTCGAGCTCTCACTTAACCTCCCATTGTAAAATAGCATATACTATTTCACTAAAAAATATATTTAGATGTTGGGAATCATGATCTTAATCCCCAACCTTTTAGGGTGTTAAAAAAAATATACTACCACTCTTAAGCAAAATATATAAAATAAAACAGTAAATAGTTTTTACCCCTCTGGCTGGCCAAAACCTCCGTATCTTTCTTTTATTATTGGGATCCACATTTAAGTAGAGGTTGAACATAAAAGTACTCTGACAAAGACCAAATAAAATCAGTATGAGATAAAAATAAATTGCACATGGTAAAAAGTTTAGTAGAAAAGGAGACAATAAAATTGTGGATTTTCTTTTTCTTTTTCTTTTTCTTTTTTTAGGTTACAAATTTCTAGATTGACATATATTTGTGCATAGAGAATATTTTATTATTATTATTTTCATTTGAGTTAACCGACAAACTATATAATTACATTCAACAATCAGGAAGTACCATGAAAACCCATATGTCAAAACCTATTATTAAAGTTTAAAAACTTTATAATCATATTAGTATTTTATCTAGTTTAATAATAATTTATTCTTTTAAATAAAATATTTAAGTTATTAATTGTATTTAATTAATTTTTAATATCTTGAAGTAATGAATGATATGAAAGGTCTAATTGGTCGCTTCTTATTAAAAATTAATTTGAAATTAGATAAACATGACTGAAACTCAAATAATAATAAATCATAATTAGAGCATTTAGAAATCTCAATTTTAGCAAATTATGATTTTCAATTATCATAATTTTCTAAATGATGACATCACAATTTGAATTTTCTCAGGTATTAAACGATCAATATTAGAGTCTAATGCGTGGACCTAATTGTATAAATAGAGATAGAAATTATGGAGAAATCAAACATTTTAAAAATAAAAAAGAAACCCCAAATTCTCTATTACCGAAATTCCGTACAATTTTTGCACAAATGTTACTCAGGTATGGCGACGAGCACAGGTCGCCAAGCTCTCCTCAACAACCGTTGTCGAAACGTCGCCGACAGCGGCCGAAGCGATCGGGTCCCACCTCTCCTCACTCCGCCGCCGCCACCAGACGGGAGCAACCCTTCCCTCACATTTTCCGAAACCGTCTCCCCGAACGCCGGCGGCGAGGACACAAACAAATCCTTCAGCTTGTGGCTGACCGAAAGCTCCTTACCCTTCTCCTGCGAGCTCTCTCCGTCTCTGCTCCCCCTCCGATCGGGCGAGCCGTCGTCGCAGCGCGGGGGCAGCCGTCTCCCCCCGCCGCCTCCGCCGCGGCCGAGAAGCATTCGGAGAGTTTTTCGGCGGCGGAGGTGGATTACTGGGCTTGTCGTCGGGCTCCTGGTCGGGCTTCCGGCAACTGCGCACTGGGTTGCTAAGAGCTTGAATTTCTGCAGAGTTGCCATTTTGTATAATAATTTATTCACTTTCGATTGTTGTAGAAATCGATAAGATAGAGTGGTGAATTAAATAAAATGGGGTTTGGGATTAATTAAGGGGTGAAGATGGAGAGAATGAAAAAGTGAGATCTGGGCATGTTGTGAGGAGTAGTGGCCGGCGAAGTATTCTCTGTTTCTTTATTATGTGTGTGTGTATATGTGCATATATATATATATATAATATATGTATGTATATGTGGTGTATATGTGGATTTGTGGAGTATGGGTGTGAGTGAAATGAAACAAAATAGAGAAAAGGAAAGAGAGAGAAGAAAGAAAGGTACCAGCAAGTGGACTGTGGCATAGTACAGAATACAAAGGGGTCTTTAATAAGACGGCAAGCTGAATAATGGGTGCGGGTTTAAATCTATATTGATATTGTTTGGATTTAAATTATTTTTTTTATATTTATTATATACATACATTTGTGTTATATTAAAAAAAATATATTTTTTTAGTAAATTTTAGTGTATTATTATTTTTAAATATTTTTTTAATATTTTTAAAGTAATAAAATAAATTTAACGGGTTTAATCTGATGGAGTTGGGGTCGGTGTCTCGACATATTTGAATTTGAGTCCTAATAAGTTGAGTGTCGAGTTTGACTTATGTTATATAAAAAAAATTATTCTTTTTTTCTTGGCATTATAATTTTATTTGATTTATATGCAATTAAGCATACAAATTTAAAAAGTTTATTATTTATTATTATTTTTAAAAATAGTGATTGAGTGATAGTAATATCATATTATTAATTTAAATTGAACTAAATATTTTGAAAAAACAGTCATTCTAAATAAGAGCTTATTTTAGGACCTTCTGCGTTCTATAAAAGAAATAAAAATTATAAATCTAGGACAAATGAATATTTGTAATAATTTGATTAAAATCAATCATAATAAAAATTAATAAAAAAGATAAATTCCTTATAATAAATCATTTAAAGAATTGATCAATCAAACGAGAATAAAGACATTGAACGAGTAATTTCAATTGTCTCTTATGAAATGTCCAAATAATATTTTATTTTTTAAAATATTTTTTTCAATGAACATATTCTTCTTTTAAATAATAATGTGATATTATTAATTTTTAATTACTTATTTTAAAATTAATAATACAAAAAATAAAATATTAACTTTTTTAACTTTTTTTATTTTTTCGTATCTAAAAGAAATGAATAAAAAATAATGAAAAGGAGAAATAGTAAATAATTTCAATTATCCTGTAGTTAATCTGAACCAATCAAATCAATCATGTTTTAATGTTTTTGGGTCTTTTCAAGTTTCAATTAAATCCCACCACCAATATTCTTACACGTGGCTTGGAGATCCGGCCTTGTCTTATTTGTTGATTAATAATATTCACAAAGTATCGTACTACACTCACTATGCCGTTATTATGCGACTAGATTTATGTTTTTGGAGTTATAATGCGACTAAAAGAATACTTATCATATAATTAATAAATAAGTCGTATTGCTAATTGATGCAGTATTGCCCCGAGGTAATTAAGGCAGTTGATAGTGGTTGGGCTACTAATATAAAGGTTTGTTTGATTGTGTAGTTGAAATGTATTCTTGCTTTAAATATGAATTATATATCAAATTATCTTTATATATTTTGACCATCACGTCAATCGATTTACTTGTTAAGTGTTCTTAAAGGATGAACATTTACTTTTGAATTTAATCCGAACATAAATATTGGATCCATGAATATAAAAAAAAAAAAAATTAAAAAATAAATAAATTGTATTGTACGAATTCTATACCCAATGCTATAGTCATTGAAGTCACCTTCCTTGGATGCATATTTCATAGTTTGTATTTTTGTGAATATATTATTGAAGAATGCAATTATACAACACTATCTATATATGAACTTCATTAATTTCAATTTGAATTTTTATTGTAATTTTTTATTATATATTATTGACTTTATATTATGTGTATAAAATATTTTATTAAATATAAATTTAAAATTAATTGTATATGCATGACGTGCATGTGTGATAAATATATAATATTCAATATAAAATTATAATAGAAGATTCAAGCTGTATGAATCTAAATTTTTGATCTTGATTTTCTCCTTCTAAATTTTGAAATACATGTAAATATATTCTAATTGTGAAAGATTACTCGAATCTGTATCTATATTTTTTAGGGTAAATTATAAAAACTATCCATGAAGTTTAATTTTATCACAAAAAAATCCAACTAATTTTTAAAATTACAAATACCTCAATGATATTTGTTTCTATTTTGTAAATTACGAGGAGTGTATTTATAAAATAAAGATAAATTTCAAGAGGGTATTTGTAATTTTGAAACATAATATTTTTTGTATAAATAAATCAAATTTCAATGATAGTTTTTATAATTTACTTTATTTTTTAATTCAATGCAAAGTGAAAGACGGAACTCTAGGTTGAGGAGTTATTTGGATTACTCTCAAAAAATTAATATCTTTGATTTTGTATTTGGGGGCATAATAAGTCAATTTGTACTCTCTAACACCTTCTTTCAATCCAACATTTTCTTTAGTTACTGTTTTTGGTGAGCAGCATTAAAATCACTCATCCCTGGTCATGCAAAGAAGGTGGTCGAAAAGCTATTCAACATCTTGTACTTGTAAAATCCTACTGTAAAACATATATACAAAGTCGTCAACTTGGTTAATGCAATCGAATAAACATTATTTTTTCAAAAAATATTAAAATTAAAAAGGATGAAACAGACCGTTTGTGTAGCTTTCATAATACAAACCTTCAAGAGCTGTCAGGAGAAGAGGATGCTTAATCATGAATTAGCCCACATTCAAACAATTTTGGTGTTGACTTACAGGGCGCAGTGCAGCAGACAAGGGTCTTTTTGTTGCATATTTATTGTTTTCCATAAAAAAAAAAAGAAATTAATGGCTGAGGAAGGCGTGATTTTATTTTGAGAAAAGTTTGAAGGAACTATCATTGAAATTTGTTCAAGTTTTTGGAATTTGGAGAAAAGAGCGTGATCAGTTCAACTCAGTTTCAAATTTCCAGAAAAAAAAGGTACTATGATTGCAAGTGTAGCAGTAGTTATTATTGGAGTTTGTAAGAAAATTGAAATGAAAAAGGTTTGAGAACTTTGATGATTTAACTGTTTCTCACTTAACTTTTGATCATGGCACTATTTACATTTCAAACATATTTGGTGCTAAATTTGATGGTGCCGGTGAGCACTAACAAAAAACAAAAGCAGCAAGAGAGGATTATAGTATTAGACGGATTTTAAATTTATAATAATATTAAAAAAGTAATTTATAATTTTTTTTAAGTACAATGATTAATATATTGTTTCATTATGTATCAATTAATTACGGATCGATAATTATCAATTAATAATTTATAAGTAAATAATTATTTACAACTAATTATTATAGAAAAACATATATGTGTTCGTATATGTAGTGGAATTCAACTTAAAATGAATGTTAGAGGTTATAAAATTCAACATAAAATAATTAGACAAGTGCATCAAATTCGTTATCATGTATTTATAATTCTTAATTTTGAAATTCTTGAATTCAAATACAATTTGAGTCAAATTATTGGATTCAAATGGGTCAATTACATGCTGCATCTAATGGAGTGTAGACCGATAGAGATCAACCTTCATCCAAACACTCATATAAAGATGTTTGTTTTTGTGTATAGAGGAAGAGTAGATGCTACATACGATATATTCCACCAGAAGTAACATCTAGGACGATATAACATCGAGGAGACCACCATTAAATCTATTTCATAATCAACATAATCTCATGCATGCATAGATTATGTATTGCAAATTTAGCCTAAACTTTATAGCTTGTTTCGTAGTGGGCAGGTCGGGCGGGGGAAGAGTACAGACAAGAAAATCTAAGGCGTGGAATCGGAGCTAATGAGGGCCTGCTTGTTCCATATCTCATTCTTTGAAAACAGCCTTCATAACATTTATACATTAATTTTTTCAAACATGTACCAACCTTGGTGCCCGACAATGTCATTAGGATCGAATCTCTACGTCCCTACATTAGAGATTGTTACCCCCAGGAATTCTGAGATTTGGTAACCCAGAAGTTATACGGGTACACAGAGATGATATTTTTGAGAAATATGGGTATTTTGCGAAAAGAAAAAAATGACTAAAATGATGAAATTATTGATGCAGTTTCAAGGTGTTAAAGTGTGTTAAGTAATGGAACTGTTTGCTATCTTTTTCACTGTAGAAGAAAGAGCACAAGAATAAAGAGGTTATAGAGGAAGAATTCTACTTGGGCAAAACTTTCTTGGGTCGATGGACCGTGTAACTGTATTAATTTATTATCAAAATGCATAACGAGATTCATGCACACCCAGCATATGTAAAAAAATTATTTCCCATTCAGAGGGACCAAATTTGGCTAAAAATATATTCCGGGCTTGCAATGGATGTCCGTGCCAGATTAGCTGCCTATTTTTCATGGATTTCAACTGTCACACAAGCAAAGTTAACCCAAATCCAAAATGATTAGAGTGTAAGTACTTGACATGGGATTAATTAATTCACACTTTAAGGAGAATGAGCAATTAATCACAAGTGTTATAAATTCAATAAAAGGCTTAAAGTGTTGAAAAAAATAAATTCAAAATAAATAAATAAATAAATAAAAGGCTTAAGCACTTTTGAGATTTTAAGTGTTAGAAAAGTAGAATATAAGTTGTATAAAAATAAAATTATTTGAAAGTTTATAAACTTTTTAAAAAAATATCTCATTTTCAATTTATTTTTAAAATAAAATTTTACTTTAATAATTTTTTTTAATTTTGATAATTTTAATTACAAAATTATCATTATTCACATCTTAAAAGTTTCATAATCTTATTTTATAAATTATTTCATAACTTATTTTTAAAATAAAATCTAATATTTTATAAATTGTAAAAATTTCTTATAAAATATAAAAACTTATAAAATCTTTTTAAAATTGTAACTGACATCTAGTTTCGCATACACATTGAAAACAATTCAAAATGCAAAATTGCCCACAAATGCCTGTCAAAATTCAGCCGTTGTGTAGTCAATCAAGATACTCGTATAATACACAATTAGCAACCCATCATACAAAGAGAACTTAACATCCATAAGACAGATCAGACGGTGTATAAACCTAAGACATCATCCTCTAACGCGAGCATGCCAAAGCATAGCTACAATAAATGCATATTAATTCACCATACTTGTGAAATCTGTCATTCCCAGTATTAAAAAAATTGCATAAGCAATATCGATAAACTTTACTCGGGACGATCAACTCTAAATCCACAGAACACAATAATGGCTAGAAGATAAACCATCAACTCTTCAAACTTTTATCCACAAAAACACACTTCGAATATCAAGTTGCAAGAAATAAGTTTTTCTCACATCTCACTGCAAAGGTTTTACTCCCAGACAAGGTGGCACAAATGAGAAATGCTAGATCACAACTTGGCAAAGATGAAAACTAAAATAATAGATTGAATTTAAGAGCAATAAATCATCACTCATACAAACCTAGGATTTCAAACCAAAAACAGGATGCAGACTGAAAAGCAAGACACCATGGCAAAACACAAGTATTGAAGGTCAAATATTAAAGGTTATAACACAGGAAAATTGTATGTAAAAGTTGATCTCTTTATAGCATCATACAAATAATATGCCAACAATGCAGAATAAACATCTCGCATAGTTAATATGCTAGATTTTAACTTGTCCATGCACGTCCAGATAACAACCCCAGTATAATCAAATTGAAATTTCCAGTAAAAGTGAACAGCATAAGACGTAAACTCCAACTGGTTAAACTAACCATTACTAAGTACTCACCAACATTGATCTATTCCAATCAACAGAACACTTTTTGAGTAAAAGATCACAAGATTAACATCCAACAAAAATAGAAACAGAAGCAATCCAATTTCTAGGAAGAGTTTGAAAAGATAGCACACAAACGGGGAAAACTTTTAATCCAATCCATCATCATCATATATCCCTTCCCACCAAATTCCAAACAGATAAATCAATGATCTTTTGACAAACATACAGTTCATTCAATTAACAAAAGGACAAACCTTGTAGCATCCAGATAAGGGAAATTTCTAGGAGAAAATCAGAAAAGATTTAATCAAAATTGCCATTACTTAAACTAACGATACTCACTTGATCAGTGCACGAAAACACTTCATCTACAAAGTTAGACTAGTAAAACAACAGAATTAACTCCAAAATTCTTCCAAAAATGAAAAAAAAAACAAGAAAGCGGAAAACAACCCCATCTAATCAATAGATTGCAGCGACGGGGCACCGGCGGCGGCGGCGGCCACGTCATCCACCGTAAATTTGCCCTTATCCTTATCCAAAGCTCTTCCCTTAGCCTTCCTATCAAGTAAATCCTTGCGATCCTTATCGAGCTTCAGCTTAGTGATGACGACCTTAGAGGGGTGGATTCCGACGTTGACCGTCGACCCATTGACCTTCTCACGGGTGATCCGTTCGATGTGGATGACCCATTTCTTGCGGTAGACTTGGACGATTTTGCCCTCGCGGCCTTTGTAGGTGCCCCGCACCACCTGCACCTCGTCGTCCTTCCGGACCGGCATAGATCTGACGCTGTACTTGTTGCGCAGGTCGGTCGCCAGCGGCGCGCTCATTATCACGCGGCGGGCGCTTGAAGGCGCCGTGAAATGCGCCTTACGGGACTTACGGCGGGAGCTCGAGACCCGCGGGTTGTACTTCATTTATCGAAGATGGGTGTGTGTGTGAAGGGCAAAGGGAAAAATGGTAGGAAGCGGCTGAGGGAGTATATCAGAGAAAATGTAGAAGAGCTGGGAGGCAAGGATTTCGAATTAGGGTTTTGGTGATATGACAAAAATGGCCTTTTCCTTAATTTTCCAATTCTCATTCTTTTCAGCATATGAAGTTTCAAATAAGAATTCAAAAAATGTATATTTTTTATAATTATTCTTAATGTAATAATCAATTAAAAGTGTCAAATTATTATTTTAATTTAAATTATAATTTGAAAAATAGAGTATTTCTTTGAAACATTTAAAAAATAAGCAATAATAAATTTGAAATAACGAGAAAATACTATTAATATAAGTTAAAATCTTTATTACGTCGACGTCTTGTTAATTTTGGATAATATGATACGATCACTCATAAATCTTTATTTAAAAGTATATTCTATCCTTACCACATACTCCATTCTCTCTACATGGTCTTTGATAAAAACTTGACAAATAATTTTATAAGAAGTTCATTGATATAACAATTTCATATCAATGCATGCAAAAATAGCATAAAATAATCTTACTTTTTTTACATTTTATATTATAGAGAGAAAAATAGTTACTTTGCATAATATATTTTTTCTTTTTTTTTTATCAATCTAGAACATCAAATCTCCTAAAATATTTTTTTTAAGAATTGTATAACTAGAAGATTCTTCCAATTATTGTCTTAAACAATCCAAATACCTATCCAGCATGTTGCAATTTGGTTTGACATACTCATAAATGAATAAATTCTTCAACCACTTGAGACAAAATATGACGATATCGTTTCACTCTTCACTCTTCACTCTTCACTGTTGCAGTTAATTTTGTGAGTTGTAAGAGTTGATATAATTTTAGTTGTAAGAGTTGATATAATTTTATCACGGTCGAACTATAATGTGTCCTAGAAGGAATTCTCATAATCAAGAATCTTGAAGGTTTATAAGTTCAATTCTTATCTCTTTAGTAGGCATTTCGCTTAGCTTTTTTAATTTCATCGTACACTATTCCGCTCTTCATTAGGATTTGTAATAAACAAGTTGTCATAAAGTAGAGCTCTTGTGTATCCACGCCTTCCAAATGTGTAAAATAGAATAAAAAAAGAAAAAAGGAAATTTCACCCACATTTTACAATAAAAGTGCTAACCATAAATTTTTTGCAGTATTTTTCTTTTCTTTTTTTTCATTTTTTTTTATTTTGTAATAAACTGTCAAAAAAGCCTCAAAATTGACAATTTTGCCTTAAAAATACGGGCCCTCACCCTCTTAAAATTAATTTTTTTTCCCAGTTCCCGCTTGAGTTAGGCCATCATTGAGAATCTTCTAAGTATGCATCAGTACATACATGTTCTTCTCCATTAAATTTTGAATTTCATGTGCAATTGAGCCACTTTTATATCATTGGAGATCGGTGGGGGGCAAAGGACCAAAAACAATGAAGAAATTGAGAAGCATCTTGTTATACTGGAATGCAATGCAGAAATCAAGGTGTAAATGTTTGGAGAGCTTAAAGAATCTCAGACGACCTTGGCTGCCAAGAAGTGGGATGGAATTTATGTGTTGTGTACTGCTGTATGTAAAATCCCGCAAATGCAACCGCGGTGCTTAAAACCCCAATGCTGGCAAAATTGATCCAAGAAAAAGGCAATACTCATTTATCTCTAGAATGAATGTACAAACAGGAAAAAAAATAAAATGTGAAACTGCACATATGTACATGTACTCCACCAAACTAGTAAAACCAAGTTGGTCTCTTGCTAACAAATATTTTGAACTATCTCCTCCCAGATTCTAGATCTTCAACTGGTAAGCTGGAAGTACCAGATAATGATAAACCCCTCAATGAATTGCTGTTCCTTTGATTTGGCTGGATTTCAACCTCAGCCTCAGAGGTCTGCACGTTGTTCGTATTTGTGCGCAACTCCTCCAACATATGCAAGTATGTGTAAGTCCTCCACCCTACAAGGAAGCAAAGCATAGTCGCTCAACAAATTTACCATTGCAATCAAGAAGACACGAGTGTTCATATAGCCACCACACTGCATCTCATATACCAAATAGCTGATTTGTTGAGTTTAACTATATGCTCACTGTTACATTCTCAAGTTTTAGATATCTACTTTACTTGTTTGGGGAATGTCCAAACAAAATAATCAATGATCAGCATCACATAGAATTGAACTTCATGTTTGTTTCCTATTTATTGATGTCAGCATCACATAATGAAGGGGATACTCAATTATTCTGATTAAGCGGGTAACGTTTGTTTTGCAAAAACAACAGCTTGGCACTCAGCTACTTGTTGCCCATTAGTCTTACCCAAGTAGAGAAACCAAGAAGAAGAAGAAGAAGATGATGAAGAAGATACCATCAACATGATATGGAGGTGGGAAGAACTGCAAATAGCAAAAAGTGGCCACTACTAGACCTGCCAAAAAAACTTCCATTAAACTCAGTAAGCCAAATATAATTAAAAATTAACATTTAGATATCAGTTACTGACAAAATGCAATAGACGAACCTAGTAAACCTCCTGCAAACACATCCTGCCAGTGGTGCCGATAATCATCCACCCGAGAAATGCCAACAAGAGATGCAACAAGTAGAGGAAGCAAAACCAGACAGAGTTTTGCAATGTGACCTCTACGATCAAATACCTTTATCTTCCCAGATAAATACAGTGATAAGAAGCCCAGGCCAGCAAATGACCCTATATGTTCAATTCCATGTTCCATTAAAATGATAAGTAACACAAAAATAGTTTAATACAGTGTTAATGCTCGTTCGGGAAAAATATAATTGGAACAAGAGATTATAAAAAGGATATCCATGAGAGTTGATCTCCGAAGTAAACGATTACTCCAATAACATAACCTTTTCTGCTATTGGTCTCAGTTTGATTTAGTTTCAAACATTATTTTGAGCCTGAAGTAGAGCTTATGCTTGATAATACCTCATTTAGAAATGAAAAACTAGGAATTCTTCTACTGTCAATCTTTGACAGTTTATCTTTTTCCTCTCAACAGAAGAACCACTGTAAAATACATAAATCCTCAAATGCTGTTACATAGAAAACTAGCCAGTATAAACACAATATAACACACACAGATGGAAAGTTAATGTGACGGAGAATGATAAGTTAAAGGAATTGTCAACAGATATATTTAATATTACAGTTTGAACAAAGGACAGATGAGAAGTGGTTTGAAGAAAAGATGATGCTTTCTCACATTATGAGAGTGAAATGACACGATCAATAGAGGGAGAAGAAACCAACAGAAAGTTCAAAAGAATGAAGTTGCTTTTGGCAAGAAGCACTTTAGGGCCAATTTCATGGAAAAGGCATGTCAGTATCCCAAGTATGTCGTCGTCAGGCTATATAAACATTTCCAGATGGCATTAATCTTGTTGCAAATCTTAAAGACAATTCACTCTCCAAGAAAACCTAAAATAATGAACAGGTAAAAGTTTGTTGGAATATAAAGTAAGGTTAAATTCATTTTGTTCCCTTGTACTAATGGTTAGCCCCTTGACCTTAAAAAACTCAATTGACTGGACAAAAACACCCTTATGCCTTTGTAAAAGAACAATTCACTTTACCCCCTATTATAGTTAATATAACACTTTGTCCCCCTCTACAATTAAAATATTAACCAATTAGACCCTAAACTTTATTCAACATAAAAAACTAATTAAAATAATATTTCATAAGCTTAAATAAATATTTTTAAATATTAGTAGGATATCATACTAAGAAATAAGATAAACATAATTTTCTATTAAGAATAAACATGAAAGAATATTTCAAACTACAAACATCTAAAACAAAGAAAAACATTAAAAGTTGAATTTTAAGGGGGAAAAACACCCTCTACAATTAAATATGTCAATAAATTAACTTCAAACGTTATTCCACATAAATGAACAAACTAATTGAATAAGGTATCATTTTTGTTTATATAAATTTAAACAAATACAAAAATATTAGCAAATTATAATACTAATAAATTATAGCAAAAGATCATACTAATAAATTAGAATAAATATATTAATTAAACATAAACAAAAAAAAATCAATTTAAATGATGAAGTGTTAAAGAAGGAAAATATATTAGAAACGAATTCCTAAGAAGAAAGACCTCTTTACAATCAAATATATCAACTTATTTGACCCTAAATTCTATTAAACATGAAAAAATTAATTGAAGAAGGTGTCAATTTTTCTTTACATAAGTTTAAATAAAGAATATATAGAATGAAAGATAAACATGGGTGTTAATTTTGTTTCAACATATTTAAGGAAACATATTTAAAAATATAAAAGATTGACACCTTCTTCAATTTTAATAGAATTTAGGATCAAATTAGTTGATATATTTGATTGTTAAGATGTTTTTTTTTTAAGAATTATTTTCTTGAATATTTTACTTATTTAAAACTTCATCATTTAAGTATTTTTTTATTTATGTTTAATTAATGAAATTATATATTCATTTTAATTTGTTAATATGATATTTTACTAATATTTTTTGTTTATTTAAACTTATATAAAACAAAAATGATATCTTATTCAATTAGTTTTTTCAATTGGAATAAAATTTGGAGTCAAATTTATTTGATATATTTGATTGTAGAGGGTATTTTTTTTCCCTTCATAATATATTTTTGAATGTTTTTCTTTGTTCAAGACTTTTGTAATTTAAAGTATTCTTTCACTTTTATTTTTAATATAAATAATTATGTTTATTTTATTTTTTAGTATGATATCCTACTAATATTTAAAATATTTATTTAAACTTATCTAAAACAAAAATGAAACATCACTTAATTAGTGTTTAATAAAGTTTAGGGTCTAATTGATGATATATGTTTTGATTGTAGAGGAGATAAAATACTACATAAACTATAATAGGGGGTAAAGTGAATTTGTTTTTTTACAAAGGCATGAAGGTGCTTTTGTCCATCCATATGGATTTTTTAAGGTCAAGGGATAAGGGGGTAAGTGAAGATTTAATTTGTAGTGGGGGTATTTGATACGAAACCCATTAGTACAGGGGGAAAAATGAATTTAACCCTAAAAATTATGAACAGGTTGACAAAAGATTTTCCTGCTTACATGAAGTATGCCCACTAGGAAAACTCTTATGCCCTTGCCTTATGACACTTTTGTCACCATGGCAAACAACATTTCCCCATTGATCATAAGCCTGAAAAACTATGGAATGTTAATTAGGCAAATGAAAATGTGTATTAAAATATATAACAAAAAGTTAGCTTCAGAAAAGTGATAATTTTTAAGAATCGTGTCTTGATACCACTTACATCTTTTCCATCTGGAAAGCAACGCCAAAAGAAGTCGGGTCGAGGCCGACCAACTGCATCTTTTATGGCATTAGTTAGGACCCCTGTTATGAGGACGGAAAACAGAATCCCTGTACAAACAAACAGCTTTATACGTTACGTAAGATTGTGACGTCATCCCTTCTGGTTAATATATTGATAACAATACGTTTAAAAAGTGCAAAGATCTGACAGTATCATGATACCTAATATGGCATGGTGAAGATCATATACGTCTCTTCGACAAAGATAAAATAGCAGAAAAACCACAATTGGCAACAGAACGGCATATATCTGGAAATGTTTAAGAAAGTCAACACACAGCACCCAACCCATTGACCTTACTCAAGAAAAGAAATCGAGTTTGTTTAAGTTCTCAAGGTACAGTTTTAACTTACTGGCACAGCCCATATGGGAACCGTGTTGCTCTTAAAAGGATACTTGAGATCAGACATCATATCTTTCCCAACAAAGCGGTAAAATGGATGGATAATATGCAGAACAACGAAAACCAACCCCAGCAGAACAAGTATTAGCCAGTCATGCATATGAGTCCTTGCTAGCCTGACTCCATGGGACCTCACAGTATGAGCTCCAAGCTGGGCTTCCCACATTTCACTCTGCAAAATGTAATAGATAATGCACTCATGAAGAGAGAAATAATATCTATAAGATCAGGTCTTAAGTGATCCGAAAGAAGGTATTATGTAGCAAGAAGCTAAAGACACATGCAAATAGTTGACTTCATATTTTAAGGAAAATTAGTGACCCCAAAATAGCAATATTGGCATATTCTCATGCATCAACTTACAACACAATGTGACAAATACTAAAAATTACAGCCTTAAGCAGAAAATAGAATAAGCAAGTGGAAGATCAGTGGCAGAGCCCCCCTAAATGCTCCATAATACCCCTATGCATATCAGTGTTGGACAGTGGGCAGGCTGGGGGAGGGGGTGAACCTGGGGCATTGCCCCCCATAAAATGCTCTGTAAACAACGTTACATATATATAGTGGAAGAGTCGCATTCAACTGCGTGGAATCAATCTACCACACTTCTTAAAATCTTTTTTTTTCTTTTTAAATAAAAATTTTGATAAGTAACTCACTTCATCGTGAAAAATCTATTGCGTAAAACAGTCTTAATTTGTTAAAAAAATTGTCTTAGTTCACCCAAATGCAGCGATAGAAAAATTTAATAAGGGGTCCAAATTCTAAACTGGAGGACAGAATTGTGGAATTTTCTTGATTTTCTTAACAATACAAAAAGAATGGCAATTGAAAGCTGTTGCAAACTATCTTGAATAAAAGAATAAAATTAACCAACTGATATACATGCAATTGGTTGTATATTTGACTTTCAACATAAAATTAGCACGTTCGGTGTTCATTTTTATGCTTTTTATGACTTTATTTGAAATAGTTATATTCTAAGTAATTACTCTTTATCACAGTATATCCATTAGTCTAAAAATTAGCTTGATAAATAATTTCTTATTGAGTATTGACCAGACTAGGGGTGCAAGACTAAACCACCCGTCCAGATCTTTTTGAACTCCATCTAAATCTGGTCGAGCTCAAGGCTTAAGCACGTCAAGATTGACCTCTAATGTAAATTGCACTGATGGGGAAAGCTGAAGCTCGACTGAGATACAATCGTCAATGAGTCAAGCTCAAGTTTGATGATTGTGGTTCGAGATAGAACTCGGGCTTATCTCGATGAGCTTGAGAGCACTGTTTCCCCAGCTCAACTCAATTGAAATTTATAATTAGCTATCCCGTCATGGAGATTAAAAAGGACAACTGAAACTTAACTCAAAACAACCTAAATGGAGATAAGGCGTCTAAGCACTTCTTACTAGTACAGGAAACAAACCTGCCACAAAATTGTTAAGAGTACTTAAAGCATCATAAATCAAATTGAAGTAATAAGGGCAATCAAGCAAAGGGTGACCTTGCCCTTATATCTTCCTTTCACTTATACTAACTCCAACACATAAATGACGATCAAGAAATGATTTAGTAACCTTATATCTTTCTTTTACCTATGACCCCAAAAATCAATGTTAGTACTAAATAAGCTAAGTATATATTCATATGCCACTTTATTATGGTACCAAAGATTAAATCAATACACACATACTAGTCATCCATGACAATCACCCTCACATCCAAATGCAAAAAATAAATTAAAGTACAATAGTTTTATTTAATAGCACTGTGACACATATACCTGGTGGGTCTTGAATTCTATCAAAGGGGAGTAGAGGTGAGAAAACCAATAACCAGTGCTTGCAGAAGTATTCCGCCTCTGAATTGGAAAAATCCAGAATTAATATCACACATTCTTTAATGGAGAGAAGATGAACTCAACTTAGTCATAAAGAAGAACACAAAGTAACATTGGTTAAATCAAAAAGCTTGCTTTAGTTAACCTGAAGAGGAACGTTTACAATTACAGCACTGCATGACCATATGACAAAAAGATCTTCAGACATTTTATTCGATACTAAAAACACACAAGTTGAACTTCTAAGATATATGAGCACGAATAAACATCTGCCTAAGCATACGACAGCTTACAATACAGTCATGCACCCACAATTCATATAAAAAGGTTCACATACTACATAAATCGGCCAAGCAATTTTATACTCCAGAATTTTTTATTAAACAAAATTATTCATAGCATGTTGCTGAATAAGTAAGCTCTTTAGGCACTAATGAGAAAAACTGATCTATGTGCCTCCATGCATGAATATGTGGTTGCTCATGCATATTGGTTAGATTATGTAGAGATTAGTAGGAATATCACACTCTCAGCTGGTGCAAGTAGGTTGAGAATATTTTGTTTGGATTTAGGCACAATATTTATTATGTTAGCAGCAAGTTTCCTTTTCTTTTTCTTTCTTTTGGGTGTTGAACTTCTTCAAAGAGTTGAGAGCATAAATGTTGTCTAAGACTTCATTTGCAACATAATTGTGGATGCTCCATTTTACATGCATAACATTAGATGCCTTAATATTTAACAGCACACAACAAGATGATTCCTTATAGACTAGAAGCGACTTTAAGCATATGAACACAAGTTCAAGAAGATAATATGTGGAAAAAGTCTTGCAAAGGGGACACAGGGAGCAGGGACATCATTTCAATCATTCATATAATATTAGAATTATATAGAACAGAATATTAAAAAAAACAAAAACAAAAACCAGATACTCAACCATGATATGCATTACGTTAGTCTTTTTCACTTTCATTGTAAATTCTATATCAGCTTTTACATTTGTTATTGTCATGGCTGCAATGACCAACTAGGTAGCCATCAAAATTCAATTATTTCATTTTCTCCATAAATCCCTTCTGGTGTAAAACTTAGACCTTCCAATTATTTTCACTTGCTAGAATATATGTTTAAAGACAACTTAAATTGAGTTTTGTGGCAATGTAGCTATACAACCACGAATTAGAATGGCTTCAATTATCTAATTTCTACAAATGTAAATCATATTCTTGCATATCAAAAAACCATCCTACATAGAAGAGTGATATAATCATAAAGAACTTCTACTGTATCAAAGATCACAAGTCATGATTCACAACAATCCCTTAATCCAGGAATCATGACACAAAAATGCTCGAAGAGGAATGATAGCACTAAACAAACTACATTCAATTTACATAATTCTGAAACAAGAAACTACCCAGCAAAAAATTGCAACCAACATCAGCTCATAAACTCAAGCATCATAAAGTCTTGCACAAAACTAAAAAAAATTCGAGGGGACAATCATAAGAAGAAACCCACAAACCTGGGACCAAAAAGAACCTCCGAAATTGCTAAAACAAAAGGCGGATCCGAAATCCCGCCACGGCATGATTGATGATTCAATGGGGAAGGAAGCAAATACAAAAGGAAATTACAGCGAAATAAGCACGCCCAGATAATGTACAGTTGAGATATAATCCGATTATAAAAAAAGACACTGTTCATGAAAGCGAAATGAATTTGCCAAGCACTAGTTCAAACGGGTCCACATGATGTCCAGCGAAACTAACCCATCAATAATTGTAAATAATGCTTACTCACATTAACACAGTTGACATAGGAAAAGCATATATAATATAAAAAAGGAAAGAGAGAAAATATGTACCTTTCCGAGGGCCTTTCAAAGGAAACTTTAATGGTTCGAACCAGAAGCATATAAGGGTTGCAATGGCAAACGGTGGCTTTCAAGTTTCAGAGCGTAACAATGAAGATAAAGTGGCCAAAAGGAATGTCTGTGTGTGTTGCGGTGTTTAGGGGAAACGGTCGACACGTCAAAATTAGAAGTTTCTTTACAGTTAACTGATCACGTATCATAATTATAGGTTCGTTGCCGATTGGAGATATTTTTTGATAAACAAATAGTATGGATCAAATTTAATTTTGTTTTGAGTGAAAGAATAAACAATTATTAACTAGTCAACGTTTTCGGCCATATTGAATTATACGAAGTAAATAGCAGCACTAAAAATTTGTTCATTTTTTTATCTTCTCAAATGTAAACATTTTAAGCATTTTATCTTTTTAAATTTAATTTTTTTTATCACTTTACTTCACAAAAATAAATTTAATCACTTTGTCCATTATGGTTAATTATTTTTTATCGTCCAAACTATAACTCTTTTTCTGAAATTTATATTTAATTTTTTTTTGTATTTTACCATCTTAACTTTACGGATTTTGCACTTTACTATTTAGAACCTCAGCGGCAAAATATTCTACCTAGATTTCTTCACGCGGACGGCACACGAGGATAAAACAATCAAATCATTTAAAATTATGAATTTTTTTGCACTTTATCACCCAAACTTTGTAAAAATTTAACCTTTGCCAACTCACTTCAAAAAAATAAAAATAAAATTGTAAATATACATGTACTTATCTTTTTTCCTATTACTTATTCACGAAAATTAAATTTAGTTACTACTAATTATAATAAAAAATATAATATTACTAAAGTTAATTTATTTTATTTATTCCTTTTTTAACTTTCTTGTTCATTTAAGAATTCTATTTATTAATTTACCTTATTAAATTTGAATAAGAATAAATTATAATTTTAAATTGAAAAATGACAAAAAAAAAGCAATTACTTGACAATTTTGAGTCGAACAAAATTACAGATATACAATAATGAAATTTTGAACATATTATAATGCATTTTGAAAACTAAATTAGTCTAAACACAAGTAAAATTAAAAAATAAAAATACTACAATTTTAACTCACAAGATTATTCTTATATTTAAAATTTTATTATTGCTCCATATCTATAAAGAATTCTTCTAATTTTAATTATTATTCATTTCAATTTATAAGTTAATTAAGTAAATTAAAGAATTTATAATCTATTGAGGAAGTTGGACAGGAATAAATTAAAAAATTAGTTTTACTAATAATATATTTTTTATTAAAATAAGTGGTAATTAAATTTAAATTTTGTAAATGCGTAATAGGAAAATAGATAATACATGCATATATATAATTTTTTTATTTTTTGAAATGAGGTGGCAAAGTAAGAAATAATGTAAAATTTGGGTGGTAAATTGAGAAATCTTGCAAAGTTTAGATGGTAAAGTACAATTACTTTCACAACTTTAGATGACTTAACAGTTTTGCCCTCACGTGCAGCGCACGTGAAGGAATCTCGATAGAATATTCTGGTGTCAGAAGGTGCTAGATGGTAAAGTACAAACCCCATATAGTTAAGCTAGTAAACTACAAAGAAAAAAAGTTTAGGTAAAAAATTCAAAAATAAGTCATTTTTTGGATGAGAGAGAATTTTTTTCCTTGTTTATTATAACACTTTGGCCCTAATGTCAATTTCAAACAAAATTTCTTCTGATAGGTCTTTGTTAGCCACATGTTGTGCAATTTTTCGATTAAATTAATAGATTATAATAAATATAATTAGTAATTAATTAATTACCATATAATTAGAAGTTCTTAACAAATTACGTGAAAGCATTGTGTTTTCAATTGAAAGCGCAATCTTCACTTGCGCGTTTATTTTTTTTATTTTATTTTATTTAATGAAAGCACAATTTAGTGTTGCGCTTTATTTTATAATTATAATTTTAGTAATAATCATACAGTTAATAATCACACGATTAATTTTTTTGAATAATAATTACAGTACTGAATATATAAATTATAGAAATTTTAAAAAATATAAGAATAATAAAAAATACTAAAAATAGTCACTAATACCACAAGTATATCACTAGCGTTGTAGTCTACTTTGACATCCACCCTCTACAACAATAATAGCATCAGTATCATTTGACTAATTTTGGATCAGATCATTGATAAATGTATTATAGTTTAAATTGAAGTTCGATCGACATGATAAAGTTGTGGAGGTCGACTCTCCACTATCATAATACACACTGTCTAAATGTGAAAATGCAACATACAAGATAATAAATTCTCCACGTCCAAAATCATATTCTATTTGCAATAAACTATTAAATTAGTACATGATACGATTGTGGATGTGGAGAGTTTATTATCTCACCTGTTGCATATTCACATCTATACAGGATACGATTCTGAATGTGGAGAGTTTATTGTCTCGCCTGTTGCAATTTCACATATAGACAACGTGTATCATGATCGTGGATAGTTGACCTCCACAACTTTATCAAGTCAACTAAACTTCAATTTAAACTATAGTACAAATATTGATGATCCAATCTAAAATCAGTCAAATAATATTGATGTTATTGTTGTTGTTGAGGGTAGATGTCAAGATAGACGATAGCACCACTGATATACTTGTGGCATTTATGGCCATTTTTAGTATTTTTTATTATTCTTGTATTTTTTAAAATTTCTATAATGTATAATAATTATTATCCAAAAAAATTAACCACGTGATTATTAATTATGTGATTATTATTAAAACTATAATTATAAGAGAAAGCGCAACTTAGTGTTGTGCTTTTATTAAAATAAAATAAAAAAATTTGAAAGAATTGAAAGCGCATTCCTTATTTGTGATATCACGCAATTGGTTAACCATGTTTAATTATACGGTAATTAATTAATTACTAATTATATTTATTATAAATTATTAAAATAGTCGCATTTTTTCCCTATCTTTTCAAACAAAAATAATAAAAAAATATATCGTAATATTTTTTATTATTGTCAATAGTAAATATACCACAAATTATAATACCTTTACTGTAAATAATATTGATCGCAATACATTGACACAACAAAAGTATCATTATTAATTGTAGCTTCTACATTGGTACTAATAATAAAAATTACAATACATTATTTTTTATTCTTGCGTAAAGAAGTGGGAAAAAGACACATGGGGGCGACTAATAAAAAATATTCTAATAAAAATTTGATTTGAAAATGATACTCTATAACAATTATGAGTCGAGAATGTAAAGTGTTTGAAATTTACTTTTGGTGGTAAAATATTAAAATGATAAAGTTTAAGAGGACAAAGTTATTGTTATTGTTGTTATTCTTCTTCTTATTTATTATTAATTTTTTTTGGAGGGAAGGGAGATTTGAAGTGTCATTTACCCATTGTATTACTCAACAAAAAATTTTAGATGAGATTTAATAAATTAGAATTTCTATGCATGTTTATGTTATTGATACTAAAGATAGTGATTGAGAGTAAACACTTCTCAGTGTTGTGAGAATATTAAATTCAGAAAAAATAACTTAAAAAATGGAGCCTTAATTTGTGAAGTTTTAATAGAAAATAGGAGTGACAAATTTGAAATAGATATATATACATAAATATTAAGATTTAGAACTTATATTATTAAAATTATGAAATGTGTACAAAAAAAAAAAAAAACAATTTAACTTTATACTGCAGCAAAAAGAGTCGTAATTTAGAAAATAAACTAAAATATTTTATTTCTTTTCACTTTGTCATTTCCTATTTTGTAATTAGACATTGTTTGGTTAACTTCAAAACTTCTTTAAGATTTTAGAGGTTATAAATTACTTTGGGACTTTATCAACATTAGATCTTATTATAAATTATATTTTTAATTAACTTAAACCAAATAAGCTATTAAAATCTTTACAATTTAGAAAAGTTTAGTCAAAATTAAGGATATGTTAAAAAAATTGGTTGATATCTCAGTGCATATTGTTTCTTTTTTATTTTGAGAGCTACATAAATTTTACAAGTGAAAAAGTCTAAATATAATAGAGTTGTAAGAATGGGAACTTGGCAATAACTCCATCAAGTATAGCTAGATACTCATAAATTAATTTTACCACTTTGACACCAAAAAGGTGCCTGCCCTCCATGGGACAAAATTCAAACAGCATAGGATATGATTTGCCAAACCTTAAGCAGGTTGAATCTGCTTCACTCAATCAATTACCCAAATCATTGATCCTTGAAAAGAATGGTAGATCTAAATACATGTTCTTTTTTACCCTCACATAGAAATACTTGTAACATTGATGATCAATGATGAGCAAGTCACTAAATGTCATTGAATCAAAAATATTGACAAATTCTTTCGAAGTCCAAAGAAAAACTCCGAAATAAAGCACTTCATGAAGCCTCCCGGAAAAAAAAAATACCATCTAATATAATGGCAGGGGCATCCATTCTAAACTTTAGTCTTTAAGCTTACATTGAAAAATCTAGTCAGTTCTTAAAGTGGGTGTTATTACATTGATTTCTCAGGTGACATCATGTTTCCGGGGTTACATGCTAACAAATTTTTAAGCCCAGAAAACAATGGAAGTGTATCGAACTATGCAAGACAAGAAACTGATATAGCAAAATGTTTTGCATGATGAGTCAGCTTCTTGTTTTTGAGAACTTTTATACATGTCCTGGATTTCTCTCAGTGCTACTTCCACTTCAGAACTTGGCTAGATTTGGCATCTCCTTTTTTCTCCTCCTGAGTGTGAAAGATGAGGATCTAGGTGTACCATGAACTGCTGGAGATGCTGATCTTCTAACCTTTGCTCGTCTAGGGGGTGGCCATTTAGTGCTTCTGTTCATTGCTTTGCTAGGAAATGCATTCTCAGGCTGCAAGTTTTCAGGTTTCATCTTTTGCCTCGAGTTCTCAAAGTCATCCTCAACCAATTTCCTTGCAGTCATTGATCCCTCAGTTTTGGTAACCTTGCGTTCTTTCTCCCCTCTTAGCTCTCTGGTTTCTCTTCTTGATAGGTCAGTTTTAATCAGAACTTCTTTCTCACTTGCCTTCAGAGCTTCAATCCAAGCCTCAGCTGCTGAAACCTTTTTGTCTGCAATTTCAATAGCCCCAGCTGCATGCCCTTTCAGATACTCGTACTCAAACCTGGAAATAGTTATTGTTGAGCTACGCTGTGAAGTTGAAGCTCTATTTCTCATTGTATTCTGAATTACTGCTTTTAGATTCTCAAGGGCTATTGCTTCTGATGATTTAACTGCATTGAGATCTTGCAGTGCAGCTTGCAGTCTTTCCTCTGCCAAGTCTATCTCAGCCTCGGTTTTTTGAACTTCTGCCTTGGTGACAGCAGTTTCTTCGCTGATCAGAGACCGTTCTTTCTCAGTTGTTTTGGCTTCTAATTTCATCTGTTCAAGCGTGAGTGATAGATTTGATATGTTTGATTCAGCCTTGTCTGCAGCTGCAGATGTTGCTTCCAGGTTGGCCTTAGCTATCAGAAGCTTTGAATTGAGATTCTGAATAGTCATACCTGCTTTCTCTTCTTTCTTCTTGAAACTAGCTGTTTCTTCCATGACATGCCTAAGCTCATTGCGGACAATATCCATGGAAGCCATAAACTCAATGCTTTCTATTTTAACTGAAGTCAATTCCTTCTGTGTAGCCTCCAACTCTCTTGTTACCAACTCCAACAAAGATATAGAACCTGATTCATCCTCTTCCTGGAAATTAGACTCAATCTGATATCTCAGGCTTTCATTTCTTTCTAGTCCCTTCTTCATTTCCTCAACTTGCTTTAGTTTACTCTCTAACATATTGATATCTGATATTGTGATAGCCAGTTTTGTCTCCAGCTCTTTCGCATCTTCAATTTCTTGAATTATGCTCGGATTCTTCTTCCGAGTTTCCTCCATCGCGGTCAAGTATTTTTCAGCCTCCTCTCTTCTCTGAGCTTCAATTTCTCTGTATTCCTTGATGGCCTCGATTCGAGCCAGCTCAACCAGCACATGCTCTTCATTGATTTCCTCAATCTCCTTGGTAAGTGCTTCAACTGAACCCGAGTAAGAGAGTGCTTTTGACATTGAGGAGTCTGTTTCTTTCTCTGCTCTTCTCTTTTCTTCCAAAATGGAAGCCATATCCAGCTTAAGCTTACTCAGTTCTCGTTTTAGTGATTCCAATTCTCTCATTACTTTCTCACACTGGGAGTTTCCAGAGTTGCATTCTTCTTCCCTTCTTTTGGCCATCTTTAGTTTCTCCAAGTCCTCCATCTGTGCTCTTGCTCTTGAATTTGATTCTTCAATTCTTAGAGTTAGATCTTTTACCGTCTTCTTCGCAGCAGAAAGCTTGGATTCCGCTTCTGCTTCTGCTGTTACTGATTCTGCAGGTTTTCTGCTATCATCGAACTGGCTAGGCTCCCTTTTTGCCTGGTGAAGCTCTCTTGTTTTGGTATAGGGCTTCTGGAAAATACATTGTACAATCAGAACTAAGAAATGGAACAAATCATTGTCTAATTTCTACAAGGCAGGAAAAAAATGAAGAGCATAAAGTTTCAAGAAATGCACATGAAGAAATAATGCTCTGAAATCTGAATGCAGATTGAAAGATTTCCTGCCTGTTTTCGCTATACCTCTGAATATTTTTTTTGGAATTTCTTCTTTGCAGGGTTGGCTTCAACAATCTGCTGCCCATAAGAACTAATAATGGTCGCTTTAACTGAGCCAAGTTTCCTGTCCTGCAACTTGCCTCCATCCATTTCCAAATTCCCAGAACCCGAAACGGAAGAAACCCCTTCACAGATTTCCTGCCCCTGGTTGGATTTTAGATGCTGTAAATGAAATCATATGAAATGCAATAGGAACTCCAAAAACCTTACCAGAACATCCAAATGTTGGTGAAGAGATTGAAAGAAATATGACAGAAGCAGAAAAGTTACTGCAGAAAATGGGCACCTGAAATTGTTACTAGAAATGGGATCAGTTTCCTGTAAAGTGTGAACTGGTGGTGTCTCCAGGCTCCGGGCTCCGGGCTCCGGGCTCCAGGCTCCAGGCTCCAGGCTCTGCAAGTTTAAAAAGAGAACCATGAAATGTAAGTAGTGATAAACAGGAGGGTAAAAGATAAACTGGTGGTTGGCTGTTATTGGTTGCATCACCAGCCATGGATTTTTCCTCCGTGGACCCCAAGGAAAGTGATGCTCTACTTCGCCGGAAAAAAGAGCCACCAGTATACTTGTTGAATTTATTTATTTATTTTTTTCTTTTTGGGGGTTGTTCCCATCTTTTTGATCACCAGGGTTTAACTTTAATTAATGTCTTGATCGCGATTAAGGATCGTTTATGCGGTGAACATATTTCGCTAAGCCTTTTTGTTCCTACTATGAGACAGGTGGAAAGTATTGATTTATTAATTCATTAAACAAAACAATAAACAATATGTATATGATTGCACATAGAAGATTATAATCACAATAAAGGATTTTAATATTAAAATATGACAAAATATATTGTTTCACTTTTAATTTGATTTTCATTATTATTATATTTTGATTTTGAATTCCAAATATATTTTTTAAACAAAATTATAGTCATATTCTAAATAAATATTCTGTTCCATTAATAATTATTTGCAAAAATAGGGCTAATGAAATATACGACATCGTTAAAATAATTACATGATATATAAATTTAATTGAGTAACTATTTAAAATATTTGAAGTATGAAACAACAAATCGGCCAATATAAATAATTGAATAGAGTATTTAAAGAAATGAAATCATTGAATATTCAGAGCCCAAGTAACTAAACTAAGTAAATTCTTATTCTTTAAACTATTATTATTCAAATTTCTGGTTGCATTATTTTTTTTTTCATCGCCATTGATGATTCGAGATTCTCTTTTTATTTGGTTTCATAGGATTTTTGTATTTTTCTTTTTTCTTTTTTAAATTGCTATCTATTCTCCTCACTTGAAATTAAGTAATTTATTTCACATTTCTTCTCCTCTATAACCAATAAAATCCTAACAATGCAATATAGTCATGAGTAAAAGCACATCAATATTTTCTTCAATTTTTTTTTTCTATTTTCTAGATTGTAAGTTACTATTATAAATTTAATAAATTAACATTAATTAAAATTTTAAAAAAATGAAGGTAAAGTTGAAACAAAAAATACAACACTTGTTCAATCATTTCTGTATACTCTTAGATATTTTGAACGAACATAAGTCACAAAGAACAAATTATTGTAAAAAAATTTTACTTGATTTTTGTAACCCAAGATGAATTCATACATATTAAGTTGATATTATTATAGGAATATACAGGCAAAAATACATTTTTTTAGTCTTGTAAATTGGTCTTTACTCTGGTCATTTGATAATTTACATGTAATATTTTTTGAAATTTGACACATTTATAGCAAACTTCACCACAAGCTCGGTATATGATTTCTAAATTTGGAGATATTTCTGAAATGAATGAACAATTGTAGATGTAAATTTCATAATTGGTTGTTTTAGTAAGAAAAAATGCTAAAATTTCTCTTCAAATCAATTTTCTCATATTTTTTCTCAAAAACACTAAAAATGAAGAAGAAATGGGAGTGAAAAAAAATATCCTTCATTGAAATTTATAATTAATGAAAAAATTCTCATGTTCGAGATGGAGCTTGGACCGAACCATTTTAATCAAGGTTTTTTGCTCTCTTAGAATACAATTAGTATGAATGACAAAAAAAATAAAAATAAAAAAATCACATAACTATCTGATATACCCTATTTAGGCAACAGGGGTATAATAGTAATTTAATATGCTAATTGGAAAAACTTAATTCATTTTTATATTTTCCTATTTTTTTAAGACATAAAATTGATATGATCGTTGGGAATTTATAATTTAAAAAGCTCTCAACCCTCCTATCACTTGTTCATAGGATTAATGACAATTTCACCTCGACTTGAATATTTGCCCACATCACTATCATCAAATAGTTTAAATACGTGAAAGAAGCCAAATCATGGACGTTAGGACAACGCGAGTCGTAGGGAAAAACCAATGAATATTTTTTTCTGAGACTTAGACAAGAGAATGACAAAGATACATCATATGTCAAGACACCCAAAACACCTGCCGTTTGCAAATGGTTGCCGATACAGACAATTTTTCATAGGTCAAAGATGCACGCTCTGCCACGTTGCTAAAACCTCAACCATTAGCAAAAACCTGTTGCGGAAAATATAATTCCATAAGATGCTATACATAATTTTCAGGGGCGGCACATTAAGATGTACGTATAATTGATACAATTATATATATATATATATTTAATGGGTGTTGAGCCCAAAATAAATCCAAAATACTAAATTCAAAAGATGTGTCAACATTATGGATCGAAAACAGTTGATCCAATAGAACAAGTTTACTAAAACAATTTAAAGAGTTTCATATAATAAATTCAATTCAATAGAGCTAAAAAATTCATTTGGTGCATGCACTGTTATACACAGGATTACTTCATTTGACTTTACTACTATAAATACATCATCTCAATTCATTATAAGGTACGTAAAATAAACATTATGTATTCTTTCTGTCGAACTCTACGATTAACTTGAGCGTTGGAAGGGCTTTTCTGGGCGCGCCTCGTGGACCCCTTACTGTTTGTGCGTGTTGCAAGCATGGACCATACAAGAAGATCACTACGACAAGAGAGGTGAACATCAGTAGACGTGGAGTGTTACCATGCCTGCATCACTGAGGTGACCGACCAACGAAGTCTAGAGTTTGAAAAACTGGCATTCATGTCACCATCCACAAGGGAATATTTGGAGGTCACAACGATGAGAGATCACCCCTACAACCGACTTAACATATCTTAACCGAAAGAAGACTCAACGTGACAAAGTAAAGAAGATGACGTCGAACCCTTGGCTTAATGACGTGACAACACTTGATGATATAACGACTCTTAACAAGGCAACATCACTACCGCCTGGAAAGCTCGAGCTCGATGCTCTTGCTGAGTGGATTGATGACCAACAGATCGAGCCACGTGAGTGGACGATGGAGCGCTAGAGCCAGCGCACATGATGACAACGACAAATCCATCACGGGTTGGGGCAGATAGTAGGTCGAGCCGACCTGCATTGGCGACGTCCTTAACAATACCGCCATATGTATTAAATGGAGCCCAGGTCGAGCCACTTGCTCGACCTGTCCAGCTTGAGTTGCAACACCTCGAGCTACCGCACTACTACTGTTGGCTGAAGTGGAGACACCGATTGTTCTCTTTGACAACAACCATCTATCATCATCTATGACCTCCTTTACTACCCCTATTTGGTGGATTGTCCTCTTGGTTCTCAAGGTTTTGGCTTATGTTGAAAGTGTGTGACAAAATACTTAAAAGAAAAATTGAAATGATTAAGCCTCCAAGACTTCCAAATGTTTTGAACATCCCAATCTTCAGCTCTTATACGAAGATTAAGGTCCAATTCTCACCCAAAATAAGGACCAAGAACACCATATGTTATTATGATGACAAATGTCCCCAAGAGTTCGTCCTCTCGTGCCCCTAGAAGGAGCTCACATGCCTTCGTGCACCAAGATGGGGTCTACGCTATTGTCTTCCGAGAAGAGCTTGCATGCCTTCACGCCTCGAAAAGGAGGTCGCATGCCATTGTGCCACCAGAAGGAGCTCGCGTGCCATTACACCCCCAAGAAGAGTTTATGTGCCATTGCACCTGCTTGGTTATCGTAGGCCTACCAAATTTAAACCTTACTCTTCAATAAATGTTTAACGAGTATAGAGCGAGTAAGAGTCGATCCCACGAGAATCAAAGCTAATTGATTTACTATTGACTCAACTAACTAATAATTTTAACTTCAAAATTACTAACTTAAAACTAAGATTTCAACAAGCAAACTCTAGAAATAAACAACAAACATTTTGGGGGGGGGATTGAGTTGATTAACTAAGTTGCAGAAACTAAAACTAATTAAAATTCAAAGCAATGAAAATTAAATCAAGAAGCAACAAGTGATTAAAGTAGGTTGAGGTTTTATTCGCCACCACTAGACAATGAGTTCTAATTTCATATCAATATTATGAACAATTTGCTAATGAAATTATTAACCATAGGTAATAACAAGTTCTATTACCCCAATCTTTCTTTAGTTTCTCGTTAGATAGAACAAGTTCTCTATCTAATTCTCTATCCATCAAACAACCTAGAACAGACTCTCTAGATTTATTCCAATGGATGCATTAAAACAAGAAAGATAGATTGATATAAGCAACAACCACACAAGCTCAGGTCATTTAACTTAAGTTATATTTTCCATTGCAATTAACAAAAATATCCCATAATCATTAATTACAATTTACTACACATGATTGAAATTTCAAGACACTTACGGATCTAAAATCTCTAATCTAGTTGTAGGGAATTCTCAAACTTGATTTGGTTGCGCACCCAAACAAAGTAAGAAAATACCCATAAGACATTAAGTATAGAAAAACATAAACAACCTCAATTGAAAAATTGATCAATAATATCAAACATTCAATTACAATAACTCATGTCTAGGGCTTTGAAATCAATCTCAACCAATAAAGAAGTTTAGCCTAATATGATAAAAAATGACAAGAGAATAAAAATTAGCAATATTGGGCATCAAAGAAATTTATTGGTTGAAGAAGATAGTTGAGGTTGATGGTAGATTGTAGATGTTTCCTCCTCTAAGCCTTTTCCATTTTTTCTTCCTTGAAGCTCCAAAAACCCCAAGAGTGCTTTCAAAATGTGAATGAATATAGAGAGTAACTGGATTTAAAAATTGATGTTTGTGTAGATAGTGCCCTTTTATAAAGTGTGATATGGTGATGTGATTTGGTGTAAAGTGTATAAGATGTATTGTGTATTTTGTGTAAAGTGAGGAATGTGTATTGTGCATTTGGTGTAAAATGTGTAAGGTGTGTTGTGCATTTGGTGTAAAGTGAGTAATGTGTGTGGTATGATATATATATCTAGTGTATACATATCACAAACATATGCCAAAAGGAGTAAATGATTGCCACTTGCCACCATTCCAACCAAAAACATCAGTTTTGTCACATGGATAGCACCTAGACTGTTTTCTTTTTCTCCAAAAATGGCTGTCTGACACTATGTATCTCTTTTCAACTAATTTTTGACCTCTTTATAGGCTGAATGGTTTTGGTGTCTTCATAACAATTGTAGCCCTATCTGCTAGATCTCTGTATCCACTTGAATCAGATCAATATCACATTTGTGGAGAGAGTTATACCAGATATACAAAAACTGTCATATCTGGATATTTCAGTGCATGTTTGACCCTTTAACCGAATGTTACTCTTTGAAATCAATTGAATTGGTAATATTTGCCAACATGAAAGTTTTATATACATCTATTATCTTTTCAATAAGACAATAATCAGGTTAATTGATCTTTAGATCAGACTTTTATGCCCAAAATACAAACACTGTCGTAGTGGAATCGTATCAATTTGGCCCAAGAATGCTTCTTGTAATTTCGTTTTGGCTTATTTTCGATCTTTTTATTCTCAAATTCCTATCATACACAAAATATTAATAAAAACCTATTATTATCAAGGACAAAGCAAAGAAGACATAGAATAATTGATACAAATAAATATAACAATATGCACTTATTAGCACCCCCACGAAGAGCTCGTATGCCATGGTGCCCTCCAAGAGGAGCACATGTGTCACCATGTTCTCAAGAAGATCTCTTTAGCTATCATGCCCTTAAAAGGAGCATGCACGCTGTCACTGTCCTAAGAGGAGCTCTCGTACCTTTGTGCCCCCAGGAGGAGCTCGTGCGCCATTGCGCTACCATAAGAAGCTTATTCACCATTATGCTATTGAGAGGAGCTTACGCTATTGTACCCACAGGAGCTCACACGCTCGTACCTTCAAAAAGTTCTAACAGTAGAGAAGAGCTACCAACTCACAAAAATGAGAAGTCATACCGATTTCTTCCATCATGAGACAACAATCATTGCATAAAATGATAAAAAAAGCTAAGTAAATAAACTAAGCATAAGAAAGAGATGAACAACTCACCTGGGCTAAGCCCTTTCAGGGGCTACGACCACGTGGACTGTGAAACGCTGTGACTACATGGATTGAGACTAGGAGAAGACGAGTAATCTCACTTGCACATGAAACAGGACCACTCAAAGTTGGAGAATGATACGGGCTCGATATGAAGGAAGAATCCAAGTCGACCTCCTAAAACCAGGTTGAGCCTAGCACTGCTTGCCTGAAAAAAAAATCCAAGTCAAGCCATGCTTGGCTCGAGCTGGTCAAGTTGAGCCCAGCATCGCTCGACCTGCATGGGTCGCCCAAGAAAAAAAAAAGAACTCTTGTACCATCATTAGCCAGTGTGAAGAAGTTTTGCCAACATAATAGAATCCATTTACTTAGAAGTTTTTTTAACCCCATCAAAAGACTTAGCGAATGCGTCTGGGAACACAAATGACCTAGCGAAAGTGTCTAGGCACCTAAAGACCTGACGATTGTGTCCAAGCAATATAAAGACCTAGCGAATACGTCTAGGCACCCAAAAGACCTAGCGAATGTGTCTAGGCACACAAAAGACCTAGCGAACACGTCTAGACACCTAAAGACCTAATAACTACGTCTAGGCAATACAAAGACCTAGCGAATGCGTCTAGGCACACAAAAGATCTAGTGAATGCGTCTAGGCACCTAAAGACTTAACGACTATATCTAGGCACTCAAAGATCTAGCGAGAGTGTCCAAAAGAGAACCTCACGCACCTTCGCACCCTCACGTCCTAAGAGGAACAAACCGTCCATGAATCCCCAAGAAAAAGATCGTGCGCCCTCAATAGGAGCTTACACACCTTCGTGCCCTCAGAAAGAGCTCATACACCTTCGCGCTTCCAAGAGGAGTTCGCACATCTTCGAGCTCCTAGGAGGAGCTCACACACCTTAACGCCCCAAGAAGAGGTATGCGCTATTGTCTCCCAGGAGGAGTTCACACACCATCGCACCTTTGCGTCCCAAGGAGGAGCTCACCGCCTATGTATCCCCAAGAAAAAGTCTCGTGCTATTGTCCCCCAATAGGAGCTCGTACGCCTTCAGATCCCCAAGATTATTGATCATCCGGTGGCACTTCAACGGGCTGCCTTCCAGCATCACTAACTACATCACATGACAATGACCTTTGCTCGTTGCCCTTTCGAGGGGGGAAGAAGGCCTACTGCTTCACTTGCGCCGATATGCATTAGTGTCACTTCAATCATCACCACTTTTCTCTCCCTGAAAAGGTAGCACGCCCTTTCCACGAGAAGGTAAAGACCTATCGCATTACTTGTGCCGATATACATCAGTGTCATATCAATCATCACTTGCGCAGACATACATCAGTGTCACTTCAATCATCACCATTCCTCTCCCCCCGAAGAGGCAGCACACCCTTTCTATGAGAAGGTGAAGGCCTACCACATCATTTGCGCCGACATACATTAGTGTCGCATCAATCATCACTGTTCCCCTCACCCTGAAGAGATGGTACGCTATTTCCACTAGAAGGGTATGGAGAACCAGACTCTAAGAACTTATACAAATGAAGAAGCATTAGATACGAGAAAGAAATGAAAATATTAAAAATTCTAAGTGGATCAACCATGTATCCAACAAAGAGAAAGGAAAAAATAATGTGAGTCTATCAACGTACAAATGTGTGTCAATACCTTGACGTCCACGAGACAACTACAAGTAGAAGGCTCACCAAACACATGCGTCAACCTAATTGGACCTCAAAATGGAGAAAACAAGACCTCGCTTTCGAACTCACTAGACTTTGGTGACGACGATGACAATGATGATGATCCTGAAGTAATTAGACTCGATATGACAACTCCAACTAACTCCCTAACTAGAGGAAGCGATCCAACGCGAAAGCGATGTAGAGATAACAATTGACAATTACAACACGCTCACACTTCGCTCAACCTACACATTTTTCATGCTCGACAAGCTCGCGTGACCTATGCACATGCTTGTTCGACCTATGCTCGACAAGCTCATGTGATCTGTACACTTGACCTGCGCATCTGCCATGCTCGATTTGCGCACATATCATGCTCAACCTCCACTCTTTAAGCTCACATGACTTGCTTGCTCAACCAGTGCAAGTGCAACACGCTTGACCTATGCGTCGCACTTGAGCATTACCATCGATTGATCTGGGTAGCACCACCTTCGTACGAACACCACTTGGCGAGACGGTAGGCGAACATAAATCCAGTGGCAACACTGCAGTGTCGTCACCCCAACCTCTACGACATCATTAGAACCAAGATTCTCTTAATTTTAAACTCCGCCATGAGATTGTACTGATGCCTTCGATACGATATCAAGAAAAAGAATCAATAAGGCAAGAACGAGAAAGAAAGACTGGCAAACATTCAAGTATTCTCATTATCTACACATTGAAAACCTCTACAATCCCTAAAAATAGGCTACACATTTTTAGGGAGCAATATGAATTATTAAGTTCAAGTCAAGACTTAAATCGATTAGCGACAACAAACTCCAAGCCAAACCAATAACTCAATCTAAATCCTTGTTCATTCTTTGCGCCGTCCTCGCCCACATTGACAACATAAAGATATGCTAATAATGATGACCCTCGCCAACACTCTTCCTTCTTTCTAAGTCTACGAAAGCCAAATCACACAGTAGAAACGACTTTGTGAAATTATGAAGCCAAGAAATTTATTGTTGGTCGCACAAATGAGGAGATTTTTTAAGTTCCAAGAATAGGGGGCTTATGTTGGTCCACATAGCCAACAACTCAACAAATAGATATTAAGGTGGAGATATTCTAAGTAGACAAGGAATGCAATACGAAACTACTTACCTCAAGAGGTGACCTGTTCCAAATTATTCATCTCAAAAGATGACCACTCTAACGTTCTCTACTCTCAACTAACCCTCTTTACATGAGGCTTGATCGAGAGTGGGGATTTTATGATGGGCATTGAGCCCAAAATAGACCAAAAATACTAAGTTCAAGAGGTTCGTCTACGTCATGGGGCGGAACAAAGACCTGATCCAATAGAACAAACTCAATAAGACAATTTAAAAAGGTTCATATAATAAATTCAACCAAATAGGCCTATAAGATCCATTTTATGCATGTATTGTTCCACACAAAATTACACTCGCTCTAACCTTACTCCTATTTATAAGGTACGCGAAATAAACATTATGCATTCTTTCTGTCAAACTCTGTGACTCACTAAAAGGTTGACAGAATTAGTGGCGAGAAAGATATTATCAACACTAAAAGAATACAATCAAGGGACATATTAATACACTTGTAAAATGCAATACATTAATATTAACTTGTAAGATAAAGTTGAGTTAAAGTTTACCATTTCATAAATTGAGAGGAAATCTGTAGTTGTAAATGTGCAATTATTTAATTTTTTTTAATCCATATAAAATTGGCTCAAGATAATTAGAATAAAATTAAAATAAATATAAGCAATCTGTACAGTTTAATAAGGATATAGAAATTAACTCTTTATTCATAACGTATTATTTTGTTTGACAATGTAAAGATCAAAGCTAATAAATAAACTTATAAATGTTATCAATTAACTAAATTCTATAAAGTTAATATATCTCAGTACACTAGTTATGATAAATTATAAATAACTGGTAATAATTAATTATATCAAAAAGAAAAATAATTTTAAAAAAGTAATTAGCCAATCAATAATATTATTCTCTTGTGGTTCGTGCTGTTAAGCATAAATTTCACAATATATAGCTTTTGGGGAAATTCCCAAAATTAAGTTATTTCTTATCTATAACAATAAATTTTTGGTTATTCTGTAAATTAGTAGAAGATTTGGAAATCAAACATTTTGTATTTTTGTTATTACATGATTGAAATATATAAACTAAGCCCATCTGCACATTACCCTTCCTCTCCAAATGAACAGAGCCCTCTCTTGTTGTGTCTCAACTCTCTGTCTCTCTCTTTACCTCTTTACCTTTAACTCTCAGTAGAGAAATCTATCACAACACAAAGCTGCAACCATAAAAAAGAAATGAAGAAAGAAAGAACTAGAGAGAAATGAAAGAATAGCCGTAGGAAAAGGAAGAAAAACGACTTCAGTTGAGCTAAAGGAGGATTAAATTTATCTTCGGATAAGCCATTAAACTTGGTTGTATTTGCAAGCATGATACAAACACTTACTTTTGTAGTAACAGAGATTAGCCTACTTGATAGAATATTAAGTGAAATTCTGAGCAAGATGAGTGGATATAATATTTCTTTGATTCGAAATGATATATGGCTCATATCAATGCTAAAAGATATATGAATGTTAACATAAAGACTTGAAATGCTATATGGATCATATCAATGCTAAATGATATATGAATCATAACATAAAGACTTGGTACCTTGAGTTTGGACTTGGCACAACCTATTGTACACCTGGAAGTGTAGGTGGTTTAGAAGTCACAAGAAGATCCTGAAACCACCATGCTATTAACATTATGTACATTGGTTAAAGGTATGATTCACAAAACAATAGTTTAGAAATGACAACGAAGGCTTACATTTGTAGGAAATATAGTAATTACAAAAGCTATGCATTGTGTGTGTATATATATGTCACTTGCACAAAAGTATCAGTCTATGTGATGCATGCGTGAGATACTGGTAGTGTGGGTGTTTCTCGCTCTCTTTGTGTGTGTATATGGGTGTTTTTTTTTTTTTTGTAATAAAATTATACTTATATCTAGTTAGATAGCTTGATTTAGAATCCATTGCAAACACTTTTGAAATTAGCTTATCTTCTTTTAATTTGTTCGCATGACAATTATGGTTTTTTCATATTTTCCACTTAAAAGTATTCTATTGTACATGCATAGGAACTTGAAATGGAGAAAAAGTTGGATGACACTTGAGGATAGGACATTCCCTCGTTATGAAAATGGAGTTCAACAGTTCTTGAATTTTGAATATAATTCAATTGAACCAAGAAAAAAAATTAGGTGTCCTTGTAAGAAATGCAATAATGTTTACTTGAGTATGGAGCACTTCAGAATTATGTTATATAAGTACTTCATGGTGAGGAGCTTGATAAGTATGGTGATGAAGAGTTTGATTTTGATGAACAAGAAGAAAATGATAAGTACGGGTGGGACACTACCTTGCTCATATCAGGCTTAAAAGATCATTCAAAATCTTGGTTTGGATTGTGAGAATATTCATACCTTTGTACATGATTGCGTAATATGCAGGAAATCACATGAAAATAAAGAAGAGTGCCTGAAATGTTCAGTAAATTTCAATATAAATTTACTGAGGTGTTAATGACATATGGTGAAAAGAAGCGTAAGAAAAGATTCCTCAAAAAGTTTTACCTACTTTCTATTAAAGCCAATGCTTTTAAATAAAACCAAGTAGAATGGCCTACCCGAAGAGAAATTTACTCCTCCTTTAACTCAACTTTAAGTCTTTTTTCTTCTTTTTCCTATGTCGATTCTTTCGTCTCTCTAGTTCTTTCTTTCTTCGTTTCTTCTTTATGTTGCAAGTTTGTGTTCTGATAGATTCCTCTACTGAGAGTTAAGGGTAAAGAGAGAGGCAGAGGAAGGGTAATGAGCAGATGGATTTAATCTTTATTTTTCAATCATATATTAACAAAAATACAAAAATGTTTTGACTCTCCAAATCTTCAATTAATTTGTAAGATAACTAAAAATCTATTGTTATAGATAAGAAACAATTTAATTTTAGAAATTTTCCAAAAGGTATATATTATGAAATTTATTCTTAACAGCAACGAACCACAACAGAATAATATTTGGCTAATTAATTTTTTAAATTATTTTCGTTTATGATACAATTAATTATTATCAGTTATGTACATTTTATCTTAACTAGTGTACTGAGATATATTAAGTTTTTATAGAATTTAGTTACTTGATAACATTTATAAATTTATTTCTTAGCTTTATTCTTTACATTGTTAATGAAATAATATGTTATGAATAAAAGAGTTAATTTCTATATCCTTATTAAACTATACAGATTGCTTATATTTATTTTAATTCTATTATAATTACATTTTGCCAATTATATATGGATTAAAACATTTAAATAATAGCACATTTACGACATATTTTCTTTCACTTTTTAAAATGGTAAACTTTATTTATTGTGTTTTACTTGTGCATTATATGTCCCTTGATTGTATTCTTTTAATAGAGATAATATCTTATCTTCTCACCATTAATGTTATCAACTCTTTAGTGACAACATTAAGTTGAAAATTAAAAAGGTGTTGGATAATTTGTGATGACTTAAAATGTTGTCACTATTTAAAACTATAATAGTGATGATATTTATTTTCGGCCAACACCAAAAAATCTATCAATTTGTGAAATGAGTAATTATCATCATTCAAATATATATTTATAGCGATGACATTATTGTCATCACTGCATTACAAAAAATAATTTTTTTAATGTAATCCAATAATAAATGTGACGTCGATCAAAATGATTTTTCTTTTTCTATAATAACTAAGTTAACTAAAACAATTTATCTTTTCGTATAGTAAAGGAATTACATTTTGGCATTTAATATATATATATATATAATTTTCAATTATCACTTTCAGGAAATAATTTAATACTAATCGTGAAAAATTATGAGCAGCAGGATGTTGAGTTTTGAGAATCAAAAGTGAGAAGTTTTTTATTTGTATTTAAAATGAGCGTTAAATAAATAAAAAATATGTAACTTTACACTAGTGCATAAAAGTAATATTTGAAAATTAGTGGTGTCAAATTATTTATTTAAATGAGATGGTATTTTGAAAAAAAATTCCATCCCCTTTTTTGAAACATCATAAGTAGAAAATAAAAATCATAAATTAAGAAAAAGAGAGTAATTTAGTTTGAAGTTTCAGTTTTTGATTTTATTTAATCTTACCAATAAAATAAGATTGTATCAAAAATTATTTTTTTGGTCCCATAATATAGGGGAGTTTACAAGTTTGATATCATACTTTTAAAATAGCCAAATTTAATCCCATATATAAGCAAACCCTTGCACTTTTGGTTCCATCATTAACTTTTGGATGAAAAAATTATTGTGCTGTTAATATTGGGGTTTAAAGGGGAAAAAATTAGTTTATTGGCACATACTTTATAGATAATTATAAAGCTACCACTACATTTTATTTTTTTCTATTATTTTGTTCCTTTTCCTTTTCTCTATATTTGCTATTTTCTTTTTTCTTTCTTCCATCTTTTCTGTTCTTTTTTTTTTTTTTCATTTTCATTTTTCTCTCTTTTCATATTTTTCTCTTTTCTTCCTTTTTTTTTTTTTTCCCTTTTCCCCTCTTTTTCTCTTTCCCTTTTTCATATTTTTCTCTTCTTTTGTTTCCTTTTTCTCTCCCCCAAACCCCTTTTATTTTTTTTTCTTTTCTCTACCCTTTTGCTAAATTTTCCTTTTTCCTCTTTTTCTTTCTTCCATTTTTTGTCCATTTTTATTTTTCTCTTTTCTTATTTTTCTTTTTTCATGTTTTCTCCTTTTGTTTTATCATTTTGTCTTTTTCTATTTTTCCTTTTTCCTCTTTCATTTCAATTTTTCTCTTTTTCCTTATTTTTATTTATCCTTTTCCTCAATTTTTTGTAAGATTTCTCTCCTCTGGTGGTTATCGGCGCACCGACGAACTATCTTCACCAATCTTTCAAACTTTTTTCTACAGCAATAACACAACAGTAAATTAATCAAATTATTTAAAAATATTATTAAATTAAAAGGTTCATGCCAAAATTTATAAAAGAAAAAAATGACAATTTTTTTAATCCATGTCAATTTTAAACCTTTAGTTTGTATGTATAAGTCTATAAGCGTTACACCTTTGGATTTGTTGAATTGAAAAATTATTAAAAGTCAACAACGAATAAAAAATACAAGGAAAAACTGATATATAGAACTAAAGTTTAATTTATTTTAAATACGATACCATTAGGACTAAAAAAATAACTTCCAATAATATTCCATCACAAGAAACAAATCAAAAGCGAAACACCTTTATATGTGCACGAGGATCCACTACTGTGTTCCCCAGAAACACTTTACAATCGTAAGCGTTGACTGTTGGCTCTGACTCCGCACTAATGTCCGCGTGGCATCTGATCACTCCACCCCTCCTATTCCATAGAAATATTGCACAGACTCTCCCCATTTCACAATTCACAACAAAAAATTGAAAATTCCCACTCTCCTCTGTTCAAAACTCCTCGCTCAAGGAATCTCACCGAGAACTTCAACTTCAAAATGCGTTGTGATTCGCCATTTCATAGGGTTTAATTTTAATACGAGGCGATCGAATTGAGATCCATAATTTGAAATGGACGTGGAGAGATCATCGCTGTGCAATTGCGTGGTGAATTTCTTGCTGGAAGAGAATTACTTGCTTTTGGCGTTCGAGCTCCTCGAAGACGGCCGCGACGATCAGGCAATTCGCCTCAAAGAATTCTTCTCTGATCCAACTCATTTTCCCCCCGATCAGATCTCCCATTTCAACTCTCTCCGAGGTCCGCTCTATGCGTAACTGCATTTACATATACAAATACACGTGTATAACCAATATGCGTGTTTGTGTCAGCGCGCCAGTTTTTACTCATTTATTTAACTGATTTCTGTCCGTGGGTGGATTTTTCTCTGTGAGTTAGTGAAATGTAGTACAAATTGCGGTATGATCGGCTTGTGGTTTAATCATGTAAGCCTCTTTTAAATTCTTTGAGTTTGATTTTGTGGATTAGTAGGTGATTTAGACGTGTTTTTCGCTAATTTTGGTAAATTTGGATACTTTTATAATAATTGTTCTTATTTGAAGCGATTGGATCTGAACTACCTTGTGCTATTTTGCTAATTAGTTTGGTGTAACTAGTGTTGGACATTACTTTATTAGCTTTATAATACAAACGATAATTCTTACAGAAAAAGGAATTAGAAGAATACTTAATTCGATATCTTATCCAAATTTTTGTCAGTTCTGTGTCATTTTTATTGTAAGCCGTTACAATTTAGATAGAAAGATTAATGTTAATTATCTGAAACATCCAATTTTTTAAGTGTTGTAACTATTGGCGTAAGGGATCAGATTGGCGTAAAGGATCAGATGCAAACATACTGATTTTATTAGGCGTAAAGGATCAGATGCAAACCATACTGATTTTATTTGGTTGCAGATAATGAAGAATCTATATATCTGATTTAATCATGAATTTTATTTAAAATCTGAACTTTTAATATCTTTGGTGAGAATTATACATCAAAGACAGTTGATCAATTGGCAGTCACATCTTGAAGGCACTGATGGAATGCACAAGTACAATTATATTTTCGTTTATGCAATTGGATTCATAAGAAATAGTTACAAGTGATGAATGAGGACAGTTTCATGTTATTGCTTGGTAATATCACTAATTATACATTATTGCTCAGTGACCTCTCCATGTATTGAGGTACACTTTCAGATATTCTTTAATGTTTAAGAGAAACAGTAGCTATTGATAAATAAATTGTGAAAGCTTAAACAAATTTGTCTTTTGATTATTTAAAGTTTTTCTTATCCTGCTAGTGACACAATAATGTGGAGGAAGCCTTTTCCCTAGGTCCAGTTGACTACTAAGCATTTTGAGCAGAGGTTTTTCTCCATGTTGAATAGGCTAGAAATGCCTCTTGAGCTCTTAATAAAACATTATTTATCTTTTGCTTTTAGAGTTGAGCTCTGAGAGCAGTTATGCCGCAAGCCTATATATGGTAGATCTTTTATACCGTGCAGACTTTCCAAATCGTGTTAATTCATAATAACGTATGAGATGCTAATTAGGAAAATAGAGTAACAACTTATGGAACACATCAGCATCCTCCAAGCATAAATTTTTTCAAATAACGAAATGGGGATTAGGAGTATGAAGTGTGTTCAATTAACAATCAGACAACTTTCAAGTCAAAGTCTTTGTTCATGAAATAGTCTAGTGATTTTACCAGTCTGGATTTAGTTCTTATCCTTGTTCTATTTCAGTTTTCCATAAACTTGCATGATGGTATGAGTTGAATGGACAAAATTATCTCCATCGAGAACATAAAAGGGGGAGAGACAACCCAAGGAACACAATATCCATGCTGTAATTTGTGAAGAAATACCCATTCTAACTAATCTTAGAATATTGAGGGAAAATTCTGAAAAGTCTACTTTCTTAAAAATCTTCAGCCCTTGAATAAAGTTTAATATGAGACTTTCCAAATAGATTATTAGTATTTACAGATAAAGGGGAAATGGCTGCATAAATGACTGCTGAAATTAACTTGTAAACAGTACTGTTATAGATTCACTGAAAAAATATAATGTGAAATAGAAGAGCATAAAATCAGAGGAACATTTCTGCATCACCTAATCTTCATTTTACATCACAAAACTTATGCCATTCATAGATGCTTTAAAGTCGGTGCAGCAGCCGTTCAGTAGCACAATTACAAATTTTAATTTAGATTGGATTAAGTGTTGGATTTTGTGTTTTATCTTAGATTTACTTGTACAGGATGCCAATTTATTTCTTATATTGTTTATGGGAACAGTTGCAGACCCCCAGACTCTGCTTGATGAAAAGGTTTCACTAGAAGAAAAATTGGCAGTCAGCGAATATGAGCTTCGTTTAGCTCAAGAAGACATGCTTAAGCTCAAGGCTGAGTTGCTGAAGAAAATTGATTCCAGCTTGTATGAATCAAGCGGTAATTACTCAAGCTGTACTTATTTTGTTTTTGGCATATATGCACAAGATTTTATTTGCACATAAGGTAATGATTTTGCCCAAAATCTTTAAGGTGCAGTGACAAGAGAACCTCTAATACATTTTTTATTCTGTTTTCCACTACGATATTGTGTTATAGGTTCTCTTTGTTTTACTAACACCTAGAGTTTTGTTATTATCTGGAACAGTATGTGCTTATTCATAGGGGTGTTTATAACGGAGAATTCGGTACACTACCGAATACTGAACCAATATAATTGGTTATTACCGAACTTTTTTCTGTATTTCAGTTAGGTCATTTGGTAAATCAATTTTTTTAAATAAACAAAGAATAGTTAAAGATTCAAATATTACATAATTGTATGGTTTATTTATTGTTTTTTTTTGTTTTGGTAAGTAAACAATAAATAATATATACAAAAATAAGTGTATAAAAATAGAATATAAAAATATATAAAAATAATAATTTGGTATTTGGTATAGTTCGGTAAACTAAAACTGAATCGAATACCAAATTTTTGCAAAATTGAAAACCAAATATCGAACTGAATTTTTCGATTCGGTTTCGGTGTACTGAATTTTTTATTTTGGTTCGGTTCGACCGAATCGACTTGCTGAACAACCCTTCTTATTCATGTCAAAAGTAGACATTGTTTTTCTTCTCTTGTGAATTTATCTATTTAATGCATTTTTCAGGGCCAAATATGGATGTTTCTGCAAAAAATGGACCAATTAATCAACCCATGAAGAGGGACATATCGTTCTCAGATTTGGGTCCTTTGAAGGACAACGAACGATTGGATATCAACTGTGCAGTGAAGGAGTATTTACTATTAGCAGGATACCGTTTGACTGCAATGACATTTTATGAGGAGGTAGTTTAATCTCTCTTTTAAACATGGCGATTATTGCCCTCTGCATTGATTTAATGCTGAAGTAAAACTTTTTACAAGAAGCCTCTGTGCTTTTGCAGTAGCACAAACTCCAGGTGAGAACATGTATAGCCACAGAGGAAATAGAACTGGAAAAGTCAATTGGGTGGATAAGGGTTTTTGGATATGGCCAAATGATGGCATATATGGTGAAATATATGGCAAAATGATAGTCTCTATATACAGAAGTCTGCCCAGAAGTTGTACACAATATACTAAATCGCGTCCAAAACCATGTTTTGTTGATCAGTTAAATACATACTCCTGATTAGTATCCTCTTTTTTCACTATGAAGAAGCTAAGTCAATGTATATTTGATTAGTAATTTCAACCTTTCGATTATTAGCAGTATGTCTTGATAGTCACATATTTCCAGTGAACTTTGTTTTGTTAGTAAAGCATGAGACTTAAGCAGAATATGAAGTACTAGTTAATTGGACTTTTTTTTCCCGTTGCTGGATTCTAATATCCTAAAGTAAATGATCAACTAATTTTCAGTTAATTGGCTGGGAAACTTTTCACTTCAAGCAGGGGGCTCGGCATATGTTAATTGCATCCACTCTCCTTTTAATCATCAAGATACTTTGAATCTGGTTTAGATAAAGATAAGGTTTAAATACTCATGTTTTAGGTTGAATAATCATCTTTTATGTCTTTTTGGTATGGCTGTTGCCCTTATGCATGGGTTCATTAAAATTATTTTACCTATACAACAGGTCACTGACCAGAATTTAGACGTATGGCAAAACTCATCTGCTTGTGTTCCAGATGCGCTGCGACATTATTATTACCATTATCTTTCTTCTACTGCTGAGGCTGCTGAGGTACTTCTTGAATATTCATGAAGTGAAGTCTTCAACTATTGCTTAAAGTGATTAAAGATGAACTAATAACTATAAAAATTGACGCAATTAGTTTTCAGGTTGAATGGCACATGTCCCATCTTTTTTCTTGATTTTCTGTTGTGGTCTACCCTAGTACTGGTTTGCCAATCCCTCAATTCTCCTTTTTACCTGAGAAAGAAATTGAATATTGCCCATAACACACTTCATCAGTCGCTTCGAAAAGCTCCCTCTTATTTGGTTTTTGATATTTGCTTCCAATTATACTATACTTAATGAAGTTGGCCATCAAATTTTAGTCCTGAAGCTTAAGTTGCAATTTCAGATTGTCAGATTTGGAAATTACATAAAACAGTTTGATGCTATTGAATTTACACTTTACCCTCATTATCCTGTATTATCAGTTATTATTTGTTAAGATCCAAGTGAACATCTTTTTATTGATTGTCGGTTATACTCGACTTAAAATCACATATCAGTTAGAAAGGGTTTGAAAGTTCTAAGGCAATAATTTTTTTGCTTATGTATGTTGATCCTTTGAGCAACTTGATGCGATGGCAGCAATTAATATGTCACATATGTGTCAGGTGTATTTATCAAGATTATTTCCTTAATAGTTTCTAAGTAGTTGATACATTTTCGTTATATAAGCTTGTTAAGTATTTACTTGGGTGGAATTCATCCATTATATGATGTTCTTTTTTATGTCAATACTTGTGCTGAATCTCTCATGCTGATAGTTTTGCATATGCTGCAGGAGAAAATAGCAACGCTTCGAGAAAATGACTGGCTGAAAAATGATAAACAGTCCTTGCTAAAAAGCAAGGAAATGTCTGATGCACAAATTATTGCATTGACAAAATCATCTGAGGCGCTGAAGAAAGATGTCAAGGACAAAGAAAATCTGGTAATTCTCTTAACAGAATCGTTGTAATTTTTGTTGTATGTTCAGTTGAAATTATAGGTAAGAATGTGTATCAGGTCCAAGGTTTGAAGAAGACTTTGGAAAACCAGAGAAAAGAACTAAATGATTGTAGAGCCGAGATAACTTCACTGAAAATGCATATTGAAGGAGCTCAGTCTGAAGTCGGACAACCTTGATTCTGAATCAAATGCTGAAAAGATGGCAAGTTCTTCTTCCTCTTCTTAACATGCTAATTCTGATGATTAGAGAGAAAAATTGTATCAGACTAACATCTGGAACTCATTTTTACTTTTCAGGGTTTGGGAACCATTCAGATACTTTCAAATGCATTGCCTAAAATTGTACCTTATGTTCTAATCAACCATCGAGAGGTTTGCCAATCTATTTTCTACATGTTCTTTCAAATGTTCTAAAAGCTACTGCACCACTGTATGCACTTTAGAATTATTGCTTGTAGTGAATTTCATTGGAGTTCATTCCTTGTAGGAGCTTCTTCCTCTGATTATGTGTGCAATCGAGCGTCATCCAGACAGTGCCATTCAAGATTCCTTGACCCACACATTGTTTAATCTAATAAAACGTCCAGATGAGCAGCAAAGACGAATTATAATGGATGTAAGATTCTGAAACTGAAGCAATTGCAGTTTAGTATTTCTTACACTTCGCACTCTTATCAATTTATTTATCATTTCAGGCTTGTGTTACACTTGCCAAGAATGTAGGAGAGTTGAGAACAGAAACTGAATTGCTACCCCAATGTTGGGAACAAGTAAGAACCATCTTTAATATTCTGGCATTGTCGTATTTTCCTTTTGTTTATAGAACCAGGACTTTTGTGTGATTGCTGACTTTATTTTGCGTAGATTAATCACATGTACGAGGAGCGTAGGCTGCTTGTTGCTCAATCATGTGGTGAGCTTGCAGAATTTGTCCGGCCAGAGATTCGTGATTCCCTCATCTTGTCCATTGTGCAACAGCTCATTGAGGATTCTGCTACAGTTGTCAGGGAGGCTGCTGCTCATAATCTGGCATTGTTGCTGTTGCTCTTCCCAAATACGGACAAATATTTCAAGGTCAGCCTCACTAAATATGCTTCGAGGCAATCATGGAGAAGACATCTGACTTGACAGAATTGCCTACAATGTAAGCTCCGTGATCTAGGCAATGGAGCATTTCCTCTTGTCATAAAATGATGCCTTACAACAAAAAATATAGAAAAGTAAAAGAAAATAGATTTTCTCCAATCCTTTCCCTTGTTTGTTGATAGGTTGAGGAGATGATGTTTCAATTGGTTTGCAATCCCTCTGGTATAGTTGTCGAAACTACAATAAAGGAATTGGTTCCTGCTCTAATAAATTGGGGAAACAAGCTGGATCATATTTTACAAGTTATACTCTCTCATATCTTGAGCTCTGCTCAGGTATCTTAGTACTTATGCATATTTTTTGCCATTTGAGCAACTTCATTGTTATGTTTTTTCTTAAACATTTTGTCTTCCAGTGTTGCCCGCCTCTTTCAGGGGGGGTTGAAGGTTCTATTGAATCGCATCTTCGTGTTTTAGGTGAAAGAGAACGTTGGAATGTTGATGTTCTGTTACGGCTGCTTGCTGAACTGCTTTCACGTGTGCACCAGAATGCTGTTGAGACTTGTCCATTTCCAGGAGTTTCAAATTCTACAGGAATATCATTTTCTCCGTCTTTGCTTGAACTGTATGCAGGGTAAGCTTCTTACTTAGTATCTAAGGTTCTCTTCCACCATGGGATTTTTATGTGAAGCTCTTGTTTTATGGGTCAGGAATGTCCAGTTGGCTTTAGTGCTTACAGCTTAACATTGTTTGGTCAGGGGACATGAGGAATGGCCTTCATTTGAGTGGTTGCATATTGAGTGCTTTCCCAGTTTGATTCGCTTGGCATCTCTATCGTCTCCGAAGGAAGATAGTTTAAGAAATCATGTTACGAGGGTACTTTGCTTGCTTTTTGAATTTGAGTTGCTTTGTTTTTAATTAAATGCTGTGTTTGGCCTTGTCTGTAACTTTTCTTTCTTTTCTTTTTCTTTTTTAAATTAAGTTTTGGGTAATCAAATGCAGTTTTTGTTGGCGGCTGCTAGACAGTTTGGGGAATCTTATTTGACACACATCATGCTGCCGGTGTTTTTAGTAGCTGTCGGCAACGATGCTGATTTGAAATTCTTCCCTTTCAAAGCCCAGTCGAAAATTAGAGGCAAAGGCTCTTTAAAAATTTCTATTTAATTTAATGAGTAGTTGATACCATTTTTCTCGTAAATCTCATCTTCTGTTGTGGCAGGTTTGAGGCCTGAAACTGTGATGGCTCAGACACTTGCTACAATGTGTGTCCTACCACTTCTCCTGGCAGGCGTTCTAGCACACCCGAGGAAGCGTGAACACTTGACAGAGTACTTGAGGAATCTATTGATTCAAAGTTCTGGACAGGATGGTCAGCCAGCAAAGCATGATATTATCAATTCTGTTTGCTTTATTTGGTTTGTGTCTGTGGAGAACCCTTCAAATCATTCAGCCAATATCATTATGTTTAGTTCATTTGTTGACTCATGGCGTTTCTGTGCTGCAGTACCTTTGAAGAACACCACAGCATGATATTTGACATCCTATGGGAAATGGTTGTGAGCTCTGATGTAAATTTGAAAATCAGTGCTGCCAATCTTTTGAAAGTCATTGTGAGGCTTTTTTCTTCTGAACGAAATGTCATTTCCTCTTAATTTTGCATTACGCTCAGAATTCTATGATACTTTGTTTCATAGGTACCATATATTGATGCAAAGGTTGCCTCGACTCATGTTTTACCTGCTCTTGTAACTCTTGGTTCTGACCAAAACCTGAATGTAAAATATGCAAGCATTGATGCCTTTGGAGCTATAGCACAACATTTTAAGAATGACATGGTATATACTCGGACTCAGTTCATGGTTGAGCTGAATTGATGGAGCAGTTTTTATTCAAGAGACCGACTGGAATTTGTGTGCAGATTGTTGACAAGATACGCATTCAGATGGATGCTTTTCTTGAAGATGGATCACATGAGGCTACCATTGCCGTGGTTCGTGCAGTGGTATCTGTACCGCATACAACAAATAAGCTTCAAGATTATATCCTTAGTACTTTCTCTTGGGCTTATTTGTTCCATTTGCCTTGCAATTTCAAGAATGGTGAAGTCTTTTTCTTTTGTAATGCTGAATGCTTTTTTTCCTTTAACTGTGTGTACATCTCCTGTCCAAGATTTTTAATTTAACGGCGTCACAACCCCCTTCAAGTGATGTACTACGTCGGAGAGAGAGAGCTAATGCCTTCTGTGAATCAATTCGTGCTCTTGATGCAACAGGTTTGCTTCCTAACATTCTTTTATTGCTTTACTTTTTGCTCCATGTTAAATTCCTCAAGTCAAAAAGAAAAAGAAAAATACTAGTCTTTATTTATACTCACTTTACTCTCCAATTAACATCAGTGATTTGCTTTAATGTACACCTTCATGCTAATTTGATTCATTTATGTGCATGTGCTTGATCATGTGTCCTTGTATGCTTTTAACTTAATCCTTATGGTTCATGATATCTTTGTTGACCTAATTTGAGAACCTCGATTCATTATTTGATAAACATTTAAACTTTGTTGGTTTTGCAACCTAAATTTTAAAAATTTGAAAACACAGGAATGATGGTTCAGTGTCCAGTAAAATCTGGTTTTCATTGGGTGCATGCATGATAAGGACCTAATTCAATGTAGTTCCTACTTTCCCCAGAACAATTTTTTTTCCTTGCATCTTTCTTAAACAAAATAGATTAAATCTTGATTTTCATCTCTCACATTATCTTGAGCACCTACAAAATGGGACTACCCTACACATTAAACACAATGGAGGATGTATTGGTGAGAGCTCTTAGAAGGGTTTCTGTTTGGTGAAGGAAGACTTCGTCTCGTGAATTAGAAGTCTTGGAAGCAAATTCTGTGGCTATGTGAGGGATGGTATGCAAGTGGTAGAGAACTTATGCTACTAGTGCAAAACTTTGACTGATCCTCTTTCTGTAGGCAATGAATGGCCTTTACTTGCACTAGATATTCTGCATTCCTCAAAGATGGATCTGAAAGAGTTCTCGAGAACATGGGCAGCTCTACTCAACAGTCGCATAATTTAACATATGATCCACGTTCATTTTTCTATTGCAACAACTAGATCCTTCAAATAAGTCAAGAAGTCAAGTAGCAAAGACCGCTATTAATAAGATAGAATAGAGCTACCTTTTTATCGCTCTCGGTGAACTTTCTTTGAAGACAGACAGAAGCACATCCAACCCCGTTCTATTGGATGGGCGGCGAATGGAAATATTGTAACGAATAAAAGTATTTGTGGTCTTGTCCCAGAGTTAAGAACAGCAGTGTAATTTCAAACTCTGGACGGATATATCTACGAGCATTTTATGGTTCTGTTATATTTTTAGCATGAGAATGCATTACCATATGCTAACTAGATGTATGTGAGATCATTGCTTTCAGGTCAGGACAATACCCTTTTTTTTTTGTTTTTAATCTTGAAGTTTTGATTATTATGCCTGAAGCAGTTATTGAGCATGGTAGCTATGCCGTTTTGCGTGCACAATGCTGTTCCACTCTGGTATCTGCATCTTATTGCTTGCATCCATTAGACTCTTTTCTAACTCCTTGGTACATCAATTATATCTATTGCTGCAGACCTTCCAGCTTCCAGTGTTAGGGATTTGCTCCTTCCTGCTATTCAGAATCTGTTGAAAGACACTGATGCACTTGATCCAGCACACAAGGAAGCTCTTGAGATTATATTCAATGAACGATCCGGTGGAGCGTTTGATGCTATAAGTAAGGTGATGGGTGCTCACATCGGGCTTGCATCCTCCGTTAGCAGTTTTTTTGGTGAGAGTAGATTACTTGGGAAAAAAGAAAGTGGAGATCCTGGAGCTCCACCACCGGCGACGATTGAGCCACAGAAAACTGTTTCACAACCACCAGTGGAGGACACGAGATTTAGGCGGATTATGAGGGGTGGTTTCACAGATATGATTCGAGCCAAAGCTAAGAGCAGTGAGGAAACTCAGTCAAGCCAATGAGGGCGCTGTTTTTCGTTCGGAAATGTTGGGATAGAGAAAAAGAGAAGAAAAATTGCTGTGTAAAAAAACCACAATCGGTACTTTTCTTTTAAACTCATAATTGTTTTTTCATTGATTGCCTGTCATTAGTTTTAATATTGCGGGAAATTACACTGTTCGTGAACGAGTTTATTCTTAATAAATTTTAACAATCACTAATTAAATTGATTTTTTGAACTCCTACTTGGTCTTGTTTATAGCTAATAAGCAATTACCGCCTTATGACTCTCAATGGACCAGATTACTATCTTATCCTTCAATATATGAGCGACCTTGTGACCAACTTAATACATCTTGCCATGCCTAGGTAGATGGTGGTGTCGACCAACTTAAGAGATCTGGCCATGTCTAGGTAGATGGTGGTGTGATCGACGGTAGCGTTGATCACAGACAACCTTTGTCCATGAAAAAAGACCTAAGTTGGCATTGGATGATGAAGTCTTACTAATGGCAGCCTCATGCTACCCAGCGGATCTTGCGAACCATCCACCTAAGGCCTAATGACCATTTCAATAAGCATGTATCAATTAATATTTTTTAATTAAAAAAAATAAAAAAACAAAAGATTAGCCGGTGACATATAATAGGGTTAAATACACTTTACCACATGTGATATTGATTTCGCATCAAATACCCTCTATTAATAAAACTTTCAAATACCCCATAAACCAATAAAAATTATATTGATGGATAAAAATACCCATAAGTTAAATAAAAGGTTAAATTCATTTTGCTCTTCTATTATAAATTATATTATATTTTGCCCACTCTATCATTAAATGTCAATTAATTTGATCCAAAATTTTATTCAACACTAATTTTATTAAATAAATTAATCTTCAATTATATCTAAAATAAATAAATAGCAAAATATAACTTTAACATTATAGAGAAGAAACATTAAATTTGAAAAAAAATGTCACATAAAATTATATTACTACCATTATATATATATAGCTTTAATAAGTAAATATTAAATTTAGAGTCAAATTAGTTGATATTATTTAATAGTGTATATAATTATATTATGTAAGGTGTGCATACTTAACTCAAATACGTTAACAAATCTATTTCAATGTCTAGTATTTATATGTGAAAGGGAAATCAAAATTAGAAAATAAAAAATAAAAAAATCTTATAAAGTATATTAATGCAATTAAAAAATTTTGAGTGAAAAAATATATTCAAAGAGATGCTTTTGAAACAACATAAGTAAGATGAGAGTAAAATAAATTTATGTGAGATAATTTTTTTAAATTTAATATCTTTTCTATATTATTAAAAATATATATTGCTATTTATTTATTTTGAATTTAATTAAAGATAAACTTATTTAATAAAACTAGTATTAAATAAATTTGGGATCAACTTAATTGACATTTGATTGTCAAGGGAGTATTATAAGGGATTTTTTTTGTTACATAATTTATAATTTTAATTTTTTCTTTCACAAATAAATTACTACACATTGAAATTAGATCAGTTAAATGTGCTTGACTTACGCATGCACAATTCGTATATAATAGAAATATTTATACTACTAAATAATATCAACTTATTAAAGCAATATACACAAAATGGTAGTAATATAAATTTATGTGATATATTTTTTTAAAAATAATAATGTCTCTTCTTTATACTATTAAAATTATATTTTTCTATTTCTTCATTTTAAATTTATGTATAGATTTATTTTTTAAAAAAATAATAGAATTTAATAAAATATGAGATCAAATTAATTGACATGGCAAAGTATGGGATTTGACATTTATTTAACTTAAGGGTATTGGCAACATTTATTTTTATGCCCACGAAGTGACAGGATCATTTACATGAGGAAATTGGCAACAACCATTCATTATGGTTTTTTTCTTCCATTTGTTGCTAGCTACCATTCTCCAAAACTAACAGTAATTACGCCTACTATTTGACCCTCACTAATAGTTTTTGGAAAAGAGCAATCCCACTTCATCCAGAATTTAGTGGCTTCTCATCCGACACACCCGGATTGGTTAATCTTGTTGAGCACACCATCAGTGCCTGCCACATTTTTTGTGTACTCGAGAAACCATAAATGCCAATGTCATCCACAAATTGGAATCACTTTAATGAATTCCCATAAAAACAAGGACCCTTCTCTGCTCACCAACTCGGCTCCACTCCTCCAATAAATACAGCAACATTTCTTCACACCAAAGTGCACAATTTTCAACTACAGAAACTGATCATATATAGTGATATAAACTGTTTGCTGTCCTGAAGATGAAGAAGGGTGCTGCGGGTAGTGTTGCTGCCTGGTTCCTGGTGGCGATGGTGGTTGTGCTGGTGGCGGAGGTGCATGAAACTGAGGCGGTGAATTGCAGCCCGTTGGAGCTGAGCCCATGCCTTGGGGCGATAACGGGGTCGCAGAATCCGTCTCCCCAGTGTTGCAGCAAGCTTAAGGAGCAGGTCCCCTGCTTCTGCGGCTACATCAATAACCCAACGCTCAGGCCGTACATCGAGTCTCCCAACGCCAAGAAAGTTGCCAGCATTTGCGGCGTGGCCACCCCCAAATGTTGATTTGATGATCATAGGATAGAGAGGTGGAAAAGATTAGTCATTGAAATAAACTGTCGGGATGGATTGTTGTGTTGTGTGCGTCTTTGTAACACCTCCTTATGTTATTGCAAATCAAATAGACAAATAATATTTTATTTTTCTTTTTTCTTTTTTCTTTTAAAGAAGAATACCATCAGTTTCTTAACTCCTCTCTAAGTAACACTTTCCAAATTCAACAAATCTTTCTTCCTCAAATTCAACAAGAAGAAAAATCAATCAACTTTCCTTATGACAAAATTTCCTGCATCCACGCATTATTGATATTAAATTTTGAGGGACTTCTGTCATTAAGACATTAAATTCTGAGAGACTTCTTTCATTGAGTGATACGTCTTTTCAATAGCTCGTAGAAAAAAATAAAAAGTTTTTAACTTTTCTTCAACCGACACTTTTCAAATTCAACAAATCTTTCTTCCTCAAATTTAACAAATCTTTTTGGTTGGGAAGAAGAATCGACCAACTTTCCTCATTATTCATTCAATTTTTTTGGATCTATCTATTAAGACATTAAATTCTGAGAGACTTCTTTCAAGTCCTCAGTAGCAAAAAACAAGGAGTCAAGAATATTTTGGGATTGGAAAGGTAAATAAATGTCCTTCATGAATTTCATTTCATTTCAAGTCATTCTGATTCCTCAAAAGGTTGTGTGTAAAAAAATAAAAAAAATGGACTGGTTTGATTTGGAATATCAGACTTTGAAGGGTAAGGCCGACATTTTAATTTTAATTTCAGTTGTACAAATTGCTTGCCTTTTTTTGAGTAAATTGTGGGATATAAATTAATTTATAAATAAAATTATATGTAGTTGATTTGATTGTAAAGATGATGTATTAATGTAAAATCTAATTAAATGTGTACCATGTGGGATAAATTGATAATATCATCATTTTAAATTACATAATAATAAAATATAATTAATTTTTATTAGATCGGTCCGATAGATGATTGAACCAATTCGACTAGTTGAATCGCTAATTGATTGCAAAATCGATTTGATTATTGGTCCGATTATAAAAACACTGATGCAAAGTCCACTACCACAAGTAAAACTCGTCCATAATACAAACTAGGAGTTAGGAATTGACCTGAATGGAGCCAAAAAATGAAGACTGAGGAGCGAGATTTTTTTTTAAAATAATAGATAAAAAATTATTTTTAATATTTTAGAGGGGTAAAATTTTAAATTTAGCAATTTTATATTTAAAATTTATGTTAATTTAAAAATCTTATGAAGTTGGGGGGACGGCTGCTGTTGACGCCTGCCCCCCTTGGCTCCGTTTCTACTTATTGGTCAACCCAGTATAAATTAAAAAATTATTTATAAATGGTCCTGACACAATCACAATTATTCATAATAGGAGATCCACCAAATATAAAGAATTATTATTATCTACGTATCAGATCTTCTAAAAATTACTTTTGGCTATTTTTATGTGCAACGACTACATGAATTCATTCATGTAATTGTGTGTGTGTATGTATTTTGCATTCATATGTAAGCTTGTACTTTTTTATTACTCGCTAACGTACATATTTTAGTCTTTTATTTTTTATAAAAAATAGTGGTCTGAAATTAATAGTGTCACTTTATTATAAGAGAGTATTATTGAAAAGAAAACTATCATTTTAAGAAATATAACACTATTTGTGGGTATCCATAAAGCTAGGAACAATCACATGGGATTATGCAGCAAATGAAAAAATAAAAAAATTGTATGATAATTTGTTTTTCAATGATGTCTAGAAACTTTTAAATTTGTTATTTTAAGTCAAAGGTTAAGATAACATACAAAAGTAGGCCATTCTTGAGTGGAATAGATGAGAGCAATCCTTCATTGTCCTGGCTTTGATAACAATCATGAGGACCATTTATCCTTCCAATCTGAGGGTGTTAGATAGATCAGGTGTAACATACCATGCCTATCAAAAAAAATTCCATGCAAGACCATAAAAAGTTATAAGCTGTTTTATTTAGAAATTTTCTTATACCACGCAATTACACGCTATCCAAATGATCCAAAAAATTTCGTCACAAGACATCTTAAAGTTATAAGTTATATTTTTTGATAAATTTCATGCTGCTCACTTGTTTACTATTTCGATAGTTCAAATTTTTTTTATACAAAATCTTAAAAAATTATATTTATTTATATATATATATTATTTAAACAAGATTGTAAGATATGACATGTCACATGATTATGTCATTACTTCAATTTAAGTCTTCATGAAGTTATTATCATATACCATCCAACAACAATAATAATCCAACTTCAATAGTATTAAGCAAGTATCATAAACTTTATTCATTTCAGTACAAGACTTTTCTGATATATATGATGTCAACACCCTGCACGCTTGTACTATGTATGGCTTAATTGGTAAATACTTCAGCATTAGCATGTGGACAAATATATTAGACAAAGGATTGCTTTATGGGCATCAATTGAGAAAAAAATTCATATTAGCCAGATGGTTATTAAAGTCACCCTTTTAGTACTATATAAATAAGGTTGTAAATTATTAAATTATATAATAATATAATGTACATATTCATTAACTCGTAGATTGAATTAAAATTTTCCTACCAAATATGTTTATAAATTGTTGGTGTTCATATGGTACTGCTATAAAATAAAATAAAAATATTATCACGTGTAATTTAATAATTCAAAAATCGATTTAAAAAGTGTCCAATGAATATCATCTCCTTAGTCGTTAAGAAATCTTCCCCCTCCTTTTTCATTTCCACCCAAACAAGGCCACATATCTCCATTACTATCAACTTTTACCCCCTACTTTCATTTTTGACTCAACTTAAACTTCTAGATGTGAACTCAAAAAAAAATATAATCGGGTGAGCAAATGTCACAGCCTCTGATGAAAGCAACTGAGCTAGAAGAATATGTGTGGCTGGTGATGGTGCAATTATAATACCAAAAGGAAACACACTCAAGATTGGGTTCCCCCCCCCCCCCCCCCGACTTTTGTTTTTTTTTCACATTCAACTTTAGTGGAAAAAGAATTCACCTTTTAAAAGATGTTTTGGGGTTTTTTTTTTTGACCCAGATAATTTACAATATTTTGATGCACACCATCAAATACATATTTAATTACTATTTTAACCCCAAATAGTTAATAAGCACTCATGTCTTAATCATATGTGCAGTGTACTCATGGTCCAAAAGATAAAGTCTTTGCTATTATTTGAGGTTATTCTCCTTAGCTTTTCTTCTAATCATCATATTTGCTGCCTATTAATTTTTTTAATAAATCAGGCTGATTTGCACTGAAGTTTATTTAATGTTAGTGTGCTCGTTAATGATCGCATTATGGATTTCAGCCTCGCTCAAGCAGTTAATCATGTTCAAAATATATTCCCAAACTAAGGTTCCCTTCTGCATCTCTGCGTTAATGGCCATTTTCACTGCTTCATGAATTGATACTAATTGTTAGTAATTAATTTTTATTGTATGAAAATAAGTTTGATTTGTTACCCTATCAAATCGGGAGCATCAGATGTAGTAATGATTTTAACAAAATTAATTCAATTGTATGAATATATAATTTTAATCAGTTCTACAAAATATAATAATTATATTCAGAAAAGTTTCATAAAACATAAGCTGATAGAAAAAGTTATTTATTTTAATGATACTTTTAAAATCTTCAAACCTTTCTCACTAAACTTCAATTTGACTGAATCAGACATCAAAGTTTTCCAATCCAAGCCTCCACACCAATGGGAACAAGTAGTCATTTTTAACATTAAATTAAATTATATTGTATAATTTATCTTATGATATTTTGAACTCATGAAACTACAAGACTGAGCTTAGGAGAGGGGAAAGGAAAATATTGAGCAAAAATCTAGAATACTCTTCTCTAAAAAAATAATGTGTCTCTTATGAGAGAAAGGGAGAGATTTTCTTTTATCTCTCTTGGTGTAAAGAATGTGTGTTGTAAGAGAAATGGAGAAACTCCCTTTTATACTTGTTGAATCCTAATTTTCTAACCATATTCTAACTTCGGTAGATACTCTTTTATATGATAGGAAAGTTATCTCTAACTTTCATTTGTAATTATCTAGAATTTATAATTCAAAATAATAATTATAAATATCAAAATAAATATATCATATTTATTTGTTACCCAACAATATCAAATATTTTCAGTAATCTTTGATATTTATAATTAACGCCCAATTTAGAAAATAATTTCATTAAATTACAAGTACAATTAAATTTATTGCATAAAATTCATTTCGATGTTTATGAAGGTGGATTGTGGACTTATAATTGCAAACTCCAATAAATTCAGATAATTAATTGAATTCTTTAATCTAAAATTACTCCATTAAACTTCTGGAATTGCACTACTATAATTACAGAATAATTTACTTTGATCAACATTGAGTAGTCCATCGATATAATCATTACATATGATTTGATCATCTACAGATAATTCATAATTAGAGCTATGTTTTCCGTTAGCCTATCTGATTATCTCTTGTTCCTTGTCTATCATTAATTCATTAATAAACAGTTAATTTATAACCAAATTATAAATTTGAGCGCTTTACTTTTCAGTTCCAAAATTGACTAATTAAGGGAACCATCTTTCACTTCTTGTGGATTGGTAATGAGTTTGAAATGTAATTAAATTAATGCTGTATAATAAGGATCTTAAGGGTAATAATTCATACTGTGTCACAAGTTTGGAATCATCTTTAATTAATTTCATTGTGACCAGAACAAAACCGTGTTCATACGTATCATTCTCAAAATTTCGACATTAATCTATATATATCATAAAGTGGAATCTCATGCGCTAATTAAGCAAGCTATGTGTATTTTGTTTTCAGAAAAGCAATAATTATATCATTATATTAAGTTACATATCAAACAATTATTAATTCGATCCAATCAGTAACATCAATAACTAATTTGAATGAATAAAATAACAAATAAAACAAATATATTTTAATTGGAAATATAATTATCTATTTTTAACATTCCCTAGCTAGATTTTCTCATATTTTTGGTAGTTTACAATTTATATTTGAAGAATAACTTTTTACATGCTTAATATATCCTTTTACAGTTAACTGAAATCAATTTTGTTTTGTTTTATTAAAAAAAATATTCCCACTTGGGAGCTATTTAATTTGAATAAATTACATTTTCAAGATCACAAAAGCTATCTTTTTTTATTTTTTGTGTTTATCTTTTGAACTGTATTGTGATAATACAGTTTATGGGGGATGGAGTGGGGTTAAGATGAGGCTGTTTGGGATGGATGAGGATTCTGTCTCAAGAGTGTGGTTTGATTTTGATATCTCAAATTGTCCTCATCGACAATGGAGTCAAATTTTGCTTATTGGAGCTTCTTTAATTTGGCGCCATATCAATATAGCTTCTTTTTTTTTTTTTTTGTTTGTCCAAATATTTATAAATTTTTTATCACTGTCAGGTTTTCTTACACCCTGAAATTTCTAAATTGCCACTTGTAAATATTGGGATTTTTAGGGATAAGGTTGCAAAAAAAGTTTTAAATCGATTGTATATCAATCTAGGCCTCGTTTGGTAGGCTTGATCAGTGTGATAGTGCGATAGATGTGTAATAAAGCATAATTTTTTATTTGGATGAAAAAATAGAGCCCATAAACGGCCGGTACATGTTGAAGACCTATTATTAATAATGGATTACACTTCCCAGGTGTGACCTATTATTCAAAAAAAAACTTCCAACCTGTATTAAGTTATACATGGACGAAATTATCCTCCACATATATATGCAATTTCAAACAAAGCCTAAACTTGGTAAATATAGCGCCCAGGCTTTATATCTAAATGTAGTACCAAGGCGCTATTTTGATAAAATGTAGACACTATATCAAGACATATGCAGAGCCTAAACTCTATATTTTTAGCCTTTAGGCGTTCTTCAGTTATATTGATTGACTAACAATAAATGAATTAATGTAAAAAATTTAAAATTAAAAAGACATTTTAGACGTTACTTGCTTTTATCCAAATTATTAATATAGTCAGTCAAATAGTATGTTATGAAGACTTACAAATCAAATAACTGATGATACATTAGATAGAAAATACTTCATAGTCAAAGATATCAAACCTTATTGATGAAGGCTAGCAAATGAGCCCTTAGTCAACAACATAAGCCATTTATTATTGGGCATAAGGCCTCGTTCTTATGTTTAACGAAGATGCTAGAGTTTTGTCAATGAAGTTGTATTTTTATACCGTTGCTAATTGGTATGTGATCAATTGTTTTTGTTGTGGAGCTCTAAGGTAATTTGTAAAGTTAGAGTTAGAATGTAGATGTGGCGGCGGGTGCATGCAGCCCTCCTTAATTTTTTACAAATATATTTTTTATTTATAAAATTTAATAAAATTAAATTTTTTGTCCTCCTTTAAATTATGAAATTATCTTAATTGCCCCCTTAAATTTTTATAATCTTATTTTGAATATGTAAATTTAAAGATATTTTAAATTATTTAAAATTTTATTTTTTCAAAATTTTAGGTGCTTATTTTTAATATAAAATTTTAAAAGGCATTTGTACTATTAAAATTTTATTATGATTTTATCTTTACAAACATAGTTTATATTAGTAAAAAATACTCATTATTGTTATTTTTTATATTTATTTGTTAGTTTTTTAATTATTTGAGTCCACTTTTTTTACTTATTATTTGAAATTATTTTAATTTTTATTTGCAAAAAATCATAAGTGTAGGTTTTTCAGAATACATTTCATTTGGATAATGATTATGAAATCATACTCAAATGTATGCAATTGTTTTTGGAAGCAAGTTTGATTGACAAATCTATTTTTGACATGTTACTATAAATTTTTATTATGTTAAAAATTATTTTTATTTAAACAATAGTTCTCTTTCACAATAAAAATAATTAAGAACTTCATTAGTATTTTAATATATTTTTAATTTATTATTTTCTTATAACATTTTTTCATTCACATTTATATAATTTATTTATTTTATTGAGTTTCCTTTGTCTAATACTTTGTGTTTGATTTATTTTTTAGTTTTGTTTGGTCCAATAAGAAATAGATTCTTATTTCATTTTTATTACTATTTGAAATATGATTTCACAACATCACATTTAGAACATTAAAATTAATTTTTTTATTGAAAAATTTTCATCAAGTAATCTTTTACAAATGTGTAACTACTTATATAAACTACATTTTATTTAAAAAATTATTTTCTTTTTTCACAATAATAAGACAATTTTAAACACTTAAATATGACTCATAAGATTGTGATGAAACTGTGAGAATTATTCTAATATTCGGGTTATATTTTTCAACATTGTGATTTAGTTTTTGTTTTGTGTTAAATTGAATTAAAATTGATTCTCATTTTTATTTATAAATTATTTTTTTGTTCAAATACTTATGCACATATGATAGGTATGAGAAATTTATATATAAATATCACATTTTTATTTATAGTTGTATTTATTTATTAATAATTAGTTAATAAAAAATCACAATAAAAAAATATTTTTATAGGTGGAAAAAATAATTAATATTATATTTTTATGATCGGATCTCGCTCCCCCTACACTGAAATTCTGGCTTCGCTCCCGAGTCTAGTGATGTAAAAAATTGAAAATTGAATTGTATTTTTCGTAACAATTATAATTTTTGTTATAACATTAAGCACTCGAGTTTATAAGTTATATGAGCTAAATTTATTGGCTTGATTTTTAACAGGGGATAATTGTTTGGGAATGATTTTGGTCTTGGTTTGACACAATTGTCCTTTAGGAGATGTTCGGAGTGTGAATCTAACTTACAAAAAAAAATGTGGCGCTTGAGTTTTTATGAAAGTTTTCAAATTTGAATTGTAGCATTGCTAATTACTACTATCCTATTTCAAATTTACCATTCTCATTTTCTTTTTGGAATGACACAAAATAAAGCTCTATTTTTTTATATGAATTATTTTTTTAAAAAATATCCTTTCACTTTAAATAATGATATGACACTGTTATGTATCGACCACTACTTTGAGGGACAATAATATAAATATATACAAAAATTTTACTTTTTCGACTCATATCTAAAACTTCGTGCTATATCAAAGTTGATAATTAATAATAGGATATGAGTATAACTTGATGACAAAATACCAATATGTGTGAGTCAATACATGAGCTACTAGGAGATTAAAATTTGTGATTAATTAGAGTATTCTCCCAAATTATTGAGATCTCCTTTATAAGTTCTATCGATATTAAAATGTCCCCTTTCAATTAATGGTTGTAACAACATTTGATGATGCCATCACCAAAATTATAAGAGACTTCTGATTTCACCCTCAATCCATGGTTTTGTACTTATAAGGATAAAAATACCCTTGAGTAGGAGGCACATAGGTGTAGGGTGGGCATCCTTGTTGGTTTTTTGGGGTCTTCACCCGGCTTGATCAAGTTTGGGTCAATGAATTTTTATAATTTTCGAGTTTGGGGTAGCTTGAATTGAATTTTGTAATATCAAATCGGGTATCAGGTACGGTTCTTCTATCGATGCGTGCCCAATATTTTTTTTTAAGAAAAAACCTTAATTTAAGGTTTTGTCAAACATAAATCCAACCCAAAGAACCACTCGCTAGTTGTCACTTTTATATTGCCTCTCGCATCTCCCACTCACTAGAGTCTTAGGTCACATCATCGCCTCTCAATACTAGTCAGCCATGGTATGAGTTGTTCTAGAAAACAACGGCAAAGCTAGTAACTTATTCCCTTTTTTGGAAACATAAGTAACCTCTATTTGTAGAAAATAGTGGCAAGGGCAAAAAGCTTCATAGTGAAGCTTTCTGTCAATTTTTTATTAAATAAAAAATAAAAAATCCAAACTTGACAACATGAGTACCCGAACAAGTCAAGTACCTAACTATATCATATCGTGGTTGGGTAGCCAAATATGCTATGTGACAATAAGTACCCGATTGAAATATTTGAACTAGAAAAAGTGGACCGAAGCCCACCCTTATGTAGGAGTCGCGTTGGGGTGAAAAAATAAGTAGTGAGATAGAGTCTACTTAAGTGCGTCCAATAGAGGGTGCATATGAAATATGGCAAAAATATGAGGGTATATTTGTAACAAAAAAATCTATTTTAGCCATTAGATAAAAAATATTGTTAGCCAAATATAGATATTAAGTATATGTTTTTTCTACTCCTCTATTTTACTCTTAACAAATACTACTTTCAAATTGACGATCCTGCAAATGAAAAAAAATAAAAAAAATCGCTTCCTCAAGCATCTCTTGAAGTGTGATAGGTGTCAAATATAGTGTTAGATTTATTGTTTCAGTTATGTTAACTTTTAGTCAATTAACTAGATTCTCAAGTTCTAGTTGTAGTTATAACATCAATTGTATCACACAGGTTTTACCCACTTTTTGCTTCATTTAGTTTAATTATTATCAACTTGATTTAGGTATAAATATATTGTATAACATACATAAGCAAAAAATAAAAATTGACATAAAGAAACAATCCACTACTAGTATAGCCTTTACACAATAAAGTAATAGGATTTAAAGCTTAAAAGTCAGATCAATGACCTCCTCTTTTTTTAATTTTTTTTTTCTCATTTCTCTGGAATTTCCACACGGCTTTGCTATAAGATTAGAAGCTAATGGTTGTGCCTTATAATTAATCCAGAGGGAGGACATGATAAATTTATTACAATCCATAAACAATCATCAACCACAAACAAAATAAGTATTCATTCTTGCTTGCAAACAACAAGTGCAACAATATTTCCAATCCCAACAAAAAAATATCCACATTCAATCATACTAACAAAGCAGAAAGAGAAAACAAAGTAAAATTCATTATCCAAACACAAAAAAGTCTTTACATCTACTTATAGAGAGGGGCAACAAAAGCATCACATTAAAAATGATTTTTTTTTTTACAAAATAAAACAATGTCCATAATGCATCTGACAGTCCAATGTTAGACTTTATTATTCAATAATCATAATCCATAATCGTTATATAAATTATTAAGAAATTACTTTAATTTTAAATTAGAAGCATACCTGAATCCATGGTAATGAAAACAATCGAGTTTGTGTCTTCCACAATTAAATCAACTTAGACTTGGGAACCATAACCCTTAATATTCTTTATATACTAGACCAAATAGAATCCCATCAATTCTAAATTTAATTAGTATTAGGTCTCTACACATTGCAAAATTCATACCCAACTGATATTCCTCGAGTCCCACTGATAGATTACTTATCTGACTCTATTAAATTAGATAGCTTGTAATATAATTGTTATTTAAATATGTAAGCCCATTTTTGAGAAATTAAATTAATTCTAACAATCTCCCACTTGGACTACATATGATAGCAGAAACAATTATATTATAAAATTTTGATTGTGCATAAAATGCTATCTATTTTTGAAATATCTCCTAACTTACAATCTGGTTCATCTACTATGTCAACATAGGATCAAAGCAACCTTCGTTACATTTATTCGTAACTAGACCCATCAATGATCACCACACTAACATATTCAATTACATAAATCGAGTATGGATGTGTAGCATGAAAATTACATGCAATGTGATCTTAAACATGTCTATTTCCAACTGATCATTCTTTATTCTTTATGAGATCATGCTAAACTACAATTAATTCAGAGTATGAAAATAAATCATCTTCTTTATTCTGCAGATAATTAACATAAATTGTGTTTACACTAAAAAAATATTAAAATTACAAACTTCCACTAATCATGCATATTATCAAATAATACAACACCCATGTGAGTAGTGTGCTCATGAAACACCTTGGGTGGTAAACCCTTGGTGAGCAGAATCGCAACTATGGAGTTTGTCCCAATATGTTCTACTGACACCTGACGACTCTAAATTATTTCTGTACCAACAAGAAACTTGATGTATATATGCTTCGACTTCAAGGAGCTTCTATTATTATTGGAATATAACACAATCGATTTATTATCACAAAATATCTTCAATGGTCTTTCGATACCATCCACAACACACAATCCAATGATAAAGTTTCGCAACCATATCCCATTATTAGATGCCTCATAACATGCTATAAAGTCAGCTGCCATAGTGGAAGGTGATATGAGTGTCTGCTTAACACTCTTACAAGAGATAGCTTCTCCTGCTATATAGCCTGAAGTGGATCTCTTATTGTCTTGGCATCCAGCAAAATCGGAATCATAATACCCTATGATCTCCAAAAAATTTGATCTCTGATAAGTGAGCATTCAGTCTTTTATTCCCTACAGATAACGTATAACCCTTTTGGCTGGTTTTCAATGATCCATTCCTAGGTTACTTAAATATCCGCCCAATATTCCTATAATGAATGTTATATCTGGATGCATATATACTTGAGCATACATAAGACTCCCTACAACTGATGCATAAGGAATCTTTTGCATCTCTTTCACTTCAACCTCATTCTTGGGGCACTTATTTACACTAAACTTATCTCCTTTAGCAATAAGAGTATCTCCTGATATACAATCTTTCATGCCAAATATACTGAAAACCCTTTCGATATAATTTTTTTGTGATAACCCAAGGATACCTCGAAAGCCATCTCGATGTATCTATATACCTAAGACAAAAGAGACGTCCCCAAGATTTTTCATCTCAAAGTTTTTAGTCAGAAATCTCTTGGTTTCATGCAATAGGCCTAAATTGTTGTTGGCTAACAGTATGTTATCGACATATAACACCGGGAAGATGTATTTACCATCAATGAACTTATGGTATACACAATCATTAACCTTATTTACTTCAAACCCATACGAGATAATGACTTGATGAAACTTATGATATCATTGACGAAAGCCTATTTGAGACCATAGATGGATTTCTTTAGTTTGCAGACCATATTCTTTAGATCTCTAGATACAAAGTTTTCTAGATGTACCATATAAATCATTTCATCAATGTCACCATTTAGAAACGCAGTCTTTACATCCATCTAATGTAGCCTTAAATCAAAATAAGCTACAAGTGTGATTATGATCCTAAAAGAGTATTTGATGAAACTAGAGAGAAAGTCTGTTTGTAGTCAATGTCTTTGTTTTGAGTAAAACCCTTGGCGACTAGATGTGTTTTATATCTCTCGATATTGCCTTTTGAATCCCGATTGGTTTAAAATATGCATTTGCAACCAATGGGCTTCGCAACTTTAGCAATTCGACAAGATCCCAAACGTCATTGTCATTCATGGATTTCATCTCGTCTTTCATGACATCAATCCACTTTTGAAAATTGAAACTTTGTTTGACTTGATGAACGTTGATCGGATCATCTTCTACCATTCCTATGTCAAACTCATGTTCCTGGAGAAAAATGATATAGTCGTCCAGAATCGCATTTCTTATTTTTCTAGTGGATCTTCTCAATAGCATTTCCCCTTGAGGTTGTTGAGTTTGTTCTTCATGAATAACTTCATCATTTTGGTTAGGAAGTTCCTCAACATTACCCTGAAATTTGAATTTACATCTTGAATAATGCTAGGAATAGAAGACTGATAATTATCAATAGCAACTATATGAAGAGAAATAAATTCCTCTTTAAAGATATTGTTGCGATCCTTATCTCTCTCCCCAAACTCAACTTTCTCAAGGAATCTCGCATTTTCCATCTAAAAAAAAATCTAGTCGAGGGATCATAAAACTTATAACCCCTTAACCGTTCAGAGTACCCAACAAAGTAGCAGCTTATTGTTCTTGCTTCTAGTTTTTTTTCATTAGGCCTATAGGGCCTTGCCTCAGTTGGACAACCCTAAATACACAAATACTTAATACTAGGACTTTTGCTTGTCCACAGTTCATAAGGGATTTTAGCTATTACTTTACTAGAAATCCTATTAAAGATATATGTAACAGTTTTTAGTACTTTTCCTCAGAGGAATTCTAGTAAAGAAGAATGACTGATCATACTTCTCACCATGTCCTTAAGTGTTTTGTTTCGTCTCTCAGCAACATCATTCATTTTAGGTGTACCTGGCATGGTGTACTGTGAGACGATACCGCATTCCTCTAGGAACTTTGCGAAAGGTCCTAGACGTTGTTCTCTTGATCCATCATACCTATCATAGTATTCTCCACCATGGTCAAATATAAAGGCTTTAATCTTTTTGCCAAGTTGGTTTTCAACTTCAACTTTAAAGGCCTTTAAACACATCTAGAGATTGAAACTTCTCATGAATCAAATATAGGTACTCATAATGTGAATTATTGTCTATGATAATGAAATATTGTTGGCCATTCTAGGATGCAGTAAGGAATGGTCCACAAATATCAATATGAATTAGTTTTAAACGTTTGAACTTCTGTTGATACCTAATTTCTTAATATTTGTTAATTTTCCTTTTATACACTGAATACAAACTTTGAAATCGATCAAATCAAGATGATCAAGAATTCCATCAGACACAAGTCATTCAATTCTCTATTTAGAGATATGTCCTAAACATTTGTGTCATATCATAGCAGAATTCTCATTGGTTAATTTACATTTTGTACTACGTGAACTGGTATGCAAAGTTTCATTATATGAGGCAATTGCATCCAATAGATATAAGTTATCATTCAAAGATAAAAAATCAGTACCAACAAGATTTGAATATTGAAAAAGACTAAATTCATTATTTTCAAATGAACAAGAATAACTAAATCTGTTCAAAGTAGAAATAGAAACCAAATTTTGTCTAAACGACGGAACAACAAATGGCTCTTTTAAATCCAAAAAACAATCGGTCTTTAACATAACCTAAAAGTCCCTGTAGCCTCAACCACAACTGTTTTGCCATCACCTACATAAATGCATCTTTCAGCATCATTTGGCTTATGTGAGTAGTAGCACATGAATCTATCCTCCATGTGTGTTTAGGTACAGAAGTTAAATTAACCTAGAACAAACCAAACTGAGAATCATACCTTTCTTAACACGCCATCGACATATTTGGGACAATCATTTTTCATATGTCCAGGCTGCCTGCAAAAGTAATAGTTAAATCTTGAATCCTGTTTTTTTGAACCTTCGGTCATGGTGTCCCAACTACAGCTTCCTTTCCCTTTTTCCTTTTCTTGTCCTGAGGGGTAGCGGCTAAGTGAGTTCTTTCAGTCATTTCTCGCTTAATTCTTTTTTCTTCTTATACACAGTGAGATATGAGCTCATTAAGAATTCATTTGTCTTTTTGGGTGTTGTAATTCACTTTAAACTGATTGTATTGTGTAGGAAGAGATATCAACACGCAGTGAGATATGAACTCATTAAGAATTCATTTGTCCTTTTAGGTATTGTAATTCACTTTAAATTGACTGTATTATGTAGGAAGAGATATCAAAACTAAATGCACGAACAAATTCTCAGATAACTCTAAATTTAGTGCTTTTAGTTTTGAAACGAGATTAGACATCTTCATGATGTACTGCCTTATATTCTATTTTTCCTTTTTACCTCGTTGAAACAAGATTAGGTAAAAGCGTACTTGTTTCAGCATTTTCATTTTTTGCAAAACGTTTTTCAATATCCTCAAGAAACTTTTTGGCACTATCCTTCATAGACAGAGCGCCCCTGAAAGTCTCTTAAATAGAACTTTTCATGATCTTAAAACTCATATGATTAGAATAATCCCACTTTTTTAAGTCACTTTTAACTTCAGAGGAACTTTCATCAGTGAGAGCAGGAGGTCGTTCTATGTGAAGCGTAAGGTCAAGGTCCATACAACTAATAACAATCATCACGTTTTCTTTCTAGTTCTTAAAGTTTGTGTCACTCAGCACAATAATGGAATTAGTGTTAGCAGATATTGTAGAAGTAGAAGCAGAAATCGAATAGAAAACAAAATAAAATACTCACAATTAATATTCATGTTATAACATAATTATGAAAATCATATATATACATGACATAATTAATTAATGGTGGGCTCCAATACAAGATACCTAACACAACATTGATATTTAATATTTGGACATAAATATCAACTGTAAGTGATACTCTCAATACAGTAATTAAATATTGATAATTAGTCATGTCAAACAATAAACCTTTTTTTGGATCGACTTAATGCTCACATGAAAGATGTAATAATCATCATATATTTATTACCACAGGTACATTTATTATTTAACCAAACAATAATCTTCATTTGGATCAATTATTATTCGCATAAATAACAAACATATACATCATAATATCTCAAAATAATTAAATTTAGACAATAAAAGTTACTCTGGCAACATATTGCTTCAATCAATTGATTTTGAACTATCAGACAAAAAAAATTAAATAATTAAATAAAATAAAAATTAAAACTGTCATTTGATTTCATTTAATGTGAGCCCAAACCATATATTTAATCTTTATTTTGATTTAAAGCCATAAAATCAAATAGGCCTTAAATATGAATGTACAACTAAATTAACCTCAAAATAAATTAGACTTAAAAATTCTTTATAATTCAAACCCAAAATCAAATAAATTCAAATTTAAAATAAGAAATTAAGCTAAAAAAAAAAAAGCCAAACAAAAATTAGGCCCTAAACCTAATATTATTTGAATTGACCCAAATAAATCAGGCCTAAAAAAAAAAATCAAAGAGGCCCAACTATCCTCTTCTTCCTCAAAAAACCTTAGCCCACAAAAATACACAAAACCCATCTCCCACACCACTCACAGCCAGCTGCCCCTAGTCTAACTGCCGTCACCGAGCAGCCACCGGAGCAGCCAGCCGCAAAGCAACCTGCCCCACCAGTCGCCGGCGTGAGGATGCAGCCACCAGCCATCACCGCCTTCCACCATTGCCTTATGCCGCCTCTGTCACGGCCGCCGCGACTGTAGCGGCGACTCGCCACTGACACAGCCATAGACAACAGCAAGAAGGTGGGGAAAAAGGGGCGGCGCACGACCGCGAAACCAGATGGCCGCGTGCGCTGCCCCGTTGGTACTTTATCCAACCACCTCCTTCCCTTTCTTGATGCCTCCTATAGCTCGGCAGTCATGGCAGATTTTTTTTTTTGTTCTTTTTGTGTTGTTTTGAGTGTTGGACGACTGATGATGGTGGTGGGTTGTGGGTGGAACGATGGTGGCGCTGTTGTTGAAGGGGAAGAGGGAAAGAAATCGGATTCGGGGCTGCGGCTGGGTGCCCAAGAACCTGGATCTGTGGCCGTCTCCTTTGCCTGAATCCAGTTTTTTTTTTTGTTCTTTATTTAAGAATAAACCAGCAACTTAAACAATGGTCGAGAAATAATCTCACTCAAAAAATTAATAAGCAAAGCAAAATATTTAATATTCAAAAGTTTGAAAATTGTAATTCCAAAATAAAATTTACTAATATGTAATCATAATTTTCACAATATTATTTTCAAAATTCTTCTTTCAATTAAAATTATAAAAACTAAATATAATCACAGAAAAAAAAATAATTCTTTATAATATATCATAACTTGTTGTGATACTATTTGTTAAATTTTAATACAAATATGATTCAATAATTATAATTTAAAATCGTTAAATTATTAAAAAATTATTTTAATTTTAAATTAAAAGCGTACATAAATCCAAACAATTAAAGTAATAGAACTCTATCAATTTTAAATTTGATTAATATTAGATATATATATATATATATATATATATATATATATATATTACAAAGTTCATACCCAATAGATATTTTTAAAGTTTCTGATCACTTATTTAACTCTGTTAAATTAAATAATTTATTATATAATTATTATTTAAATATATAAATCCACATTTGAAAAATTAAATTAATTCCAACATCCAATATAACACTAACAAAAAACCAAAAAAATCCCATTTCTTGAAAATATATTCAATCGTTTTGCTCTCTTACAACTTTTCATCCTACGAATTACAAACAAAAATCAAATAACATTAGAGATAGCTTCTACTTAGAATCTGAAGTAATCTAGAGATGGTTTCCCCTCAGGGCAAGCTTACTCGTGATTTGCATGGGTGGAGTAGAGGGTTTTTTGCTTCAATTGGGAGAATGAGGTAGAGGAGAATTGGGAAGTGGGAGTCGTATCAATCAGAGGATTCAAGGACAACAATTTTTAATTTTAAAGGGCAAACATGATAATTACTATCCAAGTTATGGAAATGGACCTAACAAGTTAAATGGTAGTCCTCCAAGTATGATTTTTAATCCAGCCAAAAAGTGATATAGGGTCGGTGGGGTGAAATTCCATGGCCGCCATCTACCAAAGTACACAATAAACTAGTTTGGATATAATAATATATTCAGACATAATTTGTTACTTAATTACGTACAAATACAAAGACTTAGATGAAAAATTAAAAAAATTAAAATTTTAAGTGCAGCATTACTTTAAAAAGGTTGATAATTATAAATTCACATCATCACTATTTAAGTGAGATGATATTTAAAAAAAAAAATTTTAAAAATTAAAATTTTAATTTATTTTAAAAAGTTGAAAGTTATGTATTTGAAACAGATGGAATATTATATTATAAAAAATTACTAATTAATTAATAAAACATGCATAAAATTACTTAAATTTGGCATATTAATAGTACCAACGTTGGAATCTGGACTATGAAAATATGTGACACGGTATACGAGAATTCAAATAGAAGCTGCACAGACATCGAGACAATTCGCCATGACTGAGTATTAATTGTCCCTTGGTTCACCTGAGGAGGTATCTTAATTATTTAATTAGAATATATTATTACGCGTACATGCATGCACGTGTTACCTAATTTAGCCCTTAATGGAAAAAAAGTGTCCCCCCAAATTTAGCATGTTTATTGACTAAAAACCCATGTTTATTGCTATTCCGATTCATTTTTATTTTTTTACAAGTAATATAGTTGCATTCATCACCATACATTAATAATTAATAATCAACTATTGATTATGGCTAATAACCAATAATAAACTAACAACTACTAAAAGAAATGCATTAAAACTAACTATAAGAAAAAATCATATTTTGTGATAAAATGTTAATTAATAATGTTAAAATTGTCATTTGTGATACATATTAACTGAGAATTAGTTTTGTCTTGTCATAACGGTGATCTTCACGAATTTGATAGTGATAATAGTTGTGACACGTATACATTGAAATTTAGCGGCAACAAAAAATATCGTCACACCTATTGTTAAGTTGTCATTATATAAAATGATAATGACAATTGGGTGGTTTTGCCAAAATTTGATATCCATCCCACCAAAAGATTTTTAAGGACCAAAATTTGGATGCGCCTCGAACCCATCGAATTCAGGTTAGACCCGTTAAACTCGTTTTATAATTTAATAAATATATATTTTTTAAAATAACACTATTAAAATTTTCAAAAAAAATATATTTTTTAAAAATATATTACATCAATACATATAAATATAAATAAATAAAACATGGAGGGTCGGGACAAGTTTGAAAATAACAAATCAAAACCTACTCAACCTGTTCACAAGTTTAAAAACCCGCCCATTGTTATCCTAATTATACATGTATTATTAATTATTAATAGTGACAACTTACATTGTCTATATTAAACTCATGGCAATTACTAGTGTAACAAAATAAAAATTCTTGTCACTAAATATATATAATCAGTGACAAATTTGATATTGACATTGGACATCTTGCTTCTAATATTTTTTTTCTTTAATATGACTTTTGATTTATATCTAAGTATCAACTTTACCACTTGAATTATACTTCATTGGTCTATTCCGATTCATTTTTAAAATTATTGGCAGTGGAAAAAAAAATCAACAATATGAATAGTGGAGGAACAAGAAGTTAGAGTAGCCTCATAGCCAACAAGAGCCACTTAATCATAAGGATGACAACGAGGTGAGTCCAAACTTGAACCTGTCGCATGAGGCGGATTTTAAAACTTGTAAACAGATCTAGAGTGGTCTTAATTTTTAATTTTTAAATCTGCCCTGCCCTTAACTCGCTTCGTTTAATTTTTTATTTATTTTTATTTTTATTTTTATATATTTATATAATATTATTTTTTTAAAAATATATATTTTAAATTTTTTTAATTGTGCTATTTTAAAAAAAATATATTTTTTATATTTTTAAAATTATAAAATAGATTTAACGAATCCAAATACTAAATCTTTAAAAAATTTAGTTAAACGAATTTCGAATTTTGAAAATTCTATTCCTTCACTCAACTGCCATCCCTGTTACCATCCCTATTAATCACCAAAAACATGTAAAATACTGAAATGACATAAAATATTGGTAGTGGACAAATGAAAAGGGTCCAAGTCCCATGCATGCAAAGGCAGCGGTAGCAATTTGGTAGGTGGAAAACCCACTGGATAAGGCCTCCACCAAATTAGCATTATACCCGTTTTTTGTGGGTGTATTTATCTAGTATATGTAATCCATCTTGAACTTGAACTTGAGCCTGTGCCAGGTCAGTATCGCCTCAGATTTGACTCATCCTCAGGCGCTGCCTGCATCAGATACCCATCAACCACGTTTTCACCTCACCGTTTTAATAGCTGCCCGAAAATTTTCACCTATATATAACCCATACGCGGCGCCTGGATTTGTCCACACTTCTCTTGCTCACTCTCTAAGCTCTCAGCTTATTATTAATTATTTTCTACAACTAACAGAAAATTAACTGGAGAAGAAAAGAATTGTAGATACTGTGCCATTAGTTTTTGATTTAATTATAAATATTCACCTTTTCTTGATTTTGATCTTATATTTTCAAATAAAGATTTCATATAATTGTTGCGCATGGCTGCTGGTGATCTCTCAGTGATCTTGCCTCGTGTTATTATTGTCTCCAGACGAAGCGTTCGCAAGAACAAGTTTGTCGATTTTGTAGGTATGCAAATTCTTGGGGTTTTTAAGTTGTTTAATTTCCAGATTTGCTGAACAGGGTATAGTTGCATAGCTGCATGCATAATTTTGTCCATTCAGTTTGTTATCTTAATTTATTTGCTGAAGCATGTCTCATTGTATGTTTTTCTTTTAGAATTTATGTTGATATTTAAAAAAAAAAAAAAATGATGGATAACCAACATCAATGGAAAAGTAGTCTACCTGTTTATAGGAGAATTATTTAACCGGGTTATTATTTTTATAGTATTTATATATTAATAATTATGCAGGAGAATATCATCTTGATCTCATTGTAAGTTATGGGGCAGTACCAGTTATCGTTCCACGAGTAACCGGAGTGCACATGCTGCTGAACAGCTTCGAGCCAATTCACGGTGTTCTTCTCTGCGAAGGCGAAGACATAGATCCCTCTCTGTACGAAGCAGATACCTCGAATCTATCCTCGGAAGAATTGGAAGAAATTCGCAGGTTGCACGCCAGTGACACCGCCATTGACAGAGAAAAGGACGCAATCGAACTCGGGCTCGCAAAACTCTGCCTGGAGAGGAACATTCCTTACTTGGGAATATGCAGGGGATCACAGATCCTGAATGTGGCTTGTGGGGGTACCCTTTATCAGGACATTGGAAAAGAACTCACAAAAAATGTGCCTGAAAATCAGAGGGTGGTGCATATGGATTACGATAATTATGACGGGCACCGGCATCCTGTCAGGATTCTAGAGAACACCCCTTTGCATCAATGGTTCAAGGATTCTTTGGAGGATGGGAAAATGGAAATTTGGGTCAATAGTTATCACCATCAAGGGGTCAAGAGGCTGGCTCAGAGATTTGTGCCTATGGCGTTTGCTCCGGATGGTTTGATCGAAGGCTTTTATGATCATGATGCTTATAATCCTGAAGAGGGAAAGTTCATAATGGGACTTCAGTTTCATCCAGAAAGGATGAGGCGATCTGATTCCGATGAATTCGACTACCCCGGATGCCCTTTTGCTTATAAGGTGATTATTTGATCTCTACAGTATAGTTGGTCTTACATCTCATACGAATTGCACTTCACTTATATATACATTTGTAGTGAATCATGATCCTGTATTTATAAAGTGCAATACAAGAGATCCAAATGATAGATTTCAGCTCTATAATCAAGTTCCCTGTTTGCATCTTTACAACTAATTAGGTAAAGAATGAGTTAAATTGTTTTCTGTGTTGTTGTGGAATTGTTGCAGGAGTTTGCAAAAGCAGTCATTGCCTATCAGAAAAAGCTTAATAGCTTGACAAGTGTGCCAAAGTCTTTGAAGCTTGATGGAGAAATGGAGAAGAAGAGAGAAATTATTGTCAGGAGCTTTTCACTTGCAAGAAACATATATGAAGGAGGCCATGGGATCAATTCTTCTAAAGAATCTGAACTGGAGGCTGGAGCAGAGTTTCTAGAGGTATCACAAGTATTATTATATACATCTTTAATTGCAATGAACCCCAAAAAACAATTTCAATAACCCACAGTCAAATTAAGATATGGGCAAAATCATTTTATCTGACATAAACTTAGATTTTGAGTTTTGAGGCTAACTAGTTTCTGATACCAAGCCCTAACTTGAAAGTTCTTATGATGGTGTTTCATATCGTATTTCACATTACAAATGTATGTCAAGCACGTAAAGTATATATAGTTCACATCATATCAGATGTTTTTGTATTCTAGAATACAAGATGAAATATTAAATAAGAACATCAAATTCTGGTTGAGCTTGAAATAGTTCAATTCTCAAATGCAGAATGTTAATTTACTACAAGTTGCAGCTGCAATTATCTTATCCAGACAGTTTTATACAATTTGTCAAAGTGTTTGTATGGTCATGCATCTTTCAGACTTGTACTAATCTTGTTAATTTGCAGTCAAATACAGCATTGAGCCAGCAGCAAGAGACAAGGTTAAAGCAGATGGGTGCAACAGTGAGGAATGCATCTTCCTACTTGGAAAAGTTGAAATCGAACGGAGAGAGGGAGAAGTTGGCGAGGAACGTGATGGGGAAAATGTCTGTGGAACAGCTATCAGATCTCATGTCTTTCTACCACATGATGGGGAAGATTTGTTCTGAAGTCTTGGAAAGAAAACCTCATGGCATTGTCAATGAACTCACCTCTTGAGATAGATAGATATATGGATGGTCCTGCATCACTGCATGCTTCCTTTGTTTTGTGTTTCCTTGCTATATTTATGTAGCCATCAATTGTTTGGTAGGCAATCACAAGAAAGTTGAATGATGATAGATGATGGTTAACTGCTTTTTATGTTGTGGACATGGTTGTTTTTCCGTGAAACGGATGAATTTCTGTATTGGTTCATCGCTTCGGATCTTTCTTTATATAATTTACATCAAATGACGTGATAGTATTTGTAATTTTAAATACGAGATAAAATATAAAATTAAAATAGAAAATTCGATCTGAGGTCGGTTTGTTAGGCTGCCGGTTACATAGTAGTAATGAAGCTAATTTTTCCTCTTTTAAGTTTTAGTAAATTAATTCACCTGTCCTGGTGAAATGTGGTGTTATTTTTTACTTCATTTAAGCCAGTTTATGTTATGCTTCCCTTCCTCCTTTTTCCTTTACAATTTTTAGCTTAAAAAAAGATATTTTATTTGTTATAGTTCTAGATATGAATTTTTTTGCCCATAAAAATTTATTAAAAAGATTTAGAAAAATGTTAGTACTATCTCTATTTTTTTATTTTATGATCTTTTGAATTGATTAGATAAAGTGAGAGAGTGTTCGATTAAAATTAAGCGTGTAGTGCTAAAAAGAGCCCAACATACAAGTTCCAAAAATCCACTTGTTAAACCAGGCCTAAAATGTAGCCCACAACTACTAACAAATCTTTTCCCATCAACGCCTAAAGTCGGTTAATTCTTTGGTTAAAATAAGCAATGATTAATAAAGAGTGTAATGAAATATGATATTAGAATTAAATTATTTAATAAATTTTATGTATACTTTATAAAATTATTTGAATGATATATCAGTATAAATTCTTATCAATCGTGTATTTTGATGGATAATTATGGAAATTATTATACTTTTAACTAATTTACCCTTAATTATAAAAAATTATAAAAACAATCTAAGTTTAAAATATAAAATATGATTTAAAATTATGGGATTATTGTTAAAATATATTTTAGACGTTTTAAATGGGAGGGTGTGAATTTTTTCATCCCACTTCATAGGTGGGATAAATTATCCAACAAAAATCATCAATTATATTAAATTTGAAATTTATAGTGTCACCATCATTAAAAGTAAACATTGAAATCAATTCGACATTTTATTATATCCAACCTAATCAAATGAAGTAAACAAGCCCGTAAGCTCTTAGGCTATTAGCATTTAATCTAATTTTCACCTAATATGCTTTGATTAAATAAAATTATCTCACACTACCTGTTTAGGTACTATAACTAGATTCGTGAGTCATGAAATGTGTATATAGTGATATCATAAAGTGGAATAATAAAATCATTAAATATATTATCGACAACTCACAATTGAATAAATTGTTTTGGTTCAATATTTATATGAAGTGCAAAGTAAATACTAGCCCTATTCCAAAATGAATGCTCCATTATTGATCCATCAATTTGATTATCTTCTTCATGTGACATAGTGAATAATTTAGTTACTTTATTTAAAAAAGTAACCTAAAAAATACAAACATCTGAAAGTTTTATAAAATCAAGATTATTAAAAATTAATAAAAATAATTTGAAAATTAAATAATTTGATTTCGTATTGCGAGACAGAGAGTAACATTTAAGAAGCTTCATAAATTACTGAAAGAATTCGTAAGCCAAATAATGATCGATTAAAGAAATACAGACAATTTAGTAAATAAATTAACTAAACACAATATCAACAACTCTTTTCAAAGAATGCTGTGTGGAACTAATATAAACTTCGTTGGAAAAAGCGTCAGCTACAACTCTCACAACTTGTGTAGCTACAATAGTGCATTGACTATTAATACAAAATTTGTACATGATTGACATAGGCTTGTGACAATCAGCCAATGACCTAATTATAATTACTTTGAATCTTTCTCATTTCATTTTTTTAAGAGTAGCGATGATTACAATATTATACAATAATATGAATTAATTTTTTAATTCAATAATTATTAATAATAAACTATAATAATAATGCAATAACAATATTTATATTAATATAGAGTGCGATAAATATGCATACGTCTAGATTCTAGTAGAATCGAAATTTAAAATTTCATAATTTTGAATTTTTTATTTTAATCATTTGAACACGTAGGTCCAAATCTGAATCAATCTAAATCCGTCCTGTTAGGGCGTGTTTTATTAGTATAAACGGATCTGAATTAAATTTTGACTTTTTTATTTTGAACTCGACCCGACTTATTTAATTTTTTTATTTTTAATTTTTTTATTATATATATATGATATATTTTTTAAAAAAATAGATTTTTAAAAAGTTTTAATAATATTATTTTTAAAAAGTATAGTTTTTAATATTTTCTAAATTATGAAGAGTTTTAGTGAGCTTACCAATTAATTTGGGTTTGAAACAGATTTTAATTTGAATCTTTAAAAATCTTAGCAACTCACATTTGGATTCCATACAAATTCGACACAAGTCATTATCATCCCTAATGGTTATCCATTAAATTTTTTCTCACTTCAACAACCTCCTCGAGTGACAATTGGACTGACTCGTGTGGAATTAGAACCATAATTTTATTGGTTTGAGTAATGATGTTATTATGAAGTCAACCTTTGGTTGGATTGTTTTGAAACTTTCTAAAATGTACAAAACTTTATTAAATAATTATTACCATAGTTAAGGAGTAGCAGTTAAATATCGTTATTTTTCTTATCCAATTGATAATATTTTTATCAAGTTAGTGCGTTTACCTTCTGGCCAAATTGATAGTTAATATAGTATAATAGCTTTGAACTTAAATTTTTCTTACTCTATTTAACTAATGGTTTTAAGAATCAAAATTAGACAATGATTTAAGTAAATTGCATAATCTTTAACACATTATGGTATCAATATTGTCTTTAAAAATAAAGATATCACCATCAAATATATATATATATATATATATTTTGAAAATATTTGATGGACCAATAATAATTTGAGTCAAATAGTCTTAATATACATAGTCCAATGGGCTCAGGCGCAAGAGTTAACATCCTATCAATTCATGCATTCTATCACATGAGAACATAATTCTTGTTTGAACACCTACAAATAAGTCATCTCACTTCATTTTGAGGTACATTCAATTCATTATTAATTTGCAATTATTTTTTCGATAATCTCTTACTTAAGATCTAATTTGATTGTCGAATGATTTTGTTGAAACTTCTCCAGTTTCTCTAAAAATTTGTTCATATCATAAGAAAAAATCCATCAAACGACTAATACTGCAAGAAGTGTTGAATAATGATATGTATTTGTCATAATATTAACTTTTATAAATTTAATATTAACAAAGATTTTATCAAAATTGTCACTAATATTCTTTTTAAAATTTTGCTGGTGTTGGAAATATCATGTCTAAATATCCATACTTGTAACCAATATTTTCCAATACTCCATGAAAGAGTTCCTACAACGGAAATGACTATTACACCCACTCCAACCCGATTTACTATAAAATAATTCATCCATCACATAATAATCACATCAATATCTAATATATGGGGTAATTTTTGAAGGTCTCCATACAATCACAGTCAATCATTTTATCAATCTTTATATAATGCTACGTAATTCCCACAAAATTCAATAATTGTGGGAACACGTCCAAAACCTTTTATTTTTTTAAATAAAAATAAAAATCCTTCCACCATGTCTTAAAAGATCAATCATGGATTGGGAATCTTGCTTTAATACTTTTATCTTCGTTGAAATCAAACTTTATTTGCTAACCAACGACCTAGACGACTATAAGCGTGGTTCTTTAAATAATTGACTGACTTTCATTTTTGTGATTAGGTAGAATATGCTCATCAAAAAGTTCGGGGGAAGTGGACTTCCTCTAATGTATTTGCCAAGGCAAATAGGATACATTGTCAACATTCGAATCACAATCACATAAATTAATTTTCAACATTAAATTGGTCAGCAAACAAATTCGTATCGTTTAATCTCATTCCGTGTTGTTGGATGTTATTGTGTGAATCATATATTATATAAGTTAGAGCCGTTTGTGTGTATTTTCAGGCTCATTGTATAATTTTTATCATGTTTAGAATTGAGAATATTTTTATTAGGTAATTTTTAAAATAAATATATGTTTTGATTAGTTGTTGATAGACATAATTTAATTAAATCAAAAAATATTAAAATTTACCCAATGAAGCAAATAGGTCCAAAATTAGCAAATGGCTCATAAGGTCTAATTCCCATAATAAATGCATATTGATGATAATGTAGCGTGTTCAAATTCGAACCTGCCCTACTTGGGGCATTTTTTCAAACTTATAAACGGGTTAGGGGTGGGTTTTGATTTTTTATTTTCAAACTCGTCTCGCCTCAAATCCGCCCTGTTATTATATTTATCTTTTATTTATATGTATTTTTATAATATTATATTTTAGAAAATATATATTTTTTTAAAAAAATTTAACGATGTTATTTTAAATATATATATTTTAATATTTTTAAAACTCGAATCGACTGGTTCAGGAAGGGGCGCGTCTCGGGTCTTTAAAAATCTTAGTGGGACGAATTTTAGATTTTAGCAAACTCGCTTCGTTTCCATTCTTATAAAAACCTATAAATACCCTATACATTTTATTTTTTATAAGCACGTAATTTATTTTTGGCATTTAACAACATTATGTTCTTTATTTTTATCTATCATCGATCTCGTTCTGATTTGAATATTGAAATTTTTTGCAAAAATAATCTTAGCGCCTAATAGCTTGTTGCATACATATATGAATCCACTTAAAAGTAGATCCACTTTGAGAAACTTGGAGATTTGGAGCTTTTCCACATCAGTTATTATATTTTCAAAAGAATAATTTTTATGTAATAATAATTTACTAATATAAAAGTGATAATTTATGGACCCATTATTATTCTTTATGTCCTATACTAGGGGAGTTTAATTTGATGTTGGGTCTCATTATTTTATTATTTCACATTAATATTACATGGATTGTAAAGAAAATAGTATTTAATTTATTCGTTGATTTTAAATTATTTAAAATAATTTCATATTATGTGGGCCATATTTTGAGAAAATAGAAATTATAGGTCTAAAAATAACATCTATAAATCTAAAAAATGAGTATTTTCAATTTCTAACTTTAACTGAAAAAGCTTAAAAATGAAAGTAATTGGGGTTTATGTTGAAGTTGCCTTTTCAACTATGTAAGCAAACAAATGGCCTCTTACTGTCCCATATCAAAATAAATTAGCAAATTAAAAAAAATTATATATGGACTTCAAATTTGAAATCAAGTCGAGTTAATTCTCTACAGATATCCGTTGCCCTTTCTCTAATAATTGGCTTGCAAAGTTGGTAACCAATTTTTCTCCTCACTTTTTTTACCAAGTCCATGGAGTGTACGATCATATTGATAATTTCTTTAAAAAGTATCAAAATCTAAATTATTTTTTCCTTCTATCGCTTTCTTTGATTTTATGTGCCTACTTTTATCAATTAGCAAGTGACATTGTATTTTATCATCTTCTTCAAGGTTCCTCCAACCACCTGTCTAATTATATCCTCAAGTCTTCTGTGCTATGCACCCCTCACATTTTTTCTTCCCATGAATTCCCAACTCCTTTCATGGTTTTCTTTCCTCCATCTCCTGTTCAACCTAAAAATCTTGGTTCTGTTTCAAGCCCTCAAAGGATCAAGCTTCCCCGACGAACTATATCAGACATGTGGCAATACATTCAGCTGTGGCAATACAATCACCGGAATCGGGTACCCTTTCCGGGGATTTGATGATCCTCCATACTGTGGCCATCCCAGTTTAGTGCTCAACTGTGATGATCAGAACAATGTAACCAGCATCGATATCATGAGCACGAAATTTCGTGTCCTGGAAATTGATCAAACTGCTCAAACTATGAGGGTTGCCAGGGAGGATGTCATGGAGGGACCCTGTCCCCAAGAAAGGGTGAACACCACTCTAGACTACTCGATCTTTGACTACGCTGCTGGGTATACGAATCTTACGTTTTTGTATGGCTGCCCTGCCTGGAATTTCCCTAGTTTAAGCTATATTTCTTGTGGCAATGGTGGGTATGATGGTGCATATGTTTTGACTGGAACTCAGGGTCCTGGAAAGTGCAATGCTAGTGTCATAGTTCCAGTATCTGTAATTGGGAACGGAGTCGGGGGATCTGTGAATACCACGGGGTTGGATCAAGTCCTCCGACAGGGTTTTCAGATCAGATGGAAGATTGGTAGCAAAATGTGCAATGATTGTACTGCGTCGAAGGGCCGTTGTGGGTATAATCTTGAGACGAACCAAACAGCTTGCTATTGCCCTGATCCACCATATATTTCTGATACTTGCCCCATGGCTAATGGAGCCTCACCAGGCAAGACGCCGTCCCCGCCGGGTACGTATACTAGTTTTTTAACTTCCTTACAAAGAATTATTTTGTCCCACCTGGTAAACCGCAGTCAATATCATTCATTGCTTAAAAATCTGGAGTAGTTATTCCCTGGAATGTCTTCCAGGTTTCTAGTATTCACTTTGTCTAAGGATAACAGCAAGTGCCAAGATCACTACTAACAAGTGAACTCTTGGTGAAATATAATAAGTGTGCATCAACAGCTTCACCAACCCACGGATCACAGGGTTGTGAAATTTTCCAATCCCCTAAGTTAGGATCATTAATTTTTGGTGCTACGCCTTCGTATTTGATCGGTTGGTCTAATTTAACAAGTGTCAACGAAATCTAGCATCAGAAAATGGATGTCCAACCCGACTTCACTCAGTGAAAGAGGTCAATTATCTTCTCTATCGTTCCTGATTGCTGGTGAGAGTTTGGGTATTCTTGAATTTTGACAACTCAAAAGTTACTGCTGGTAAATGTTAAATATGGGAGCAGTGCAGTCCTGAGGAGTGTTAGGTGGATAACTTGTGCCCCAATGGCTTGTTAGTGGGTAGTTGACTCTTAACAAAGATAATTTATGGTGAACCATAGTGAGATGATAGAGAAGAGGACAGATTTCTCATACCAAAAAGAAAAAAACTATAGTGGAGTGGACTTGAACAGGGATTATGACGCAAGAACCGATTTGCTTTGCAAAGATATTTTGCGGTTTATTCAACAATTTAGTGTTCAACTTTCTATGGAGATTTATTGTAATGCTGGATGAAGGATCATTGAAAAATTACCAACTACTTTGAAACTCCCCATATTTGTTAAGGTATTTTTAGGTGGAATGCTTAGTGGGTTTTGGGATTTGGGAGTCCACGACATCTCAATTCTCCTAACGATTGACCTTCTAACAAACAACTTTGTTGTCACTTTTTTCATCTTTCCAAATTCCTCTGCATTGAACCACGTTCTTGACTAGCTGAACAACTTTGCTCACCAACACGGACACCAGTAGTTAGGTTGTGGTAAGGATCCATACTAACAAATCCTTTGCGATTTTTTTGCATAATTTAAAATTATAATAGATTTCAAATTCTGTATTTTTCTTTGTAATTTTAGTGGATTTTGAATCTTGAATAGTTTGAAATTTTTGACTCCAAATTCGTTCCTCAAATCAAAATCCCCAGCCAAACGCAATTAGAGAATTAAAAGTCCTGGCTGTTTCTTTTTCTGGCTTTTCAATTCTTGGTTGATGATTGCGTCTTCCAGAGTTCTTCTTTCCTCAGCCGTTTCGTCTTTGAGCATCCCTTTAGCCTCCTAGAGTGAAATGTATGAGGAATTTGCATAATATAGGTCAAATTTTTTTTTTTGACTAAATCACAAAATCCCCACTTATGATCAATTCGGATCTGTAAAAAAAGGTATTTTATCTTATACTTCATTTTATCAATAAATACATATTACATATATATTGATAATATCGTTAATGCACACGTAAAGAATGATGAAATAAAATAGGAGAGAGAATATTATTCTGCAACAAAAAATTATGACTGACATGTAGCCGTTCATCCTATTTCCTACTCTGCAAAATTTGAGAAGATGGGAGGATACTACATTATGAATGCATATAATCCCCCTTTCATCAGAATAATTCATTCACTCCATTCCAATAGAGGCTTCTGTTTGTCAATTCTCAGTCTTCTATCCATTAAAAGATGATTGAATCTGAAACTCAACAAAAGATTACAATCCCCCCCACCATCCTCACAGGCCTCATATTAACACCAATCCCGGTTTATTTTTGTCGAAACGACCAGCCAAACTAAACCTGCGGACAGCCATTTCAGTGAGCCAATATTAGGAAATAGGCTATCCTTTCTGGGGAGGCAACTGGCTGGTGTCTTGCGGCTGCCAAGGCGATGTTTCCCTGATCAGCATCTTATCAAGATCCTTCCGAGTACTGGAAATTGATGACGCAAACTCTCAAGATCGCAATAAAAGGCCTGTGGAACACCACTTGTCTAAGATTACCCCACAATTCAACTTTAAACTTCACTACTTCAGCGTTTTCGATCTTTCTTCGACTTCTAATGAATAATGACCAGAATGTCACTCTGTACTATGTCTGCATTGTAAATCAGCTCCTGTAGTTGCCAAACCAGTTCAATGCAATGTGAACGGAACAGAAAGCTGGATTGCTTAAGGGTAGCACCTGGGACCTGGAAGTGGTATAAGATGCAGCAGCATCATTTTTGTTTGTGTGAACTGTTGGAAATTGGGTCTTGGGTCGCGTTCAGAACTTTGAACCAATTCACAATCCATATTTGAGTTAGGTATTGATTACACAAGTTGGGTGAGAGTATATATATGGTTTTCTGTCTTCATAAATTTTGTCAAGCCCTTGTATTTTTCCAAAAATTCTCCATATCCACTTCTTATATACAACAAGTTGGACCAAGAATTTTCCAAGGTAATTCTAATTCCAAAATCTATCTTCTAATGTCTTTGTTGTGACGAAAAAATTCTTGCTCAAATCAAATTTAGTCACACCTAATTAATATATGATAAGTACGTACTTAGTCATATCTAATTGGTCAAACTTGATTAAAATTAGAATTTTCAATGCATACCTGTCTTCTTTAAAGGTTGGAATTAGAGTCTCATTTTGCCTTTTCTCTCGTTTTATTTACAGTTATAATTGCCGATGCTATATGCTTTCTCGCCACCTCCATATACTATAATGCTTACACCATATATATATATATATATATAATTTTTTCTGAAAGAAACCCAAGTAAACATACCTCCTTCCAGGTGTGTAAATGAAATGGAGTCAAACAAATTATCAAGTTGGAGGATTTGAATTTGAGAAGATAATTTGAGCGATTAATTTTAATTTTTTTTATATAAAATGAATTTCAAATTTACTACGATAACTCAAAAAGTAGTTCAATAATTTAAAATTCATTATAAAATGATAGTATTTAAACAAGATAAATAGTTTTATTATTATGAAGGATTTTAAGTCCACCAATTCAAAATGGAGCACAAGTTTATTTATATTTTTATTGAGTTTTAAAAATTGTATTTAAATTTTGTTTGATTGTTAATCAAATCGATGTTGGACAAGTTTTAATCGAATTAAATATAAAATAATTAGATCATTTTGCAAATATTTTATTATTTTTATTAACTAAATCGATTTAAAATCGAATTTGATTTATTTTTAAACCATACTCTATGCTTCTCTCCTAACTTAGCCTAACAAAACAACATAAATTCATGATTATTCATATAGATAATCAGCTGAACTTTGGCAACCATGACTTTTGGACTAAAATATGGTTCCATTTATAGTTCCACTCAAAATGGGATGACACCTAAAATCCTCTCTTCTTGTCTAAGTTTGTCGGCTGATGAAGTCAACCGACAGACACCATTTCAGTGGACCTCCTCTCGTTAGTAATTACAATTCTACAGTCCACCATCTAACATTATTTTGCACAAACTTCACCCAATTCTCTTCTTTGATCTCATTATATTAAATGCTAATCATTGAACAATTACAATTATTGATGACTTGATTTCTAACAACATAAGATTTGTCTGTTCCCTTCAACCTCCCCCCAAAAACTACACATGTTTTTCCCAGTCAACCAAAGACGGCTGCAAAGCGGTCAACGTTCAAAAGTTCTTCCAACTTTTGGCCTTCAAACAATAACCAAATATGCCGTTTTCACTCTCTGATCACGCCCTCTTTCCACCAACCCAGCAATGCCCCCGTCTCCCCCTCGCCGCGCTCTTCTCATTATACTCACCGCCGCCCTCCTCACGGCGGCGTATTCCCAACCCGCCACCACCTACGCCAACTGCGACCGCACCTTCTCATGCGGGACTATCAGCAACGTTAACTTCCCCTTCACCGGAGGCGACCGCCCCTCCTACTGCGGCCTCCCGGAGTTCGCACTAACCTGCCGCGAGAACACCATCACCGAGTTAACTTACAACTCACTCGCCTACAGAGTCCTCCATCTCGATCAAACTCAGAAAACCCTCATTCTTTCCCGTTCAGACCTGTACAATAACTCCTGCCCTTCTGAATTCCGCAACACTGTCCTCAACTCCACTCTCTTTTCCTACAGTGGCCCGCAAAACGAAGCCCTCACTTTATTCTACGGCTGCAACACAACCGCCATGAGTATGAGGCCGTACAATCTCTTCAGCTGCAATTCGAGTGGTTTGAATTTTACGGATGCTTATTATTTAATCGGGCCGGTGCCCAGTGACCCGATTTTGAGGATTATAAATTGTAGCATGAATATCGGTGTCCCCGTGTTGAGGGCTGCCGGGAATCTGCTCACGGCGTTGCAGATGAGTCTTGGGGAGGCATTAATGCAAGGTTTTATTGTGAATTATAACGTCCCGCATGAGAGATTGTGCTCTGCGTGCAATAACTTGGGTGGGCAATGCGGGTTTGATTCAATCTTGAGTCAATTCGTTTGTATTTGTGGCGATAGGCCTTGTCCTTTTGCTTTGACACTTCCACCGGAAGCTAGTGCGGATGCTCCGGCGCCTCTTGAAGGTAATTGGGATTTTTCAGTGTGGTGTTTGTTGGTATAACATTAGTATGTTTGATCATTTAGAATGAAGTTTTCTTAGTAGAGGCCATGAGGGGTTGTGCAGGGTGCAGATAATGTTAAGGTTGAACTGTTTGATAATTTTATCACATAGTCACATTGATGGTGGGTAACAAACCTTTAGTTAGTAGATCCATAGTTCCAGACTTGGAGTATTGATAGTGAGTAATTGTAGTTTGCAAGTGTGTTTATACTTGGCTTGAGTGGCTTTCATGAATTCTTGTCATCTACAAGTTTTATACTTCCCTAGGATGGTAGTTTATTGGTCTTAGTTTTGTTTGTTGTTTTGATTTTTAAAGTTGTTTCTTTTTTTCCTGAATTTCTTGGTTGTTTTCATTAGTTTGGCTATATATAGTTAAACTTGGTGTTCATTCTGGGCAATATATGTTGTTTGTTTCTTTCTTGATTTCTTTTGTATCGTCATCATTTCTTCTCTCTAATTATGTAGGATGGACGAATTATATACTCATACTTTATCTAACAATCATGAGGTTATATACATTTATCATACGAACTCATATTTTCTAATCCTGCAGGAAGTACTCGTCCAACTACGGGAAGGGATATAGGTAATGATCATATCCAAATGTGGTAAAATTTATTTTATTTCACCAAACAGGTTATGCTTGAAAAAATGAATAGTTGTCCTCTCTGCTTGCATATCCAGCCCTTTTCATAGCTGGCGCAGTTCTTGCTGGTGTTGGCCTGGGATGGTTAATTTTCCACTGTAGACAGAGGAGGAAACAGCGCCTTGCTTCCCAATCTGCCCAAATTGTGAGCAAGCATATTACAACTCCTCCTTCAAGCAAAGGCCTCTCTTCCTCACCTTCAAATAATTTCACCAAAAGCATACCTTCATATCCATCTTCAAAATCAGATCTTGGTAGGGGAAGTTCGTACTTCGGGGTGCAGGTCTTCAACTTCACTGAACTAGAAGAAGCTACTAACAATTTTGATCCTTCTAGGGAACTAGGAGATGGTGGATTTGGTACCGTATATTATGGTATGAATACAACCCCTTGTTAGTCACATGTTAAATTGCAATTTAACCAGATTTATCGCGAAATGACTTTTTAATTTTTCAAACAGGGGTGCTGCCTGATGGTCGTATTGTTGCAGTTAAGCGCTTGTATGAGAACAATTTCAAGCGTGTGGAGCAGTTCATGAATGAAGTTGAAATTCTGACTCGACTAAGGCACCAAAACCTTGTGACACTGTATGGATGCACTTCCAGGCGAAGCCGAGAACTACTACTTGTTTATGAATATATACCAAATGGAACGGTGGCTGACCATCTGCATGGAAAACGCGCCAAATCTGGCTTGTTATCTTGGCCTGTTCGGTTGAATATTTCCTTGGAAACAGCTGATGCACTGGCTTACCTCCATAAATCAGATATCATACATCGAGATGTCAAAACCAATAACATACTTCTAGACAATGATTTCCATGTAAAAGTTGCTGATTTTGGGTTGTCCAGATTATTCCCCAATGATGTAACTCATGTTTCAACTGCTCCACAAGGGACTCCTGGCTATGTTGATCCTGAGTACTACCAGTGTTACAAACTCACAGAAAAAAGCGATGTATATAGCTTTGGAGTGGTGTTAATTGAGCTTATATCATCACTACAAGCAGTAGATACCAACAGGCACCGCCATGATATCAACTTATCAAATATGGCTGTTAACAAGATTCAAAACCATACATTGCATGAGTTGGTTGATTTGACTCTTGGCTTTGAGACAAACAGTACTGTAAGAAGGATGGTTACATTAGTTGCGGAATTAGCTTTCCGATGTTTGCAACAAGAGCGAGATATGAGACCCTCAATGGAAGAAGTGCTGGAGGTTTTGAGAGGGATCCAGAACGAAGATTTGAATGCTCACAAGGTAGAAATTGTCGACATGGTGATGGATGAAGATGCTGAGCTACTGAAGGGTTGCATTGCCCCGACGTCACCAGATTCAGTTGCCACTGACAAATGGGCAAATGGCTCTACACCTAATTCTATTGGATAAGCTATCCTTTCAGCTGCTAAGTGTTAGCATGACAAATAGATGCTATGACACCTGCTTAGAGATCATCATGAGATGTTGAAAAAATGAGGCATTTTGAAATTCAATATATTCATCTCACTTGTGATCTTTACCAATTTGCTCCCTTGAATTTCTCTATTGTGCCTGTTTGGTCCTCAAGAGATGAACCTTTCAGTGAACTACTTTTCTGAGATTTGAAATGCACAGTATATATCTTCTTGTTGATTTGGCAGAGATTCCTCAAAGTATGGAAATGTACAAATCTTAATGTTAGTGAACTTAAAAGCATGTGTTTAGATGGGTTTGGCATGCTCATGGTACCTCATCAGGTTTGTATTTGTTGGATGTAAGTTTACTTTCTGTAGGTATCTGCCTAAGATTTGTGGCCTACCCATTTTCATGGGCTGGATATATTTGAACCAAATAATAAATTTTATTGGATTACCCATTTATTCAAACCTAATTTTTGGTGGCAAACGAGCCCTTGTAAGATAAACTAACATATGAGATTTTTCATAATAAATTTGTAAACTGTACTTCCTTCAAAGCATTACTTGTGTAAGGAATTTTAAATAAGAATTGAAATTAAAAACTTGAATATCTTTGTAATAATTTAGGTTTTAATTTTCATGTATAAAATAAGATTTACAAATTATAATAATAAACTTTAAGTGAGAAAAATAATTAAAAATCCTACCTCAAATAAAAATATTTTAGGAGAAATTTTTTGGAATAAATAGAACGAGCACTATTTTAATTTCTAAATAAATCACTTAAAATTTTATTGATGAATTAGTGAGTATATTCAGAGAATTAAGTTGTCAGATAAGGCAAAAAATATAAAATCCAAGACTTAAATTGCTCATTCACATTTTTTTTAAATATCTGCAATATTCTTTGAAAAATCTGAAAACCAAGAATATTATTTGAAGAAAAGTTAATTTTTTTTCTAATTTGGAAAATATGGTGGAATATAAAGATTAATATTTTTTGCGTCTTGATAAACCAATATTATATAAATTGTACAACTTTAACTTTTGTATTTCTCAATCATGTTATATCTAAATTATTATTTTTTTCATTTTTCAAATACATAATGGGACATGCTTGACAATTTATTTGATAAAAGTCCCAAAAAAAAAAAAAAATAGGAACATACATGTAATGTGTTGGGGTACTTACATTTGGATTGATTGAGCAAATCGAAACAAAATCGTTATTTGGATACATATCAAAATTGAACTGAAAATTTAGATTATAAGAGGATTATAAAATCAAATGGTTATGACCGAAGGTATAGAAACATAGAAATAACAATATCTGAATAATAATAAATAACATTTATTTATTTCATATATTGTTTGATATATATACACATTGCAGAAATTCAAAATTAATAATATGTATTACTATTCCATAACTTGCAAGTAAAATTCACAATTGTAGAAGATCACGAAAATAAACATAAATTGCCCTAATGATGAAAGAACTAGCAAAGAAAAAAAGAAAGTTCAGCACAAGGATTTATAGGCAATAGTGGTGGTGTTGATGTTGTTTGTCAGCTCGAAGATAAAAATACAAGTTAGTATTATTATGTAAATAATAATATTAATTTTATTCTTATTTTAACTATAATTAAGATTTTTTTTCACTGTAAATACAAGCTTGTCACGTAACTTAATCACATAAAAATATTTGCAGGAATATTTACATAGTTTTTAAAAATAATTATTATGTTCATGTCTATACTAAATTTTTGTTTTAATTCAATTAAAAGTAATTATACGATAAGTAATATGTAATGAGGCAATTTGTGTGATAAATAAAGGTTAAAAAGCAGAAAATGGATAAAATAATAACATTTTAGTGATACTCTATTATAAAGTTTGACATATTGTAATGTGATGGTACTAAATATTTTCTTCCAAAATTTTTAGAAATGAAATTAATTTCATTAGTGGTTTTCAATATGTACAAGACAATGTTACATTGTGTATCTCGCGTGCTTTTTTTTTTTTTTCCTTTGTCTGGTGTGATTAAAAATATATAAAAATAATTAAATTTGAGAGCAAATGAGCTTGACCAACCATTCATATTCAAGTGCATTCGGTTACACTTAACCAATCATGGGAACGAATAGTTCACAATCATCATTTGATTGCCTCACACTATAAGCAAAGCCACAAATCATAGTGTATATTTATACATGGTGTGATTAATTAAGTATGCTAAAATTCATTCTAAATTAAAGTTTTCCAAACATGAATAAGTCATCTCTAATGTGGCCTGACTTTGTCATACTCAATGTTGAGCTCATTTGATTTGGATTTAAGAACGACTAAATTAAGATTATGGTGCTTTTTGGGTTCAAGCCCACTGTATGATTATATAGACCTCAGTGGCCCTCTTCAATTCAATTAATCTAAGCTAGGTTATGATGTTTGGATTCTTGATGGGTTTAGGCTTAAGGTTATATGTATATTACATTCGTTCTTTTGGATCAGGCCATCAAATTGAGGTGATTGGTCATTCGAACTGAGTTATTGATCATGAGTTCAGTTCAGGAGGACTCCTTAGTTATTCAAATTGATCCGAGTTGACGAGTTCAGCTCGAACCCAACAGATATTTATGCCAAGTTTTAGATAAAGAAAGAAAATCCTAACTTCTTTAAATGACCTCAATTTATAGAAAAATTATAAATTATCCAAACAAGATAATAAAATACTACTTGGTATCAGTTATCTTTTTAATTTTCATGCTATATAAATATATTTGTCAATATAAGGTACGTTTTCACATGACATACTATTTACGTATATTTTTTATAATACAATATTCTTTCGATTATCTTCTTCGATCGCGTACTACTTAAGTATATGAGGATTTTTGTTGGGCAACTCTCAACACCTCTCACCCTTGTTTTGTATGTATTTGGGCGACAATTTAAAAGATTCAGACATGCAATTTCTGGATGCTTGATTTTTTACCGTTCCAATTTTCGGAGCACATCACCCTCCATCACAAGCTTGACAACATAAAGCTAAATTCTTTTTTTCTTTTTTTGATAATTAATATAAAGTTGGATTAAAACCAAGGTTTTGATGTAGTTTTTTTTCCTCATATTTAAATCTTCAATATATTTCTAGTGAGATCTTATTCAAACGGTCAAAATGGACCTTCAATAGTAAAAAGGTTTTAACTACGTCAAAAACTTGAGTTGTAAAATATCCATCATTTCAATTAAAAATAAAATTACCGAAAAGCTATCTGATATATATATATATATTCTCAGGACCACCAATTTATAAATGTTCATGAGTTGCTCATTTTCTTCATTTAAATCATTTTTCCTCAATTTATTTCCTTTGCCTCTTAGGCCGGCTACTAACTGTGAAAGTGGTGCAGTTTGGAGCCCCCCCACCCCGTTAGAGCCGCGAAAGTCATTAGGTACTTTACTATGGTACAATTCTATTTATCATAGGTAGACCACAACTTACTTTGAGATTGAATTTTGTGTCCTGAATTTGTGCGTTGTTCATTCCTTAGTTCGGTAAGGAATAGAGTAATAGTTAGAGATCCCTCTATTACTATAACAAATAAAATAGTAGGTCTATCGTTTAACCCATTTACTAGATTTAATGAGCTCTTTGTAGTTATGATTTGAGCTACTTTGAGATGACATTTGTCAAAATTCAAAATTTATCCCATTAAGAATTTTAAGATTTAGGACACGTCTCAAATTTATCTTGTCTGAATTAAATCTGATTTATAATTTTAAAAATATAAAAAATTTAATTTTAAAATAACAACACTTAAATATTCTAAAATATATAATTTTAAAAAATAATATTATATGAATACATATAAATTAATATAAAAAATTAAAAGGAGCGAGTTCGAAATGAGAGTTTGAAAATAAAAAATCAAAACTCATCATAAACCAAATTTACAAGTTTAAAAACCTGCCCAAATGAGGTGATATTCAAATTTAGACCTTCTCCGTTACCATTCCTAGAGCTAATTACATGGACAAAAATTAAAAAAAATAATATTTGTTCTGCCATTAATTAATTGCTCTTATTATTTTTAGAATATTCACAATAATTTCTTCTCACAAATGTTCTCATTTTAATTATCTTTAACATGGCACCAAGGATTTTTTTGACTGTTAATTTGACGACAAATTTGTAAAAATATATTCTATTTTTTTCACCTGTAAATTAATATTTTGTGCTAATTTAAAAGGAGATGAAACCATCTGAAATGATGTCTACATTAGTAGTTATTTTTGTGGACCAAATACAAAGTTCTAGTGGTTCACTACTCTATGGTGTTAGGGAGTTGGCTACTTTCGGTTATTTATCCAACTTCTTTAAATCCTACGAGCTACAGATTATATACTTTCTTCTAGAATCACTACATATAATATTTATTTTCTTCCCAGTCATGAATGAGTACAAAATAATAATAAAGGTGAATGTCTTAATTTTTATTATGACACAACGTAATTTGACTACAATTTAGTGATTGCGATCCATTAATTTCACTGGAAAATTATAGCCGGCACCGAAATCAATTAAATAATAAGTGAATTAGTGATTAATATACACTTTAATAAGAATTATCAATTATGAAATAAATATTAAAAAAATTGTTCCTGATATTGTGAGTTTATAAATTATAAATATCATTTTAATATTAATTTTTATTTTGCAAAATGTATTTATTTAGATGGAATATTTATAAAATAGGGACAAATTTAAATGAGGTATTTATAATTTATAAATTTGGAGGGATAGTTTTGATAAATAAATTCAATTTCAGAGTTAATTTTTATAATTAATTTAATGCATTAACTATGTGATTAGTTAGGAGCGGCAAAATCTGATATTGACCAGAATTTTCGGTTCTTGTTCTTTTTTTCTTGGATTAGTTTTTGCCAAGTCTTATATTTCTTTATCACAAATTTGTTGAAAATTCTTACATTTTACATATGCTTCCACCTCATCAACCTTTTCATGTTGCAGCAAATGTCAAACTTCATGCTTTTATTCTTGACCAAGATTAGAAGAGGATGATTAAGGATGAAAGAATATAAGAAAATTCAAATTCAAATTCAATTTAATTAAATATAAAAATTAATTATATAATAAGTATAATTTACTTACTATTTAATATTAATTAGCAATTGTAAATTCATTTTTCCTATAATATTTGGATTTGACTTTGAACTAATTAAAATTTTATATTATATATTAATTAAAATATTATTCAGTCAATAAATTTCTATTACCGTCTTTTTTGACTTGATGACCTTTGGCCCCCACGTGCCACACAGCTACAATAATTTCCCCTCACGTATAAATCTTGAAAAACTTTGCCTCGATGTTTCATCTTCTCCAAAACCAATCCCCCCACCCCCCACTCGCCCTCTCTCTCTCACAGACATACAGAAACCACACACACACACACACACACACACGGGTACATATTGGAGCAATGGAAGTCATTCCATTCAATGGAAACCTGGTGAACAGGCGGTGGAGGAGAAGAGGGTACAACAGACTGTCACCAACAAACAGAAGAAACGTGAAAATTGTGAGGTTTGGAACAGGGAACAGCAGCTCCAAGCGTTCATGGAGGCTGAGACTGGCCCCAAAACTGCGTCTGATCAGGCTGGCCTCCCCCCTGAAACTGTGGTGTAGATTAAAGAACGCCTACATGAAGATGATGCTGAGGTTGGCCAACACTTCGGGGACCTCCAACAGTGGCAACTTTTTTGGTGCAAAAAGGATCCCAAAAGCTCGAGATGCTCCCATGGATTATTCCAGAACCGAGTTCGAAAACAGGCTCATTCTCGAGATATATAAATCCATGGTGGCTTCTATTGAACTGGGTTACAACAAGTAGCCCCATGATTTTCTTGTTATTTTTCTGAGTATTTCCTCATGCATGATCAGCTTAACGTTAAGAGGTAACCAGAGGAGATAAAAGGCGTGAAAGCGCTTATTGATTTTATTTTCAGTTTACCGCGATATATATATAAAAAGGATGATGTAGCTTAATGTGTTCTTGTTGAATGGATGGCTGTGTTGCATGGTGGTTAATTTTTCTTCTTGTGTACTTCTCTTCCAAGTAAATTTTATTTATTTAATTATCTTTTTTTTTTTTTTGCAAATAAAGTAATGTAAGTATTGTTAGAGGCCTGATTCTTGGAGTGGCTAGGGCTTGTTTTTTTTTTTTTTTTCATTTTTAAAGAGATTTTTTTTCAATTTTTACTATTTAAAATTTCAGAAAATATATTTATTTTATTCATTTTCATCGTAAATATAATTTATTTTTAATTTTAAATATATTAACATTTCACCTCTTTTCGTATACTTGTGAAACATATTTTCAAATATATTAATATTTTATATTTTTTCTTACTGAAAATATCATAAAACAAACATATTTCATTTTCAAACCTATATAATTAATATAAAAATATAACAAATCGAAATATATTTTCATTTTTTCTTGTTTGTTTAGTAAATATATAGTATAATTCATGTGTCTCAGCATGGATGTTCAATTTATTATATAATGAAGTAAAATTGGTTAATCTTTTGATTAACATGATTCTTTTATAATTTTTATGTTTAAAAATTATCAAAATATTAATAAACATATTATTGTTCTTTAATCGTTCCTCCATCCTAAAATCATGGGACGCAAAAATGCTTAGATGAGGATTAAAAAAAATATAACATAACTTTTATGTATTTTACATAATTACTTTTAAAAGTAATGTTTAAAATTCAGTAGCGTTTTATCATTATTTTAAGATAGTGTGAATATGATAATCATAATTTTAATAAAAAAAATTGTTGTAAAATTTTCAAAATAGTTAAGTTGACTAACTCATTTTGAGACTGATATATCATAAATGACGTTTTGTATTTTATTTTTTTTATTTTTTATTTTTTTTTTGTCCCCTAAGTCATCGCTTTATTGCCTCATGTTTTGGGTTGGCTATCACAATACACCTAAGCACATACGCATGCAAAATTTAAACTTATACTTAAATCAAGGGAGAATTTTGTCCATTTGAATTTTCCAATTTTTATTGTTTAAAACAGAATGAGGAAGAAAGACACAATCTGGTGGGATCTTGTTTTGGCTCTTCTCTCCACTTAGAAATCCAATATTCAAACAGACCCTATAAAAAATTATTTAAATTCAGATGCCCTTGATAATAGGGAATTGCAAAGTAGTCCCAGAAATTCTGATTAGTCAAAAAAGTCTGCCCCCGTGGTAGAAATATCATTGTCAGAAAATCATTCTACAGCTGTTAAGAAAGTGAGTAGTTTGACTATTAGGATTCTTGAAAACATATGGACGTGCCCTTTATCTGATGTATGATCCAGATATTTATATATTTTGATATTGCTAATATTATTTTATTTGTGTTTTTTATGTTAACAATTAAATATATTTAAAAAAATTAGTATAGATTGATTCGATAATGTATGAATCTAAGTCCATTAAAATAAAATTGTATTATTGTTGTAATTCAAATTAAAATATTATAGTTGTGTTTGATTAAATTGATGATTTTTCATTATTAGGGGTAGAATATAATCAAATGCATGTTTCACATAATGGAGTGTTTATTGTGTGAAAATTCATTTTTTATACACATACATCCCCATGAATATGTGTGTTTTTATGTGTAAATAAAGAGTGAATGTTATACCTGATACATTCCATTGAATGTAAGGAAATTGGTAGAATAGCATCGTCCGTGTGTATGTTGCCATTAGTTTATAGGGTTAATTATAAAAATTCCCCTGGTGGTTTGACTCAATAAAAAGATTAATTAAATTTTAAAATTATAAATATTTTAAAATTATATTTTGATGGAATGATTTGAATTTGAGTGAAAGATTTTGGAGGAAAATTTCAAATAAGTCCATTTAAATGAATTTGAAATTCATTATAAGATGGAGTTTAAAGATATAGAATTTACCGTTTGGAAAAATAAAATAAAATAAGAAAAAAAATTAAAAAATATAAACAAACAATTTTATTCTTTTAAAATAAACATAATCTTGACTTAATCACGATCTATATATATTTTTTATTATTTTATAACCAAAAAAGAAAAATTGAAACATGGTGCGCAGGCAGTGGGATGGCTGGAGATGGGTGCGCTAGCGGGGAGTCTGGGGTAGGGAGGGGGAGGCGTGCGAGGCTATGAGTGGGGAGGGGGGAAGATGATTGAGTTTTTCTTTTCCTCTCAATTTTGTAAATTTTTTGACCAATAAGAAACAATTTAAATATTATCAAACTACTTTTCTGTTTTGCTAATTTAAAGAATTTAAATATGTTTTTAAGTATTTAAATAGGAAATCTATTGATATATAAACGTGTATTTAAGTTTATAATAATTAAATAATATTATCTAAAATGTTTTTCATTTGGGTGTTTAAAGTTTTAAAAATGTTTCATATGTTTAAATATGAAGTTCTATTAACATTTAAATAATTTTTAAATTCATGATAAGTAAAAAATGATTGAAATTATACTAGATTAAATTATATTAAGTTTGTAATTTTTAGTGCAATAATTTTCAAATATATTTACATTTATATTCTTATTGAAAATTTAGTTTGAAATTTAACAAAGTGAATAATAATAATTATAAAATGATTTTTATCTAAAATCATTTATTTTGTTTAAATTTAAGAAAAAAAATTTTATTAGTATAAATAATAAACTTATAGTTAAATTATATTTATCCCCTTCTATATAGTGAATACAAAAATTTTATAGTATAAATACAATGTCATTTTTGTTTCAATATATTTTGTGAACAATACTCATAAGGCATGATAGGATTATCATAATTTTCCCATTTATTTTTAGCTAGTGTTAGTATTTTTTAAAATGGAGATAGTCATAGGAATGACAATAAAACAGATCTAAATATGAATCCATAATGAATCAGTTTTATTTGGAATGTATTCAAATCCAACTAAATAAATTTTAAAATAAATAATAAATTATATTTTTAAATTCGAACAACTCCAAATAATGGGTCCAATAAGACTTGTGTGTTTCTTAAAATCGTTCTGATGCAATTTTTGATGCCATGTTTGTAATTTTTTTGTTTCTTGATAACTGCTTATTCATGTCTAGTACAACAGTATTACTAGAGTTTTTCATTTTCTTTATTTTTTTTTATGAGATTTTCAAACTCAGTTCTTTTGTCCTAATATAGGCTCAAATTCAATTCATCATGATCGTGATAAGGATGAGATGTGGTAACCTTATCTAAAAATTAACATACAACTTATAAATTTACATTTTGACCAGATATTCATGTTGCACAACCCTGCCTAAACCCCATCATCATATCCACACTAATGCGTGGCTAATCATTCTTAAAAGAATAAAATAAGTGTCTTCATCATCCTTATAATGCCTTCCCATTTTTCTTTGATTTTCTTGTCTTTTTTACTGTTTATTACAAATATAAAATTTTCTATCAACCATATCGATTCTTTAAGTTTCAATAATCTACCCTATGTTTTCATTATGGGAAAAGGACAATCGAAAAGCTTGCAAGAAGAGGAGGAGAACACATTAGAATCTAAAAACACCCAAGAGAAGAACTATACGTCAGAATCCAAAACCAGATGAAGACGTCTAAAATGGTGTTTTAATGCAGAACTTGCCCCCTTAGAGAAAGCATTACTGTTGCCGAAATGATAAAACAGAAGAAAACATGCGGGATATGAATAAAAAAAGAAGTATTCCATGCACTGGACTTTTTAGTTTTTAAAATTCTATTTCTTTCTGATGCGACTAAGTATAATTTTTAGCATACACTTTCTTTCTATGAAACTCCTACTGAATAAGCCCTGTGGCATTTGAGTGTTTCTTTGTGATGCACTCAACTCATGATAGATGAGATAAAGATGGTTTCTTGATGTGAATTTCAATGTTTCTTGAAATTGTTCTGATGCAATTCTTGATGCCCTGTTTGTAATTCTCTTGTTTCTTGATAACTGCTTGCTAATGTCCAGTACAACAATACTGCTAGTGTTTTTCGTTTTCTTTCTTTACAATTTGGGACTTATGAACCAAGATTTTTAAACGTCCAATTCCTTCGTCTTGCTTATGGAATATAGGCTCAAATTTGATTTCTCTCATGATCATCATAATGATGAGATTGCGGTAACCTTGTCCAAAAATTAACATATAACTTAAAAATTTACATTTTTGACCAAATATTCATATTGCACTACGGTGTCTAAAACCCATCATCATACCCATTCTAATATGTGGCTAAACATTCTTGGAATAATGAAATAAGTGCCTTCATCCTCATAATCTCTTCCCATTTTTCTTTGATTTTCTTGGTCTTTTTGTTGTTTATTATAAATACAAACTTTATATCTACGATATCTGTTCTTTAAGTTTCTATCATCTACCATTTGTTTTCATTATTTTCATTATGGGGAAATGACGATTGAAAAGCATGCAGGAAGAGGAGAAGAATACATCAAAATCCAAAAACACCTAATAGAAAAAAAAAATACGTAAGAATCCAAATGCTAGAAGAAGACGTCTAAAACGGTGTTTCAATGCGGAACTTGCCCCCCAGAGAATACATTACTGTTTCCAAAATGATAAAACACAAGGAAACTTGCGAAACATGGATAAAAAAATAAGAAGTAGGCAATGCACTACACTTTATAGTTTTTAAAATTATATTTCTTTTGATGAGACTAAGTACCGTTTTTAGTATGTATTTTTTTTCTATGAGACTCCTATAGAACAAGCCATGTAACACTTGAGTGTTTCTTTGTGATGCACTCAACTTATCAGAGATACGATAAATATGGTTTCTTGATGTGAATTTTTAATATTTTTTGAAATCGTTCTGATACAATTCTTGTTGTCATGTTTGTAATTCTCTTGTTTCTTGATAACTGTTTGCTAATGTCTAGTACAACAATAGTGCTAGTGTTTTTCATTCTCTTTATTTATGATTTGGGCTTGTGAACTAAGATTTTCAAACATCCAATTCTTTCACACTGCATATGGAATATAGGCTCGAATTCGATTTCTCATGATCATCATAAGGATGAGACTGTGGTAACCTCGTCCAAAAATTAACATATAACTTATAAATTTACATTTTTGACCAAATATACATGTTGCATTACCTTGCCTAAACCCCATCATTATACCCACACTAATGCGTGGCTAATCATTTTTGGAACAATGAAATAAGTGTCTTCATTGATGAGTGGATTTTATATCCATCAATTAAGTATCATTTGCTTAACTTTTTGAGATTTTTATGAGTTTTATTATTGCTTTTAGTGTTTATTTTGCAGATTTGAAAATGAAAGAAGAATGTCACTTAAATGTAATAAAATCTACATTTATATTATATTTTTCAAAAAAAAAAAAAAGGCGTGAACAATAGCACCTAGGCGCTGGAGTTACTGGAAAATCATGGCATTCCAGTAACGGCAGACCCTAGGCGCTGCCAGGCGGACAAGTAAGGGCAAAATTATCATTTTGCATTATTTAGGGCATCTCCAATGTGATTTTCAAGTATTCAAAAGCCTCCAATGGGGGAGATATCATATTGGGAGAGAGGGAGAGAGGGAGAAAAGAAAAAACAAGCCAAGAAAGAAGAAGGAAGAAGAAGAGAGAATTCTTTCAAGAGTTGAGAAGAAGACACCTACAAGGGGAAGAAACTCATCCTACTTTCAAATTTTATTTCATTTTCCTATTTTTCTCATTAATTATGTTTATGAATATTGTTAGGTTGTCTTTCATTTTTATCATTATGAACTAATTTATTTTTTTATGGTTGTGATGTAATCAAATTAGAATCTGTTGAATATTTGTATCAATTCAATTCTCAATTTATGTTCAAGTTGAGTTTTCTACATTGTTCTTAATGCTTTCAATTACTTGGCCACTAATTGAATGATTTGCTAATCATATTGACCTGGGAGGTGATATATGTATCTAGTTTTATGTGTAGAAAACCATAAATTGCATGTGAGATAGGAATATACTTATATGGTTTGTGTAGTCTTGTTGGAGATCCATAAAACCTATTGAACTGTTGATTATTATAATGCACATAGGAATATAGTAGGTTAACAATTGATGATATTTTCATTAGACATTGGGAGAGGCTAGTGGATAATTTAGGAATTCTCGACCATCACTTATAAAATTAATTGAGATTGATGCGATGAATTATTCAATTTTGATTAATTATGATAAAATCATAACCCTAGGCTTTTGAGTTTTTGAATTTCATCATTAGTTAATTTTGATCATTAGTTAGTATAGGTAGACTTAGTTTGTAATCATAATCGCCCATTTTTATTTATTCAAATAAAATTAGGGTTAACATAATTTCGTTACTTAATAATTCAATAATTTTCGTGGGAACGATAATTTACTCATCACTTTATTACTTGTATACGATAACGTGGACTTGCGTTCATGAAATTTCACAACAAATTTTTGGCGTCGTTGCTGGGGATTGTTTTATTTTGTTAATATCGATACCAAGTAACTCTAATTTTAATTTGATTTTTTCTTGTACATATTTTTTTATCTTTTATCTTTTCTCTTATTTTTATTTTTCTTTCATTGTTTGAGTGTGCCCTTGTTTATAATCGCAGGTATTTTCTTGTATGTGATAAATGAGCAAAAAATGGTAGATAAGATGACATATAATTCATTCTATTGGCCAAATGAATATTACATGACAAATCAAGCTTCAACTCAGGCCTTTGGGATTAATAGAGAAGATGCCATTAATGCGTTGATTGCTCAAGTATGTAAGTCATATGGTGGTTTTCAAGCAAGAACACAATACCAAGGGAGAAATCAATTTGCACCACCATACGTCGAGTATGCTCAATATGGGTGGAATTACAACCAGTTGCAAAATTATTCTTTCTCCAATATTTATCAAGGATGGTCAAATCATTCTAATTGCTTCATGGAGAAATGATGAGAATATGATGTGGCATGCACCTAGTTACTCACCATTAGAGAAGAAGCAAAGCCTTGAGGAAACTCTAGCTCAATTCGAATGTACTACCGATCAAATCTTGTTGCAAACTCAACTTAGTAATCCATCACAACAGATTTTGCATTACAAAACTGAGGAAAATGAAGAGGGCGAAGAACATTGTGATGATAATTTACTAAGTGAGGAAGAGATTGAAACCATCTTGTGGATTAAAAAATTGATGAAGGATAAACAAGATGTATCAACACAAATGCCTCTAACGGAGAAAAGAGAAGAATATTGGGATATTAATTTGCTAAGTGATGAAGAGAGGGAAATTGTCTTGTAGATAAAACAACTGATGAAGAATGAACAAGAGGTATCAACACAAACACCTCTAGTGGAGAATAGAGAAGACCATGAAAATGTTCAACCAAACCCTTCTCAAGAGCCATCACGGGAAGTTTCTTATCCTCATCTTTTACGAAATAACAGGCCTATATCAAATATTGTGGAGAATGATACAGGGATCTCATTGTACAAGTATGAAGTGGAGGATTATGAATTGGGAGATTGCTCATTAAACCATTATATGGTAGGAAATGAAGGTCTACTTGAAAATGTTGACAAATCTATTATCCATATAGATTTCATCATCCTCGAAATTGAAAAGAACAAAAATATCTCTTTCTCACAAGAAGAAATATTTTTGGTCATCGGGCATACACTTATCAATGGATAAGAGACACTTGATCCCATACCGAATTATGCTCAATATGCTTATTTTGGGGATCACCTACACTTCTGGAGCATACAAAGGCATGCTATGAGAAACACTTATTCTTGGACCCCGGTTGAGCAAATAAGAAGTCCGGCTAAAGACTATAAATTAAGTGCTTCTTGGGAGGCAACCCAAGTATTTTACAATTTTTTTTATTTAGTTGTTTAATAGTCATTTTTTTATCTTTTAGTTTGATGAATTTTTGTTTGTTTTCATTTTAGGATCCAACTCAAGTTTGTGGGATGATTTGTAAAATAAGGAGTGATATACCACCAACTAATGAATGTACATCCATCACTATTCTAAAAGAGGATGATGATCAAGTTGATGAGAACTAACACCATTCAGGGAAGTCTTCTATGCCTTATCTTGTTTTATTTAACATTGAGGACAATGTTAGTTCTAAGTTTGGGGGTGGATGTATGTGTTTTATTTGATTTTGTTTGTTTATAACTTTTGAAAATTGATGAATGTTGTGCTTATGTATGTGCTTGACTCTTGTGGCAATTTTTATCTTTCTTGTAATCTTTTGACATATTGAGCACATTGCCTTGAACATTAGGATTTTCTGTTTACTTCAAAAATTTTTATGTGAACTCGATATTTTTTTTTTTTGCGATCACATATAATTCTAGAACTTGTTTGATTGTCACTCGAGATAAAATCCTAGGCTACATAATATTAGGGAAGTAATTTAGACTATTTTTGGACCGTTTGAGCCTTTCAAGCCACCCTGTTTATGATGCATAATCCCTAATGTCCCTCGATTGAGTCTAATGAGCCATTTTCTTTGTCACCCTACAAATCAACCTCAATCAATGTATTTCTTTCTATCTTATATATTACTCCACATTCAACTCATTGTTATTCAAGTAACATCATTTTGAGTATTGAAAGTGGTTTGAAAAAAAAATTGGCAAAAGAGAGGTGACGATTTGTACAAAACTCCTGAAAAAAAAAATATGTCAAGAAATATGAGAAAAGAGTGCAACACCCGTTGTTTATAAAAATAAATAAGTTTGGGGGTGTAGCACTTCAAAAAAAATGTGAAAAAATAGGAGTTTAATGAATAAAGTGACGTGACAAATCAAAAGAAGAAAGGTTCATGAAGCTATGAGGCAAAAATGTGGTGGTGCTCATCAACAATGTTCTAGAATAGTTGTGTGCTATGAGTAATTTGAGCTACTTTATTATCTTTTATCCTACCATTACCTTAGCCACACATTACAAGTTTTCAAAGTTCTAATGATTTTTGATGTTGTGTTAGTTTACATTAGTAGAGAGTGACATGAAAAACAAGCCTACGGAATTCTAAAACACATAAATAAGATATCAATAAATTTATTGTGAGTTTGCATAAATCAATCCGAGTAGCAAAAAGTTAAGTGTAAGAGGCCACACACACACACTCAAATGATTTAAAGATGGGTGAATTTGACACTTGAGTTGAAATTATGCATTTTGATGATATTTTGATATTTCCTTGAGTTATAAACTCACAACATTTTTTTGAAACTCATTTGGTTAGTTGGTTTAATTATCTTATCATTTTATTTATTTTATTTTTTTCTTTTGCTTGAGGACTAGCAAAATATTAAGTTTTGGGGTATTTGATGAGTGGATTTTATATCCATTAATTAAGTACCATTTGCTTAATTTTTTGTTTAGTTTTTGAGATTTTTATGAGTTTTATTATTACTTTTAGTGTTTATTTTGTAAATTTGAAAATGAAAGAAGAATGTCACTTAAATGTAATAAAATCTACATTTATATTATATTTAAAAAAAAAGTAGTGAACAGTAGCGCCTAGGCGCTGGAGCTACTGGAAAATCATGGCATTCCAGTAACGGCAGCCCGTAGGCGCTACTAATCGGTGCTTAGGCGCTGTCGAGCGAACAAGTAAGGACAAAATGATGATTTTGCCCTATTTAGAGCATTTCTCATATGATTTTCAAGTATTCAAATGCCTCAAAGGGGGGAGATATCAGATTGTAGAGAGGGAGATAAGATAAAACAAGCCAAGAAAGAAGAAGAAGAGGAAGAGGAAATTCTTCCAAGAGTTGAGAATAAGACATATACAAGGGGAAGAAACTCATCCTTCCTCCAAATTTTATTTTATTTTCCTATTTCTCTCATTAATTATATTTATGAATATTGTTAGGTTGTCTTTTATTTTTATCATTATGAACTAATTTATTTTTCTAGGGTTGTGATGTAATCGAATTAGGATGTGTTGAATATTTGTATCAATTCAATTCTCAATTTATGTTCAAGTTGAGTTTTCTACATTATTCTCAATGCTTTCAATTACTTGGCCACTAATTGAATGATTTGTTAATCATATTGACTCAAAAAGTGATATATGTGTCTAGTTCTATGTGTAAAAAACCATAAATTGCATGTGAGATATGAATATACTTACATGGTTTGTGTAGTTTTGTTGGAGATCCATAGAACCTAATGAATTATTGATTGTTGTAATTCACATAGGAATATAGTGGGTTAGCAATTGATGATATTTTCATTAGACCTTGGGAGAGGCTAGTGGATAATTTAGGGATTCTCGACTATCACTTATAAAATTAATTGAGATTGATGCGATAAATTATTCAATTCGGATTAATTATGGTGAAATCATAACCCTAGGCTTTTGAGTTTTTGAATTTCATCATTAGTTGATTTTGATCGTTAGTTAATATAGGTAGACTTAGTTTGTAATCATAATCATTTATTTTTGTTTATTCAAATAAAATTAGGGTTAACATAATTTCGGTACTTAATAATTCAACAATTCTCGTGGGAACGATAATTGATTCATCAGTTTATTACTTGTATACAATAACGTGCACTTGCATTCACGAATTTTCGCAATATTCATCATCATAATGCATTCCCATTTTTCTTTGATTTTCTCGGCCTTTTTACAAATACAAAATTTCTATCTACTATATATTTTCTTTAAGTTTCTATCATATACCATCTGTTTTCACTGTTTTCATTATGGGTGAAAGGACGATTGAAAATCATGCAGAAAGAGAAGGGGAATACATCAAAATCCAAAAACACCCAAGAGATAAAAAAATATGTCAGAATCCAAAAGTCGGAATAAGATGTCTAAAACAAAGTTTCAATGCAAAATTTTCCCCCTAAAAGAATACATTACTTTTTCTAAAGTGATAGAACACAAAAAAACCTGTGGAACATGGATAAAAAAAAAAAGAAGAAATAGGCTATGCACTACATTTTTTAGCTTTTAAAAATCTAGTTTTTCTAATGAGACTAAGTACATTTTTTAGCATGCACTTTCTTTCTATAAGACTCCTACAAAATAAGCCGTGTGACACTTGAGTGTTTCTTTGTGATGCACTCAACTCATCAACGTTGTGATAAAGATGATTTCTTAATGTGAATTTTTAATGTTTTTTGAAATTGTTCTGATGCAATTCTTGATACCTTGTTTGTAATTCTCTTGTTTCTTTGATAACTGCTTGCTCATGTCCAGTATAACAGTACTGCTTGTGTTTTTCATTCTCTTTCTTTTTGATGTGGGACTTGTGAACCAAGATTTTCAAACGTCTAGTTCCTTCGCCTTGCTTAAGAAATATAGGCTCAAATTCGATTCCTTATGATCATCGTAAGGATAAGACTGTAGTAACTTTGTCCAAAAATTAACATATAACTTATAAATTTGCATTTTGACCAAATATTCATGTTGCACTACCCTGCCTAAACCCCATCATCATACCTACACTAATGCATGGTTAATCATTCTTAGAACAATAAAATAAGTGTTGGTCGATTGTCGTAAACCTACAAAATTTAAACCTTACTTTTTAATATTTTTTTAACGAGTAAGAGTCGATCCCACCAGAATCAAAGCTAACTAATTTACTATCGACTCACTAATTAAGAAACTTAACTTTAAAATTGTTAACCTAGAACTAAGACTCAACAGTAAACTTTAGAGATAAACAACAAATGGTTGAGAAAGATTGAATTGAGTAACTAACTTGTAGAAATTAAAACTAATCAAAATATAAAGCAATCAAAATCAAAATAACAAGCAATAATCGATTAAAGTAGGGTGAGGTTTTATTCGCCGCCACTAGACAATGTGTTGTAATTTTTATATCAATATTATTAACAACTTATCATTGAAATTATCAATCGTAGATAATAACAAACTCTATTACCCCAATCTTTCCTTAATTGCTTGTTAGGTAGAACAAGTTTTCTATCTAATTCTCTATCCACCAAAGAACCTAGAACAAGCTCTCTAAATTTAATTCAATGGATGCATTAAAATAAAAAAATAAATAGATTGATTGAAACAACAAACACACAAGTTTGAGTCATTCAACTTAAGTTATATTTTTCATTACAATTAATAAAAATATTTTATAATCATTAATCATAATTTACTACACATGATTAGAAATTCAAGACAATTATTGATCTAAAATCTCTAATCTAGTTATAGAAATTTCTCAAACCCAATTTGGTTGCGCACCCAAATAAAGTAAGAAAATATCCATTAAGACATTAAGTATAGAAAAACATAAACAACTTTAATTGAAAAATTGATTAATAATACTAAATATTTAATTATAAGAACTCACGTATAGGGATTTGAAATTACCCTCAACCAAGAAGAAAGTCTAGCCTAATATGATAAAAAATGATAAGAAAATTAAAACTAACAATATTGGAAGTCAAATAAGCTTATTGATTGAAGAAGATAGTTGATATTGATGGTGGGTTATGGATGTCTCCTCCTCCAAGCCCCTTCCATTTCATCTTCCTTAATGCCTAAGACCCTAAGACTGCTTTCCAAATGTGTATATGAATTCTAGATAATGAGTGAGAAAAATTAGTGTGTGTGTTGAGAGGATAGCGTGTCTTAAAAGTGTGAGATGGTATTGTGATTTATTGTAAAGTATGTAAGGTGTGTTGTGTAGTTTGTTGTAAAGTGTGTAAGGTGTGTTAAGTGATTTGATGTAAAGTGTGTAAGGTGTTATGTGATTTGTTGTAAAGTGTGTAAAGTGTGTTGTGTGATTTGTTGTAAAGTGTGTAAGGTATGTTAAGTGATTTGATGTAAAATATGTAAGGTGTTGTGTGATTTGTTGTAAAATACGTAAGATGTATTATGTGATTTGATGTAAAGTGTGCAAGAAGTGTTGTGTAGTGTATTATCTATATATATATATATATATATCTAGTGTATACGTATCACAAACATATGCCAAAAGGTGTAAAGGGTTATCATTTGTCACTATTCCAAGTAAATGAAACAGTTTTGTTATACGGATGGCGCCTAGGCGCCATTTGTTCTGTTTTCAGCGCCTAGATGCTGTGCTCTTTGTTTTTTTTGGCGCCTAAGTTTTTTGCTGCTGTTTTTGTTCTTTCAGTTTAGTATTCTAATATTATTTAGCCTATTTCAACTAATTTTTAACCTATTTCTAGAATGAATTAACTGTTAACAATTGTAGCCCTATTTGTTAACTTTCTTAACCACTTGAATCAGATCAATATCATATTTGTGAAGAAAGTTACTGAAAATACAAAAACTGTCATATTTGGAAGTTTTAGCGCACTTTTAACTTTTTAACTGAATTTTTTTCTTTAAAATCAGTTGAACTAGGGTAAGTTGCCAACATAAAAGTTGTAGATTTATCTCTTATCTTTCTAATGAGCTAAGAATCAAGTCAATAGAGGTTTGGATAAAAAATTTATGTCCAAAATACAAAAATTGCTACAGTGGAATTGTGTCAATGAATTTTAGCCCAACAATACTTGTTTCAACTTCGTTTTGACTCATTTTCGATCTTTTGATTCTCAAACTCCTATCACATACAAAACATTAATAAAAACCTATTGTTAATCAAAATAATCAAGGAAGACATAGAGGAGTTGATACAAAATATGTAAAAATATATATTTATCAAGTGCCTTCATCCTCATAATGTCTTCCCATTTTTCTTTAATTTTCTTGGCCTTATTACCGTTTATTATATGGAAAATTACACTTTTCTATCCAAACTATTCATGTTTTTGCACATTACCAACCAAATATTTTTTTATTACACGTTGTCATCTCAACTATTCATGTTTCTGAACATTGCCAATCAAACTTTTTTTGTTACACTTTGTCATCTCAATTATTCAAGTTTTTGCACATTGCCACGTGAAGATCACCGCAAGTAGAATATTTCACCTAGATCCTATCACGTGTCTTGCACACGAGAATTTTAAGGGCAAAATCGTCTTTCATCAGGAATTATAAAATCTATTCAAAAATAATAACTTGGTCTTAGAAATTAAAAAATACTTTCAAAAATTTTAAATTGTATTTACAAATTAAAAATTTATTTATAAGACCAATTTATAAAATTAATTTTTGATTTTTAAATATAATTTTGAATTTCAAAAAGTATTTGTTTTTATTTTTAAGAACAATTTATAATTTTCCAAAATATTTTATAATTTTGAAGCATTTTCTAATTTTCAGAAAGTATTTTCTAAATTCTAAAAAAAATAATTTCTGAAATTTGTGAAATTAATATTGAATTATGAAATATTTTAATTTCTAAAATAATTTGTAATTTTCGGGGAAAGACGATTTTACCCTTAAAATTTTCGTGTGCAAGACATGTGGTAGGATTTAGGTGGAATATTCTATCGACGATGAGCTTCAGGTGGCAATGTGCAAGAACACGAATAGTTGAGATGACAAAGTGTAACAAAAAAAAAAGTTTGATTGGCAATGTACAAAAATACGAATAGTTTGGATGTCAAAGAGTAATTTCCCTTTATTATAAATACAAAGTTTCTATCTACCATATCTGTTCTTTAAGTTTTTATCATCTATCCTTTGTTTTCACGGTTTTCATTATGGGGAAAGGACGATCAAGAAAAGGAGAAGACATCAAAATCCAAAAACACCCAAGAGAAGAAAAATATGCAAGAATCCAAAAGCCAAAGCAGACATCTAAAATAGAGTTTCAATGCAGAACTTGTCCCCTTATAGAATACATTATTGTTATCGAAACACAAGGAAACATGCATGGATAAAAAAGAAAAAGTAGGCCATGCACTACACTTTTTAGTTTTTAAAATTCTATTTCTTTCTGATGCAACTAAGTACAGTTTTTAGCATGCATTTTCTTTCTATGAGACTCCTACAGAATAAGTCATGTGGCATTTAAGTGTTTCTTTGTTATGCACTCAACTCATCATAGATGTGATAAAAATATTTTTTTTTTTATGTAAATTTTCAATGTTTCTTGAAATCATTCTGATGCAATTCTTGACGCCTTGTTTGTAATTCTCTTTATTTTTTATAACTGTTTGCTCATGTTCAGTACAAAGTACTTTTAGTGTTTTTTTCATTCTCTTTCTTTATGATTGGTGACTTGTAAACTAAGATTTTCAAACGCACAGTTCCTTCGCCCTTAGACTGTAGTAACTTTGTCCAAAAATTAAAAAAATATGGAAAATGAAACGTTGTTTTGTCTCGTGTCATATGAATCCGTATATTTTGACTTGTGCTATTTTATCAACTTTCTTGATGATTGCTAGTTTTGCATTGTTGTCAGTTACTATCTGCCGCTTTCATGTAAGCATTGTTAGTTCTTTAATCTAAGTACTCTTTTGGGTTTTTGTTTACTGGTGATGATACTCATGTTACAAGTATTTTCTTCTGCATTTATTTTTTATTTTTTATTTTTTTTTATTTTGCACTCTGATGGGTTTCTTGTTTCCTGGAGTGCTAAAAAGAGCTGGTAATTAGTACATTAATTGAATAAGGTGTCCATTTTGTTGTTACTTTGGTTTGATTTCAATTTTTTTTTTTTTTTTGAGTGTTAATTGATACGTAGCCTAATGATTGAATGTGTAAGAAGTGTTAGTTCTGATGGTATATGGTGAGGGAAAGAGCATTTTGGTTTGGTTGGTTTATGAAACGTACATGTTTATTGGGATTTATTTTTGTAATGAATTTCATATGTGATTCCACTGATAGTGTAATTTCCCATTTTGAAACGTATTTAGTGTTGGAAGGTATACTAAATGGTGTTTTTGTGTTTGTCAAAAAGCCTGTGTGGTATCATATATACTGTTTGCAATTTGGAAACCTACATTCGAACAAGTTTTTATAGAGGAATAACTTGTGTTGTTAGCATGCATTTCCTTCATTATAGTCATTTTGTTTCTCCAAAAATACTTGAAAAGTCTTATCTCAAAAAATAATTGTAGTGTATTCATTTAAACGTATAAGGTTACAAGAGCCGAAATCAAAGTGGTCTTCTTAGTGTATTCATTTAGGGAACTCTGTCCAATTTTATGATTGGCACACAATCACAATTTCAAAGGTAAAATATAGTGTTTTTTTAATAGAATAGTAATAATTTTTTTAAAATATATATATATATATATAATTATCTAGTAAAAGAGTGATTGTCAAAACTATATTACTATATTCAATACCATTTGATTTGAGAGAAGTGAGCGATAAAAACACTATTTTTATAATTTAATATTTTGTAGTGTGCTGAATATGTTCAGAATACACTTTAATTTTTTTATTTTATTTTAATATTTATTTTATATTTTATTTTATAAATACATGTTAAATCTATATGGTTCATGATATATATTTATATTTATAAAATTATTTTATTCATTAATCCATGGTAAGTATATATATTATAATATATATATATATATATTTAAAAAATTATTTCATACATTTAACATGAGATGAAATATTGAGCGGTGCAGAATGACATCTTGATTGATTGAGGAGGAGTCCGACAATTAATGCATAAAGCAAAAATATTTTTTAATTAATAATGGGACATAATTATTGTCACTCGTTTTGCACAAGAGATAAATCTACTAAGAATAAAAAAGTATAGACTTCTTGTAAGTTGTATCTCCAAGCCAAATTCTCATTAATTCTTCATAGTTCAACAATAAATTAAATCAATTTTAAGATTAATGCAAGATATTAAAAAAAAAAATCCTGTAAAATTCATTACATGACTTAAATACAATAATTATTTAATCGGGGAGCAAAATAAGTGACAGAAAATATATCACAAATTAACTTTCACTTTTTTTCCTATCTTTCCCAATTTAGTAGAGAATCATCACTATGAATTTATTATAATATATTTAACAAATTAGTACTTTTCAACAAAAGTGAAAAAAAAAATTAAATCAATATATATATAAATCACACACAAGTCAAAAATCCTGTTTTAACTTGTTTCTAAATTCAAAATACATCCTTATCAAAACTAGAACACACTAACATGTACCTTATTGAAAAAAATAAAATTAACAAATATACGATTCTAATTATGAAAAACTCATTGATAGTTAGTTAAATTTTGTTTTGGGTCCAGGAGAAATTTTTTGGGTTAAATATTTTATTATTCCACAGGAAATTGATACTATTTTTTGGTTATGTGAAAAATGTTGAAAATTATATTCACCATAAGAATAAGTAATGACCAAAACTGATCAGGGGTTGACATATTTAATTTAAAAGTGAAAGGTCTCCATTTTTTATTACAAATTCTTTGGCATTTTCTATTGTTTTACATCAATTATTCTCGTCAATGCAATGGCAATGCTGTTGTTCAAAGTTTTTTTTTTTTTAAAAAAAAAAAGATTCAAACCCTATACAAGGTGATGGCAATACTTAATTTTACATGTCATTAATGAGGTAATGAAGATAATCACTTATTGTTTCATAAATAAATAAAAATGAAATGTAATGAAGTTAGATTTGATATGAGGAAAATAGGAAGGAAATATTTCCTTAGCTTGATTTTAAAGTGAAAATTCCCAGGAAAAAATTGTAAAATATAAATCAGCATATATATAGTTTGGCAATTTATATAATGTAATTTCTAATTTAACAGTATTCAAGAGATATTTATTTTAACTTTTATAAAATTAGTTTATTGTTTAATATTATGCAACCCAATTAGAATGTATATATATACATATATATGTGTTTGATGGAAAAATGCTTGGACATTGGTTTCTTTTGAGTTTACTTTTCCTCTGTTCTTTTTCCCCCTTTAATTGAATAATCGAAAATTTAATCTGACAAACAATTACCACTTTGTTGGGCTCCATACTTGGTCCTAGTTGAATACAAACAATGATCTACTTCTTAAGTTTGGGCCTTCAAACCGCCCAATTCGTTTAACTTTAGGACTAGTAACTTGTTGTATAATTTATTGTTGATGGGCCCTTGTATTAGTGGTTAAATTCTAGTTCCTAATAATCTACAAATATGATAAAACTCTGGGTATTCATTATTCATTATGATTTGTTGGTTGATAGTAAATGTATTAAATGGATTTAATCATTACCTCTCTAAAAAAAAATAAAAAAATTGTTACCTAATTCCTCTATTATTTCACTCCAGCTGAATACATACTTTTGTTATCTTTCCTTTTCATCTTTTTGTACAATTAGATAGATTACACAAAATGATTAAAAAAAATAAAAATATTATGATTTTAATGCGATTGATTATTTTTACGTATACAATTTTATTATTGTTCTGTATCTGTACAGAATTTTGCTAATTTATAATTAATTTTTTTTAATTTAAAATTTAATATAATAAATCAAAAAATAAAATTTATAATTCAACAACGAAGTTGAATAGGAATAAACATATTTTTTATTAAAATAAATTACATTAAAGTTTTGTGAATGGGTAATAGAAATAGAGACAAGTACGTGTATATATATCTTTTTAAAAAATTATTCAAAGTGAGGCGGTAAATTGAGAAATTATATAAAGTTTGGGTGACGACGTACGATAATTTTAAATGATTTGATGATTTTGCCGTCAAAATCACATCTGTTGTGTACATGAGAGAATCTCGATGTAATATTGTGTCAGCGGTGGGCTTTAAGTGATAAAGTATAAAAGTCGTGTAGTTTAGATGGTAATGTATAATGAAAATATATAAAATTATTATGTGTAAAAACGTGTGTAGTTTGAATAGAAAAATATTTTTTCCCAAATTCCACAACACAATTTTATGAAGAATGTTGTTTCAGTTTTGAACATAGTTTTAATATGTATTTTTCCAGTAATATATGTTACTTAATATATGGTTATGTAGGTTTCAATGGTATCTAAGGAGGAATGTGAGGTTGAACTATTTGGTTCTAATTGTGTAAAAACAATTAGGCTAGGACGAAGCTACTCAAAATTGATGCACAAATAAGAAAAATTATCATAGTTTTCCTCTATATTTATCATAGAAAAATTCTCACACCAAGCTCTAGCGTTTATTCCTTATATAATGATACACCAAGAAGGGTCTTTGTAGCAGTGTGGGGGATACAAGAATCCAAGCCAACTTTTGGTGTATCACTTGAGCCAATAACAGATGAATGTCATTTACTAAAGCAGATTTCATATTCATAACATATTACAGGGATATAACTTTTGAGCAAGACCTCTGGTTTTGAAATAAAAATACTGAAAAGTAAAAGTACTACATTAAGGAGTCAAACGCCAAACAGAAAATGAAACGAAAGAGAAATTAGAGTCTAAAACATGGATCTTAACATCGTTTAAAAGATTTTAAGAACTTCCAAAAAAATGAATTCAAGGCTCCAAATCCATCATCTCACCCTTGATCTGCTGTGTGGTTGTGCCATCCCATTATATTTTGTCAAGAGAAGGTTTAATCCAAGTACCATACTCCACTTGAGTCAGGCCATAGGCTTCCTTTCCAGCAAAATTGCCCACAATTGAGTGGTGCATTCCGGTGGTCATAGAGTACAAAACACCACTTATTTGTATGTCCTCGTTTGTAACAAAACACTCCATATTTCTCCTTCCACTTCTGCTTCCTCCTCGTCTTTCCTCGTCCTCTTCCTTTTCAGGGCACTTACCACATTGTATCCAACGATATTCATCTTCTTTTGTCGGATCAAATATTCTAATGTTTCTTGATTTATGATCCAAGTGTACCCCACTGTGGAAAACTGGTGGGCAATTTGAAAACCAAAACTTGTGTCTACCATTGTCTAACCCGTCTGATTTCCATTCTTTACCTCCAAATTTAATGAGACCAAACTCAATTTCACAGATGGTTCTTGTGGAGAAAATCCCAAAAACAAAACAGCCTTGAGGAAGTCGGTGGAGAGGTGAAAGACATCAAGAAGAAAGAATCAGTGGTAGGGATGAGTTCAAATTTCTTCTTTGTTAAAGGATTGAAGAAAAATAAAGGGCATTCATCGAGACATGAGTAGCCATGAAGTGAATTTCAGCGTCCATCAATTCCGGAAAATCCAAGTAGTAGAAGTCATTAAACAACGAGTGGAGTAGTTTCCAGGAACCACTGCTCCTCTGATAAAACATTAAGCACCGTTAATCGAAACGAGGTGAATCCAGGAGCGGTGGCAGCGGTGGCGGGACAGGGATAATCAAATTCCAAGACTTGCAAACCAACTTGAAATTGCGACGGTCTCTGAAGAAAAGCTCTGATAATATCAAACTCAAAACCTCTGGAGGGATCAGACCAACTCCTCTCTGTCTCTCGGAGTTAAAGGTTGTTGCAAGACAGCTATCCAATCTTCTGCTGGATATGAAAATAGATCTAGAAAATTGAAAAGAAAAATCAAATAATTACCAGAAATTTTAAACTGATGATATCTCAAAAGATTAATTGCAAAATACAGTCCAATAGTTTTCATAATACAAGTATACATATTTCAAGTACGCTTCAAAAAGAAGACTCGAATTCAAGAACAGAAGAACGGACAGAGGCACTAATCATATTGTTCATCAATTTAAAAAAAAACAATACTTGCATTGAAAGAAAAACAAAAATCATAACTCTATGCTTGAGAGGGGAAACCAGGGGCCTTGGTATTGCCAAACTTAAAAGGTATATGCACTATAGTTAATAGGAAATATATGCACTCATGCACAGCCATGTACATACATATATGTAAAGTTATTTAATAGGGGTAAGATTGATTGGCATCTTACTCGAGAGTCCAAGTCCCACTTGAATAAGAATTTCTAATCCTTTTATCATACGGTTATTGATTTCGGAATTCATTTTTTAGAAAGTTTGGGATAATAAAAATTACATGGTATATGGTCATATATTAGTGGGTTTCACATAGTATCCTTATTTGAAATTTCATTCCTGATTCAACTCTTAAGTAGGAATAATTATAACAGATCTCCAAATCTACTTCCAATAAGGATTTCTTGTAATTAACCAAAAACCAATACAACTCTAGCAAAACCCTATATATATATATATATATATATGTATATACATATGGCTTCCTTCTAAATCTCTTTTACCATCAATAATCAATATACTCCTTTCATTGAGAAAATTATCAATGTACTCCTTACATCTTCCATATTCCATCAGAGACAATTAACAATCGGAAAAAAGGTTGGTTCTCTCACTTCTATTTTTTGATTTACTACTGAATTCTTAATATTATTTTGTGGATTATAAGATTTAGCCTCTCTGCAATTTTTTGTTGTGGGTTTTGTTTATAATTGGATAGCCTGTGAATTTCTAGAACTACTTTAGGAATTGTAGTTCTGTGCTTAATTTGCGTTTGGTAAGGATTTTTTTTTTTTTTTTTTGTTCTTTTGCTTCTTGGTTGAAAATTTTGGGTGGGTTTATTTACTACAGTGCATGAAAGTTAAAAAGAAAAGGCTGGGAATTTTATGTATTTGGGTTAATTATAAGACCATCATGGAATTAGAATTTAGAAGTTATATTTAGACGAGAATGAAAAAAGAAAAGATTTTTGGGATCAGCTGTGGATGGGTAACGGAAATTAGAGGTATAAAATTATAATTTTGCTGTAATTTGAAAAAAGTTTTATGTACTTTGGCAGGTTCGAAACGAAATTTGAAGGAAGATAGGAATTTTATATAAATTTCCCAGCTATACTTTTTAAAATCAGAATTTTAATAATTTCAATCAATTAAACTTTGGCTTCTCACCCTGAAAAACATGAAGATATATTGATGATTAGCCTCAATATATTCAAATTCCAAGTAACTGTATCTAAAAATAATTGCTTTAAATTTTCTTTTTTTAAAAGCTAATGTGATCTCTTGGTATTTTGAGTTGGTATTGAAGAAAGATGCAAGATACATACAGTCCAGCAATGAGCAAAAATTCCTGTCCTTGTCTTCTTTTTTCTTTGGATCCTGGTCAGACTCACCCGTGGCTGCTGGTATCTCAAGGGAAGAACCTACAAACCCATACTTTTTACAGCATATCAAAAAATGAATATCTCGAAAGAAACATTCCTGAATTCCGCAACAAGAAAGTATTGTCGACTTCCTACGGGTGGCTAGCATTGATTGATATTGGCAAATTGCCACTAGATTGTTGTCTAGTGAATATTGAATCAAAAGAGAAGATTCAACTCCCGCATATAGAATTAGAGGGGCCGGAATCGAGTAGTTGGTATTACAAATGCATCTTGTCTAAGCCCCCGAGTGACCCTGATTGTCATGTTTTGTTCTCCTCCTCCTGCGATAACTCTCTTCTTTTCTGCCGGCTTGGTGATGAAAAATTCATGAAAAGAACAATACATTTTGGAGACGACTATTTACGATCAGCAACGAACTTCAACGGAAAAATTTATGCATGGATGAGTCGTAGTTGTAGATTCGTTGAAGTTGATTTTGTGGGGCAAGAGCTTATTCTCAAGCAATTGGTGAATGATAGGGGACAACTTTGCCAGATTCCATGGCCATCACCCTCAGTCTCATGCCGTTTTGCCGATTATCTAGTGGAATCCTGCAATGAACTATTACTAGTGCACATGATTTGCTACAATCATTCGGGAGAAGTAGCATATTTCAGAATTTTCAAAGTAAATACTTCGGAGAGGGAGTGTTTGGAGTTGAGGAGTATAGGCGATCGCACCATTTTCCTTGGTCCTTTCGGGAGCATGTCATCATCGTACACTGACAAGCCAGGCGTAAATAAGAACTCAATATATTATACTTGGACTGACAAAAACCTCTATGTGTATGACATTGAGGATCGAAGCAAAACACTTATTAAACTATGTCCTGTTAAAAGGGGTGCTCTATCTTTGAAGTTTTGGGTTGTGATGTAAGCTAGCCAAGGCATATTGAGTATTAGTTGACAATTATTAAACCATATTCTTATTAGGTGGAAGTTTTTTACTTGATTTAACAGTTAATTAAGTTGAGTTGATCTATTTTTCATAATTCAAATTCAAATGTAGTCATAATCATAGGCAGTACTGCAATTTCTTTCTTTTTTATAAGATTTAAACAATATATCAATATATCATAACTATATTTGAGGCACAATTAAGAACGAAGCTCCAAAAAAAGAACAAAGCTCCTGGAAATCTATTAACATATTTAAATTGGATTATATGAAAGATAATGAACCCCACTTCACAGCCATGAAGATGAAGAGCATAATTTATTAGCGGAACACAATAAAGACTTTTTTATTTCATGATCAAAGTTTGAAATAAATTGGGGAATTTGAGCATATTTTATATCATCACAATTGATTAGTCTACCTATTTTCAATGCAAATATCACAAAAGCAATAATGCCTAGTTTAAATGTCAAAATTAAGGCTTTAAAACTTTGAAATGAATGTCACAAAAAATATCGTCCACTTTTAATAATTTTATAAAATATTAATTAATGATTTATAATTTAGTTTCTCGTTGATTGATATATAAAGTTTACGGATATATACATATATATATATTAATTATAAACTTAATATTCTTTTTGATTTGGGCAGCCATCTGTCTTTCACTTCTTGGTTGACTAAGGTTCGAGTTTCTTAAAGTGAGCACCCCCTTTTTCTTTCTCTTCTAATCTTTCTCCTCACTATCCTCTACTCACTCCAGCAATCGATATTTCCACCAAGTCCAGATCTACAAAGTCCTCTCCCTCAAACCAAGTCATTTATTAAGTGATTTAATTCAAAGTAGGTTTGTTGAATACAATTTTGCTAGAGGCTTTTGATCCAGCCATTGGTTGAGTCTAAAGCGATGGCACATTTGTGTTTCTTTGGTTTGATATTATAGCAGAAAATGAACTCTTTGAAATTAAGCTGGTTGAAAGGATTGGATCCATCGGATATTAGGTCAGGGAAGTGTTGGGGTCACCATAAAATATATGGGCACCATACACAAAAAAAGAAATAAAAAAAAAATAAAAAATAAGGTCTGTCGTTTCACAAACTCCATTGCATTATTTGACTATTTGACACGGTACTAAACTTTTATTACATTCTCTTGCCTATAAAAATGTTTGAGGAGGAATTGCAAATACACAACAATCCAAGAGAAAGAGTTTGGATCCAATCCAGGATAGAGAGAAAAAAAAAAATTTCTCTTAAAGCAATACAAAGGGGTTGGGACAGTGTTATTTAGTAACTATTAGACTAGTTGCATAAGAGGGTTTTTCTTGAATTTGGGTATAAAGTTCAAGGGTATATTTTTTCTTGTATCGAAAAATTCTCTATTAATAGAAGAACGAGAACTCTCGTGAATGTAGGAAGATTTGCCGAATTACGTAAAAATTTTAGTGCAATTTTATATTACGTCGATATTATTTATTTTGTTGATATGATTTTTTGAATATTCCTAATAAATTAAATTTTGAATTCTCAAATGCTTCCGTTGTGCCCAATAGGAAGAGCAGGACGGTCCTCAATCGAGAGCGTGATATGAATAATTGGTCTATTTTCTTGATTGAACAGTTTCAAATTTAATCTAACATGTCCCAAACTCGCTAATTATTATCTCTAAATAGAGGTGAATTGCAATACAAATGCAAAAAAGAATATTTGTAACTCAAAATTAATTTAATTCTTTTAATATTAGGGTTCAAGCAAATAGAACTAGTGGAACTTTCCCTCTAGCACACCGAACTTGTGAAAAGTACGACTGAAGATATGCACGGAAAAAGTAACTATTTAGATTATTTTTTTTAATAAATTCGTCTGTGCCAAGACATAGGAGTACCTGTTTTGTTTAGGTTGCATATAGTTGAATCAAATTCATAGTCATTAATGCACCTCATAATTATGGGATGAAAGCAAGTTCGGATCATATTCTTTGTCTTACTTCCCAAAAGTCTTAGATCAACTAACGAAATCATCACTTTCACTAGCGGTGGCCCATCATAGATACACGCAATAGGATCCGATCCGACCCATCCACCTAGGTGGTCAAACCTAAGGAGAGTTCTGTAAACTCATCTCTTATTAATATTTTTAAAATAGTTACCAAAGTTCTAAATTTCGATTTTTCTTTTTCTTTTTCTTTCCCTCCCTGCTTATATGAAATAATAACAAAATAAGTAAGAGTGATCGAATGCCCTATGAAGCTAGAAACCTCATGAATCGGTTTGATTCTAGATAAGTGGCAGCATTAATTCACGTCTGACACAGTTTAATTTGATATAGATGAGGGTCGGTTTACCTTTACCTTAATTAATTAATTTGGTCCATGCTACAGCCTTCAAGTTGGCTCCCAAACATTAATTCAAATTTAATGAAATTTTTTGTGGGTTTATATTGATGCGTACAAAAATTAGCATCAATTTTTTTTTACATATTTTGTGTAATTTTTCTCATGAGTTAATGTTCTTGCCTCCGATCTTTAATCTGTAAAATAATAGAATATTTGGAGGGATGTAAGGAAATATCAAAAAATTAAGGTGATTTTGAGTAATTCAGATTCTACGAATGAGACTTATTTATATTGTAGAAAAATAGATAATTACCTTGTATGATATATCTATTTTTATAATATCACGTTAGGATATCATATCTTTTAGAATATTCACTTATGTCTGCATTTAAGTCCAACATGTCACACCTTGATTTAGCCCATTTGGATTTGAATATTAGTTTGGCCTAATACTTTCTATAACATATCTTTTTTTATGTTATCAGACTCGGATATTAAATTTCTAGAATATTCACATATGTTTGTGTTAGGTCCAACATGTCACAACTCAATTTAGCCCGTTCGAATTTGAGTATTAGTTTGACCTAATTATTTGGTACAATACAAAAGTGTCAATATTTGTGTATTTGGATAGATGTTAATAATATGATTATTTATACTTATCTATAATTGATTGTTAATTATTAATTATATTGATTGATATTTTGACATTCCACAAAAAAAATTAAATTTGTTCCTACTGATAATTAGTTGGGGCTGTCTTTGTTTTTTTTCCATTGCACTTAGGGTAAACTAGCGAGCTTGGACTGATCTTGGGCCAGTACAGTGATATACTGAATTACTGGGGAAATCTTTGAGGCACGTTAATGGGCCCCCAAAAAAGCACTCATGCCTTGATTTAAGAAATTGGGCTCTATTTCTCTTCAAAATTCTTGAGCCTGTTTATTTATATTTTTAAAGATTTTTTTTACTATTTAAAATTCTAAAAATACATTTGTTTTATTTATTTTTATCATAAATATATTTTATTTTTATTTTTAAAAATTTATTTTCAAACTTACTAATATTTCACGTCTTTTTATTCACCTATCAAACTTATTTTTAAATTTACTCATATATAGTATATATTGATGCAGAAAATATTATAAAATAATTACTTTTTTATTTTTGAACATATATAGTTTATATAGAAATATAACTAATTCAAATATATTTATATTTTTTATACAAAAATCTAGTAAAAATATTGTCACTAAAAATGTTGAAAACATGAAAATGAAACCAAACGCGCATAAGCAGGGCTATTTTTGTGCATTTAAAGAAACAGTTAATTAATACTCGAGCAATCAAGTTTAGTTTTAGTATTATCAAAAGGCTGGATATTAACATTAGTTGTAGTTGAGTTGAATTCAAATTTAATTTCATTGGCATTTTATTTTATATTTGATTAAATCAAAATACTTATAATATATAAATATTAATATTTTAATGAATTTGCATCTAATCTTGCACAATTTGATCCGATTAGGATCGCATCTAATAAATTTGAATAAAATCTATGTAATTTTTATATCAAGAAATTGTATTATTAATTTTATTTTTATAAGTGAAATTGTAACTAGAAATTAATTTTATTTATAGATATTGATCATTAATGGATTATATATACCAAATAAACTTGTTCTGAAACTTAAAATAATTATGTGCCACCACAAATTTTCCTGTAATACTTATGAGTATGTTTGATTCTTGGCTAATACTACTAAGAAAATATTCCCTACATCGAAATGATTTAGCACATTTTACTCTATCTTTTACATGTTTCTTTTATTCACTATAATCAAAGGTGCAAATGTAGTTTTAAAGGCAGAAGTATAATTATATTCAGAATTTTCATTATCACAACTCTATCTAACATTATAAAGGAGTTAAATAAATCGAGTTGAACAGAAAAAAATTATTGTTCAAACTTGATTTAAATTTATTATTGTGTTTTTAAGTTTGATTTTATTATTAATTGAGTTAAATTGAAATGAATTTTAATTGATTCTAGCATGAGTTGAGCTCAAGAAATTAATTAAATAGTAATCGAGTTCAAATTGAATTTTAGCAATCAATCTTAATTACATGTCGAATAATTTAATTAAATTTTCACATTTAAAATGTAACATTATATAAGGGGCGGAAAGAGTGATTGCCGATAATGCTGCAAAAAGTGGGGTGTCTTATAACAAACTAAAATTTGGTAGAGAAAACTTTTCCCTATATATTAACATACATGACAAAAACTGAAAGAACAACAATCCATGCATACATTCAGACATCCTTATGAATGAATATTTGTCGTAGTTGACGTTGCCACCCCCCCCCCCCCCCCCCCCGCCGCCCCAATAGAATTAGTTAGAGTTGTAGTAAAGAAGCAACTATATATATATATATGTATGTATTCCAGTGATATGATTAGAGAAAGGGGTTTGCTTAAAATAGTTAAGAAAACATATTTTTATCCACCAAAAATTCCTCAATCATCATCATCATCATCAATTTAACTAAAGACTTGTGTTGGATGGCACCTTCTTCACCTTACTATTCGTGCATGCCACGTTAATTCGCCCTCCAACTGCCCTTCTCATCAACTTACATTTCATTATTAATTGTGCCTATCTTTTTTTTTTTTCTATTTGAAGCTTAGATTTTTTGGGCTTTTCGTTAAAGATTGTGTGTGATTTAAATATGCTATTAAACTTTATTGGTATAAATAAATCGAATTGAGTTAATCATATTATTATTCAAATTTATTTAAATTTTTATCAAGTTTAAAAAATATTTGAGTTTGATTTGATTATTAATCGAATCGAGTTTGAATGAAATTTTAATCAAGTTGAACTCGAATAACTTGATTTTTTACATATATTTTTATTATTTTTTAATAAACGAGTCGAGCTCGAATTGGTTTCAAATCTTATCGAACGAAAAAATATGTTCAAACTTGGTGTATTGTGTTTAACGAATTGAATTTAAATAAATTTTAAGTGATCACTCTCAAATTGAGTATTGAACAATGTGATTAATTTTTAACCCTAATTAAAAATCATAAAATAATTTAATGAAAAGCTTGAAATTGACTTATTAATTGTCGGAGTTGAGTTTGTTCGAATTTTTATAAATATCTTAAAATGTACATACATAATAATTTAACTCATTGAGCTTAGGAAAAAAAGTGTCTACATTTATTTAAATAAAAGACAATCAATCATATAACATATGCATTTATATTAAAATTAATCAATCTTCTTGTAACGTGAATAAATTATACAGCTATTCTAAATTCATTTACCTTCTAATGAATGGGCTTGGATTCTACGGAATTAGATTTTAACAAAAATTTCCACACATTATGATGAAAATTTATGAGTGCAGAAACTGGTTTTATGCTTTACTTGCCTCAAAACCCATTTTTTTTTAAAAAATTTAATATTTCATTTTGTATTTTATTTATGATTATAGGAAGACTGTAAATTTTATTCATTTATCTATTTGTTCGTTATTTTAAATATACACTTAATTTCCATATATATATATAAAATAAAAAATCAAATTAAAATAATAAGTCAAATGATATTATATATAATTGCTCTTAAAACTTACTGTTCACAATCACATTACAACTCCCATGGACTAAAGAACTCCAACAAACCGCACAGTTGGCACTGTAGGCAGGTCACTGTCCCACCTTTTCTGTTAGGCTTTTCTTGTAACGATTTTAGATCTACTAGCCTGTACCCCACCACTCACCAGCAAGTTTTCCCCGCCAAAAATTCAAGTCCAAGCAATTCACTCCCTTACATCAATCCCACGAATCTACCTGGTTCCAACCGTGAACGGTTGAGATTGCTCTGAACTCTTACTCTACTGTACACCCAGACACATCTGATACTTTTTTTCTCACGCTTTATATTTCTGCTGCCTGTTGCTTTAATCTCAATTCTCTGCACTCTCCTTCCCACTCTTTTTTGTGAAATGCAAAAGGAGAATATTTCATACAATGCCCTCATTACCACCTCCGCCGCCGATAAATCCTCCGCCTCCGCGGCGGCGCCGCTGCACTTCTCTCGTAGCAATCCGTTTCTTTCCTCTACATCGCCGACCTACGTGAACTCCAACGCTTCCTTATACACCTCTCTGTTTCAAAACTACTCTCCGAACTCTCCCTCCGACACCGCCTCCTTCGACGGCGGAGACACCGATCGCAGCCTCCACGACGCCAGCTGCATCCTCGAGTACCAACAGCTCTACAACCGTTACACGCTCTGTCTCGCTCAGCTCCACGATTCCATCGAAGAGGTTGACGCCCTCCGCCGAGAGAACGACTCTCTCCGCCTCTCCAATGCGGATCTCTCCCATCGCGTCGCCTTACTGTTCTCACGCGATCGCCTTTTCTCCGACTTTAACCGCTTCAACATTGCCTCTCCCTCTTCCGCCGCTCCGCGTGCCGCTCACCTGACCGCAACACAACCTCTTACTGAACACAATCGTGTCGAGCGGAGGACTACCGAAAGAGTCACGCTTCCGAAGAGCATCTCGGTGCGGTCCAGTGGTTATCTGAAGATGACTCCACCAGGTCGCGATACGACTAGCCATAAAGCAGTGAGTCAACCCGCTGCTGCATCGGTGAGTCAATTTGATCCTTGATGTACCATTTCACGTGAATGATTTTTTTTATTGACAATATGATTCGATCTATAAATTCCGCAACCAAAACGTGAAAAACAAAGAATTAGTTATATGTTTAATAGTCTGAAATTTGTCTAGGCATTGGATTAGAATTAGCTTAAACTTGGCACATTCCATGCATGTTCAACAAGCTATTTGACAAATATGAAAGTGCATTTTATATACTTGGTTTAAAAAGTATGTGTTAAATATCAAAATAGTTGAAAAAGCAGTGGATAATTTTTCTTTTAATTAAAATACTCATAGTGCTATTTTTGAAGTATCAACAATACCAAAATCCCAGTGGATTATATTCTCTAATTCAGTTTGAATAATTATATATGCTAACTATTTTATTATATGTCTAATTACCTGATGTGATTGAATGCTAAAATTTTGTGGTATTATTTGCTTACGAGTTACGTCCTTATCCTGGTTCGCATTCTGACTTTGACATCTCTGCTGGACATTTGATCACGTGCAATGGGGAGCAGCAAAGAGTGTATGTACCAGGATCCAAAAAGGAAGAAGCACTGGAACTCGATGTGTACAACCAAGGAATGTGGAAAACGGAGCTGTGCAACAAGTGGCAGGAGACCGGGGCGTGTCCGTACGGGGGGAACTGCCAGTTCGCGCATGGAATCAAAGAACTGCGCCCAGTGATCAGGCACCCACGCTACAAGACTGAGGTCTGCCGCATGGTGCTGGCTGGAGACATCTGCCCATACGGTCACCGCTGCCACTTCCGCCACTCTCTCACTGAGGAGGAGCGGCTCATGGCGGCACCACCACCACCTCGTTCATCATTGAGGATTCAGCATTGATTGGAGAGTAATAAGAATTGAGGGTTGAGTTTTATCTTCTTTTTTTTTAATTTCTTTTTGGGAATTATATACTGGGGTACTTGCATGATTTTCCACATAAATATTGGATAGTGTTTAGTTCTACAGAGTAGTTAAGAATGAATGGTAATGTACAACTGTTGATGATGAGATAGTGATACTCAACACTTGATAAAATTCAATCTAAATGTTTGATGCAAGTAATTAACAGTGAGTAAGCCAATCTTGGCCAATGTTTGTGTGAGTCTCTTGAATGTGAAGATTACACATGGTGTAGCATCCACTTTTCATATATCCACAAAAAACACATATTAATTTGGATGGACAAGCCAAAAAAGACATGGGAATTTTGGGGCATAACATTCTTTTTCTTCTCCTACAATGTTCTAGTTGGATGAACAGATTATTAGTTCGAATCAATGCTGGTAGCTGTAAACTCTTCTTTCTTGAGCTGAATTTTAGCTCCTACCTTTCGAAGGAAAGGGGTACCTTAGCAACCTTGACTATAGTTGTCAACTTGACCGGTTTAATTAGGTTCGGCTCAGGACCGCATTAGCCCGTCAAAAAAGTTGGTTGTTCAAACTCAGGCCCGCACCTAAAGCGGTCCGGGATGGATTGAATAATTTGTTTTTTTAATAGGGCCAGCTCGGCCCACTAGCCTGGTTCTAGTAGGTAGGTCCCTAGCCTGGACGGGTTATATGAGATGGGCCTACGGGATGGGTCTATAATTTTTTATTTAGTTTAATATATTAAATAGTATTATATTTTTTAGTAATATACTTACTTTCTAACTTTATATTTTATTTTAATAATTTTTTTTAGTTTTATACTAAGTAGTATTATATACTTAGTATTATATTTGTTTAATAATGTAATTACTTTCTAACTTTATATTTTATTTTGATAATTATTTTTAGTTTAATATAGTAAGTAGTATTATATTTTTTTTAGTAATATACTTACTTTCTAACTTTATATTTTATTTAGATAAATTATTTTTTAATTTAGTATATTAAGTAGTACTATATTTTTTAGTAATATACTTACTTTCTAACTTTATATTTTATTTTGATGATTTTTTTTTAGTTTAGTATACTAAGTAGTATTATATTTTTTAATAATATACTTTCTAACTTTATATTTTATTTTGATAATTTTTTATTTAGTATATTAAGTAGTATTACATTTTCTAGTAATATACTTACTTTCTAACTTTATATTTTATTTTGATGAATTATTTTTTAATTTAGTGTACTAAGTAGTATTATATTTTTTAGTAATATACTTACTTTTTAACTCTATATTTTATTTTAATTGTGTATATAAAGCTTTGATTGCTATTTGAGAGAGAATTAGAGAAGACAATATGAATTTTTGTAGGAAAAATATATTCAAAAAGTTGGGTATTTATAAAAAAATAAAATCAACCATTTAAAAATATTAAATATTAGATTAGCGTTAATATTACCATTAATCCAAGAAGAGCTTCATTGTATACAATGGTAGAAGTACTTGCAATAAAAAATAATACAATAAATTAATTAAAAAATAAAAAATGAAGATAACCTATTGCAACGGTACCACTTTGCTAGGAAATAGCATATTACTTACAAGTTGCAAGATTGATTGTTAGGTTGACCTATTGAATTATTTATATGTATGGAATATGTTAGGGTGGACCATTAATATATATATATGGTTCAAAAAAATTAACAAAATTGAAAACCTATTGAATTATTTATATGTATGGAATATGTTAGGGTGGACCATTAATATATATATATGGTTCAAAAAAATTAACAAAATTGAAAAGGGTTCAGTGGTTGGCTTCTTCATTTTCCTTCCAAGGTAATGAGTTCGAATCTCTTAAATCACAAAGTGTATTTTTTGGCAAAAAAATATTAATAATATATAATATAATTATAAATAATATATAAAATATTAAATGACCCATGACGGGCCTGGGCCGGTCCTGAACTTGGACCGGTTCTGAAGTGGGCTTGGGTTAAACGGATCGGTTCACGGGTTGGGCTGAATTATATTTATTTGGCCCAATAGAGGCCCAGTTCATATAATGAAAACCGGCTCGGGTAGCCCGTACTGTTCACGGGCTGGTCTTGAGCCAGTTTTTATTGGGCCGGTTATGAGCTGGGCCGATTAAATCCAGCCCAGTTGACAATTATAACCTTGACTATACATTCGTATCCGATTCATTATTAAGGTAGGCTCTAAAAGAGTGCGTTGATGAAAGGTGAATCTCCATCCCGGTACACACTCATTCGGGTGTAGTATACATTTGACACGTATGAATGTAGATGGAGTTTGACATTAAACTAACAAATTCTATTCTTGATATAACTTAGTTACTTTGCACATTTGGAGCAAGTTATAGTGTTTTCTTTGCTACTTTTAAGATCATGCCAAGTGCACGTGGTTTCTCCATGCATATAATGCACACTACAGCAAATACGATTTTTAGCGATGAAATATTTCATTGCTAACTTGACAAAACTCGTCGCAAATACTACTTGGCGACGAATATATTTCGTCGCTAGTATCGTCGTTTTAAGAGTGTCGCACCAACACTTAGCGACAAAATTGGCCGTTTTCGTCGTCAAGTTAGCGATGATTTTTTGTTGCGCCTGATACAATAATTTTCGTCGCTAACATTATTATTAGCGACGAACTGGTGGAAGATATTTCGTCGTTAAATAAAAAATATATAAAAAATAATTTAACGTTAGCGACGAATTTTTTAACATCTTCGTCGCAAAAATTTTCAAAAAAAATTACTTTGGCGGCGATTTTTTTATTTCATCGCTAACTTAGCGACGAGAATACAAAATATTCGTCGCTAATATGATTGCCTTTTAGCGATGAAAGATCTTAATTTCGTTACTAATGTTCATTATTTTTTTTTAATATTTTTTATTATTTCAATTATTTCCCCGTATTTTTGCAACCTATTTTTTCAACCTGGTGTTCAACCCATAACAGTCACAACCCCAATCACAATAATCACAACCACAACCACAACCACAACCATTAAACTTCCAACAACCATTAAAATTTAATAAATTAAACACATTAAAATGACACATTAAACAAAATACAATAAAATACAATCTTATATACTTAAACTACACTATAACTGTGGAGGTGGCGGAGCTGAGGAGTATGAGGCTGCTAGACGAGCTATTGTAGTAGACTTGGAGCTATCCTCTCAAAAGCCTGGATCATCGCATAATGGTCGACCTTCATCACTTGTAATTCAGCCCTAGTGTTATGCAACTCATTCTTTGTGGACTCCAGCTGCTCCCTAAGTTGTGCATTAGTTGATCTGGACGATAATGCATCAGAAGAAGTGGACTTGAGAGGTTTAGGCCTATTTCCAAGCCCACGTATGTACCCCGAATGTGTAACGAGGACCTGATCACATACTCTATCTGTAATTTATATGTCATCCAGATTATGAGCGTCATCCCCAGTATCTGTCTGAGTTTGAGTCTGTCTGTCGGTACTCCTTTCGAAGTTACACCATCTCATCCTAAAATCAATAAATATGTTAAAAACTTAAATATATAGTTCAAAATATTTAGGAACCAAAACAACTAAATGTATTCAATACTTACATATGTACTCTCAGCTCTTTCTCGTATCCACCATTTCGTAGAGCTATAGTGTGTTTCATTAAAGACGGTGATCCGGTCCTTTCTGCTTGATCCATCGTCTTGGAAATAATATTTCACTACATTAAAGACGAATCAAATAATAAGTTCATTGAAACTAAATAGTTTACACTTACACCGTTGTAACTATATTGCAGAAAAGACTTTGAACATCCACGATGATTGTATGGCAACTTAGCATGATTTGTGGAGTTGATTTCTGAACGTTTCTACAAAAAAAAAGTTAATTTGTAATAGTAAATATTTAAGAGACTTAAATAAATCTAAGTAAAGAAACAAGAAATAGTAAATATGAATAAGATGGTGATAATAGATAAGTGAGCAAGTGTAATACATAGTATCTCATTTAATCACCATTTTAGCTAAAACAAGGTCAAATACTATTACCTTAAATTCATCAGACTCGAACAATCTGCACAAATACTCCCAATCCCCCAAAGTCTCACACAAATCATTGGACATTTATTTTAATCGATCATCCCAAGATAAGTGCATGAGACTCTTGTAATATTTGTGTATCTTCTGGCGGTGGGCGCGGTATCGGCCTCATTCCTAATCGACTCTGGTCCTATACCAAAGTCTACAGTAAATATATCCTACAAAAAAATAAAAGATTTTTCAACATTTAACATATAAAATAGAACTTAAACTGATAAATACAAATTGAATACTTATACTAACCGATAACCGATCAAAAATAGGCCGTTTCTGCTCCTCTATAATCTTTCTCCAATCAGTTACTTGGAGCGGTGCAAACTCCTTCACGGCAACATCGAGCTTGGTCATAAAAAATGCCGCATTTGTCCCTATAGGACGACCATGACACTTGTGAAATGTGAGGGGGATCTTTCCCCCTGATTCTAACTGCCGTCTGAGCCTGTCTCCGTGTGTTGCTCGTGTCTCTCTACGTTTCTTTTGTGTAGAAGCTGCAAAATATTAACAAAAGTATTAGATAATTATTCAACATAATTATTATATAACAAAAATAATAAAAAAGATTTATAAAGTGAAACAAACCATTAGATGTACCTTCCATATGCATGTCTGTGGAAGTTGGATCAATAACAGATTGATCCTCAATCCGTTTAGGAGGCATACCTACAAAAGACAAACATATGGTTAGACACATAACAATTAATATAATTTTTATTTAAGCTATTTAAAAAACTTACTATCCGGCTGTAGTAAAAGGCAAATCAGATGGTACAATAACTGCTAGCGAGTGATTGAAAAAAATAAAATTTATTTATTAAACTCAATCAAAAGATATAAATACCAGACATTTAATGAGACAACTAACATATTGTTCAATGGAGCTAAATAAGTAAAAAATACTTAACAAATTGAAGTAAAATAAAAGTTAATAGTTGATACCATCAAATTAGTCAGTATCATCATCAGATAAAATGTTTGCTCTTCTCCATTACTCTCTAATTCAGTGTCCTCATCTTCATCATTAATTAAATTATGCATGTCCTCAGAGAACCCTGATTGTGTATCCAATAATTCTACATGTTGAGGCTGAATGTCTACTCTACAAAGATGTAGAATTTCTAAATCATCACGAACTATTAAGCTTATCTCATCTGATGAAATTTCTTGATTAGACTCATTGTTAGAACTATTTTCAGGTTCAAGTTCGTCGTTATTATCATCTTCCTTTTTGGTTACTTCATATATTTCTCGATGTTAAACCTTTTGCACAACTTTCCAAGATCCTCTACATTTTATATCATCCAAGTAATAAACTTGTCTAGCTTGAGTTGCCAAAATGAAAGGGTCATCCTCATACCATATTTTAGACGTATCAATACATGTAAGACCAAACCTTGCACGACTGATTTTTTTTGTTACACTGAAACCAATCACACTAGAATAAGTGTACCTTATATCCTAATGCATAAAACAGTATTACAACATCCTTCAAAACTCCAAAAAAATCCAAAAATTCCCCATCATCGGATGATGGTACACTAACCCCACTATTTTAAGTAGTCTGACGAGTATCACGAGAAATTGTATGGTACCGAACACCATTAACAATACAAGCATCATATAGTCTAACTTCAACATCAGGTCCCAATGCTAGAGAGTATAGCTCATTTGTGGCCTCAGAATCTTTCAAAGTTCTTAACCTAATCATTTTGTCCCTAAACCACTATGGAAATTCCACCTCATGACATTGTAGAATGTTGTTTGAATGAAATCTGGCCGAAAGAATTTGTAAATGTTCACTGCACAATATATATACAAGTATTATAACGTGTAATCAAAATTACGAGAAAAAAAATAGAAACTAATTTGAAAACTTACTTTCTATATCAGTCGACTTCTTTGCAATTGTTGAGAACATACCAGTGTGCTTTCTTACGTAAAGTAGATGATAATTCATGATTTCGCTGCCTAACCATCACTCTTACTTGTTGATTGAAAACACTTAAGGTTAATGAAATAGATTGACTAACATCTTTGTTACGTTCCGATCTAGTAAATTTTATTTCAATTTGACCCATATACAAAGATGTAAAAGTTAATATTTTATTCACAACATATCCCTCTACAATAGACCCTTCGGGTCTTGTCTTATTGCGAACATACTTCTTAAGTGTTCCCAAATACTGTTCAAAAAGATATATCCACCGTGATGAAACCGATCCACCTAATATGGCCTCGCGGGGTAAATGAACTGCTAAGTGAACCGTAATGTCAAAAAATACCGGAGGAAATATTCGTTCTATCTTGTATAAAATGAATACTATATCCTCCCTTTTTTTTTTTAAGTCAGCAACATGTAAAGTTCTTGAAGTGAGTTTTTTGAAGAAGTCACATAACTCAACAAATGTGCCACATATATCCTTAGGTAAAAACTTTCGTATGGCAACTGGAAGTAATCTTTGCAAAAAACATGACAATCATGCATCTTTAACCCATATAACTTCCCATCATTCACATTCACATTCATTGAAATATTTGCTGCATAACCATTGGGGAACTTCACGGATTTTAAAAATAACAAAATTCACGTCTTTCTTCTAAAGTGAATATATAACTCGCATGTGGCTTAGTGACTCTGTCTCCACTTTGCTTTAGGTGCAATTCACTCCTTATACCCATATCTTGCATGTCTAACCGAGCTTTAATTCTATCCTTTGATTTTCTTTCTAAACTCAACAACATACCGACCAGAGCATCACAAATATTTTTCTCAATGTGCATAACATCCAAATTATGTCGCAGCTTCAAATCTGACGAGTACTCTAACTCAAAGAAAATTAACTTCTTTACCCAATTCGTATCACCAACCAAATATTTTTATTTTCCAATCAATGCAAGATGTTTACTAAATGTCACTTCAGGCAATGCATCTAACTTCGTTAAAATCTCACGACCACTAAATGTTCGAGGTGGGCCTTCATTTTCAAACTTTCCATTAAAGCTTTTGTTTTTACGCCATGAGTGCTTTAAATGTAAGAACCGACAGTGGCCAGCATAACAAATTTTACTGCGTAAATCTTGACTCGTTGTATCTTCAAGACATACAGAACATGCTTTATAACCCTTGGTGCTCCACCCAGACACTGTCCCATACGTTGGGAATTCATGCATTGTCTACATCACAACAACATGTAATCGAAAGACTCTTTTAGTCGATGCATCATATGTTTTCACCCTTTCATCCCATATGCTTGTAACACTTTGCTCCTTCCAACTAAGAAAATATAAATATTTTTTAATTTTAAGATCTCTTCAATGTATTTGGGAAATGTTTGAAGTTAAAATATGAAAACTTAAAATTTTACATTAACTTAAATCTATAAAGCAATTAATTTATATCATACTAACTCTAAAATGATATATTTTGGATTTTATGTTAAAGTCGTATTTTTTATGTAATAAATTAACTTTTTTAATTTTAATATATAATTTTTAATAGCAAAAACTTGAAAGACCAAGCAAAATGTACCAAATCTTTTCCCATCACTTATCCAAATACACTGAAATTGACTTGAAGATTAGCATTATAATAACAAATAATAAACTACGTACAAACGACATACACAACTAGGAATCAAGATCCAATTTTTATAGATAAGATGCATAATCATTTATTCATTTATCACAATTATTGGAAAAAACTAAAATCATAGAAACTATAAATATTAATTAATTCAAATCAAGAATCAACTTAACATATTCATGGAATGTACCTAACGACAGCTGCTCGCAGTGGCTGCTCATGGTGGTGGCGTTGGCGGTGGAAGAGAATAGATGCGGCTTGGCAATAGCAATGGCAGGAGGCTACTGCGTGGGGCAATGGCGGTGGCAGGAGGTTACTGCGCAGGGCAATGGCGGTGGCAGGCGGCGGAGGCAGTGGAACAGCACGGAGGCGGCAGAGGTAGGCGGTGGCGGAGGCAGTGGACGATGATGTACCAGGCGGATGGTGCGCCAGTCGGCGGTGGTGACAGAGGCAGTGGAAGATGACGAAGGCGGTGGCTGCGCGCAAATGAGAGAGAGAGAGAGAAAGATAGAGAGAATAGAGAGATACAAGGGTTATCAATTGGGGGAGAAAGGGGAAAGATAAAACCCGATATGTTAACGACGAATCTAAGGCACATCATCGCTAACATGTATGTTAGCGATGAATACTTCCCGATTCGTTGCTAACATATTTTTAAAAAATTAAAAATAAAATGACACTTAGCGACGAGATGTAGGGACGTCGTCACTAAAATAAATTATTCGTGACAAATTTGTCGAAAGTCATCGATAACATATTTGTTAAAAATAAAAATTATATGACACTTAGCGACGATAACTTCAAGTCATCGTCGCTAAGACAAGAAAAAATCAAAAAAATAAAATTAAATCACTCTTAGCGACAACATTAATAGGAATGTCGTCGTAAAAATACTACGAAAACAAAAAAAAAAAAATTTTAAACGTTAGCGACGGGAATTACAAACCTCGTCACTAAAATAGGAAAATAAATATAAATTTATATGTTTTTTAAAGTCCGCGACGATACTTCCGCAAAATCGCCGCTAACATGTAATGTTAGCGATGGTATCAAACACGTGTCGTTGCTAACATTTGTGAAAAATAAAATAAATATAAATTTAATGTTAGCGACGATGTACTTCATGTCGTCGGTAACATTTTGATCATACTTAGCGATGGTGTTTGATTGATTCATCGCTAATAGTTATCTTAGGGACGAAAATAAGTTGTCGTCGCTAAATTTTGGTCGTTATTTTCTCTTTTTCTTGTAGTGGCAGTTTATTTTATGAAAATTAATGACTATCTAATCCTCATTTTTGTTATTGATATTTGATAATCCTACTATATTATTATCTAAAGGATGTTTGGGTCTTTTTGGCTTTAATATAAAGATATAGAAGGGATTACAAAATCTTAGCAATATTTAATTTCAATTGATAAGGTTATTAAAAAAGTCTATATTCCTATTAGCATAATATACGAGAATAACTAACCATTACTCTCGATCATATCCTACCAACTTGGAGAATTTGTCACAATTACAAATACTATATAAATTTAGAGTCATGAATATATATTCATTAAATCTTCTTTTTCTTCCTTTTTTTAAGTAAAACGGTTTCATACATCATTATATTAGAAATATCAATTATTAATAATTAATAAATATTCAATAATTAGTAATTAATAAGTATCACTAATTGCCAGTCAACTATCAACTCACCCATTACCATGAAAGTAAACAAAAAACTTAAATTTTTGCAAGAATTCAAACCAAAAACATCATAATTTTGAAACTTTAATTTTACTGCTTAAATAAAGCGTCATTTCCATCTACTAAATTCTCATACATTTATTGTGATTTTAGATACTTCTGCAATCATTATTTAGGATCAAGAGCTCAATTGATCAGGATTGACTCAATTATCCTTGATCCAAATTGATGTGCATGAAATTGATAATAGGGGTAAAAGAGAAAATCGATCCCAAGAAAATAATACTATAGTCAGGATTTAATGGGAATAACACGTGAATGGCTAGGCAAGTCTTCAGTTTGGGGTGTACTTGGCTCGTCTAAATTAATCACTCGAGTTAAAATATTTGCTGCTTTTTTTTTTTTTTTTTTTTATCGTTGTTGTTGTTAAGATTATGGTCTGCTTTGTTGTCTGCAACCACCAAAAATTATGGTCTGCTTTGTTGTCTGCAACCACCTTTTGGTGAAGGTTAGCTCAATTCAAGTCCACGTCGCAAAGGAAGCGAAGTTATTGTCCATGAGATCTAGGATTTCCTTCAAAGCCCACATGAGAAAAGGGTTTTCCTAGTTTTATTTTTAGTCTGGATGTGAAGCCCACAAAAGATGGGAATTGCTAAACATAAAATGATTTGTACATTAAACTTCACAAAGTTGCCCAAAATAATAAATAGCTGGGTTTATAATTGAGGTCCAGCCCAAAACATTAAAATGCAGTTATTTATTGAATAAATAGTAGTTTTTAGGTCACAGCATAACCATCTGGAGCAAATGCTAATCTTGCAGCACCAGCTTATATGGGGCATCTAGGAATAGGGTTGCAAAACAAATCATTTCTCGCTCAAGATTGATTGTCAAAAATTCATTTGAACTCGATTCGTTAACTTAACAAATTAAGTTTGAACATAATTTTCCGTTCGATAAGATCCAAAACTCAGTTCGAACTTAACTCAATTAATATAAAAATAAAATAATATGTGTAAAAGTATCAAACTACTCAAACTCGATTCGTGTTTGACTCGATTAAAGTTCATTCTAGCTCGACTCAATTAACTATCAAACCAAACTCAAACACAATTTTTGAAATTCGATAAAAATTAAAACAAGTTTGAACAATAATAAATTCGGCTCAACTTGCTTCATTTATACCCTATCTAAGAAACATGCAGTGAGTATAGACAAAGTCACTAAATATGCTTAATATTATTATTTTTTGATTTGTTGTTTCATTAATTATTTCTTTCAGGACTGACGTAGCCTATAGATACACAATGCTCATAAAGTCGTAATTGTCATTTAATATTTATATAAAGTATCATTGTAAAAGGACAAGCTTAATCCAAGCACCCTATTACAGTGAATTTTTTTTTCTAACTCTATAAATACACCTCTTCGTTGTAGGATTTTTACGGGATTCCCAATGTCTCTAATGAAATCATTTTGCATTGTAAATCGCACCTCTTTTATGTTTTATATTATTTAAAAGAATTAACAATTTCGGTTTTGATTTAAAAATTGATGATACTACAACCTGAATTTTGCCACTTCAATCTTTTTTGGGTTATAATATTCTAATTGTTTGAGATTATCGTGAAACTATGGAACTCGTGAACAAGCTCAATTACTCCTACTTGATGACTCCAACATCTAAGTTTAGCACATTGTATATAAAGAAAATCAAGAAAGTAGTATTTTATATATCTCAAATTCAAGTTTTTGCACAAATCAAAAAAAGCTTAGAAAGAAATTAGAGAGGAGAAAGAGTCTATTTAAAAAGGAAAATTATACTCATGTTGAATTCAATGATGAAAGATGTTACATGTAAATATATTTATTACAACACACACACACACACACACACACATATATATATATATATATATATAATATATATATATATATATATATATATATATATGTGTGTGTGTGTGTTTGTGTTTGTATAGATATACGTGACATATATTATATTCTACACAAGAAAAAAATATAAACCCAATAAGAAATACAATTTCACTCAAAAATAAAATAAAAATTATATTCAAACATAAATGTCAATTGAATTGTGATTATGAACTATGAACCCAGGGACGAAGTTAGGGGCAAGGAATAGGCGGCAGCGATTCCCCTCTCTCGACTCAATAAAATTTATAAATTAATATAAATTTTAAATATAAAATTATTAAATTTTAAAAATTTATCCTCCTTAAAAAAGGTAAAATTACATATTTATCTACTTTTTTAAAAAATAATTATCGTAATATTTATTTTCTATCTCCATCCCTATACTAAAGGATCATATTCAAACACGATATCTTTTTATCTCCAAGTGAGTTGGTTGCCAAATTATAAACATATCAAGTATGATGATAATATTAAATTAATAAGATGTGACAAAAATGAATGACATGACAAATCATAACTCGTATCTATAAAGAAAGTATAGTGTGATGTTAGATTTTATTCGGTTCCCTTGATATATATGGTAAGAGTGGAGGGTATAAGTATATTCCAAGCAGAGAGAGTGGGAAGTGAGAACTCAATGATATTTTTCTTTTTTTGATGCTAACGCTTATTTGATTGTGGTCCAAAGAGAAGTCAAAAAGGGCAGCTTTCTATATGAAGAGACGTTCTTCATCTGCATGTGGCCAACTTAAAAGCAAGTTATGGCCAATGATGATTGTCATTCTAGAAATGTGCAACTACTTTTTGGACTAGCTAAGATAAACAAAATTCATAAAAAGAAGTACTTTGAGAACATTGGTTAGTTTTAGGTAACATAAAAGTAACACGTCAATTATTAGAAATGAATTTTCTTATAATTCATGTTCATTATTTTTAAATTTATTTTTATATTTCTAGTATTTTGGAAGTTAAAAAATATTTTTATTAAGTTTTTATATAAAAATAAAAGTACGTTTGGATTCATTAATATTTTTATGTTGGTTATATAAATTTGGAAAAGAAAATTTATTTGTTTTATGAAGTTTTTTTATATGAAAAGATGCTGAATATTATTGAGTTTGAAAATAAAATTTAATAGGTGTACGAAAAGACGTTAAATATTATTAAATTTAAAAATAAATTTTGATAAGTGTATGGAAAGAAGTTAAATATTATTAAATTTGAAAATAAATTATATTTTTGATGAAAATTAGTAAAATAAATATATTTTTAAAGTTTTCAATATAGTAAATTTGGAAATAAAATCAAACGGTCACTAAATTAAGAATTTGGTTGTTTTCATTCTTAAGAAGAATCATTTTAATTTCGGTTAATTGCATAAAACCTCTCTATGTTTCGACAAAAAATCCAATAAAATCCCCCAAATAAGAAAATAGCCTAAAACTCTCGTGTTAATACAAAACTCTATACACTTTACCCTAGCATCATTGAAAGTTCACGGTGTTAATTTTTTGAGTGAACTGCCCATTATACCATTAAAAATCTCAGTTGTTAGATCTTATTTAAAATAAAAATCAATGGTCCATATTTTTTCTTTATTTTTCTTCATTTTTCCTTTTACACTTTTCCTCTTCTTTTGTACCCATCACTTCAAAACCCTAGCCACCAGCATCACAAAAAAGTAGTGTCCATTATTACGAAAATAATAAAAAATTACACCACGATTTTATACAGAACACACGTAAAGCAAAGAGAAGACGTTGCTGCTTCAACATGTTGAGAAATTTTGGAGTCTGCGGCAGAAAATGATGCCAGACATCGTCAAATGGGACATTCGGTGGTGGCTAATGTTTGGGCGGTGGGGGTGATGGTGGTTGTAGACGCAATTGGCTTTGGTGGTTCTGTTTGGGGATGAATGGTGGTTAGTGGCTGGGGTTTGGGGACGACTGGTGGCTGGTGGTTGGGGTTGTGGGCAACGAATCTGGGGTGGTTAGGGGTTAGGGTAGATAGACGACTAGGGATGGACGCGACCTAGGCTGGTGGACGACTGGGGTGGTGAAGACGGCGGCAACGAGCGGGCAATGGTACAAGAGAGGTGGTTGGATTTGGAAGCAAAAAAATAAAAAATAGGGGAAAAAATAATTCCAGCCGTAATTTTGGGTAGGCGGCTGTGGCGATGGGCGGGCAACTAGTATGGACGGTAGGGGTGATCATAAGTTTTAAAAAAACTGCCCAAATCGAACGAATCATTTCGTATTGTACCGTTAATATTGATTTATCACAAAAATCGTGATTTAAAATACTAAACAAAAATTGCACCGCCTTAGCGGTGCAGTGGCGGTCTGTAAGCTAAAAAAATCATAAAAAATCGAACCGCCTATTTATACCTTAAAAAAGTAATTTTGTAATTAAACTATCATACCAAACTTTAATAATTAAACTAATTATTCTTTCTTCCAATTCACAATCTCTCAATCTCAAAACTCAAGACAAAAGACAAGAACAACAGCCATCTCACCTAAATGAAATTAAATGAATAAATAGAATATATAAAATAAATTGAAATTTATACACAACGATATAACTATTTGTTAGTACATGAAAAATTATGCTACTATTTTTAGGATAAAGATCGTGGTGTTATTTTCATGATCAAATAATTTTTTTTTATTAATGTTTTAATTTTTTGGAGTTTAATCATTTCTCTTTATTGGTAAAAGATCGTCAAACTACCCGCAACCGCTTAATACCGCACTTTTATTTTACTTGATAAAACCGTAATTTAAAATTATTTTCCAACAAAACTGTATATAACAATTTTATTTAAAATTAAAAAAAAAATTATAAAATCACACCATGATTAAGTGTAGTTGTGGTGCAACAATGGTTGATTGGGTGAGAGTGGTGGTGGTATGGTGGGGAAGGAGGAAAAGAAAACATAAAATATGGGGAAAGATGATAACAAAATCTCTTTTTTTTGTGTTTTTTTTTTACAATTTTTGTATGTTTTTCTTGAATTTTGTAAAAAAGAAGGTATGGAGTAAGAAGATGACAAAATTAATTGTTGTATTTTTTTTTTTTGGGAAAAACATGTCTAGAATTTTTGTATTTTCTTGGAATTTTTGTATTTTTATGTAAATTTTATCTTTTTTGGAATTTTGTTGCAATTTTTGAACTATTTTTCTAGAATTTTATGTAATTTTTATTTTTATTTTTTGTAATTTTTATGAAATTTTGTAATTTATATCAATATTGTGGAATTTTATAGATTTTTTGAATTTTTTATAATTAAGGAATAAGAAAATTGAAAAAAGTGAATTAATTCCAAAAATAACTAAGAAAAATATAAACAAAAAAATTTGAGTTTGATTTTTTCTTAAAAAAGGAGAAAAACAACTTATTATTGAAATATAATATGCTCAAATTAATGAAAAAAAATTGAATGTAAAATGTGTAGATTTTTTCTATTTTTTATAATTAGGGAATTTTTTTTATAGTTAAAGTAGATATCTTTTAGTTGAAATTATTAGAGGTTTGTTTTAACAAGTGGATAAAAAACTTTTATAGATAAATATTATTAGCTGAAATAATTCAAAAGGAACCACAAATCTACTAAGGTTTTTTTTTTTTTTGGTAATTTTAGTACACATAAGCTTTTATGTATAAAGGTATGTGCATATTGGTCCATTCACATGCAAAATTCAGTCAAAATCCACCAAAAATACATCCATTTTCACTTCCCATTTTGTGCGACGAAATTGGAGTTTTTGTGCAAAGTTTTGTAATAACACGGTGGTTTAGGCTAATTTCATATTTGAGGGATTTTTTGCATTTTCATGAAAACACAAGGGTTTTTATGCAATTAACCCTTTGATTTTTTTACTATGTGAGATTCTGAAATTGCATTGAAAATTTTACCTATTTTTATTAGAATTCTTTTTTTATTTTTATTTTCAAAATTTTTGGTCTTACTTGAAAACGAAAATATACCTACGTATAAATATCCTTCTAAACCTATTAATATTTCACATATTTTTATATAAAAAAATATAATAAAATAAATATATTTTTATTTTTAAATTTATATAGTCAACTTACAAACATAATATTTTTATTTTTATAATTAAACCTAGTCATTTTTTTTTAATTCTAGTAATGTTGGAAATAAAAAAAAATAAGATGAAAAATGAAACCAAACGGGGCTCAAATCCTGTTAATGTGGGTGGATGTTAGTCTATTTATATATAAGTTTTTTTTTATTAATATTTGAGATATTAATATAATTGTTTGTACTTTATAAATTTTAAAAATTAAATATAATATGTATTCGACTATTTATTTAAAAAACCTATAATTTTCTAAAATTCTTGATTTCACAGTTGTGTGAATTAATCAACAAAGGAGACATGGATTAAGTAATAAGAGTTTGTTTTTTGGAATCTTGATTCATTGTCCACTGTGAATGCATGACTCTAGATTTGCATTGGGTTCCGCAGGTGTATCATAGACCCTTTTTTATCCACAGGCATAGATTTGGAGAATAAATCAAGGAAACAAATTGGATGTCTGTTAATCCTGACCTGCTGGCCATAAACGTACTACATTAATGCTGATTTGGGAATTGCAAGATGGATGAATTTTGTACCATATCTCTGCACATATATTACTCATAATTTAAATTTACAAATTTTTGAAAATAGTAATGATAAATATTATGTATAAATATAGAGTGGAGAAAATGTAATTTTAGTCTCGCAGTTTGTGGGTATTGCAATTTTGATCCCATACTTTAAAAAAAATTCAAATTTTCGATAAATCAAATTTTCGTTGCAATTTTAATTACGATATTAATTTTTTGGATGAAAAAAAAACTGTCTATGCCGTTAAATCATCAAAATGAAGAAAAAAAATGGGCATTTTTTGAATGGAAAATTACTAGATTTCCAAGTTAGAAAACTTATTTTGAAGCATATTTCACTATTTTTACCTGCAACTAGTTCCAAAAGAAAAGAAAAAAAAAAGAATCTTATAAGAAAAATGTCTTAATCAAAACAATCAATTGTATTAGTGATGAAAAAAGAGAGTAAATGTACATGTACTTTCACGAAAGCACTTTTGATATATAAGTTTTACTTAATTCTATTGTAGATTGTGTAAAATACATCCAATTTACAGGTTATTAAATTATAAAGATGGTGTTTTTAACCATCTTTTAATTTATTTTAATGGTATTAAATTTATTGATGGAAGTGGCTTGTAATATGGAAAATGTATTTCCCGTGTCTCAAAAATAAAAATAAAAATAAAAAAGTTTAATACTCTTTATAAAGAGATATATCTTTGAAGTTCAAAATATAATTTGGATAGAAAATTAGAGGAAATGGAATTTAATATATTTAAAGTCACTTGACACTTGGATACATAACAAGTGCCCATGTATTCAAGGAAATAAATAAATTTCAATTCATTTATTTATATTTTTTTTTTGAGAATTAATTTTATTAATTTTAAAAATTGAAATAATTTGAATTTCCCAGCAAAACTGAAAAATTGCAATCAATTTGAATACTTTTTAATCCAATTCAAAACAATGCATGTTTGAATATTATATTTGATTCAAAATTGCAAGCAATCTAGAAAAGGTGTATTTTTATTATAAATCATAAGGCCAAATTCAGAAATTCATCTAATTTTCTTATCTCCAACAATAAAAGGTTTTCTTTTCAATTTTTGAGAAAAATCTTCAAAATTGATATTCATGATTTTTGAGTGACTTTTTAATCCTAAAAATAAATTATTATTCATCCATTGATAAATTTATGTAGAGGCAATTATCAATTTAAGAAATGTAAATCACACCTCAAGTCCATATCAATTATATCTTAATAAAGTTCCTTTTACTATTTTTCCTAACACTTATCATCAAGAATCTGAGGAAATGATGGGATGTTCAAACTTGAAAAAGTAAGAGCACATTGCACATCAATCACCACTAGCTTGTAGGTTTCAGAATTTTGGCACTGCCCACTTATCAGTGATGGCTGCAGGCTTTTTACCTTTTATGGCAAATGGCCAAGGTTCCTTTTGACTGACATCCTATTATTTCTACTGCCACCCTAGCTTTGACTCTCAACCCATTACTTCACACTCATCATTGGCTGTCTAGATTGTTATTAAAGTATGTCCTTAATTGTAAAATAAATCAAATTAAATAATATTATTTGAGATTGATTATTAAAAAATTATTTAAATTATATTTATTAAATTAACAAATTAATTCGAAAAAGATATAAAATTCAATTTTATTAATAGAATTAAAAAAATATGTACAAAAAAATTAAGTTATTCAAGTTCGATTTTTGTTTGACTCAATTAATTATCAAACTAAAATCAAACATAATTTTTAAAATTTGATAAATTAAATAAATTTTAATAGTAATATATTCGATTCGATTCGATTTATTTACACCCCTATCTATGATCCAACAGAACAACAAATAGTCAAAACTCTAAGTTAAAAGCTAGTTTTTGGATTTGTATTAGGAAGTGATATAAAAAATAAATTGAAAATATAAAAAAATTATTTTTTCTCATGAAAATGAGAACATATTTGGATTATTAAATACAAAATTTGACCAATTAAAGCTGATGTATTGATTTTATAGGTAAAAATAAAAAAAATTATTTGATTTACTTCTTGGATTCGACCTCATTTATATGTGGTATTTGTCTTTTCCCTTAAAATATATATTTTTCATCATTGATTGATTGTACTTAATTAGTTTTTGATGTTTTGAATGAAGTAATTGATCCCTATCTCCATATGATAATAATATACTAAGTAGCAATCATTAAGTCATCATTTAATTATATAGATTAAGTTACAATAATTAATTTTTGTGATAATGAAGTTTTTCGTACACTTTGTCATGTTAAAATTTATTTATATCGTTTTACTTTTAACAATTAGTGATATATATATTATGAAAACTTAATATATTTTCCTTTAATAAAAAAATATCTCGCTCAAATGATTCACAACAGCTAGTGAGGACCTTCTATATCAAAATCATTACACAAATATCTTCGTTGCCCATTATATTACTCTCTAATTTACCCTATCATGTCTTTGTATGAGCTAAATTCTTCAAAATCCTTTTCAAGAACCCCTCATAACAAAGCTCTTTGAATAATTCATTACAGATTAGGCTCCAACTCGTCCCTTCTTACATAATTCAAAAACTTAAATCATAGTCGATTATATGATTATATCACAAACACCAATGCATTGAGCCTAAAATCGCTCAATTTCTTTATTTTTTATAATTAAAAAATAGGAAAGGAACGATCAGTGTAACAATTCCTTTAACTTAGGTAACTCAAGGAATTCCCAACTACAATGAAATATTTGGATGCCACATAACTACCCTCTACTACTATGGAATATTTGGATCGAATATAGCTGCTTTCCAAAAGGCGGGATACAATTTGATCATGTTGATGCAATCTTGTAAAGATTCTAGACTTGTTGGAACATGAGATAAAAACCTAAAGGGCACAAGAGGAATAAAATGTGAAGCTAGGGGGTTAAGACAGGTGGAGGATATGAGTGCCACCGCCCCATCCTGTGGTATTGACAAAATCCTTATGGATTATATGATAAGGCATTTGTGATTGGGATTCTTCTTCCCCATTCTTCTGGGCCACTTGCAGTTTGCCAAATATGCCTAATCCTTTGATTGAGTTCAGAAATTTCAACAATGCCAATTCATTCTTCCTGCCTAAAATTGGCATGCATTAGTCACAATCATCCGGGTCCAAAAATATCCACCCAAAAGAATTCTATAGGATGGAACTAGATTCTAAGTTTTGAAGGACGACATAAATATTTTGATACAAAGGGTATTTAACAAATTGAAGGGAAACAAAATTTTAAATTCTATTTAATTATATACTAGATTTGAAATTATACCCTTTTGAGAGGGACAACTATTAGGCCCAACATAATATGCTCCGGTCCCTGGGCTATCGACGAAATAAAATTTGTTGTGAATTTTAGTGAACGCAAGTGCACGTTGTCGTAATAAGTAATCAAATGATGAATAGACTATCGTTTCCATAAGAACTGTTGAATTATCAACTATCGAAATTATGTTAATTCTAATTTTATTTGAATAAATAAAAATTAATTTTTATGATTACAAACTAAATATAACTAAACTAAATAAATAATCAAAAGCAATAAATGATGGAACTCAATAACTTAAAAGTTTGGGGTTATGATTTCAACATAATTAGTTCAAATTAAATAATTTATCTAATAAATCTCAATTTATTTTTCAAGTGAAAATCGATAATTCCTAAATTATCCATTAACCTATTCCAATGTCTAATGAAAATATCATCAATTGCTAACCCACTATATTTTTATGTGAATTATAATTATTAATAATTCATTAAGTTCTATAGATCTTAAACAAAACTACACAAACTATGTAAATATATTCATATATCAAATGCAATTTATAATTTTCTATATATAAAACTAGATACATATATTACCTCTCGGGTCAATATGTTTAGCAAATCATTCAATTAGTTGCCAAGTATTTGAAGGCATCAAGAACAATGTAGAAAACTCAACTTAAAAAATAAATTAAGAATTGAATTGATAAAAATATTCAAAACATCTTAATTAAATTACATCACAACCCTAAAAAGAAGAAAATAGTTCTTTAGGAAAATGAAAGACAAATTAACAATCTTTATGCTCATAATCAAAGAGAGAAAAAAAGAAAATAAAAATTAGAATTTGAAAATGATGAGTTTCTTTCCTTATAGATGTCTTCTTTCTCAATTTTGGAAGAAATCTCTCATCTTCTTCTTTTCCTTCTTCTTCTTCTTTCTTAGCTTGTAATCTCTTTTCCTCCAAAAAAACTTGATTTGGAGACTCCTGAAATCCCTCAAAATAGATGAAAGATGCCCTAAAAAGAATAAAATATCCATCCAAAACAGTGTCTGCAGTGCCTATGACTTCTTTCAACTGATTTTTAATCACTTTCTAAACCAAACTGACTTTTGGTGTTTTCATACGAATTGTAGTCTTATCTCTTATATTTCTATATTTTCATGAATCAACTCAATATGACATTTGTAAAGAGAGTTATATCTAAAATACCAAAATATATCATATCAGAAAGTTTCAATTCAGTGTTGAATTTTGAACCCGATTTTTCTCATTGAAATTGAGGGAACTAGATTTCGTGGTAAACATAAAAGTTGTAGATATATCTCTTGATTTCCAATGGCTTAAGAATCAAGTCAATATAATATTAGAGCAAAAACTTGTGACTGAAATACAAATACTGCCATCAGTAATAGCACAACGCGTGTTCTTTCAAAATTTCAATCAAGTTTTTGTCTCTTTTCATTTTGTCATTAGTTACAAGATTTCAAATTAAATGCATAAAAATTAACATAAACACTTTAAAATTAATTACAAAGTTAAGCAAATGATACTCAATTATTGTATATAAAATTCACTCATCAAAACTATATCTATATTCTTTTCTCCTTGCTTTTTTTGTTTGCATAAATATTCATCAGTACTAGCCACGGAAAGGTTGGGAATCAATTGTAAATTTTATGCATAGTCCCCAAAATTAATGATTCAAAACACTAGATTTTATAGGGTCATTCTTCTATATAATTACACATTATATATTCTATCATATATATTGACATTTTTGGATATATATTCACAAAACATCAATCACATGTTCACATTTGTCCGTATATATTCCATTGCCTGAGTGGTTTTTCAAGAAAGAGCAAGGATAGTCCCATAATTTGGTGCCTCGACATTAAAGATTTGGAGTCTAATTAGCAATGTAAGTTTATATTATAACCCAAAATTCTAATTAAGGCAACAAGTGGTGAAGTCTCAAAACCTACGAAGATATTACGGAAGCGTGTAGGAATCTTCACAAGAAAAATAAATATTAATGACAAAATATTAAGTGATAGTATCAAATTTATCTTTTATTATTTATATTAAGCAACAATAATTTTTTGTTTTGTCACAATAATGAATTTAACAAGTTCAAAAATAATAAAAATTGTGTATGACTTATCATCATTGATGATTAGTTATACAAAAATATTGTATATAAGTTGTTAACATTAATATAGCAAACACTTTACACTTACGATCTCGTTGGTCATGATTTTGAGTCACTTAAAGGGGAGTTGTGGATCATTCAATAAAAAAAAAAAAAATTATCTCACTTAATTTTAAAATTTAGTAAGTATATTTGAAATGATAGCTATAGTACGGACAGATGATTGTCGTCCTAATTGATGGTAGTCCCAGAATGTGAAGGCATATTATGGCATGTGCAGTAGCAAGTGTTTGCCATAGTTATAGGTAACATGAAAATGATTTGCAAAGACTAAAGCATGCTGCCTATGTGTGGTGCATTCATGTCTTGTGGCTCTCTTCTGGATGTGGCAAAGTTCATGGGCATATAAACAATTAGTCTTAGTCTCAAGCTTGTCCATGGCAAAATTTGTAAATTTAAGATGCTTAGGTCTCGTCCTAGCGATAAATAAAAATTCAAGATACGGTTTTGGCCTGTACAAGTTTAATCGACGTCTTCTATTCATGTAGATAAATTAGAGTTACAGATATATGTCCTTGCATGTTGAAGTTGATATATAGCAGATAAATAGGTATTTTTAATTTTTTAGAGGAATAAAATTTTAAATAATTTTTTTTAAATATTTTATGGAGTTGAGGAGAGGTGGTAGTCGCCAAGCCCTCTAGCTCTGTGTCCCTGATGATATATATAACATTGATTGACATGTTAGGCTGTAGAAAATTGAAGTCATAGATGCAAATATATCCCTTTTTCGACTTTAATTTTCCTATTATCAAATCAAGAAATACAAATACCTATGGGCAAGGAACTTTAAAATTTAAGAAAAATATGGTTCACCAGTTTTTGACATTAATTTGATAGAATGACAAGTTGACTACATGAAATCAGCTCAAAGAAAATAATATGATAAAATTATCTATTTGTGGTGTTCAATCATAAATGATAGTATATGTGGGTAATAAATAATATATATTTGAAGTGATTAGTGATTGAGGCAACAATTTCATTGTTTGAATTATTTTCCACTCCATATATACGATAAACATATGAAATATATTTAATCGTATGACCCACAGTTTTTTTCTATCTTCTCTTCTTCTTCTTCTTTTTCATGAATCATGTAATCAACAATTTATGGCATAGTCTCTAATTTCTCATCTCTTGAGATGCAGCATGAACTAGAATCTCCTCACAATGATCTAATTGTACAACAACAATGAAGAGCATACAATTTTTTTCTTTTTTTTTGTTTTTAATTTATTAACGAATAAAATATCAAATTAATTATGTACGGGGCCACCTTCTTCACCCGACATACTCTGGAGTAGCTTTTTATTTGGCGAGTCCTTTCGCCATTACAAGGAGGTTTGTAGCCCTGATATTGTCCCAGTTGTTAGGTCTATAATCAATTAATATTGAAAGAGCTTCTCGTTAATGAGTGATAATCATAAGCTTCCCCCAATAATTATTAATCAACAATTACAGTTAACAATTATCATCAACCAACTACTTCAGAAGTAATAGACAAAAGCTTACACTTCTTATGAAAGCCGAACCCAAAACCTCATAGTATTGAGACGTCAACAGATGCGTTGGGATAATTATAAGTTAACAATTGGAGTGGTGGAATATGTGGTCGTACCCTTACGTCAATTGTTCTCACTTTACAAGCTTCCAGCTCCACAAAGAAGTCGATTCGTTCCTGCACCAAAATACCTGTAAGGTTCTTATTCTTAGTTCTACTGCCGGGGAATTTCAAACTTTTCTCTTCGTACGCAGATTCATATAATATAATATAATTCTAATCTTAGTCTCCTGAGGAGTGGATCCGTCACCTTTTTCTTCCCATGATCACCAAAACTCTTTTCATCATGCTATTATTACCATATTTAGTGAATATTCTAATGCTAATAAAAGCCAAATGCAGCTTTTTTCTCCAATAATCTGGGCTTGATTGATTCATACACATCTAGTGAGGGAAGAACTATGGGGTGTAAGGTGAGAAGCAGGCACAGTTTTGCACTATAAATAGAGGTGCTGGGAGAGTCTTGAAATTATACAAACTCACTCTCAAATCCTTCTACCTACTCCTTCTCCTTCTTTTCTGCTATCCCTTCTTCAATTTGATCTGGGGTCTCGACTGTACCGGTTTTTGCCGGTTCAACGACTTCAAATATTGCCACACTAAACAGCTTGAGTTTGAGTATTTTGTTAGCTGTATCGCGTCCAACGGGCAGTGTCAGAAGTCCGAAAATCGTCGTTTTTGGGTGTTTTATGTTAATTGTGATGATAGGGTGAGGTGGTGTTGGTGATGAGTTGACAGAAGAGAGAGAGCACAGATGATGAGAATACAAATTAAGAGTGTGTGTATCTCAATCTTTGTGCTCTCTATTCTTCTGTCATCACCTTGTTGCTCTTCACCCTATTGTCTGTTCCTATGACCATCCACAATCACATTATGATCTTGGCCAACAAAATTATTTTATATAGCAAATCATTTTGGATCCTATATTATATTACATCGCATATTAGTTGTGTGTCTTAGAGGTGGAGGCAGGGGGAGTGTTGTTGACAGAAGATAGAGAGCACAGATGATGAAGTGCATAAAGTTGGCATCTCACTCCTTTGTGCTCTCTATTCTTCTGTCATCACCCTCTAGCCCCTCTTCCAAAACTTGATGTTTCATTGTGTTTGTATACTCTCATACTAACTCTTCAACCCCACCCCACCCCACCCCCACTCACCACCAAGAAAAATCAACTCTTTGGTTTGTTGGGTATTTGTTGTTATCTTCTTGTATTTTTGGCCCCATCTCCAGGTATGTTTCCAGAAAACATATCCCTTGTGCCAGGCTGTTTTATTGAAAATGCTTTTTCACATTTTTAGCCCTTGCAATTATACTTTCTTATATAGTGGTTTTATTTGTATGTTTTTTTCTCTTTCTTGCCCATGTAGATCATATAATCTTCATGAATCCTTATCATCTCACTGACAGAATTAAGATGAATTCCTGCCAAAGATATAATATTGTATCCAGTGATTCTCATCTACAGACATATTCTATTGCAAGGAAAAAATTTAAAATAGAAAAATTCATTTTCAAGCCAGTTTGAACTGTGACTAGTTAGAAGTTGACATAATGATCATTTGACTTGACAAAAACTAGAAATCTTAAAGAACTTAATCTAATATTCATACTGAATCGGAAAAATGAGATCAGCAATCTGTGGGAATGGCAACTTGACTTTGCCCTAAAAGGACCTTAAATAAGAGTCCCGGTGAGCACTACTTTTCAAATTTTCTGTTTTAATTTAGTGTTTCAATTTATATTTCACAGATACATGTTAAGTTAACTGTCGATTGTATATGATTCATGTCAAATATATATTTAAGAAAATATTTTATACATTTGACATATATTTGTTTTATATAATATGAGACAGAAAACGAAATTAACTGTAATAAAGGATCAGACCTATACTAATAGTATACTTATTCTTTTCTTGAATCACATGATTACATATTTTAGGGTTCATTCCCATGTATACATACTTTATATAGATCCACCAACATAAAAGAATAGCTGGAGTGATGGCCATATGTGACTTATATGTATATATAGCAGCTGTGTAAGATGCCTGAATTGTGAACTTTCATTTATATGAAACTGCAATCAATATAAAGTCGAAGGTATTCCATGTACATCATGGGCTGACACTATATATGCTGAATGATAAATAAATAATTTGGGATAAATAAATTATATGCTGAATGATGAGGATTTTTATAATGGAAGGTGGCATCCTTGATTTCTTTAGTATATTTGCAAACGTCTTCAAAGGTATCTTCAGATATATTACATTGACACTACAACTAAAAAAATATTAATGATAAAAATTTAAGTGATAATTCAAAATTATCACTAATGATACATATGTATATATATTTAGTCATAATAACTTTTATTTTGTCAAACTAATATTTTTTATAAATTTAAACGTGATAGTAATTGTGTATACATTATCATTATTGATAATTGATAACACACATGTAGTGACAACTTAATAACAACATAAATATTGTTACAAAGTCATTGTGGCAATCTTTGTTGTCACAAATTAAAATTGTTCCCATACATGTCATTATAACGTTACATACACAATTTTTATGTTACTAATTTTCAATAATGTTAACTTATATACAAGACTCCATTCTTATTTAATATCTTATCACAAATATTGTTTTTGTCCTTGCAGGGGGGTTCTTTTGGAGGGAATCATTTTTCTTTTGAGCCTCCTACATGGAGCGGTTTTTCTTATTGTTTTTGCCACGGAGAAGTCGGGGATACTCAGCGTTTATTTTCGGCAACAAAGAAATAAGAGATACTATAAAAGGAAATTATAGTATTATTGTATGTCGCTCCAACCTACATATTTGAGGATATGTAGTTGTTGTTTATAAGTTGTTGTTTATTTTATAAGATCTTCATAAGTTGTTGTTTATTTTATTTTTATTTTTATTTTTACATTTATTTTTATTTTGTGGATCTTAGATTGTCATCTTTTTTTCTTAGGATCGTGTCAAACAAAAATGAAGAACGAAGTAACTAGAAAAATTATTAGAATTACATTCTTATAGAAGGATCAACTAGCTAGAAAGAGATTTATTTTGTTCGTATTCAGACAAAAACAGATGTAAGTTTTGTTTATATATTAAATCCAGGTATTTTCTCATCTTCTACAAAGAAGCCAAATGGAAAGAAGGCACTGAGCTTAAATAATTTCTGTGTACTGGCCAATTCCTGTCCTTGGTATATTTAATTTTGTGTGGAACTAAGAATGATTTATTGATGCACATATTCTGGTATGCATCACAGTAACTATATTAATACACACACACACACACACACACAAACACACACACACACACACACATATATATATATATATATATATATATATTAGATGCTAACATTAATTTGCATAAATCTCACATCTTGGTTAATTTGGGCATCCAATATATATTTTGTTGGTTTCGAAAGTTAAGGTGTAAATAGTTGATTGTGTTGTTGTAATGAAGTACTTAGGACATCGGAAAGAAAAGAAACCCTAAAACTTGTTGTAAACAATGCAATTAATAATTAAAATGTTAGCAACTTCTTGTCAAAACTCCTATATCAATCAATATTTTGAACATCTAGTAAAGGATCTGACCACTACTTACTTTGAGAACAACAAAAAAAACATAAAAAAATTACTTTTTCAAATAAAAATATATGTTAAGTCAAATTGCGCATTTTTTTTTTTTTTTGGGACGGAGGAAGTATTAAACTCTGTTAAAGTATTTCACATTCATCATTATAGTTCAATTACAAAAAAAAAAAAAAAAAAAATTCTCTATAGTAAGTATTTTATTGGCCAAATGCAGAATTAATCTATATGCTTGTCAAAAATAGTAGACTACAAGTGTGTTAGGAGTTGGAGAGGCAATTTGAATTTTTTATTATAATTTTATATTTTATTTTGTATTGCATATTATATACGTATATTATATATATAAAATATTTTTAAAATTATATATTTAAAAATAATTATATAAACATGACGTGCATTTGCAATGTACAATATAAAATTATAATTAAAAATTCATGGAGCCCAAAATGGACAACGGTTCCAGTAGGCAGGTCTACCTTTGCAAACATAAAGAGCATCTAAACATAGATGGCTAATAATTATGAACATATTCATGAATTGTCATTATTTATAAACTAATAGTTATTCCATGAATAGTGTTTCTTTCTAAAAATATTGACAATACTTATTTTCCAAAGACACATTTAGCTAAGCAATCATATAATATAACAGTGCGCATACCAGATTTTTGTCCTCAAGTTTAGGTTAATGAGGATACATAATTTACAAGGATAAATTGGTCTTTTCTCTAAAACTTTTGCCAAATTTTGACCAGAGCCTTATTAAAACTACTCGGAATGGCAATTTTGACATTTCCCATGATAAATGCACGGGGCAACAAGCCAAATTAATACCTCTTATTATTCCTTTTATGGATTAGACCATATTAATACCACTGATCCACTTTTCAAGAAGTATTTGATCACTCTCATTTCTACTTATAATTTGAGAGATATTATTGTTATAGTCTTAGTAACTAAAGCATTGGGATAGTTTTGAAATTTAGAAATTAGAGAACTTATTTATTCAATATATCTCGAAACATGTAAATTGGATTGATCTTTATGGGCCATGAAATTTCATAAATGGACTGCCACAGAATTATTTGATTCCAACAAGATGAAGAGTTTGGACATTTTATGGATTCACGACTTCAACAATGTCGTAAAAATAAAAATAAAAAGCATATAACGTGAACTGAAATTGCTCGTCCTTTGAACAGTAACTATATTTCAATTTGAAGAAACCATCTTCTCCGGGACTTCCTTTTTATCAGAAAAAGGATCAAGTGAGCTCGAGTTGGGCTGGAATTGTCCCCTCAAATATCCTTTGTCTTGCTTCTGTTGCCTGCAGTATCCATGTAGAGTAAGCATTCACCAGCTGTATTAATATTTCACACTAACTAAAGATGTATTCGATCCGGTCCACATTAAAACTCGTCATCAGTTTGGACTAATCAGGGCCAAGATCAAGAAAAAGGTCTGCAATTTAAAGTTTTTCAAGGACAAAAATTGTACATAGTGAACACAAGAACCTGTTTCTCCCAATCTGTGACGCTTGTTACAAGACAAAACAAGAAACACTGAACTGATGCTCCTGCTACCAATCCAATCCAAAGGCCTTCCCCTTTCAAATGAATAGCAAATCCCATTAGCAAAGCCACAGGAATTCCACCGGATAATATGCTCCAAGATTGACATATGCCCCTATTCGCTCCCACCCCCCGCCTCTCGCAACTCCTGTCATCAAAGATACACAAAGAAACTCTTCTGGTTAGCGACATTTTGGCATCTTATTCGTCTAAGTTAAAAGCCTATTATCATAGTATGAGCCAACTGACAACATCATGTTTGGAATTGGCCTTACGGCTTGTTTGTTTTGTTAACTTATTACCACTTATATGTAATGTTATTGCTGAGTTTGTTGTTAGATCAGTCAGATTCACACGGTCCATTATCGTATTATGAGACAGAGATGTAGGATGGAATCACCAGAAAGTACAGCTTGTAAGCTATCCATGATGATGGAGAGGCAGAGCAAAGGAGTCATTTCTTGAATGTAACCTACAACTTCTTTTTCCTTACTAAATGCATATCCCAATACACGACGACAAATGAAAATAGCAATTGCTGCTATAACGAACTCTGCAACTGACAGAATCACTACAGTGCATAGAGCAACTCGAGCTGCCTGTGGGTTCCCAGCTCCTAGTTCATTTGAAATCCGAGTACTATAATTTGTCATTGTAAACCATCAGATCAAATATGCACAAGTCGAGAATGTTCCTACATGATAGTTGAAAAGGTAAAAGAATTCTTGTTTCTCTGCATAGGAACATGCAATTGGTGTATAGTTCGAGGCACAGACCTTGCAGCAGCACCGAAGGAATATGGTATATTAAAATGCAACGAAGTAATCGTCATGCTGCTTGCAAAGTGAAAGCTAGTTAAAATGGATATCCTCTGAATTTTCTGATAATCAAATGTAGTACATGGATAAGAAACATACCATATAGATAGAACGTTCATCTCAAGCTGTGGATTTGGCAATATCCCAGACAAAAATATGACAAGCTCAAATGACCACCACTCCAAACTGTGACCATTTTTGGCATTTAAGAGTCATATACCATATATTTAAATACAGATACAGAAAAAGGTTTGGAAGAAACAAGTTGACATGATATATTAACAGAAAAACAGGAAGTCTTCTAAAGAAATACCAAACCATTATAGCAGAAGGGACGGCGTATTGGAAGAATTCCCCCAGACAAACGAAAACTTCCATGGAGAATGAAGCACGAGTCTTCTTACAGTCTGAGGAATACTTCACATAAAGTCCAAGCAGAAACACATTTAACCAATATGATAAGCCAATGGAAAGTGCAGCTCCAGCATTGCCTAGCTTTAACTTGAATACAAAAGCCCAACAAAGAGGCAGATTGACAAATAGTGATGCCAGTGAGCTCAAAAGCAATGGAAGGGTCAAGTTCTGAGTCTGCAAATAACGAATCAGAGACTGAAGGATTGCATAGGGTAATAGTGCAGGGATGAGCCAAATTGCAAATTTGCCAGCTTCGGTTGAGACTGAAGGGTCTTGGCCCATGAATATTAATAGCTTGTCCGTGTAAATCCACAAGATAGATACCGGCAAACAAACCAGACAGAGACATAAAATGGCACCATGAGTGAAAGTTCCAACTTGTCGGTACTGCTCAGCTCCATAAGCCTGCCCACACAAAGTTTCCAGTGCACTAGCCATTCCAAACTGCGTGGAATAATTGCATAAATAGTGATCACAGACTGAATATTAATAATGTCATATTTATTATACGAGAATTGTTAGATAGAATAACAAACATCTGAGGAAATAACATGGGAAAGAGAGCTTTAGCTATATTTTCTATATCAAGAACAATGATGTAAAGAATTGTTAATATAATCGGTAGCCACATTAATCATGAATTTTGATAGCTGAAAGTTAGAGATTCCAGAAAACAAAGAATATACTCCAATAAACAAGGACATAAGGCATTGAAGAAAGTTTTCCTTGTACTTTAGTTGTCTCATAGATATAGCTTGAATGAACCAAAACACCCTCCAAGTATCGATCTTTATATCTTGTCCACACAGCCATTTTCATTAGTGAGAGTCAAGTTTCTAGGAAGCATAGAGATATTGAAGGTAAAAGAGCTATTTGTTAATAATAGGATGAATTATCTGAAAGACGATTCTTAGACAAAAAATAAGATTCTGCAGCACCAAAACTTAATTGCGAGACACGGAAGATCTTACTATCAGACTAAATCCTGTAACATTACAAAAAGTGGTAGCGATAGATGCACTAGACAGAGAGAGTTCACTGAGATGTCCCAACATAAACATAGGCGAAAGGCGCAGCACAAACTGTGATATTGACACCACTATCATCGGCCATGCAATGCAATTCACACGATTCAGCTCTCTTACAAACTCTTGTTGAGAATCAACCCCAGTATTAAAACTCCTTAGATTTATGTCTCCAAGATGTCTATATTTCTGTCTGGAAAAATATGTACAGCCTGGAAAAAGCAACATCCATGGCTGCCATAAAGTTCCGGGTGGCAGCTGATCAGGGCTTTCCATGGAAGTTCTAAATCACTGACTTATTATCAGAAGGGGCTATGTTTCTATATATAACAGCACTTGCACCGGAACAGTATGTATTACATTTGCTGCCTGCAAGAGGGGACAGTGAGTAAGGATATAAGTGCCAATATTGTGAACCAGAATATATGACACACACTGCCTATATATGAAGTTTACAGAAAAGAAGATGATGATTTTGGAGTGAGACAAAACGGGGATTGCAATTGGAATACGAATATGAGAAAGGAAAAGCACTGAAACTGAAAGCATGCCTACACTTTTGACATTATGCACAGGGTAAAATACAAGCTCGCAGTTGAGCTAATCCTCCTATTCATTTTCCCAAATTTATATTAGAACATTGATTCATTAAATGGTTGTATTCCGAGGTGGTCCATAGATTAGTCATATTAAGAGGGTGTTTGGAAATTCATTTCAAATGGATTTTTAGATATGAAAATCCATTTGTAAAAAATTTATGTGTTTGGTAATTATTTTTAAATGGACTTTTAAAATAAATTATTTCTCCAAAAGTTCATTTTTGAGAAGTGCAAAATTATAATTTTTGAATTTCTTTTCTTACACTTTTACTAAATGGACATTAAAATACATTTTTATCAAACACTTAATAATATTTATAAGCACTTTTTAAAAAAATTCATATTAATAAATTCATTTTATAAATGGATTTTCATTTTAAAAGTGCTCCAAAATACATTAAATTTTTTTATATCAATAGTACCTAACGTTTAATCAATAAAGTGCTTGTTAGGTTTGGCACCCACATGAAGTACACAAATGATATCAGAGTCACTGATCAATTCGTGCTCAGTTCATTGGTAGAATGTTGGTGTAAATATAGACCCAAGGATATTGGCCAAGGACTAAGATATTGGTAGTGACTGGTGATCATGTGTCGATCACTTGATACACTAATTTTTAACACTCCAATATGACACGATTAGAAAGAACAAATTATTTATTAGTGACAATTTATATAAAATAATATAATATAGGGATTTAAAGAATTCCTCTTAAATTTATGTTATTCTTTATATTCTATCAATTAAATATTCTATTCTTTGTATTCTACTTTTTTGTGAGATTTCTTTAATTTAATCAACATTATCGGATTCCATCTAACTCTAAATTTCTTCAAATGATTCATGAGGTTTTCTTTCGAAAACCTTCATCTTTTTTCCTTGAAAAATATATGAGATCAAGAAACAGTTCTTATTTAATTTGTGGCATTATTTTGAAGGTTCACCAAGATTTCTCTTTTCTTATCAAAGCAAATTTTAGCATATCTTATATTTCAACATATTTTTCGTCGATTTGATTTTGCATAATACTTTAGATAATTATCTTCAATATTCTTGAATGTGAAAACATGCACAAATAAATATAATTAATTAATTAAATCATGTAATGTTGGAATACCTAACGCTCTATCTACAACTCCCATAAATACCAATATTTAGATACAACAAATACATAGTTATGGGACGTGATTGTGCATATGATGGTGATCGTGGAATATGTCCATAAAGATGTGATTTTAAAATGTTCCACCATAAGTATCCCTCGATATGGACTACCACCTGAGAAAATAATTTATTTTCAAAAAAATGAAATTCACAGATATGTTGTTTTTTGGTGAAACTCCGATATGAGTGTGGTTTTATCACCACTCTCAACTTTATATTAACATTCTGGAACTGCAATGAACTTGATGATCCAAGATACTCATAAGCTGTAAATGAAAATGTATTACTTAGTAAGTGACTCCTATACAAGTCAGTATCGATTTAGGCTAAATAAAAGCATACCCAATTACGTATGGATTCTTCTCATCTCGGCTTAGGAATATAGTTTCAGATGCTGCAGTTGACTCTCCAATTGGAAACAGAAACCAACTGCAAATGAAAAGTATAGTTGAGCTAATTGAAAGGAAGTAGATGATTACAAAACATGGCATAAGCATTCCTCATAAGTTAAGGCATGGTGTACTCACTCTGCATCAAGAGCTCGCTCTAGAGCATCATCATCTGTAAACCATCTTCGTAACTGGTCACTGGCCTTCATAAGTAAAAAATATAAGTTAACTCTCGAACTCGGAAATAGTAATTGCACCTAAAAGAAGAGCAGTTTTACTTAGTTGTTCAAGTGGCATACTTTGTCAGAAAGTCTGCACCGCAGCGCTCCTCCTTCAAGTTTTGAACTGCAAAGGATACAATTCATTGTATTCAATAAGTCACCATAGTGCATGAATGATTCACAATCATAGCGCATAGAGCATGGGTATGTAATTCTGCTATATAATTTCAGGTAAAAGAGTACTATCATGGAAGTAGAGCTTGCTGCAGCAAGTTGACAGCCAAATCCAATAAGAGGCCCGGCCAAAGAGGTACAAAGTATCCGCCCTATAAGGCAATCATGTTGGGATTAATTTGATTTCTCAAAAATAGGTTTACATATTTAAGTAATAATTATGTTATAGATTATTTAATTTAATAGAGTCAGATAGGCGATCCATCAATGGGACTGTAGGAATATCAATTTAGATATGGATTTTGCAATTTGTAGAAACTCAATATTAGTAAAATTAGGATTGATAAGTTTATATTTAACATAGTATATAAGGAACATTATAGAGTTATAATCCCCAAATCAAATTAATTGTTAAATAGCCCAATCTCCACATTTACAAGAGACGTCATTTTAATTCACGTTTTGAGAATACATATTCTCTCGGATATTTATTGACTTAGGTATCGGAGGGGATTCCTGTGGCAATCCCTTTTAACCGGCAACAACCTATCTTCAGGAATCACAAATTTGTGACCATGTGTCAAGATTGGTGGATACAACTCAACATACAAAAAATATAGCAGCATCAAGTACTTATAAGCATGGCTTGCGGCTAGAATTTGTGAATTAATTCGAAATGATAGGTAGACTGTAAAAATCTGGCAAATATGGTTATGACAGCACTTCTGCGTTTGAGCTCAATGTTTTTTGATTAATGAATTTTTTTGTTATCTCCGATAGAACGGGCCCTGGTTTTAAATTTCCCTGCAATTTTGCTCTCCAAGTAGTCCTACGAGATAATGGAGAAGAAATTAACCTATTTCATATTGAAAATCAATATCATCCATCAATTAAATTATTAAGCTATGTTTATTATAATTTGTGTGGATTTAAATTAATTAAATTTTTATAATTTGTGTGGTAAAAATTTAATTAGCTTAATTAAATGTGTGGTATGTATTTTATTTCTTCTTTTATAAATACCCAAGTTCCTAACCTTGTAAATTATAAAAAAGTGAAGAAGAAAATAAAACTAGTAATTTTATATATAAAAGTGTAGTCTTGTTAGATTTGAGTGTTTGTGAGAATTGAAAGTTTTTTTTGTAATATCTCAAAGTTTAATATAGTTTTTATTGTGTCTCCAATTTTAGAGTGAATTTCTTCATTGAAAAATAAAATTTGGAATCATATATTCTAAATTTTTCTCAATATTTGGTACCAAAGCGGGACCGTCTGGGACTGCAGGGGTGTCACATCTTTGTGGTTGCAGCTTTGACTGAACTTCCATATCAGAAAAGATTTTTTGAGATTGTCATTGAGGGAGATTCTTTGAGTCGTGAGGAGTTCAGTGTTCTGCAAGTTTATTGTCAAAACTTGTTCGGTAATATAGAAATTTTGCCGACACAATGGGAGATCTTCAAGTAGTTGGAGGAATCAAGAAACTCAACAACCAAAATTACAACACGTGGGCTATGTTGCGAAATTTATGAACGCAAGTGCACGTTATCGTATACAAGTAATAAAGTGATGAATAAATTATCGTTTCCACGAGAATTGTTGAATTATTAAATACCGAAATTATATTAACTCTACTTTTATTTGAATAAATGAAAATGAGTGTTTTTGCTTATAAACTAAATTCAACTAAACTAAATTAATGATAGAAAGCATTTAAAGATGAAATTCAATAACTAAAAAGCCTAGGGTTATGATTTCACCATAATTAATTCGAATTAATTATTTTATCTCATCAATTCTAATTTAATTCCAAGTGATAGTCAAGAATCCCTAAATTATCCACTAGCCTCTCCTAAGGTCTAATGAAAATATCATCAATTGCTAACCCACTATATTCCTATGTGAATTACAATAATCAACACTTCATTAAGTTTTATGGATCTCCAAGAAGACTACACAAATCATGTAAGTATATTCCTATCTCACATGCAATTTTTAGTTTTTTACACATAAAACTAGACACATATATCACCTCCAGGGTCAATATGATTAACAAATCATTCAATTAATGGCCAAGTAATTGAAAGCATTAAGAACAATGTAGAAAACTCAACTTGAAGATAAATTGAGAATTGAATTGATACAAATATTCAACACATCCTAATTAAATTAAAGCACAACCCTAGAAAAATAAATTAGTTCATAATAATAAAAATGAAAGACAACCTAACAATATTCATAAACATAATTAATGAGAGAAATAGGAAAATGAAATAAAACTTGGAAGTAGGATGAGTTTCTTCCCTTTTTAGATGTCTTCTTCTCAACTCTTGGAAGAATTCTCTTATCTTTTTCTTTTTCTTCCTTCTACTTTCTTGGCTTGTTTTCTCTTCTTTCCCTCCCTCCCTCTCTAAAAAAATGAAATGAAGGCTTTTGGAATACTTAAACTTGATGGGAGATGCCCTAAAGAGGGCATAAAATACCAATTTGCCCTTACTTGCTCGGTTGGCAGCACTTAGGCGCTGCAGCATGCTGCAGTCCAGTGAGGGCAGTGCCTAGGCACTGATTTCCAGTGCCTAGGCACTGCACATTCTGTCATGGACAGTGATTGCAGCACCTAGGAGCTGCTCTTGCTGTCCAAAATGAGTTTCTGTTGCGCTTGTAGCCTCTTTCAACTAATTTTTCATCTATTTTTAGGATACATTGGCTTTTAGTATCTTCATAGGAATTATAGCTCTATGTCTTGTCTTTCGATAGGAACTTGAATCAACTTAATATGAAATCTGTGCAAAGATTTATGCCTGAAATACCAAGATGTGTTATACCTGAAATATTCAGTCAAGTATAGACTATTTAACCCGATTTTTCTAATTGAAATAGAAAGAACTGGATTTCATGATAAACATAAACATTATAAATAAATATCTTGGCTTTCCAATGATTCAAGAAACAAGTCAAAAGAATATTGAAGCAAAATGTTATGATTGAAATACGAACACTGCCCTCAATAGCACCAAAAAATGGATTAATCAAAATTTAAACAAAGTTTTATGTTTATTTTCATTTTCTCATCATTTTGCTATTACCTACAATATTTCAAACTAAATGTATAAAAATTAACATAAACACTCAAAAACTAAATAAAAAGTTAAGCAAATGGTACTCAAGTAATGGGTATAAAATCCACTCATTAGGCTACGTACATGTTGTCCTACTTGCAAGGATAAGATCTTTGGGAAGTCGTCGGCGGTAGTGAAGCTACACAACCGGTGGCAGAAGATGAAAATGGCATCTTGCGAAAATAAAAAATTAAAGCAGATAAAGTAATGTTTGCTTTAAAGACCACAATTGAAGAAGAAATGTTGGAGCACATTAGGGATGCCAAAACACCAAAAGAAGCATGGGACACTTTTGTTACACTTTTTTCAAAGAAGAATGATACAAGACTGCAACTTCTTGAGAACGAGCTACTATCGATGGCGCAACGTGATATGACGATTGCCCAGTACTTTCACAAAGTGAAATTAATATGCCGCGAAATTTCAGAGTTAGATTCAACAACTCCTATTGGGGAAACTAGGATAAAAAGAATAATTATCCATGGTTTGAGACCCGAATGTTGAGGGTTCATTGCCGCTGTATAAGGATGGCCGACACAACCATCACTTGTTGAGTTTGAAAATTTACTTACAGGCCAAGAAGCTATGGCCAAACAAATAAGAGAAGTCTTGTTGAAGGGTGAAGAGGAAATGCTCTATACCAATAAAAGCAAAGGCAGATTTAAGCGGCACACTAGTAGTGGATCTAAAAAGGATGGTGACAAAGTGAAAATTTATCAAGAAAAAGGAGGCTCTCGTTCTAGAGGAGCTTCAAAGAATCGCGGTAATAGTAGAAAGTTCGATGGTGCTTGTTACAACTGTGGGAAGCTGGGACACATGGCGAAAGATTGTTGGATCAAGAAAAATCCTGTTGAAAGTAATACTGCTACTTCCAGTTCTAAAGAAAATAACAAAGATGGTTGGGACGTCGAAGCGTTATTCTCTATAGTAGAAGAAGAATTAGCTCTCACAGTGACAACAGAACAAATTGACTACAAGAATGACTGGATCGTAGATTCGGGCTGCTCAAATCATATGATAGGTGATAAACAAAAGTTGCAAAACCTGTTTGAATACAAGGGGGGTCGTGTGGTGGTGACAGCTGAAAACTCAAGGTTACCAATAGCTCACATTGGTAAGACAATAGTTATGCCTTGATATAATTCTAATTATGTGCCACTTCAAAATGTTTACCATGTCCCAGGAATGAAAAAAAATTGCTATCTGTGGCTCAATTGACATCATTAGGCCACTATGTCTTATTCGGTCCCCAAGATGTGAAGGTGTATCGTGACCTTAAAATCTTAGAAACACCAAGAATGGAGGGGCGATGATTGAAGTCAGTTTATCTAATGTCAGCAGAGTCTGCATATGTAGACAAGACAAGAAAAAATGAGACATCAGATCTATGACACATGAGGTTGAGCCATGTTAGCTATTCCAAGCTAAGTGAGATGGTGAAAAAGTCAATGTTTAAGGGGCTTCCTCAACTTGATGTGTGAACAAACACGATATGTGAGGGATGCTAGTATGGTAAAGCTCACCAATTACCATACAAGGAATTGAAGTTTAAAGCAAACAAACCATTAGAGTTAATTCACTCTAATGTGTTCGGACCTATTAAGCAACCATCAATTGGTGGCATGCGGTACATGGTGACATTCATTGATGACTTCTCAAGGTATGTGTGGGTTTTTTTTATGAAAGAAAAATCTGACACATTCTCAAAATTTAAAGAGTTTAGAAAGTCAGTTGAAGGAGAAGTGAGAAAGAAGATTCGTTGCTTACGCACAGATAACGGAGGAGAATATAACTCAAGTGAATTTTCTCAATACCTAAATGAATGCCGAATACATCATTAGTACACTTGTGCCACACACTACAACAGAATGGTATAGCGGAGAGAAAGAACCGACATCTTGCAGAAATTTGTCGGAGTATGATACATGAAAAGAATGTACATGGAAGGTTTTGGGCTGAAGCAATGAGGATTGCAGCCTTTGTGATCAACAGATTTCTTTAATCGAGGTTAGAATTTGTTTCACCCTTTGAGAAACTGTGGAATATGAAACCTACAGTTAGTTACTTTCGAGTATTTGGTTGTGTATATTATGTATTTGTTCTTAATCATTTACGAAGCAAGTTTGATAAGAAATTTGTTAGATGTATCTTTGTGGGATACGACAGCCAGAGAAAGGGGTGGAAATATTGCGATCCAACAAGTGGAAGATGCTACACTTCACGAGATGTAGTGTTCGATGAAGCATTTTCTTGGTAGTCCTCAAAGAATGAGGTTTTTCCAGACTCCAGAGAATTTGGAGATAAGGTGCAACAAAAGATAGGGAGCATACTGTTCAACTCTAACTAATTTCGGATGAATCAAGAAATCTAGACAGCGATGATGTTGAACAAAGAGCGACTCAGAATCCTTGGCAAACTAGCGTGTATTAACAATCAGATGAAGAATGTGGGCCTAGTGAAATAGAGGAATCCACTCCACAATCTCAACTCCGAAGGTCAATAAGAACACGAAAGCTAAATCCTAAATACGCCAATGCAGCCATAGTTGAAGAAGCAACTATAATAGAATCTGAGACGTTCAAAGAAGCATCACAGAGTTCTGAGTGGATGACAGCTATGAAAGAAGAGATCGATGCACTTCAGCAAAATCAAACTTGGAATCTAGTACCGAAGCCAGTAGATGTGAAACTATATCCTGCAAGTGGGTTTACAAGATAAAGCGCCGTCCAGATGGGTCAATCAAGAGGTATAAGGCTCGATTGGTTGTTCGTGGTTTCTCTCACCAATACAGACTAGACTATGATGAAATGTTTAGTCTTGTGGCAAAACTTACAATTGTACAAGTTCTGCCCTCGCTTGCAGCCAACAAAGATTGGAATTTGTGGCAGATGGATGTGAAGAATGTTTTTCTTAATGGAGAGCTAGATCGAGAGATCTATTGATCCAACCAATCGGCTTTCAGAACCAAGATCAACCTGAATATGTGTGTAAGCTGCGGAAAGCACTCTACGGATTGAAACAAGCACCGAGGGCGTGGTATGGTAATCAGTAACACCTGCAGATTCTAGTTTGTTTGTCAAAGCTAATAAAGTAAATCTAGCTATCGTGCTAGTATATATGGATTATTTAATTATAACTGGTGATGATGAGGTAGAAATTCTTCGAACGAAGGAGAATTTATCAGTTCGTTTCCAGATGAAGGAACTTGGAGAACTCAAGCACTTTTTGGGATTAGAGGTCGATCGTACAAAAATAGGGTTATTTCTCGATCAACAAAAGTATTAGAGAGACCTGCTTGAGAGATTTGGAATGCTTGATTGCAAACCTATTTCAACACCAATGGAAGCCAATGCTAAGTTGTGTGCACATGAAGGCAAAGGCTTAGAGGATGGGATGATGTATCGACAACTTGTAGGTAGTCTCATTTATTTAAATTTGACTCGACCACACATTTCATTTACAGTTGGCGTTGTAAGTCAATACATGCAGAATCCAAAGAAGTCCCACTTAGAAGTTGTTCGACAAATACTGAGATATGTGAATAGTATAATTGACTATGGTCTTTTGTATAAGAAAGGTGAATGCTGCAAATTAGTTGGTTACTGCAATGCTGATATGCAGGAGATCATGACACCAGGAGATCAACAACTAGGTATGTGTTTAAGCTTGGTTCCAGAATACTTTTTTGGTGTAGCACGAGACAGCGACTGTATCATTATCAACCACTGAAGCTGAGTATCGAGCAGCAGCAATGGCAGACCAAGAGAGTACATGATTGATACAACTGATGAATAATCTACACCAGTCAATAGATTATACAATTTCATTGTCAAGAGCTAAGCATATTGAAGTGCACTATCATTTTATTAGAGAAAAGGTTCTGCAGGAAGAGATTGAAATGAGACAAATCAAAACAAATGATCAAGTTGCAGACTTGTTCACAAAAAGTTTAAGCACTAGTAAGTTTGAATTATTTCGTCGACAACTTGACGTAGTGCAGAGGGAGCTGACATTGAGGGGGAGTGTTGAAGATTAATGTCATCCAACAATTAAATTATTAAACTATGTGTATTGCAATTTGTGTAGATTCAAATTAATTAGATTTTTATAATTTGTATGATATAAAATTAATTAGCTTAATTAAATATGTGGTATGTATTTTATTTCTTTTTTTATAAATACTCAAGTCCCTAACCTTGTAAATCATCAATGAGTGAAAAAGAAAATAAGGCTAGTAGTCTTATATATAAGAGTGTAGTTTTGTTAGGTTTGAGTGTTTGTAAGAATTGAGAGTTTTCTTTATAATATTTCAAAATTTAATAAAAATTTTATTGTGTGTCCAATTTTAGAGTGAATTTCTTATTTGAATATAAAATTTAGAATCATACATTCTAACTTTTTATCAACATTTCAATCCCTAAGCTAATGGGTCAGAAGACAAGAAAATGTAGACAGATGAAGACAAATCTGAATAAGCATTAAAGATAGATCTGAATCAAAGATCGCTATTGCCAGGTATGTAAAAATCTCAATTTTGACATCCCTTCTCTCCCACTTCACACCTCAGATAGGATACATGGAAAAAGTGTATTATCCGCAAATTTTCAACTGTAGACATTCAAATCAGCACAATTTTTGTCATTTTAATCAGTATGTTGCCTTCCAATGTCTGTCAAAAGAACTCGTTCTGGGCTGGAACTGTCCCCTCAAATATCCTTTGCCTTGCTTCTGTTGCCTGCAGTTTTCACACACTGTAAAAGCCACTAGCCAGATACATATTAACTAGGAAAGAAACATTTATTTAACATAAGATTAATTGTAAATCTGATCAACAGTTTGGCACAATGTGGGGCAATAGCAAAGAAACAGTTTCACAAAGCTGTTTTAACTGAAACTTGTTTAATGGTAGCACCAAGCTAATAAAAAAATTTTGTATGCAGAAGAAAGATGGAATTAGTACCAGTTTCTCCCAATCTGTAAGACCTGTTGTGAGAGAATACAAGAACGATTGCACGGTTGCTCCTGCTACAAGTCCAATCCAAAGGCCTTTCCCTTTTAAATGAAGAACAAATCCCAAAAGCAAAGCCACAGGAATTCCAACCAGATAAAATGCTCCAAGATTGGCATATGCCCCTATATGCTGCCATCCGCTACCTCTAGCTACTCCTGATGAAAAAAAAAAAATTGCTTAGAGAATTTACAGAAAAAAAAATAGAATAAATTGAAGTTTTTTATTGAAAGCTTTGATTTTTCCTTCAATTGTTTGAAATTTAATTGACACAGAGATATAGAAAGAAGCTCACCAGAAAGTACAGCTTCTATGCTATCCAGGATGATGGAAAGGCAAAGAAAAGGACTTATTTCTTTGATATAAACAGCAACTTCCTTCTCATCGCTAAATGCATACCCCAAAATATAACGGCAACCAAAAATAGCAGCACTTGCTGTGACAAACTCAGCAACTGAGAGAACTAGCAAAGCACAGAGAGCAACTCGAGCTGCCTGAGGTTTTCCAGCTCCTAATTCGTTTGAAATCCGAGTGCTGCAAGATAATATGATTTGATTTTCAGATCATCCACGTCAAATTAAGTAAAATCTCTATCTCTGGATATGAACATACTTTAGCATATAGTTCAAGGACAAACCTTGCAGCAGCACCAAAAAGAAAATGGTATATGGTAGTGCAATGAAGTAGTTGTCATGCTGCTTGAAAGAAACAACAGAGGTTAAAACAAATGTACTGTGGTTTATCAAAGCACCCATTTTAAGTTGAAGCTTCAGGGATAAGCATACCATATAGATAAAACAGATGTCTCAAGCTGTGGATTAGGCAATAGTCCAGAAAGAAGTATGACTAGCTCAAATGACCACCACTCCAAACTCCGACAAGAGCATTGCAATATGATATATCATATTAAGGATTTTGAAGTAAGAGTACTACTAGTCACTGTAAATGAGTAAAATGTTAGTGAAATTCCAAAATTTTAGTTACCAGACCATAACTGCAGATGGGATGGCAAACTGAAAGAACTCCCTCATAGTCACGAAAACGTCCAGTGAGAAAGGAGGAGAGGTCCTCTTGCAGGTTGGGGAATACTTAACATAAAGCCCAAGCAAGATTACATTTAATCAGTATGCTAGACAAATTTATAGTGCTGCTCCAGCATTTCCCAGATTTACTTGAATATGAAAGCCCAACAAAGAGGCAAATGGAAGCATAGAGTTGCAAAACAACTCAAGAACATCGGAAGGATCACACTCTGAGTCTGCAAGTAACGAACCTGAGACTGAAGAATTGCATAAGGAAATAGTGATGGAATGAGCCACATTGCAAACTTGCCAGCTTCCTCAGAGATTAAAGGATCTTGGCCCATGAATATCAACAACTTGTCCGTGTAAATCCACAAAAGAGATACTGGTAAACACACTAGAAATAGACATATAATGGCACCATAAGTAAAAGTTCCAACTCTTTGATTCCAAACTGCTTGGCAGATTCAATAACCAATAAGATGTAGTAGAGTAAGACCAGATTCTCTGATATCAAATAAAGTTTTAATTTATAATTGAGAACTAAGTGCACGGACCTATATACAGCTAACTTGAGGTCCTGTATGCAAGCTTACTTATGTTAAACCCAACTTCTTCCACAACATAAATACTGATGGAAAGGATTACTGTTTCAGTTTGTTTTACTGATTGCAAAGTTAGTCTTACCAATTGTTTTAAAGCAAAACAGGGACACATTCCAATAAACAATGACCAAGAGACGTTGATATTGAACTAATTACAGTTGATTAATGATAGAAAGTAATTCATGATGTCATTGTTGGGTTCGCTATAATCGCAGGGGTATACACAGCGGAAAATTAAAATTTTTATCAAACATAAATTTAACCTATTTGATTCGAAAGCGATTTTAACGATCGCGCTTATTCAAGTGAATATATAAATAAATATAAAATCGGATTATACCTTTCGTGTACTCCGGTTGTTGTAGGGAATGAAGCAATCAATTGCTTATCCTGAACTATCAGAACTCGCAGGGATCCAAGTGTCTCCCCTCTATCAGGTCCACGATACGGAAAGCAACACCAATCAAAAGGATTCGCTAGTATCTTTTTAATTGTTTACTAATCTAGAACCGAAGTATATTTTCAAGAACAATAAAGATTGATTTTTTAAGTTCTTGAAACAATAATATGAAAAAAATAACAAGAAACTGATTTTCTTTTTCTTTCTTTTCTTTTCTTGAAAAGTAAAAATAGAAGATTTTAAACAAAATATTTTTTGCTCAAATTTTTGAATTGAATTATGTAATTTTCATCCCTCATATATATAGAGCTGAAAATTTTAATTCTTTTCCAACTCTTGAAAAGTTTTTCTATTTTGAACTACTTCAAAACCTTATCTTGGAAGGATTCCAAATCTTCCAAAAACTCTTTTTTTTTTTCACTCTTCTATTGTATGTGGACTAATTTGAGACTACATTAATCATCAAAATCATCTACATACATTGTTGATATTAATTTGAACTCTTCAAATAATATCAAGATAGATATATATCATATATATATACTATAATTATATTTATACATAAATTAAATCTTAGTGGCCTATTTTATCCTATAAAATTGGTCACTATATTTATTTATCTATAAATATATTAATTAAATAAATTATATTTATTTAATTTATTCTCTTCATACTTTAGTGGGTTTTTTAAGTGATCGACATTTATTTTGGGCTTGGACTCAAAAATCCCCAAATCAATTCAATTGATTCAATCCCAATTTAATGAATCCAATTGATTAATCTAATTTACTTCAATTGGGCTTCCTAATCAAATTAGGTCCAATTAAATAATCAAATTACTTAATTGAATAATTTAATTTAACTATTAAATTAAATAGAACCCTTAATTAATTAATTAATTTCCAACCATTGGATAAAATCTAAAATTAAAAATGTTACTTTCCATAAAGATGTGTGACCCTCTTAGGTTCATTATTAAACTAGTAGTGGGTTTGCAACATTTACAACTTTTGAATAACAATTATTCCAATTAATTAATCCGCTTGGAATCAACTCCTTAATTCTAAAAACCTCACTATCCATAAAAACACCTAGCAAGTAATCATGACAAACTAGTCCTAGGTAAAATAGCGAGTAAACCTATTTCAGTTGCGAGTACCATACACGTACGGTCCTTTCAACAGCTAATCTCCTGATTGAATCTAAGCCATGGATTATAAGTCGAAACCCTAAATGATTCAATTGCTGTGATCCCATTTCAAATTCCAATGATTCTTAATAAATCACAATTCATTCTGCCTTGACCAAGGTTTTTGAATCACGAACTATGAAAACACAGGAGATTCCCTTGTTTAAAAAGATAAGTGTCGAATTCTATGTTGGCCACTGATAAACCTCTATGCACACCAGTGCAACACCCAACATACCCCATTTGTGATTGTCAAGCAATCAGAAGATATATCAAAGTGCTGCAGGATGCACACAAGGCTACCATCGTGCCTCAAGTCTGAGGACTAGTCGTGTACTATCGCAACACAAAAATTCTTATTTCGACTGGCAAAGCGTCCAACTAAGAATTTTTTGCGGGCCATATTCGGTGTACTTGTTTCCTAACAAGCACCCACATATATGCACTTACGTTTTTACGCTAATGCCAATGGAATGTGACATTCTCGTCTCACGAGCATGCATTATATATACGAGTCTTACTGAGCTATTTGATGTCCCATCTCAAAAAACTCTCGACTCGGAACTTATTTAAGACCAAAGCCTTAGAGGTATGTTCAATGATCGCCATCATATGCGCGACCATGCCCCGTAACTAAATTTGGTTTAAGGAATTTATCTAATGTGCAGAAATAAAAAATGCAAGACATAAGATAAAGTAAATGTCTTTTTATTAATATGATTTCCAATAAGATTGTCTTTACAAAAGCAAAAGAGTATAATACACCCAATCTAATTGGGGCGTTGGACATCCTACTCTAATAGTCATTCCATCACAAGAGGTTTGAATCTCTTGCAATTTTTACGTACGAAATTTGGAAATCAGAAGACATTAGGATTTATTTTGGTTGAGCAAAATAAGAGGCATAAGGAAAGAAACTGAGGATATCTTCATTTAGTATTTTGACAGAAGTAAAAAGGAGGGGAAGGAAAGGAGTAGGATGGGAGGAGTAATGCAGGGCCTCCCTTCCCTTTCATTTTCTCCACTGTAACAAGTTAATGACACTTTTCATTCCTTAACATCCCGTCATACATACGTGATAGTGACTAAACTTGTCGCATTCCTTCCATGTTATCATAACAAGAAATCATATAAGAAGCATCTAAGTCTACCAATTGTAACTTGTTCTTTTCCTTAAATTCGTCTAGGTATCTATATAAGCGCACACACCAGAATTGGATGCACATCATCTAATGCCTAAAGTGTAGTAACATCTTCGCTGTATCCAAAATTGATTCTTGCAATGAGGAGCACATTTGAACGTAGTATAATACCCTATAATAAATAATAAACTTGCTGAAAATTCGGTGCAAGAATAAAGTAGAGGAGAAGAAATATGAATATATCACAAGTAACAAAGCCAATTCTATTTTCCACAAAACTCTTCAGGGAAAGCAAAGGTGGGTGGGTGCTTTCTAAGATGAGCTACCTGGATCAATTACCATCAACCAACTAAAATCAGAAAAAGCCGATACAAAAAGATCAGTACAGATTAATAGCTATCAAATTGTCAGTGTATTCATTTATAAAGAATGCAACAGATGAACTATAATACGAATGTACTTTCCCTACTAAGTTAAAAATAGCTTACTATGACACTGAATCCAGTAACATTGGAGAAAGAGATAGCAACAGAGGCGCCGGATAAATAGAGTTCACTCAAATGCCCCAGCATCATCAAAGGCGCAACTCGCAACACGTACTGCGAGATAGTCACCAATATCATCGGCAGTGCAATGCCATTCACCTTATTCAGCTCCTCCACAAGCTGCCCTGAAAACACCCCTTTGATTTCCCTGTTTCCTGCAAGAAATGGCTCTTCTGATTCCATCAGGCCCTGTATTTGTACCAGTACAAGATTTTCTCGATGATCAAAAATGTAGAAAGGCCACTTATGTGCTCAAACCCGAGTTTTTATGCTGAGACTTTTGTCACACTGCCAATGGTGCATAGCTTAGCCTGAATCTTATATGAAGGATCAAATCATAATTAATTATGATCATCGATTGTCAATTTGTTATCTTACACAATAATTAATTGAATTTATTGATTTACTTTTTATGAAATAATTGCCTAATTTATCGTATGCAGATTTGGTTAGATTCTATTAATGAAAAGATTTTATTTACAAAAATAAATTGGGATCTTTTTCTGATAAGGAAAGAATCTTGACATATCTTGTATTATTTTATGTAACGTATTTAGATACTTTTGAAGTGAAGATTCAAACTTAATTGATTTTGAATATATACCCAAAGACTGAAGATGCAATACACGCTTTTGAGAGAAGAAGTGCACGGATTCAAACTTTGGGAATTGCTCTCGTTTTTTTTTTTCACTTTTCGAGAGAAGAGGATGAGCCTTCGGGAGATAGGCACAATTCTCCTGGATAAGAATTTGAAGATCTTTGGGAGAATGTCGGCTTGCCGTCTGAAGGGATTTCAGTATTGAAAGAAGTTCAATAGTGCAGACTTAAAAGTCGAGGGGATCTCGCTGAATTTTCACTAATTGATTTGTTCAAAAATGGCATCATTAGTAAAGAGAGTTTTTATATTTTGAATAAGTCCTATTATTATAACTGTAATATGAATTAGTGAAGTATTCATTACAGGTTATGGCCTTTTGTGTGTAGAGTACATTTGTACTTGAAGCACGTAAAAATTTTAAGTGTTATTTACTTTATTGTCCTTTACTTGTTGCAACAAATTGTACAATTGTTACAATAATTGAATTTGATTAACAAGTAAAGTTGGTAATAGCACAAAAACATATCTAACCATTGGTATCAGAGCTGGTCATTAGATATATTTAGTGAGGTTTTGGGAACTGATCTGTTTAATTGCAGGAATGGACCATCTTCACGAAGGAGGATCAACTAATCGACCATCACTGTTGGAAGGAACAAATTACTCATATTGAAAGGCAAAAATACGAGCCTTCATTAAATCTGTGGATGAACGGGCTTGGCGTGCTGTTATAATAGGTTGGAAACATCCTATGATGACAAATGAATCTGAAAGAAGAATTTGGATTAGAAAGTCCGATCTTAGATGTTTTGTTACAGACATCTTTTTTAAAGCCTATACTAATGATACTTGGTATTTTGATAATGGATGTTCGAGACTTATGACAGGCGACAAGGAAAAATTGAAAGACTATCAAAGTGTGAATGAAGGACATGTCATCTTTAAAGATGGTAAAAAGGGAAGTGTACTTGGAAAATGAGTACTCAATATTGAAATACTGTCAAAACTCAAGAATGTGCTTCATATAGAAAGTTTGAAGGCAAATCTAATCAGCATTAGTCACATTTGTGATTAGAATCTCATTGTCAGGTTTAATAAAAACAAATGCCATGTATTTGATGAAACTGACAGGTGCGTGTTAACTGGTTCTCGTTCATCTGATAACTATTATATGTTGCAACAACCTTAGGTATGTTAAAATATAAAAGTTGATGAAACTAATTTATGGCACCAAAAATTAGGACATTTGAATTTCAAAAGTCTGACTATGATTGTGAATACAAAAATTGTGCTAGGAGTACCAAAGCTGAACAAAAAGAATCCAGAAGTATGTGGTGCATGTCAGCTTGAAAAACAAAAGAAGGGTACACATAAAGTATTGCAACACATCAGTACATCACGTACTATAGAACTTCTTCACATGGAACTCATGGGACCTACGCAGGTAGAAAGTTTAGAAGGAAAGAGGTATGTGTTTGTGTGTGTTGATGATTTTTCTAGATTTACTTAGGTAGAGTTTACTAAAGAAAAATTGAATATCTTTCAAGTGTTCAAAAAATTGTGCAAAAAATTGGTAAATGAAAAAAATGACAATATTGATAAGATTGTTAGAATTCGAAGTGATCATGGTAAGGAATTTGAAAATGTTGTCTTCACTAATTTTTGTGAAAAATATGGAATTGCACATGAATTTTCGGTTGCAAAAACACTACAACAAAATGGTGTGGTGCAAAAGGAAAAACAGAACCCTTTAAGAGATGGCTAGGGTAATGTTGAATTTCAAAAGAGTAGCCATCCGTTTTTGGGCAAAAGCAGTCAGCACTGTATTTTACACCATCAATAGGGTGTATTTGAGGTCAGGTACTAAGAAAACCCCATATAATTTTGGAAAGGTAAAAAGCCTAATCTTAACTATTTTCACGTCTTTGGTTGTTCATGCTATGTATTGAATAATCGTGAACAATTAAGAAAATTTGATGCTCAAAGTGATAGAGGAATTTTTCTTGGTTATTCCTTGAATAGTATGACATATCGTGTTTTTAACATGAAAATCCAAACTATCATGGAATCCTCAAATATTATCATTGATTATTTTCATGTTTCTACAAGACTAGTAGAGGAAGAGAAATTCTCAGACTCAGTGAGAAAGAAAAAGAACTGAATAGAATGACATTCAAGTCACCACTAAGGAGGATGTTGCAGTAATCGGAAAGATGTTGCAGCAATCGAGAAAGATGTTGCAACAAATGAAACTAGACTAGGATAGAAAATGATGACAGTAGTGAAACAGTTCAGAAGGAACCTTCAATCAGAGTTCAGAAGAACCATCCTACTAATCAAATCATTGGTTCGCTCACTGAAGGTATGCGAACAAGGGACAAACCAAATGTAATTTACAAAGATATAGTAAGATATGTGTGTTTTACCTCTTTAATTGAACCTAAAAATGATAAAGAAAAAACAGTTAAGTAACTAAAAGGTTTGAAGGGTCCACATTTTCCAAATCATATTTTTTGTGATAATTCAAGTGTCAATAATATTTTTAAAACTTCTGTCCAGCACTAAAAATTAAGCATTTAGATATTCATCATCATCTTATTAGGGATTTAGCTGAAAAGAAAACTGTGGTGATTGACTATGTTGCGGCAGAAAAATAATTTGTTGATATATTTACCAAACCTGTAGATGCATTTCATTGTGATTCCTTGAGAAAATCTCTAAAAATTTGTGTGATCTAACTGCATGAACATTCAAAAGAAAAAAGAGAATTTGTTGCAACCATATTATTTGTATCTTCATCTATACATGTTGTAATAATTCATTAGTTGTTAGACATATATTACATAACACGATAAGAACTACATTAGGCATTCTGCATTTGCTCTACATACGCTTTAAATGGTCAAATTTTGAAATCTTGGTCTGCTGAATCTCATTAGAACAAATCTGCTTTCTAAAATTTTAATAAGCGTTCTATTAAATGTTCCTTGATATTGTACTTATTTGGAGGCCTTTGACAGAAAAAACTACATATTCAATGGTGTGGAGATACCTAGATACCTATGTAAAAATCTATCTTAAATTTTATGATTTCAAGAAAATAATTTTTCATGTGAAAAGAACTACCCTTGGAATAGAGTGAAAGCCACTAACCGGCTAAATTCAATTCAAAATGTGAGAAAGAAGAGTATTTTACACAAAAAAAAAAAAGAAGAAGAAGAAGAAAAGAGAAAGAAAAGAAAATTTGCATGAAATATCTCTCAAAATATTTGAGGAATTGAATTTGTGGATGTAATCAAAATTTTCTTTTACAAAAATGGTTGAAAAGATTCTCAGACTTTGACCCATAAAGATTTGATTTTTTAGTAACACGTTTTATTATGACAAAATTCATGCATTTTGAACTTTTCAATTTTATAGGCATAAATTAGGAATTTATGTACTTGGAAATGCATCATAAGAGATTTGGATAAATATGGAAGTAATTTAAAATTATCTGTTGCAACAGAATCTGCCTATAGTTTTTATTTTTGAAATTTTTTCTAATTTAATATTTGGTATGATATTGAATACAAGTAGAACTCTAATTTTAGGGAACTTACCAAACCAAGGAGACTGTTGAGCATTTGCACGGGAATCTGAGTAGGGTTAAATAAATTGGGGCTTTGAAAGTTGTTGTGACAAGCAAATTCAAAATCCTAATTTCTTTGGTGTATCTGATTTTCTTCACCACTTGGTCTGCTTTGTTTATCTTCTCTTTTATCTTTCAGGCCTTATATTATGGTGAAACAAGAGAAAGCTCTTCATCTGGTCCTAGTCACATACATCAACCATGAGTTAAACCACATCAACCTCTCCTTCTTACAGTGTATAATTCACTTATGGCAGATTCTAATGTACTCATTGTACTACCATAGTGAGAAGGGGTTGTTGAGGAAGAATCTGTAGAAAGTGCACCTATGTGACGGGTGAAGGGATTGGTGATGATCCTCACATGCAAAAGGGTAGGGGCTGATATTGCTGGAGAAATGTAGACCCAAAGCAAATATTGCTCAATTTCTGTTTCTAAGACCCCTTGGAAATCCACTTGTTTGCAACACAAGAACCAACCTATTGCAACAGAAACTGATTTCCACGGCCTATCATATCTTTTGCTGATAATGGTTAAAAAGAAAAGCAGTTCTAATGGTTTCTCATGATCTATTTGATTTTTTGTTTTACTTCTTTCATTTGAAACCTTAAATTTAGGGGGAGTATATGTTGATGATACGTATTTGTCATTCTTTTTTTATGATAGTATCATTATCTTACTGTTATAAGTGAAGATGATGAGGTTGCTTCTCCTTCGATACTATGGTTGTTTAAATGAAATACTGAAGATGATGATGATGCTGAGGCTACTTTGCCATAGTTTGGTCAAAAAGTGGGAGTAGATACTACTACTGCTGGATTTGATAGTGCACCAACTGATGATGATAATGCTGATGACTAAATGATTTTTTGTTTGTTGGGAGATGTACTGAGGTATTTATTTGGTTTTAACTGTTTCTGCTGAATATTTATCTATCAAATATTTTTGATATAATTTGAACTCTGGATTATATTCAGTACATTCTATTTTTTGGTCTTTTGAATATCTCTATCTCATATGCAGGGAGAGTTTTGAACTATTTCAACAGTCATGTTCCAATAAATTTTGACTGATTAACAATTTCTATAAATTTGATATATTTAGGGAAGTTATTAGGTTTTGACCAATTAATGCCAAAGAGGGAGATTGAAAGGATCATAATTGATTATGATGAAATCATAATTAATAATGATTTAATTAGTTGACATTGATTGACAATTTGTTATCTTGCATAATAATTAATTGAATTTATTGATTTACCTTCTATGAATTAATTGTCCAGTTTATCTTGTGCAGATTTGGTTAGATTGTATTGATGGAAATATTTTATTATAAAAATAAATTGGGATCTTTTTCTGATAAGGAAAGCATATCTTGTATTATTCTATACAATGTATATAGACACTTTTGAATTGGAGATTCGAACTTAATTAATGTTGTATATATACCCAAAGACTGAAGATACACAACTTTGAGAGAAGAAGTGCACGGCTTCAAGTTTTGAGAATCGCTCTCGTTTTTATTCACTTTTTGGGATAAGAGGGTGAGTCTTTTGGGATATAGATGTAATTTTTCGGGAGAAGAATTTGAAGATTTTTGGGAGAAGGTCGGTCTGCCGTTTTAAGGGATTTCATCGTTAAAGGGAGTTCAACAGTGCAAACTTAAAAATTGAGGGAATCTCACTAAAATTTCACTAATTGATTTGTTCAAAAACAACGTCGTTAGTAAAGAGGGAGTCTTTATTTTGAATAAATCTCATTATTGTAACTGTAATTTAAATTAGTAAAATATTTATTACATGTGGTTATCTTGTGCATATAGAGTACATTTGTATTTGAAACACGTAAAAATTTCAAATATCATTTACTTTACTGTTCTTTACTTGTTATAACAAATTATACAATTGTTACAACAATTGAATTTGATTAATAAGTAAAATTAGTAATTACACGAAAATAGATCAATATTATCCAACAGACATACATACCCCAGGAAAGATAAGGATTAGAAGAGAAAATGATCCAGTCGAGGCGTTCAGGGAGTAGTTAAACTATTCCAGTAGATGTCAGAAAGGCAGAAACAGACATTGTTGAAGATTGATGTTTTGAGGTGCTCCATTTTGATTCCAACTTTCACGTGAGAAAAATATTTTATTGTTATTCTGCTATTAGTCAGAGACTTGAGAAGAAAAGCCCACCGAATCCAAGTTATGTAACGAACAATGTGAGACCAGAGGAGACATGGAAGCCGGGATGATTACCATAAGGACTAGTCTTCTTGTTTTTTGTAGAAAAAGAAAACAGCACTCAAACTTTGGATTAGTGACACTGTCCTAAGAGAGATCCATTGATGTTGATGTCTAATTCTTGGATGCATTAACTTTGAGCACTCAAGACCAACTTTTTTACTTTTTTTCTTTTTTAGGTGATAAAAAGGGTCCAAACAGCAGCTATGGCAATTGTTCGCAAACACATTATTTTTTATCTTTTTGTGCTTGTTCTCTCTTTTTCTGTCACATATGGGATGTGAACAGTTACCTCCTCTGCGTTCAGCGTTCAGGCGTTCCTCTTATGTTTCCTTTTATGTTTGTAATCTTTTCAAGACTTGGGTAATTTCTCAATCAAAAACCAATGTCAGAAGCTTTAGGCACAAAAATGAAGTTCTTAAACTAGAGCAGAAAATGTATAAAATCCGAATAGCCTGTTAGTTTTAATCCAAGCTAGCTTTGCTAAAATCTTAGCTATATGAAAAAATTTACAAGCATACACATGGTTTTCTTAAATACTCGCTATGTTCGTAATCCACCGCAGAAGGGTTTTTTTTTTTTTTTTTTTATGCAATATTGAAGTATTTAGATGGATAGTAAGAAATAACTTGGCAATTTGTGCATGAAAATAGAGATAAGAGAGAAGACAAAGGGCAAATAATTATATTTTCTTGATGCTTTTAATCGGAATTTTGGCATATTAAAATGTGATGTTTTTGATTGGTTTCCTCCTACATTTACAAGTATGAAAATAATGTTCTATAGTAATCCTGAATGCGTTCAAAATAATGTTACACAGAACCACATTTCCTCGTAAGACAGGGACGCTTTCAATCTCCAATTTGCAAGTACTCAAGTGGGAGCAGCTGATCTTTTGACGTTCCTCCTTCGAAAGTCCATTTTCTATGGATCAACAAATGATTATCCAAAGCATCTCACATTGTTTATCTTATTGATACATACAGTACAACAAAGTCGGCGTTTGATGATTTGTCACTAACTCAATGAGACCATGAGCCTCTTTGACACTCCCCTAAGGGAACTGAAATGTGTCTCAAGAATCTTTGTTCTCTCAAGTCAACTCATCATGAGTCGGAATTTTTCCATCATATATTCTCTGTCTTGCTTCTGTTGCCTGCATCAAAACAGAGTAGAAGTCATCAGCTGGCTTAAATTTGATCAGCTTACAAATTTCCTGCATCTTTTGATACTTTGGTAATAATGGAAACCAACAAGTTGTGTCTGGTAAATCTGTACCAGTTTCTCCCAATCAGTGCGAAATGTTATAATGCCAAGCAAGATAGATTGTACAGTTGCTCCTGCTACCAATCCACTCCACAGACCCTCCCCTTTCAAGAGCAAAACGAATCCCAGTAATAATGCTAGAGGAATACCAACAAGATAATATGCCCCAAGATTAACATAGGCCCCTATGTGCTGCCACCCACTACCTCTAGCGACTCCTATACAAAAGAAGATGGACAAGAGGATGTCGTTAACAATATAATTGAAGGCATTTTATTGTCTAGTCTGAAGATATAAGCAATGAAACTCTTTTTCAAGAGTCAATTCGTATCTTTTTCACAACCACTCTTCCTCATAGCCACCCCCTGCTTATTGCCTTTGAACTCCTAGTGATAAACTTATGCTATCCTCTCAAAATATCACAAAGCAACATATTTTGAATACAAGGCAATTTGACCTGGAAACATAATGATTGTTGCCCACATCTTTTCTCAATTGAAGTTCTAACAAAGAGATATATCATTAGAAAGATCATCTTGACCTTGCCTCATGCATATGTTGCATTGCATCAGGATGCACTTTTAATCCCAATCCACATCAGACTGGACTGGTTGATTTCTTTACCTCTGGGACTAAATTGCGGCTTTTTGAGCTTCGCAATAAATGCATTTGTACTTGCCAGTATGAAGAGAGAAATTAGGTAATGTTGCAGATAATTGTCCTGTGACACACTTACCATTCTAAAACACAATAGAGAGAGTTATAGGAAAAATCACCTGAAAGGACTGCTTGCAGGCTATCCATGACGATGGACACGCAAAGAAAAGGAGTCATTTCTTTAACATAATGGACGACACCCTTCTCGTTACTAAATGAGTATCCCAATATATCACGACAAAAGAAAATAACAGTGCTTGCAGTAACAAACTCCACAATTGACAGAACCAGCACAGCAGAGACAACTACTTGAGCTGCCTGTGGTTTCCCAGCTCCAAGTTCATTAGAAACCCGAGTGCTACAGGATAACAATTCCTTTGTAGTCAGTGGAAGCACATGAGAATAGAGTAGAAATTACTTCTACATTAAGCTCAAATTAAATCATGTAATTATGTATGCATGTCGTGGCAAAAGAATTGAGATCAAACCTTGCAGCAGCACCAAAAGAATATGGTACAAGATAGTGCATTGTGGTAATTGTCAGGCTGCTCACAAAACCAAGGCACCATGTTAGACATATTCAAAATTTCAAAATTATATAAAATATGTACAAAATAAGCATACCATATGGATAGCACCGATGTCTCTATCTCTGGATTCGGCAATAGTCCACCAAGCAATATGACTATCTCAAATGTCCACCACTCCAAACTACGCACATAAGACGTGGAAAAAGTTGTGATCTATTGAGGGTCATACACATTTTAGGACTTGCAAGAACTATAGTACATAAACCTGATAAAACAACTATAAATTCATAGTAATTTGAAAGAGATGAGTAAATTACCAAACCATCACAGCGGAAGGGATAGCAAATTGGAAGAACTCCCCCATAGTTAGGAATACATCCTTCGAGAAGGAAGCACGAGTTTTCTTACAGGTTGAAGAATACTTCACATAAAGTCCCAGCAAGATCGCATTCAACCAATACGAGAAACCAATTGAAAGTGCTGCTCCAGCACTTCCGAGCTTTAACTTGAATATAAAAGCCCATGAAACAGGCAAATGGATGCAGATAGAAACTAAAGAACTAAAGACCATAGGAAATATTAAACTCTGAGTCTGCAAATAGCGAACCAAAGACTGAAGAATGGCGTAGGGAAATAGTGAAGGGATGAGCCAAATTGAAAACTTGCCAGCTTCCGCAGAGATTACAGGGTCTTGGCCAATTAATATCAAAAGCTTGTCCGTGTAAATCCATAAAACACATACCGGTAAACACGCCAGAGAGAGCCATATTATGGCCCCATAAGTAAAAGTTCCAACTCTCTGATACCGCTCTGCTCCATAGGCCTGTCCACACAGAGTCTCCAATGCACTAGCCATTCCAGTCTGCTTGAGAGATTTAAATATTTTTATTAGTGTTGCGGTGGATAAAAGATCTTAACATTCACCAAAAAGTCATAATTCACCAATATTTAACTAAATAATACTACTCCACAGTCAGTAACTTATGCTAAATAGCTGAATACACTACAACTAATAACTGATCTTATAATTATAGAAGGCATTGGTTAGTTTTTTTAAGGATTTGAAAATTAGGGGCTACCCGCTTGGCATGTTAAGGTACAATGTGCATTTGCAAATACACTTGGTAAAATGATAGAGCTACATATGAGAGTTTTCAGGGCAAGTATTGTACAAATAGAACTAGTTTGCAATTCTTTTTTTAACGAAAGAAATTTCACACTGACTTGTTGTGCAACAAGTACACTAAGAAAGCTGGTGGCATCTATGATGAGGTTAGTCCCTTCACACACCTCATTCGTGCATCTATGATGAGGCCCGAATACAGAAAAATTGGTGTAGCAAGGAGTTTTCCCTCCAAAAGGTAAAAGTGAAGCAAAGTGACTTGTAAACATATCTACACGAACTGTTGCAAATGCATGGATGGTATATGTTGGTATCTTAAAGGAGTTCGAGACTTTGAATAGCAATAGGACAGGTTATGAATACCCACATCATCATGAATGGAAAAGATTAATAGCCAATGCATATATTCATCCAATCATTTAAGCCAAATAGAGATTCCCCACTCTCCAGTTTGGTTTGATTTTTGAGTTTGCGAGTCCATTACAATGATGAATTTGCTTTGTTTTCGATAGCTAACATGACCAATCGGTTTCACCTATTTATAGACATTGATGCAATCCATAGAAGTATTTGCTTTTAGAACTCTCTATAAAAAGCTTTTAGTTACACCACTATTGCTTAAATAACAAGAACCTCATTTCAGAACCTCCCATAGAAGGTACAAAGCAAAATCAATTAATATGAGGCTGGAAAACAAATGAGACCTCAGCTGGGAGGAGGGGTATCAACGACAAACGCAGGGCAAGCACCGGTCCATAGTCAAGGCGCCACCATGATTGTGGAGTAACCCTGTACCCTGCAAGGCTTTGGTTAAAGCCATTTACTTTCCTATCTTCATTCTATTCCTAAACTCATCCACCCCAAAATTCTGTAGTGCAAATTAGTAGTGATTAAAAATTTATAAATTATGGGTAAGGTTAAATATAAATATAAAAAAAAAAAAAACAAAAACAAAAACAAAACCCATTGGGTAAGAATTCTTGGTAAGCTGAAGTATGTTTTGGTGCACTTTCCTCATAAAAGAACACAGTTTACTCATCAATCATTTAACAGATATGACAGGCATTTCAATGGATAACTTGTAAGGAGAATTGCGCAGACAACCCGGAGAAAAATGAAAAAGAAGAAAGACCTCCCAAAGAAATCCTGGCACAAGGGAAAAAGGCCCTTACAAGGAGGCTGAATCCAGTGACATTTGTAAGAGAGGTGGCAATGGAGGCACTGGAAAGAGCAAGGTCGCCGAGATGGCCCAACATCATCATCGAAACAGCCCGCAACAGGTACTGTGACAGCGACACCACAACCATCGGCATGGCTAGGCAACTCACCTTGTACAGTTCCCTTACAAACGCCTCCCATTTTGTTGTAAAATCTGTCTCTCTTTCCTCGTTTTCTGGTACGAGGAGGGGCTCTTCCGATTCCATCGGCCAGTGTCTCGAGATTCCTTGGCAGCCCGTGTGCATAAAAGGCTACCAATTGATACGGAAAACACTCAACCAATGGATGATAATGTCACCATATTCTTCATTCAATTCATTTATTTATCAACTAATAATGGACTCTCAAATGTTTGGAAACATTTTACAGACAATAACTGCTGAAAAAGATTCTTTGTTTTATTAGGGTAGTCAAAACTGGTGTTGAGACGGCACTAACAACAATAATGTTGGAAGAAGACAAAAGGAGACAACATGACAGAGTTCTGAAATTTAAGAATGAGTATAAAAAATAAGATATGGTTCATAATAGTGAAATTTAATAATAAATATTTTACTTCATTTTTTAACTTGAATTTTGTTAAATAATTTATTTTAATATTTTTATTTTATGTATTTTTTCAATAAAGTTTAATCGTATTTCAAATAAATGTAATTCGATTATTGATGATTTATTTGCAAAATAAATATATTAAATATTTAAACTCTAAATAATTAACAAATAAACTCTTACCTTATGAATTATAATTATTAAAGTTCATGGTTGTATTAGTCCTCTTCACTTGACCTTTCGATGCTCTCCCTTTATTTAATTTCATAGTATTCTTTTTTCTTTTTCTTTTTTTTTTTTTTTTTTTTGGGGGGGGGGGGGGGGTTTAGAATTTTAGACTACCTCGTCTCAATCACTTTAAATATGTTGTTTATGTTATCTTTCTTCATCACTTTAATCGAAAAATTGCTAATAATGGAATAAAGTCACTAACAAAAAAGTATCAGTAATTTTTTTTTTATAAATAATTTAGATTGTAATTTACTTTTATAAATTCAATATCATCAATATCAATTAAAAATTTCATGAAGGTATGAACAACAAAAGAAGCTACTTGCCCGATGAAGAATAGTTTGAACAAATATACACAGCAAGAAACAAGTTGCTGTGAAAATCTGAATAAGTTTTTACAGCTCAAAATTCAAAAATACTGATGAATTTGATATTGATATAAGAACATGAATATAAAATTTAGGGGATTGATGTTCTTAATGAATGAAAAATGATATATTTTCCAAATATTGGTTTAGTAAATGTTCATGTTTTGTAAGAATACAGTTTCTCTCAATAAATATATACCTTAAATGAATTTTTTAAACTTTAATCCATATTCTTAATAAAAGTTAATTTTTTCAATTCAAAAAAATATATATAAAGCTATCATGAATGAGGCTCGTTCTTAACCTAAATAATCATGTCATATTTTTGTTTGTATATCTTTACTGCTCGTAAATCATCTTACATAGAATTGTTTTGGTTATAATTTTAGAAATAATTAATATTCAGTTTAAAATGGTTAAATTCAGTTAATGGCCTATTTGGTTTAGATTATTTCTTTTGAAAAGATTATTTGGAAAAGAGATTGTGAATTAATTAATTTAGATTAATCAATATATATGAAACAATATTTGACTATTTATTTGATAATTATTTTTTCAGTCAATTCGAAAACATAAAAGAAATCAAAATTTCTAGAAGTACAGTGTATTTTTCATCAAACATGATTAAGTGAAAATAAAGTTTGTAGTTTCTCTTGCTGTAGGTTAACTTTTCTTAAATAATTAAGTGTAAAAAAGTATTATTTTTAGTCTGTTTTATTTTCAATTTCACCAAATAATCATTACTCAAAGAGATGACTAAATTAATTTATTAGATTATGTTAACAATAATATGAACTAATGTACTAAGTTAACATTTGTTTCGGAAAAACGGACTATTGGAAGTAAAATTTACTTGTAACGGATATAAGTCGATAACTTGCGTACATTATTCTATAATAAAAGAGATTAAAAATAATTAATGACATACAAATTTGTAAGCTTAAGATTTCAAAAAATTTAGAGATGCCGAAGTATAAAAATACAAACGATTAAAAGATCTAAATAAAAAGCACAAGAAATATTAAATATTTTACTATAAATTTAGTCTAACCCATACTTTCAAAGTATATATTACTATGTACATCTCGATGGCAATGCAGTATATATGACCAAATCAAATAATTTTACATACTGAAAATTGATAAATATATTTTTGAACTATTTGTAATGGTACTCAATTTCACAATTAATACAATATTCACGTTAATAAAGAGAAGAATTATAAGATAAATCATAAAATGTCACATTCTTTTAAGAATCTTATAAGTTAATTAATTTATTTCTGTACCAAAATCAAGCACAACCCTAGTTAGTTAAATATGCGATGGAAAAAAATTAATATTTAATACGTACGAATATATTATAAATATTTGTTAAAATTTAGGATGAAAAAATCGACAGAAAAAAAAGAAACAGTTACTATACGAATTCGCAGACGTACCGATAAAATACAAATATAAAATTATTATTTGGAAGCAAAAATATGACTTATTTTGTTATTATTTTTATATGAATTGTATTTATATTTATTTTTAAATTATCTAAAAATATTTCTATAAGTATTTATATTATTTAATTTATAATTATGACATAACTTAAAAATAAATATTTATTAATAATCAGTATATTCTTAAATTATTAGAATTATTATTTTTATTTATATAATATTCCATTAATACATATAAATAATTGTTAAATTATATTTAGATATGATAAAATATATATTAAAATAAAATATAATCCGTCAAATATTATATGAGTAATGTATTAAATATTTTATTTTAAAAATATAAAAATATTACACGAATGTACAAATATATATTATATACATTGTATATGTATATATAGATTAGACTGAGGATAAACAGAGCAGATCATATGGAGGTGAAATTGTTGGTATCACCACCCATTCCTTAATTTAATAGTAAAAGATGCATTACATGTGTTGCTGTCAGTTTATTACAGAACGACTTTGGAGTTACTGACAGACCAACTTTTTGTTTGCATCATAATCAAATTATTAGATTTCTTGTCAGCCACTAACAAATGGATGAGGATGTCTAACACGTAATCATTATCATCCACTGGTGTTAACACATTCAATTTAGGGCAAGTTACAAATTTTCAATTGACTTCTATGACATACAAGTGTTTTAACGTGAATAGAGAGATAGAGCCTTGGAGTCCAAGATTTATTTATTTATTTAATATTAAATAAAAAGATATTTTTTTATTTTTTTTAAAAAATAAATTTTAAATTAAATAATTATATATAAAAAATTTATATTGGTTTGAAATTTTTATGAAGGGCGATGGCCGCCACCTAACTCCTTCCTTACAAATAAAAATCTTCAAATTGAGTCAAAAACAATTACATCATGTGTCATATAGTGTGCAAATACAATATATATATATATACACAATAAATAAAATATGTGTTAAGTATCACCTATAAGTTTGGCAAATATTAATGGTTAGAATTAGTTTAAGAAATTATATTTAATAATCAATTATATTTATTTAATAATGGACTCTCTAGGCCATTGTGTTATTTTAAAAAAATATTTTCTTCCTCTCAAAATGAAAAAATGTACGTCTAAGAAAAACACGTTTGTATTCATTAAAAATACTTATTAATCTTTTCTTGAAATAAATAATCATACAATATATTATACTTCTATTAATCATAATAAATAATATTGATAAAATATATACGTTGAGAGTATTTTTTAAAATTTAATATATTTTTTTTTTCAACAAACATACATTAAATTCCCATTCTCCATACAGTATCCTCAATTCTACTAATTCAAAATACATTTTTTAAGAATAATTTTCTCAAGATATCGGTATTTGGAAACTTTTTATGGATATATATGTGTATATAAATATAAATAGGTTGAACTAGTTTCTTCAATTTTGTTTTGTTAGGGTAGTCAACAATGGCGGCAGGAACTAAGAGACAACACTGACAACAACAATGCCGGATGGAGACCAAAAGAGACAGAATTGACAGAGATTTGAATTCTTAGGACTCTTTAGATAAAGACCATATGGAGTTATGGACAGACCACGTATCTCCTTGTCCTTGGGGCCGTTTGTTTTTTTTAATTGGAATATGGAATAATTGATAAAAAAATATAATAAATTATTAAATATAAATTACTTTATTAATAAATATTTTATATATTTATTTAATTGTAAGAATAATATAACAATAAACAATATTGTCAAATGTATACTTGTATGATAACTTAGTAAAAATATCATAATATGACTAAAATACTCTTAATAAAATCTTAATTTATTTTTTCCTTTCTCTTTTTCCTTTTCTTTTTCTTTCCTGTTCATTTCTCTTCTTCCTTTCCTCACTCTTCTCTTATTTTTTCCTCCATTCTTTCTTCCTTCTTTATTCAGTTAACTCGAAACATGGCAAGACAAATTAACTCGAAACAAGGTTTATGAAAACTTAGTGTGAAATCAAATCTTTTTACTTGGGGCTAAAGATAGCCATGGCCGTACAAATAATCATGGGCTAAATTCAAGTTCTCACGTGGATAACGTACTCAACCAGCCCATTGAAGAATGGCTTTCCACATAAATGGGGCATAAAAGGGACAATCCACAGTAATAAGCTTCAGACCTTTCAAAGTGAAACCCTTCTTTTCAAACCTGCCAATAATATCACCAACCATGCCTCTTTGAACACCATCAGGCTTGATCCTAATGAAAGTCTGCTCCATTTTTACTCGGGCGGCTAAAGGTAATGGGCTCTGCGTATTAAAATCGAGTAATATCTATGTTACATCTGGTGTTTGATATATTTGATATATAGATGAATGATAAGTATCATATTTTATTATAAAATAGGACATTTGAATGATAGATTTATACCAAATGTATATATATCAGGTGTAGCATCTACAACGCCTCAAGATAGTAAAACTCTGTTTTCAAGTCGAAGAATTGGGGATGTAGTGGAGTTTAAAATCTGACTTTTTTTTAGGGCATATGCTGTAATTTTACATTCTATTTTTAAGGATAGAATAGATATTTTGTCAATTATTTGGATCTTGAATTTTATTAGATTATTGAATCCCAACTTCAATCAAAAAATTCAAAACAGGATCGTACCATGTGATATCCGTAGAATTGTTGAAAGTATACGTTGGATCAACTAAGATAAAATAGAATTATCTGGGCCAATTTACTAAAGTAGACATGACCTTAGATTATAGAACTATATCATTACATCAATTCTAACCAAGTAATTGTCAATAATTTATTAAGGATAACAATATCATATAAAATAGTGAAAAATGAATACGACTTGAATATATATATATATATATTTAAAAAAATTGAATTCAAATTCAAATTCGAAATCTAAATGTTGTAATAGAATTTTCAGAATTTCAACTTCCACTATTTTAGCTATAGCAGTTACCGTCTTCATTCATGTGTATAAAAGTAGTGAAATACACCGACCACATGGCCCTTGTATCTCTTTAATTTACTATATTAATCTTATATACTCACTAATAATTGAAATTAATAATGTTCATTTTTAAATTTATTACTTTCATTTTTGTGGGGGCATTCCAAAATAAAACTATATTTTTTATAATAATTTTTTTAAAATACCCTTTTACTTAAAAGTAGTGATGTGATGTTATTAACTCTTACCCATTTATTTTAAATACAATTTTATACATATATTTAAAAAAATTACTTTTAAATTTTTTATGTAAAACAATATTGATATTGCATCAAATGTGATACATAATTTTAGATTGGGGAAATATTATTGAATAATTGATTGTTGGTTAGGACTGTCACGGTGAGTTGTGAATGTGAACGTCACTAATAGCAAAATAAGTACAAAAATGGATAGCATTGGAGTTACTATTAGGCAATATTGTATACATAAAATTATTTTATCATAAGTATTCCCAATTGATGTGACACGAAAATAATACTTATTTCTGGTTTTTCTTGATTTATCTACAATTGTAGTGACGATAATTGATATCAATTGAACAATTTCAAATAAATTTTACTTTCTTGCTAATGTTTAACTTCTAATTATTGAAAAAAATTCATAGGTTGCTTAGTATTTAAGGCAAATAATTATATTAATCATGCATCATATTTCAACATTTCAACCAGCATCATATCCATAGATATTCAAAGAAGAGAATTTTACCATAGAAGAAAATTTGAAAATTCAAATTGGTTTGTTGCTCGAAGAAATTCGGCAAACCATAATTACATCTCCGAAAAATGTAAAAGTATTGCAATAAAAAAGGTAATTGATTTTATATTTCATAGTCGTTGAGGAAAATATGATTAATGAGACAGAAAACGTAGTTACTATTTAAAATACTTCCATCGAAACCAAAAATAGCGAAAAAGATATTAAAAAAGGGATAAAATGTAGGTAAGGGGGAGTAAATTGTGAAGATTGAGAGAGTGAAAATATATTTTTGGACCTAATAAATGAGTTGTAGTCATCTTATCTTTGTATAAGAACTTATAAAATTTCAACATTCTATTTTTGGAGTTTATAATTTTTTTTCTTATTTTTTTTATATTGTAGAATATCTTATAACCTTTCAAACATTTATAAGATGTTTTAATAAACTTATAAGCTCAGCCTAATAGTTTTATGTAAAACTCAAAAATTAAAATACACTTTACAAGACTTGAGTTTGGGTAACTAGGACATTTCTGTTAGGATAAAAAGTAAATCTCTTATTACATGTTGTTTGAATACAAATAGTGAGAAATTATCTGTCTTTTTTTGAAATAATTGATGATTACTTTTATATAGTTTAATTGTTTAAAACATGAAATTAAATATATTTAAACTAATTTACTATCAAATTCAATTTTCTTGATTTTTTTTAAAAATATATTGCTTTTAAAAACTTCAAATACGCATTTGAATTTTAGATATATTTATGCGATTATTATGTAGTTTTTTGAGTTTGTCCCAATACGCTTTGAAGGGTGTCTTACTAAACTAATACTGTATTCTCTCTATCCCAAAATTACAAATCAATTATATTATTAATCAGTTAATTTAACTATTTTTTAATTATATTAATAAATAATTTAGCCAAATTTATCAGTCAAAATTGAATATTATATAAAATAGTATGACAAATATAAAGCTTTAAAATTTTAAAATATTATAATTTTTGAAAATTAACATAATAAATTAGTTAGAAGATTAAAAGCTTGACTTTTTTGTAGTTTTGTAGACGGAGTAACAATTTTGGACAAAGAGAGCATTTTAATGATTAATGAATACAAAGGTGTTAGAAATGGTAGTAAGCACGGTAAGTAAATATTACTTGCATCCGATGGTACTAATAACTAAGAAAATAATTGTTGAGTTGGTTTTATACCAATAATTCGTATGTCTTTTAGTTAATATTTAATTTATTTTCAAGTATTTATATTACTTTTTATACATTTAATTTTAAATTTTGTAGGTAATGACAAAATGAAAAGAAATGAAAAGAAACACAAAACTTAGTTAAATTTTAGAAAAACCCTCGTTATAGTGCTATTATGGGCAGTGTCTGTATTTTAATTATAATTGTTTGTTCAAATATCATTTTGACTTGATTCTTAAACTACTAGAAGGCCAAAAGATATATATATATATATATATATATATTATATATATATATATATATATAACTTCTATATTCATCACAAAATCTATTTCTTTCGATTTCAATGAGAAAAATTTGGTTAAAGAGTCTGCACATGATTGAAACTTTATAATATGACACATTTTGGTATTATGGCCATAACTCTTTTCACAGATTTCATATCAAATTGATTTAAGTGGTTATAGAAAAATAAGACATAGAGCTACAATTCCTTAGAAGACACCAGAGCTAATTCATCCTAGAAAGATGTCAAAAATGTATTGCAAAGGGTTGAACACTGTGAGGAAAAACTGCAACAACAACGCCAAAGAAAACAGAGAGCATGGCGCTTAGGCGCCAAAACAGGACTCTTAGGCACCAAAAACAGAGAACATGGTACCTAAGCGCACCAGTCAGCGCCTAGGCACTGCAAAGCAGAAAAGTAAAGTTAAAATGGGATTTTTGCCCTTTTTAGGCCATCTCATAGCCAATGTTAAGTATTCCAAAAGTCCATTTCAGATTTTTAGAGAGGGAAAGAGATGAGAAGAGTGAAAACAAGCTAAGAAACAAGAAGGAGAGGAGAAGAAGAGAGGAAGAGAATAATTCTTGCATAATTTGTGAAGAAAACATCAATAAGGGAATAAATTTATCATCTTTCTAGTTTCATTTCATTATCCTCTTTCTTTCTTTCATTAATGTATGAATGTTGTTAATTTGTATTTTATGGTTGTGATGTAATCTAATTATGATATTTTGAATATTTGTATCAATTCAATTCTCAATTTATCTTCAAGTTGAGTTTTCTACATTATTTTTAATGCTTTCAATTATATGTGTCTAGTTCTATGTGTAGAAAATTATAAATTGCATGTGAGATAGGAATATACTTACATAGTTTTGTGTAGTCTTGTTGGAGATCCATAAAACTTAATGAATTATTGATTGTTGTAATTCACATAGGAATATAGTGGGTTAACAATTGATGATATTTTCATTACACATTGGGAGATGCTAGTGGATAATTTAGGAATTTTCGACTATCACTTGGAAATTAAATTGAAATTGATGAGATAAATTATTCAATTCGAATTAATTATGGTGAAATCATAACCCTAGACTTTTAGTTATTGAATTTCATCATTAGTTGATTTTGATTATTTATTTAGTTTAGTTAGATTTTGTTAATAATTATAAACATCAACATTGACTTTTATTTATTTAAATAAAATTAGAGTTAACATAATTTTGCTAATTAATAATTCAACAATTCTCATGGAAAAGATAATTTATTCATCACTTTATTACTTGTATACGATAACGCACTTGTGTTTATGAATTTTCGCAATAATAGTTACTATGAATATTTTAGATTTAAGATAAACACCCCTATGTATTAAATTTTATAACTCCTATCTCTGTTTTTCTTTTGGAATATCTCAAATTAAGTTTTTTTATTTTCTAAAATAATATTTTTTCTAAAATTACCCTTTCACTTAAAATAAATATATGGTTTTAATAAAGTCTAACTACTACTTTTGAGAATAAAATTACAAAGATGCTTATAACATTTTCTATAAAACTTCGAGTTGATGAATTTATAATTTTGAGATGGAGAGAATACATGTTACTCTGAATTAAATTCAACAATACATGTCTTTTTTTTTTTATGGGCAGCAAATGGTATTATTTTTTAATAGAAAAAAGATAATTGTTCTTCGTAAATGCATGCCTTCATTTATTGTAAGGTATATTTGATGAGAAATTAAATTTGTGAAAGTTTGAGGACATAAAACTCTGCAATTTTAATTTTCTTATCATTAACTGTTAGGTGTATTTTTCTTCTTCTTATTTTGCATGTTATATAGTTTTTTTTATAGAATAAACATTAAAAATGATTTAGGCCAAAAGTGGGAACGCAGACAAAAGTACAAAGAGAATTAAAAATACATTAAAAAAAAGGAGCTCGGGAGTATGCAAATATAATTACGCAACAATATATATGTAGTAATGATTAGGATATTCTAAAAATATTTTCCTTACATGACATTTCATCTTCCCAAAGGTAGTTTAGCTTCAATGCACGATTTAGCATATGCCAAAAGCTAAGGCTTTGTTTGGTTTTGTTTTTTTGTATTTTGGGGAATGTATTTTGAAATAATGTATACATTAAGAAAAAAAATATATTACAAAACGTGGTTTATATTTGATTATATTCTATTAGAATAAAAAATGAAAAGAAAAAATGAAACAAAACACAACCTAAACAACTTGTCGGCTACTTTGTGAGCAATTTGTGGCCTAATTAAAAGGAATAAGTTTTCCAATTTAATCGGAAGGCACTTCCTACGAGGTAAATGATTTAGACCACAGCTCAACAAATAAGGCCAACACGACATCTGACATGGACAACAACATGGTATCCGACTTAGTAGGTCAAGCCCAACATGTGAGCTGTCATTGACAATAACATTGCTCCTGACGTGGCTGATGACATGACAACAATATGGCCTTTAACTTTGCGTGTCTCACACATGACTTGGACAATAGCATGGCTTCTTCTTCAGCATGTGCTCTCAAACACGTCTGTCCGATGTGGCAGACAATGGGGACCACAATTTGCCATCAAACTCAACAAGACATTCAACATCGCCGATGACATGGATAACATCATCCATCAAACCCAGCAGGGACACGTATGTGGTGGATGACTTGAGGACATCATCAAATCTGATTAAGCAACGTCTTTGGCGTGGTTGATGATTGGCCATCCAGATGTCATTTCACTTAGCAAGACATCCAACGTAGACGATGACATGGTAAACATGGCATCTGACTTAGTGAGGACTTAAACATTATTGCCATCGTGGCATATGCCTTAGCAAATGATTCCTATGACACTAATGATGTCACCAGCCAACTAGATATCTGACTCAACAGGTTTGTCATATGTGGCAGGTGACCTATGCACATGCGGTCTTTGTGAGGTAAGGTGTGGGATGATCGAAAAAGGAGTCCAAGGTGAAGGTACGTCCGATGAAGCCTCACCCCGAATCATCAGGCGTAGCTATGGCCCAGAAATGTAGGATGTGGGTGGAAATGATAATCTAACTCTAGTAACGCCTAGAGTACTTCAGTTCCGGGTGGCGGAAGCTTCATCAGTGAATTTGGATCCAAAATTTGGAGTTAGGGTATTGGCCAACTCACCATGGAGTAGTAACTTGTTTGATAACCACTGTTATGGACACGACTTTGCAAAGAAGAGAGCCAATCCATTGCCGTGGGAAGTGCCTGAGAGACACCCCCACCATGAAAAATCAGAGGAGAGTCATACTGGGGAATGCCGGAGCAAGACGCCGGTGATCCTTCCCGATGTATTTGAAAATTTGATGGATCTGCACAATGAGCTTAAGGAAATGAAAATAAAGATAGTTGGGAAGAGTTTGGTCCCAATGAGGGGAATTCTTTTCACTGAAGAAGTAACGATGGATGACTTGTTTGCTAATTTTAGGTCATTGAATTATGAATATGATGGCACTACATGTTAGAGTAGTGCCCGACGTGCTAATTATTATGGCCGTTCTTATACTCTTGCGAATTATTCTTATTTATATTAATATCATTTAAATAGCAATCTTTATCTTAAATTCATCATAAGAATTAGATAAAGTCCTTAGATCACACATAGTTATGGGGCATGGTTGCGCATATGATGGTGATCGTAGAATATGCTTCTAAGGCTGTGATATTAAAATGTTCCAAGTTAAGGATTAATGAGATGGACATCATTAATCCCATTGAAACTTGCGCATACGATGCAGGCTCGAAAGGAGGATGCCTCATTCCATAGGTATTGGTGTGGAGGCACTAGTGCATGTATGCGGGTGCTTGTTGGGAACAAGTACACTGAACAACCCCACCTGAAAATTCCCAATTGGAAATATTCTATTTTTGAATGGGAATTTTCTCGTTACGATAGTCCAAGAATTAGTCCTTGGACTTGAGGCACCATGGTAACTTTGTGCATGACATGTTGTACTTTGATATATTTTCCGATTGCATGACAATTACAAATATATTGGGTGTAACATCTTCATGTATGGAGATTAATGAGTGACCAACAAAGGATCCGTCACCTATCTAGATGAATAGGTGAATCTCCTATGTGTTCCACTGTACTTGACTCTAAAATCCTTGGCCAAGGTTGAATGAAAATTAGACGTGGGGTTTTCTAATTATTTATCATCGAGTCAAGCTACTAGGAATGGAAACATAGTTATTGAGTTAATAGGGTTTCGACTCAATATCCATGCCCTAGGCTCAATCGGGAGATTAGATGACAGAAGGACTGTACTTGCATGTTATTCGTAATTGAAATAGGTTCGCACATTCACCTTAGACTAGAAGTCATGATGCATTGCTAGATGCTTCCCATGTCTTGTGGGTTCTTGGAATTAATGAGTTAATTCAAGAGAATTAATTAATAAGAATAATTAATTGTTCTACTAAGTCACAAGAGTTGTGAGCCCACGACTAGTTTAAAGTGAACCTAAGGGGTCACACGCAAAAGTTGGACAAATCTATTTCTAATCCAGAAATTAATCCAAGTATTGGATTAAATTAATTAATATAATTAATTAATAGGGTTAAATTAATTCAAGTATGGAATTAATTCAATTAATTAATTAGATTAATTGATTGGACCTAATTAGATTAAAAAGCCCAATTGGAACATTTAATTAATTGATTAGATCAATTAAGTAAGATGAGGCTAATTAATTAAATAAATTAATTTAATTGATTCAATCAATTAAAATAGAGCCTAATTGATTGAATCAATTAAAATAGAGGCTAATTGATTACTTAGGTGTAGGCCCATTAGGTGTGGACTTGTAAAATTGGATTGGGAATCCAATTTCTAAAGGAAGTTAAATTGGGAATTCAATTTCTATGAGGTAATAAGGAAAAATGAAAGTCCTTATGGGATAAGGAAACTTACCAAAAGAGTTGGGGATAAAAAAGAAAGAAGAGTCATATATAGAAAGAACTTGTGATAGTCTTGATTGACAATCTATTTGGATATTTTTATGAGAATTTTAATTGCAGATTTTTGTGAAGAAAAATAGTTTTCTTTCATCCTAAAAAATTCATCTTTTTTTTTTTCTTTCAATCTTCAAAAGTTCACCAACCTTTTATCTAGTTTAATTGTTGATTTAATTGTTGAATTAAGAATTAAATTAAACACCTAAAACACTAATTGTTAGTGTGTTCTTGTTCCAAACAAAATCATTTTGGGATATAATTATCGAATCGAAAACTACTAGCATAGGATTCGGTTGCGAGTGAACATCCAAGGTGTGGATACCGTTAGAGGGATAACATTTGGGATCCTAGAAGCGAATCAAATTTCAATCAAAGGGGTTTTGAATTGAAGAATATGGAGATACTTTCAAGAAGGGATAACGATTTGAATCGTTTCAATCCATACTTCAGCCGGAATGCAAATCAAGATAAGAGTTTTTGAAACTTTCTTACTTTAACTATCAGAAAATGCACAACTGAGTAATCGCGAAAGGGTTTTGAAATTCGTTTTAATTACATGTGATGTAATGTATATTTATGTTTTTAAAAAATTTTAAATTCCGCTGCGTATACGTTTTCCGAGATCGCACAAACCCAACACTACATACCCATGAGAGCATCTGTGTCGGTTCAAAAATTCAGCTCTCTTACACAAATACTTCGACGGGGTAAAATACACAGTGTTTCTGACCACCTTATCCAAATCAACTCACTACTGGTTCAGTCAACTACCTCCAAATTCGATCCATTCATTTGAAGGATTCAACTCTTCCTTTTTATATCAGTTTGCAAGTTCTAGAAAACGTCTCTAACTTTGTTTAGTATGAAGTAGAAAAACAACAAGTCGCTACGAAGCTATATAAAGAGATTTACATCAACTGCTTTGGAGGTACTTTCAGCCACTCAGGAGGTGCTCTCTAATGTGCTGGCTCAGGGTTTGTAGGATGGAGGAGTTTTGACGACCTTCTAGCTCGGCCTGAAAAGTACATTAACATAGAGGAAACCCAGATGATGAAGAAAGAGGAATCTGGTGACAAAAGAAAGGATAGGAGGGAACCAACCAAGGAAGTAGGGGGATTTGTTAAAAAACCAAAACTTGATGAACGATCTTGGCTCGTGTCTATGCCAGGAGAGCCTAGGAAATTCACTCCTCTTATAGCGCCTAGAGTGCAGATCTTGATGGTAATCGCAAGGTACAAAGGATTGAGATGGCCTAACAATTACTAGTCAACCCAACACCCACCAAGCCCATTACAAAAAAAGTTCAACGGTGGTGAAGTAATAGAATGCAATTGAATAACTGAACGCCCCCGTGGTTGAAATTGCCTAACTTTATCTCAACTATCTATTGCTACTGCCTAAGATTTTTTCTTTTAATCTAAAGCAACCATTTTTCCTTCGTTTTCCCCAACTAGAGATCACGTACTCATGCTCACATATACTTATTTCGCCTAAGGAGCGAATATTTTATTTTATTTTATAGTTTCGGAGGTCTGTTCTTTCCATATTTTGGTGATTAATTATGGATTCTGATCACAGGGAAGGTAAAAGAAAATGATGAGGAGTGAGAAAAAAGGGTCTCAGTTGGGGACGAGGGGCAGCCAATCTATCCGTGGTTTCCATTGTGATTCTAATAAATGGCTTATGGGCTTCATTTTCGGTGAGTTTTGTGAAAATTGTTTATTTTTTCACTAACACACTGTGGTTTTGAACTCTACAATCTGATTCTCTGATTAAATTTAGAGAGCAGTCCCAAATTATGATATTGTCTCATTTTGTTACAATTTCTTTGGAAAGTGGGATGATATATATATGTGTGTGTGTATATATATTATATAAGATAGGAAAGCCAAGGAAGCAGTCACTTAATATGATATAAAAGTATTCTGATTGTTTGTTTATGCAGCTACAACTCTGATAATTTCCCTATTTGATCTTTTTAAGGCTCAAGATCATTACCCAATATCCATTTTTTTTGTAAATTTATTTAGTTCCTGCAGTTAGAGCCATCCTACTAATTGTCATGCAACATTTTATGGTTTTTGGTGTATAATTTTCTTCAATTCATTTTCGAAAAAAAATAAATTAAAAAAGCTATATTTCACTATGGATTCCAATTTGGCTTTTGGATTATTGGATTGTTTAAGGTCTTAACCAGTTTGTTTTAGAAGACCAATAGCATCCAAAAGAAGTATAAGGATTCTTAAAGCCAACTTCTGTTTCAATCTTGTCTTTTATCAAGCAATGAACTCGCTTATCTTGGGTCCATTTCTTGAGAGTCTTTTGACTATCCAAAATGTACTTTCCTCCAACTATACACCACGAGTATTGGTAAGTAAGTCATATGAGTTCTATAGATCTCTATCACTAGTTTTTTCTTGGTAAATTCTGTATCTAGACCTGTATTGGTCTTTATTGTTTAATCGTCTCTGATCTGAGTCCCCATTAATTTTAGCACATTCCTTGTGATAGGAAAGACGCCTTCTCTCACCTATCAAATTCTTGGGCATCTTAAAACTTGGTGATCCATTTAGTTGGAGGGACATTTTTGGGACAATGATTGCATTGGTTGGGATGATTCTCTAAATGTATTATTGCACTCTTGAGAATCAGAAAAAAGCTGAAGAAGTGTGCCTAAGGCTAGGCCGACTCTTACACACAAATTCTAAGTGTACGACAAGAAAGTAGTTGATTGGGCAGTTAAGAAGCATGGCATGTAGTACTAATATGGTAATGGGTCTGATAATATTTTGAGTAGTTAAGAATGTTCTCAGGGGATGGAAGTGTGCCTGAGCAATCAAGTTAGGAATGGATTGCTTTATATAGATCTTGGCCATTGCAGCAACTTTGTCACCTTGACCTAACCATAAATGAAAAGGTCCATGTTTGGCCACAAGAAAGGGATTGGAAAGGCTGCAACAAAGAGCAGAAAGCAAGTTTGGGTCAAGATTGCCCATCTCTTTGCTCCACAAGCTTCATAACAAATTGATTCCATCCCCATATCCAGCAACATATTCTGCTTTTTGAGGATAGAATAACCTGTTACGTGGGAAAAGCTGGTATAATAAATGCTATACCTAGTGATAGTATTTTAGATATGTATTCTACTACACATCTTATACACACCTATATATGTGTGTGTAAATATATAATAAGATGTATAATCAGTATATATCATTAGATGTAGCACCTACAAGATCAGGAAAAACTAATAGTCCCCTAAGATGGCCTTAGAAAAGCATAGAGATGAAGGATTTTGAACACATGATCAAGCTTCTTGTAATTTTTGGGCATGCAATTTTGGCCAATGATATTCAGCTTCTATGCAACCTGAATCGAATTAATATTTAATTAGACAACAAAATTGAAGATTCTTTCAATTGTTGACTGAACGATGGTGGGAAAGTTGATTCTGACTTGACTCTAACCTTGAGATGCAGTTACCAAGAAGTTGACTATATGACTAGTTAAAATACGTTCGCTGCATGTAAAAATATATGCATAAATGGATTGATGATGAAAATACTATGAAAAATGATGCTTTTTTTTTTAAACTTAATTTCTTGTTACCATCATGTAGCGTTTTCCAAGTTCAAACATTTTTTAACAAAGTTCTAGTCATAATCTAAATAAATAATGTTATGTTATGACAATTTCATTTGCAATGAATATGATTAATAAAGAGAATAATGTCGTTAAGGTCATTACATGATTTTATAAATTTGATTTAAAAGATATATAACATAAACATGGAATGAATGAAAAAAAAATTGATCCATATAAATGATTGAATAAAATATTTAAATAACTAAAGCTATTGAATATTCAAAACCTGTTATAGTTCTTACTCTATAAGCTATAATTGTTTGAATTCATGGTTGTATGGTTCTTCTCTTATTTGACCATGACATATGTTCTCTATTTATTTGGTTTAATGAATTTTTTTGCGTTTTTATTCTTGAACTTTCATGTCTTTTCTCCCTCATAATTTGGATATTGATGTCATATTCCTTTCTTCTTTTTAACCATTGAAATTTTGACAATGAAAGAAAGTTATGAACAAAAGAACATTAACATTTTCTTAATCTTTGTTCTTATCTAGTTTACATTTAAGTTTTTGGAATTTTAAATCATTATAAAATTTCTAAGTAAAGATTCATTAAGATAAAAGTTGAAACAATAAACGAGTCCACTTGGTCATAGAATTCCTTAAACTATTAAATCTTTTAGATTAATGCCAGTCTTGAGGATCAAATAGGTATAAAAAAATTTGTATTGATTTTTGCAGCCCAACAGTCCATATACGCTACTGAATTTGGAATTGGGAATACGAGTTTATCAAAATATGTGAAACTCAAGAAATTGGAATCTATGATTGATGAGGATTTTTTTTTTTTTTTGCAAATATTTGTTCAAGATTTATTAATGATTTTAGAAAAATACAGATTATCTTAATATATAAGTGTGTGTGTGTGCCTCAATAAACAACATTAATGTGCATGCTTTATATGTAAAGATCATTTTCTTAACTTAAAAAGGAAAGTAAAAATATTATAAAAGAGACTCTTCCTAACCAAAGTAATATTCAGTTGAAAGCAAATTCGTTTTATATTATTTTCTTTTGAAAGGAATTTTTGAAGAATGAATTATGAAATAATCAATTCAAATTAATTAATTTATGAAATTCTATTCATTTATCTTTCGCAAATTCATTATTCTTGAATAATTAATTTGAAAATGTGAAAGAGGTCAAACTTTTTAGAAGTCCACTAAAATTTTCACTTATTCAAATATACTTCGTAGTGATTTATTAGATTTAATTATTTTAACTAACCATTTCGTACTATTTAAAATTAATTGTATTGCATAGAATTTTATGTAAAAATTACAAAATTAATAACTTAGATATACTAACCCATGATAAATGGATTACTCATAGTTAAAGAAACACCTATTTTGTAAGTTCAAATTAAATACATGCACAATATATATACATATATTTGGTGTGTGTACAAATGCACGTATAACATTCCAAAAAAATTACTAAAATATTTCAAAAGAATTAGCACACATCGAAATAATGACTAAATATGCAAACCAAGTTAATTGCTGAAAAATAAATGATCGAAAGATCAAAATGAAACAAAGTAAAAGTTATTAAATTCATTTCGGATTTAATGTAAAAACACTTCCCAAAAAGATATTACTGCATAAGGTGTTGCAAAGAAATATATATTACTAATAAATTGAATAATACAGGCTGATGATTAATAAGGAAATCTTTTAAACTATTTGTAATGACAAATAATTTTATCAATCAATGTACTATCCATAATTAATCAAAAGAAAAGTTAAAAAACAAGATTTATTTTCAATTTGCCCATTTTACCATCCTCAATTAAGAGAGTGCAATTTCCATATGCTTTTACATCATCTTGCCCCTCAATTTTTTCAAAATATTTCAATCATCAAATTTCTTGAATATTATATTTTTATATGATTTTTAACATATTAGCTAGTTGTCCTGAAATCAAACGTTTCTAATACGATTTTACTTTTTAAGGACACAAGTCATATATGATTAGTATTGAAATTTTGCTAATGGGGAATCATGAAAATATTATATTATCTTCATTCTTTGTAGTTCACAGGTTTGGAAAAATATAGTGAGGGCCTAAATGATTAGCCCATATCCCACTGTCAACATCCTCAAATGGTTTTCCTTCACTAATTCGCTTCTGATGATCGACGCTCGGTTACCCTTTCCTTTGCTTTCATTGCCTGCAAGAGCCAATACTGAAATTTCATCTTCACCAACCATGATCTGATATGTAAGCAAATATGCAAAAATATGAATGACATATTTAGATAAATAAATAAGTGAATTGAGTATATCTATACGCAACGGATTTTCGATCACATATTTTGAATCAAGCTCGTTTACAAGCTTATTTGAATCGAACCACGAGCATGTAGTCAAGACTCCATATTTGAATCAATCACGAGCATGCCTTTTTTCGGTTGTGATGGATAATTACTAAAGTTATCCACTCAATTACACACCTCATATCATTGGAACCCATAGTGATGGTCCAATAAAGACATAGAGAGAAAAAGATAGGGAGGAAAATGGATATGGAGAGAGTTTTTCTTCCAGAAGAATATGATTTCACTCACAATTTCTTTTTGAATGGGGATAAGAGACATACATACTTACTCAAAGATAATTTCAATCAAACTAGAAAACTCAATCTCAATCAAATTGTAGAGATAACATTCAACTCAAATATGGATGCCAATTGGGTAAATGATCCTAAACACGATCTAATTTTTAATATTTTTCACTCATATATATTTGACTCGATCTCCTTGATCTCATCATTGTACAATTTCTCAATATCATGATATTCCCTTTATATAGGAAATGAGGTATTCAACAAAGCGAGAAATGATAGGTGAGGAGAGTTATATTAAATCATCACCAAACTAAAATAACCTTGTAACTCAATAGCTCGATGTGTACCCTAAATCAAGTGGTCGCACCCAATCAAACATCTTTAGATCCCTTAATAAAATAAGTAGAGCATGCTCAACTCACTCAAATATGTATCTATGTTCATGACTAGTCAAACACATTTCGATATAGTCGCTCGGATTATGAACCATAAACATAAGTGTGTTACCAACTTAGTTCTTCCTCGACCTTTCATGCCAATCAGCTTGGTCTTGACAGTTTTCCTCGACATGCTCCGACAGACCAAATTTGCTTGGCCATTGGATAGATGCTAAAGTAGTATCATCAAACTTACACTTCATGATATGATTTAAAGTCCTAAAGGGTACCAAAAATAATATAGGGGTTTCCAACTTCAAACATTTTTAACAAAGTTCTAATCATAATCTAAATAAATAATGTTCTGTTATGACGTAATGTCATTAAGATCATTACATGACTTATAACTTTGATTTAAAAGCTATATAACATCATCATGGAATGAATGAGAAAAGAAATTGATCCACACAAATAATTGGATAAAGTACTTAAATAATTAATGCTATTGAATATTCAAACCTAAGTAATAGTTTAACTACGTAAATTCTAACTCTATAGACTATAATTATTTTAATTCGAGGTTGTATAGTTCTTCTCTTTGTTGACCATGGCAGCTCTATTTATTTGGTGTGATGAAATCTTTTGCGTTTTTATTCTTGAACTTTCATGTCTCTTCTCCCTCACTCATAATTTGTATATTGATGTCATATTCCTTCTTCTTCTATTTAATCAATGAAAGTTTGACAATGTAATAAAGTTATGAACAAAAGAACATTTTCTTAATCTTCTTTTATCTAGTTTACAATTAAGTTTTCAGAATTTAAAATCATTACAAAATTTTAAAGTGAAGATTCATTAAGATAACAAAAAACGAGTCCACTTGCTAATTCCGTACACTCTTAAATCTTTCAAATTAATGCCAGTTTTGAGCATCAAATAGATAGAAAAAAATTTGTATTGATTTTTGCGGCCCAACAGGAGTTCATATATACTACTGGATTTGGAATTACTATAAGAGTATATGTGAAATTCAAGGAATTGGAATCTAAGATTGATTGAGGATTTTATTTTTTTTTATTTGCAAATATTCGTTCAATATTTATTACAGACCGTCCCTCGATGTTCGCTTCCTATATGGACTTGTCATCCGATCTTATGATAAATATATATTTTAATATATTTTTATATTAAATTTTATATATTTTATTCTTGTTAATATTATTATTTAATTAATATTTTGTATTAAAACATCAATGAATAAAAAGAAATAAAAAATAATCAAAATAAAATTAAAAAAGATAATACATTTTGCAAGTAAGGTGAGAGATGATATTTCATTAGATCAAATAAACATCACAATTAGAAGAAAATGACTATTATGGCCTAAGTTCAACACGTGCAGATCAAAATATATGCAATAAATTACTTACATTTTGCAAGTGATTGTTGGACCTGCATTAAATTCAAAATAAACATATTTCTATAATTGTGCACTTTCAGTATTTTGGGCATAATTTCATGTTCAAAAGTCGTATGAACCTAAGTTTTACTTCATTTAAAACCTAAAAGATAGAATTACAACTTTGCTATTGAAAACTCAGCCCAATTCAGCTTTAATTATAGGAGAAAATTCATTCAAGTGTGTGTATTGGAAAAAACTTATTTATGCTGACATATTTTCTTAAATCAAACATAACTTTCTCTCTAATGGTTGGAATTAGGTAATTCAAGTTGAAAAATGAGCTATCAGACAAATATACAGTTTTCATATTAATCACTTTTCCAAAATTAGCTAATTTTATGAAAAAAAATGTATGACAAATTCGAATCTAAAAAGGACATGTAGATTTAGAGCATATTTAAAGTAAATTTGGAGTGCATTTGGAATGAAGTTGGACATACCAATTTAGGTACTCATTTACTATAAATAGAGCTTCTTGGATGCCATTCATGATACAAAAAAACCTTTAGAGGGGGAGATAAAGTTTTATTATTGTTTTTCTTTATATTAAGTTTTCTAATAATAATAGAAATGTATTATCTAGTTTTTCTTCTATTTTTAGTCTTTTATACTTTTATATTATCTTTTTAAATTTTATTTAGTTGAGGAGAAATGGTGAACCTCTTGATAGAGGAAGATGAACGGTTATAAATGTGCATAATATTCAGATGTGTTGTATTATTATTTTAATTTTTGATTGAAACCATCATTATTTTGTGGTGATTCTTGATTTATGTATCACCAATGACACAACAAATATTATGGTTCATTTAGTTTATTATATGATTCTACTATACCGACTGCTAACGTAAAATGTTAATTTGTTGTAAATAAATGTGTGTATAGATACTTAATCCCGTAAATAAGTGTTAGCGTTAAAACTCTTCTTGTTTTGTGGCGATTCATAATTTATGTATCACCAATGGCACAACAAATATTTGGATTTATTTAACTTATTATATGGTTCTACTGCACTAACTACTAACATAAAACATTGATTTGTTGCAGACAAATGTGTGCGTAAATACTTAATCTCATAAATTAGTATTGGTGTTAAAACCTTTCCTGTTTAGTGGTGATTTTTTATTTTTGTATCATCAATGACACAATAAATACTTGAATTCATTTAACTTATTGTATAATTCTATTATATTGACTGCTAAATTGAAACTTTGATTTGTTATAAATAAAGGTGTGTATAAATATTTGATACCATAAACAGGTATTGGTGTTAAAATATAATTTGCAAATAATAAGATATATCATGATTACCTTAATACATGAACTATTTGATAACATTTTCTTATTAGAATATTCATTATGTATGAATCCCAACACTGACATTTAAAAGAGGTAAAATAAATAAATAATTATTCCTCTATCTAAAACTCAATACTGGATCTCTAATTTTCAATACTTTTATTATTTTAATTTATTAGTTATAGCATAACCAAAGTAACATTTAGTTGAAAGCCTATTCGTTTTATATTATTTTCTTTTGAAAGGAATTTTTGAAGAATGAATTATGAAATAATCAGATTAAATTAACTAATTTATGAAATGCTATTCATTTATCATTTGCAAATTCATTATTCTTGTATAATTAATTTGAAAACGTTAAAGAGGTCAAACTTTTTAGAAGTCCACTAAAATCTTCACTTATTCAAACATACTTCTGTAGTGATTTATTAGATTTAATTATTTTAACTAATCATTTCGTATTATTTAAAATTAATTGTATTGCATAGAATTTTATGTAAAAATTATTAAATTAATAACTTAGATATACTAATCCCATGATAAATGGATTACTAATAGTTAAAGAAACACCTATTTTGTAAGTTCAATTAAATACAGGCATAGTATATATACATATATTTCGTGTGTGTACAAAGGCACGTATACCATTCCAAAAAAACACTAAAATATTTCAATAGAATTAGCACACATCGAATTAATGACTAAATATGCACACCAAGTTAACTGCTGAAAAATAAATGATTGAAAGATAAAAATGAAACAAAGTAGAAGTTAATAAATTCACTTTGGATTGAATCTAAAAACACTTCCCAAGAAGATATTATTGTATAAGGTGTTGCAAAGAAATATATATTACTAAAATGAATAATTACACGTACAGGCTGATGATTAATCAGGAAATCTTTTAAACTATTTGTAATGACAAGTAATTTTATCAATCAATCTACTATCCATTATTAATCAAAAGAAAAGTTAAAAAACAAGATTTATTTTCAATTTGCCCATTTTACCATCCTCAATTAAGAGAGTGCAATTTCCATATGCTTTTACATCATCTTGCCCCTCAATTTTTTCAAAATATTTCAATCACCTAATTTCTTGAATATTTTTTATTGTTATATGATTTTTAACATATTAGCTAGTTGTCCAGAAATCAAACGTTTCTAATACGATTTTACTTTTTAAGGACACAAGTCATATATGATTAGTATTGAAATTTTGCTAATGGGGAATCATGAAAATATTATATTATCTTCATTCTTTGTAGTTCACAGGTTTGGAAAAAGATAGTGAGGGCCTAAATGATTAGCCCACATTCCACTGTCAACATCCTCAAATGGTTTTCCTTCACTAATTCGCTTCTGATGATCGACGCTCGGTTACCCTTTCCTTTGCTTTCATTGCCTGCAAGAACCAATACTGAAATTTCATCTTCACCAACCATGATCTATGTAAGCAAATATGCAAAAATATGAATGAGATATTTAGATAAATAAATAAGTGAATTGAGTATATCTATACGCAACATATTTTCGATCACATATTTCGAATTAAGCTCATTTACAAGCTTATTTGAATCGAACCACGAGCATGTATTCAAGACTCCATACTTGAATCAATCACGAGCATGTGATGGATAACTACTAAAGTTATCCACTCAATTACACACCTCATATTCTTGGAACCCATAGTGATGGTCCAATGAAGACATAGAGAGAAAAAGATAAGAGAGGAAAATGGATTTGGAGAGAGTTTTTCTTCCAAAAGAATATGATTTCACTCACATTTTCTTTTTGGATGGGGATAAGAGACATACATACTTACTCAAAGATAATCTCAATCAAACTAGAAAACTCAATACCAATCAAATTGTAGAGATAACATTCAACTCAAATATGGATGCCAATTGGGTCAAGGATCCTAAACACGATCCAATTTTTAATATCTCTCACTCATATATATTTGACTCGATCTCCTTGATCTCATCATTGTACAATTTCTCAATATCATGATATTCCCTTTATATAGGAAATGAGGTATTCAACAAAGCGAGAAATGATAGGTGAGGAGAGTTATATTAAATCATCACCAAACTAAAATAACCTTGCAACTCAATAGCTCAATGTGTACCCTAAACCAGGTGGTCGCACCCAATCAAACATCTTTAGATCCCTTAATAAAATAAGTAGAGCATGCTCAACTCACTCAAATATGTATCTATGTTCATGACTAGTCAAACACATTTCGATATAGTCGCTCGGATTATGAACCATAAACATAAGTGCGTTACCAACTTAGTTCTTCCTCGACCTTTCATGCCAATCAGCTTGGTCTTGATAGTTTTTCTCAACATGCTCCGACAAACCAAATCATGCTTGGCCATTGGATACATGATAAAGTAGTATCATCAAACTTACACTTCATGACATGATTTAAAGTCCTAAAGGGTACCAAAAATAATATAGGCTCGCACAGTGACGAAGTAGGGACTAATTTAGTCAATTCCTATAGGATGTCGTCTCAAAACACACGTAGTATGAATACATGCTATGATGGAGCTCCCGCTCAATTAGGCACGCCACCTCTTAACATCATGAATTTAAATCTAGTCAATCTCTAATCGCCTGACCTACACACCACTAGGAGTCTCTCTAAATTTTCTTCTAGCAATTTGCACGTTCAGTTACAAACAGACTTATTATGAAGTTTGGACATACTTTATAATCGATCAATTCTGATCTGATCTTAGCCTCCAAGCTAAGGTGATTCTTATTCCTCACTACTCCAAACGCAAAGGCGATCATTCACAAATCTCAGTTATGCAATACAATCTTTTAAGTCTCATCCTGCTCACTCTCATAACGCCAGGACGATTGCTCGTAAGAGGGGGCCAATCAAAGTCTGGTGACAACTCATAAATCCCGTACCATGCACATAATGAGAATACAAATATATCTCATTAATTACAACATATTTTTAACGGACACAAAAATCAAATTCTACGTAATCCCATGCTACTCACAGGCCTTTGAAGCATATCTCTATACAAAGATAAATGATAAGCGATCACACTGCTCGTAAAAATATGCATGAGAAGCAACGACTGAAATAAGTATGCTTAGTCCTCCATCAATATTTGGCGCCCAAAGCATACACCAAAATAACTTTATTATCACAAAGACAACAACAGTCTCACAAATGTGCGCAAAATGTGCATCATTTCAAGATACTAGATTGCCTCCAACAAATTTCAAACCATTCTATTAAGATATCTAAGTATCCACCTGGCAGCATTACAATATGTGTGTAGGGATCACTTTGATATTTACTCACTAATAATCTAATTGTCAAGCACAGTACTAGGCCAGTGCACATCAAACTTTCTACAACACTTGTATAATACTAGCTAGCATTTCTTTTTTTCTTCCATTTTAAGACATTTTAATTTAACTAAGAGTATAATCTTTGATCATGAAGTGTCAATATGATTATTGAGATGCACACAAAATCTTGGTATCACAACACCAAGTATATATCCACTTCTCCTATGTCCATTCCAAATGTAAAGGACACCCACTACTAAGTGGTGACACCTCTATATCCTTTCTAATCATCATATTATTGCCATATTCAGTAAGAACCAAATTCTCTTATTTATGTCGATATATATTCAGTGATCTTATTAGACCATCGTAAGTCTATCAGAGTGATAGCTCGATGAAATCAATAATGCCACAATTTGAACGATAATTCAAGTTACAAATAGAGCTTTTTGAGCAACAAGCTTTGTGCTCTTCCCTACTTCTTGAACTTATTAAGCGATTTACATAGATCTCCTTGTCCACTCCTCATTCATATATGTCAACTTAATTGTACAAGAACCTAGATGAAAGTGGCAATAATTGATAGCAATTGGCGAATTGAGGTAATCTCCCCACTTAAGGAGAACATCTCAAAAAATTAACACTCTTTTATTAAGCGTAAAAGTTTCACCCTTAGTCGAGCTATACCCCTATCAATCAACACATCTACTTTACACTTGACTTTTGGAAACCACGTGTTTCTAATAGTCTTGCACCTATACTGAAGATTAACTAGCTCTTAGATTTTATTTTTAGTCATTAGGCTCATCTTTTTCTTCATAATAGTTATTCCCTTAAAGCATCAAGTGAAATTAAAAGTCTAAAGTAACTTATCAATATCCACAAAAGTAGACATGAAGGATATACACTCAATCTCATATAGACGTGGGAAACTTTCTCATGTTCACTCCTTCTTACTTATGGAACTTGAGAGTCCTTTTTCATGTGAGACACTCTCACCGACTTTGGGTCACTCCCACTATCTCAACGACTATTGGATGACTTTAAAATATATCATACTCGCTGAAAAATTGAGCTCTTCCTCAAGGATCTTGCAACTCATATAGCGCAATATTTCATTTGACTCTCATATGCTTGTAAATCCTCATTGAGAAAATCTACATAGTGCAACATAATTTCTATCATTTCTCTGTCAAGGTGTTCATCATCTTGAGAACACACTTTTTTGAACTTACATGGGCACATACCTATTAATTTAGGCTTGTTGCCATGTTAAAAGTTCATATAAGGTTGGAGAATTATCTTGGAAGCATATTTTTTATTATGTAGGTTTCAATCAAGATTGCACCATCCCAATTGAGATACACATCAATTTGCTCCATCATAATTCTAGTCATTTGATTCATTCATCTTCACAAGCTCATTTAGTTGCGAAATGTTTAGAATCACCCTTCAAATTATAATTCCATTTTCCTCACACATGTGTACAAACTAATTAGACATGTTATTCTCACTTCCTTTTAGTATATTGAACTTCAATGTTCATACTCCCTATGGTTCTATATCTCTATCAAGAATCGCTCTAAACAATTTGGCGCTTCAAATTAGTAAGAGTAGGAGTGTACTAATTATAGCGCGAGTAGTAAATAAAGAAAAATAAAATACACTATCCAGTATCTAGCAAGTTTTTCCCACTAGAAAAACTTGTGCATAGGGATGTTAATCTTAGCAAATTAGCCAATAACGCCTCCTCCAGCTAATACAACCATCATCCTAACCTCGCATGACATGATAAATTAAAAAAATATCAATGGAAGAAATACAAGAAATAATATCTTAAGTTAATCACATCACAAAGAAAAGTAACCTATATTGTAAAGGTCTTTTACATGAAAAATGGACAAATCTACTCACTCAACCAATATCTTATAAGCACATCAATTCAATGGACTATTTCAAATCTAGTGTCTTTTGTACATCTCCAAAGGAGTAGCTCACACCAATTGTTGAGCTTGCAAAATAGCTTATACCTTTTGCTGAGCTTGAGGTGGTCTCTTGTGCGCCATTTAAACAAACATGGTTGCACAATACTCAATAATAGTCTGCTCAATCTCCAATCACATGTTATATGTCACCAACTTCTACTATCTATCTAAGGAGAGAATTCAGAACATTAGCGAATGAGAGAGCTTTAAGTAGTCAAACTTCATCTCAATATAATTACGAGTGAAATGACCAATTTTATCATTGCACTTGACATTTGTTGGCTCTTAGTTGCCTCTATTGTTAAGGTAACATATCTTGTCACTTTATTTGATCAATTTATCATTTTAGTTTTAACTTTTGCTCTCATCAAGTTATACTTTACTTGTTCCAACATTCACCCCAATTGGTTTATATTGATAGCATTAGCGATAAGTGCAACTACTCATGCATGTTCAGACTCTCAACAATTAGCCTCAAGTTAGGCAATTTTGTCGATTATTTAATCTAGTAAAAGAGAACACAAAATATAAATTTTGATAAATTAGCTCAAACAACGACTTATGGATAACTAGTACCTTTTACTAATGAGCGAGCTCATATCACAAAATAGAGTTCAAACTCTTTGAATTAATTCTCGCATTTGCAGCTTAAACAAATTAAAGCATAAGCTTTATTCTTGATTCATGCATTATTGTCAGTGTCTAAATCACGACAATATTGAGCAACTTAAAGTTTTGCATTTGTGGCTTAAATAAATTAAAACACAAACATTACTCTTAGTCCACAAGCATATTTTTCAGCGTCTAAGTTGCGACAATATTGAACGACTTGTCCATTTTCATGATCAATTCGCTTAAAAACATAAATTTAGTGAGTTGGTCTAAAATTTCTAAAAAAATTGCGGAAAAAAATAGGTACGGTCCTATATTTTATTCTAGATTTAAGCAAATACGTTATTATTCCTTTATACTCAACTAAATCGAAAATTTCACAGCTCTAGCTAGTAATAATCTTCCAATGAGTTAAAAATATAATAAAAAATTTACTAATCATGAATAAAATAACAATTTGTCCACATATATCATGCATGCAATTATGCAATATGAATAATAAAGTTTAGTTCCATATGGGTCACATTGATATTTGGTGCATCATGTTGAGATAATTTAGTCTCATGGTGGTAAAATAAAAAATATCACCGTAAATGGTACATGTCATCCCAAATATGACCCAAGAAATACATACCTTAAAAATAATAAAAAAGAATACATTGATTCAATGTCTACTACATCAATCTACTCGAAAATAAAATGGGGATATCGAATCATCACCATCACCATCACCACAACTTATCTCCCACAAAAATATGCGATAATATAAAGTAATAAACACTCAATATATATGAGCACCCAAATGTCAATATCTATTTATTCACAATATATAATAATTTATATTGCATCAATTCAATCTAAATTGCATCATAAATAATTACATTAAAAAATATACAATTAGTAAAACATGCAACCCATGTAGAACATATTAATCATATAAAAAATATTTTTGCATGCATCCTAATATGCAAGAGTATTTTTGCATGCGCCCTATGTGCAAAAATATTTTTGCATGCAGGATACGCAAAAAATATTTTGGCATGAAAAGTTTTGACCCATAAGAATATTTATGCATACATCGTAATGCGTGATTTTTTTATCAATTTCTATTGGAATTAATCCATTTAATTCTAAATCATATTTTCTAAAAGGTCAAAAAATAATATTAATTCACATTAAGAACCCTTTAAAATAATAGTACAAGAACTATTATCTAGATGTAGCAACCAATCAATTTACAAGAAGTGTAGCGGTCTACTGGCAAGTCACTCTTCAACAATAACCATCAACCAAGGCTCAAATCTATGTTGGTGCATGCCATTTAAATGGTAAAGACTGTTGCCCAATGCACCCTTAACCCCGCCTTTAACTTACAACTTTTTTTGGCAAATTCAATTCTCTAGTCAAAATTTAAAAATTCGTATTTCACTCATTTTAAGTCCGTTTTAGATGAATTTTATATTATTTCGAACCTCTTTTCTTGATTTACAATATAACATAAAAAATTTATAACAAAAATATCAAAAAAAGGTTCAGTTTTTAGCCCAAAGAAAACGGGTCTCAAACTAAAATTTGATTTTTTATCTTAAATTGCTCAAACATTTTTCATCAAATTTTAACCACGTGATCTACACATTAAGATCTTGGTGAAAAATTCATAAAAAAAAATTATGCTTTTAAAAATACTAGTAAGTAACACATACATTGCACGTGATTTATATGATTTTAGTAAATTTATTATATTATTTATAATTTATTTGAGTAAAATTATAATATTATAAGATACTTCATAAATTATAAAATATTAAATAAAATATAATCAATAAAAAATAAAATATTTTAAAATATTTTATAAATTAATTATTGATCGATATGACACTGCAATAAAGCAAGAGACTCTCTTCCAACTCATATTTTGTAGCAGATACTTTTTATCTAAAGATTGAATAAATTTGGCAAAATGAAAAAATCTAAATATTAAGCAAGATAGATAATTAATATTAAAAAATATTCATTTTACGAACATAAATAAAACTACAATTTCACTATGTTTCTCCTTTAGTGATAAATACATGTGGAACTAGATGAAAGGATTAAGGTCCAGAATTAAAAACTAAGTAAAATACATATCAAATATTTAATGATCTATAGAATTATGTGTCAGTTTTTACATATTATTCAGTGTACATACGGCCTATACATGTTATTATTAAACTATTTTAATTGAGTATGACCATCTTAAATAATCAAATTATTTTTTCCTTAATTACTTATATGTTGTAATATTCTTCACATTACATAATTGTTAGGTATCAGAACTTTGTGTTACAGTGAATCATGCTTCAATGTTGTTTTTTTCCTAATAAAAATAAAATATTAGTTACTAGTAATAATATATAATGTATTACTTAAGGAAAAATATTTGTACCTACACTTAAAATTTATCTATACACAATATTTTTAGTCTACGTCTTCTTCTTACATTTGAGGTATCTTATTTAATCAATTATTGGTTATAGATATTGAAGTTCCTCTAGAAAGAATAATATATAATCGACATTAAGAATACACTGAATTAGGCAAATAGACACAAACATGTGGAATTATTTGTCCTTGAGCTTTTTTTATTATCATTACAAAGCAAAGTTTTATATAGAATTATTTATGCCTAAATTGAGGTGGATAACCATCATTTTTAGCTAGTGAAAGTGACACTCTAGGTATAAAAACAAGCTTTCCAGTATGTTACTCAAACACAATCTCTCCATCAATTACGTTATTCTTGAAGTCCTACATACCATTCTTGCACTATTACTTAATTCATTCTATGAGTTCAGATTCCTCAAAAAAATTATTGGACAATTTCTTTTCAACACCAATATATGAGAAGGCAAGTCATTTGAGATTAAAGAGTTCAGAATATTCTCTTTATAATAGTAATTTATGCCGTCAATAACCTCATCAAAATTTTTAAATGTTCTTACTTTTCATTATTTGGCTTGTCAGGTAATGAGTTGAATGGACATTCTTATTTAAGATATGGAAAATAGCCCTAAAAAATAGTAATATTGAGTTTTCTTCAGTGTCAAACTCAATATTATATCTTATTGAATTTTGATGTTACCTTTAGTATCACTTGGTTCCTTACATTTTTCAACTTTAAGTAAAAACTAACTGAAGTTTGAATCATTCCTCAACTCATGTTCCTTGATAAAGTAGCCTTTTTTTTTTAGGCAACAAATATAATTTCACCAAACTTGTAACAATAGTTTGATAGATTGTTACCTTAGAAACAATTGTTAATACTTGTCAAAAATCTTCACAAAAAACTACGACTTTTCCACCAAAATTCTCATCATTTTTCATTATATCTTTCAATAATTTATCAACATTCTGGATAGCTATCATTTTGTCATTGGTGCTTTATTCCATAAAAATAGTTATGGTTTACGTAATAGCTTTGCAACCCTACTTTACTTAAAAATAGTGCACTGACTTGATTCAATTGCATATATTGATATTTTGAAATGAGAATATTTTGTTCTACCCCTTAACCTTATTATGAAAGCAACTCCAGACGCTACGGTTATAAGTACTATTTGATTTTTAGATCTAAAATAAGCTAACAATGTATGGTCTAAAAACAATTTTCGTATTCCACATGGTCCATCAATAAAAAAACTCCTTGCCATTTTGTATGCAATCTAATATCATTAGAAAAGTTTTATGTTGTTCAAGATTCAACTTTAGCTATACTTTATAATCTTCTAGAGGTATTTCTTTTGATATTTTATCTTGTATCTCTCTTGAAAAACTATTATCCATATTATCTATGTCAATAGGAATGTTTGGAAGATCATATGAACTAATGTTTTTTTTCTATGTTCTCCAAGAAAATATCAGACTTTTCAAAATTTCGGCAACATATATTCAATTGAGGTTTCTAATTTTCTTTTGAAATATTTAGATATTGTTATGTATCATAAAGAACTCTCACATTTGTTGTGCCAAACATACACCCTCGTCGACTCTATGATAAATTTCAGGTAGCTCGACCAAATATTTGACAGTAAAAATACATGTAGAGCTAACAATGCCATCACTCCAACAAGTAAACCTAAAATCTTATTTGATGGTTGATTGCATTGTATTTTTCAGTTGGCATATTGATGGACATCAATAATTTCAAAATCGTGTAGTTAGTGTATATAAATGATGATACTTTTAATTTTTATAATTTTTTTGTTGTAATTTCATTAATTAAAGTATATATAAACTCGAGAAAAAAGAAGATGAATGAAAATTAACATGGAAAAATTAAGTATTTTAAAAGAATATAAATTAAGGTATTATATTTTTTTTTTTCTTTTTTGCATTTGACAATGCAACAAAGCAATGAAATTTCTTTCAGCTCATAATTTATGGGCGATACTTGTTCTTTAGAGATTGAAAAAAAAAATTGGCAAATCAAAATTAAAAATTCAATATGTACTATGTTGATTAAAAAAATCAATTTGATATTTAATTTTTTTTATAAAAATTCAATATTTAGTTTGATTTTACTTTTTTATTCCAATTTATTGAACTATAGCAAATATCAAATTTAATTTTTACAAATTTTATAAATAATTTTTTATCTAATTTTATATATTAATTAATTTTTTACTTTTTTTTTCTTACTTTTAACTTACCAAACTAAAAATAATAATTTCAAAATACAATTAGGTTTTGTTAAAAAATGAAAAAAAAAATGAACTGAAAATATGCTATATATAGCTTTGCAATACTGTAATAATATATAGATATAATAAGATTTTATCTCTATTAGATTACCTTAAAAAATTTATTGTTAATTTCATTGTAGTATATGTACTTTTAATCCGAATTTATCAATTTTACAATTGGTTCAGTAGAATAATATGTAAAAAGATCAAAAAATACACAAGTAAATATAGTACAAAATTATTTTCTATTTTAATGTAATATATATTTTCTTAAAATATTTATATTGAAATGTGGTGATACATCATGAAGGTTCATACAACTTATTTTTGCCATATTTGATTTCACTGAAAAATTTAAGGTTCGTTTGGTTTTATTTCCAATTGTTTTGAGGAAAGTGTTCTGAAAGAATATATTTTGAAAAGTGAGTTTGTAGAATATGTATAGAAGAAAAAATGTGTATGTTTTGTTGGGATAAATGATATGATGTATTTTGGAAGATATTATATGAATGGTAGATATATTGTCAATATTATTTTATTATGGTTAATGAGAGATATTTTTAATTATAAATATCTTATCAATGTTATTGTGTTGTAATTAGTGACAGTATAGGATATAGGATTATCTAACTATGGTAAATAAATAATTTTGTATTCTGAGGGAAAATACTATTCCCCAAAAATACAAGTAACAAATGTGTTTTCTTATCCGAAGAAGAAAAATAATATTTTGAAGAAAAATAATATTTGGAAGAAAAGTAGGAAGAGAAAGCCAATAAAAACTATAATGTTCGAACTAACAATAAAATATTATAAATAAAAAATTTTAAATTAAATGATCAACCCAAAAGATTTTTTTTTTCATGAAGTGATTTAGCATAAATTCCCAAAGTCAAATAAATTTACTAAGTCAAATATCAGATGCAATTTTGAATTTTGTGCATAAAACATGTGAAATATAAGAGATAACATCGCTTTTGGAATATTGTCTTATAATTTGTAAATATGATATAAAATTCAGATGTGGGTGATTTGAGAAAGCAAAATTAAAGAAATCAAATACTCCATCAATTAATGTAATTATTTTCGTATAGTCTCATGGTTCAGAAAAAAATAAATTTTAGTTATGAATACACTTTAAGGTTTATTGTATTTTTTTTTTTTTTCAGAAAGTGAAATAACAAAAAATTATAAATATGATAATGGAATGTGCTTTTGAATTGATATAAAAAGATAGATGTTATTTTCACATTAATTTTAATGAATCTAATTAAACTGGATATAGTGAGGTATATTTTCATACAAAATTGATATTCAGTTTGATTTTTTTATTTTGATTTATCGAATCGTACAAAATATTGAATTTTAATTTTTTTATAAATTTTATAAGTAGTTGTTATATCTTATTTTATATTCATTATTAATCTTATACTTTTTTCTTAATTTTAACTTACCAAACTAAAAATAATAAATTCAAAATATAATTAGGTTTTGCTATTTAATTTTGAACTAACAAAATCATAAAATCGAAAATGGTCAAAAGATAAAACAAAAGGTGAACTTCTTATAAATATAATTTTTCCACACGTTTTCAGAAGAAATTAGCAAATGGATAAATATAATATAAAATTCAGATTTTGGTGGCTTGAGAAAACATATGTTAAAGGAATCAAATATATCATTAATTGATATAATTATTTTCGTATTTTTCAAGTACATGAAAAATATACTTTTAGTCTCATAGTTCACAAGGTCTTGCAAATTTAATCTTATGATTTGGAAAAGATTTAATTTAGTCATGAATACACTTTAATATATAGGTTTTGCTCTATTTATTTTTTCAAGAACTGAAATAACTAAAATTATAAATACAACAGTGGAATGTGCATTTCAATTGATATAAAAAAATAAATATTATTTTCACATTAATTTTAATGAATTTGATTAGACCGGATATTGTGAGGTATATTTAATTTATTCAAATAGATATATTTCATAATAAAATAATTTTCACATAATGTATCATATCTTTTTCTATTCTAATTAAATGTGACTTTTTTATAGGGGTGAAAATAATTTGATAAACTGATGGAATCAAATCAAAACTGAAAATTTAGTATTTTCTATTTGATTTTTATTTTCATAAAAAAAAATAGTACTCAATTTAATTTTGGTGTTTTATTTCAGTTTATCGAACCATTCACAATAGCAAATTTTAATTTTTATAAATAATTTTTATATCATAGTTTATATTTATTAATTAATTCTAAATACAATTAAATTTTGTTCTTTAAATTTAAACTATTTAATTTTTTTAATTTTTTAAAAATTCATTTAACAAAATAATTGAATCAAAATATGAACACATAAATGGACAACAGAGAAAACAAAACGTAAATTACTTATATATATATATAATTTTCACACATGTTATCGGAATATCAAACAAATGAAAATAGAGTTTGACTTGGACTCTTGATGTTCTCTTATTGTAATTATCCTATAATCTCATTAACCAATTAAAAAAATAAGTATTATTTGTTCCAAAATTACGTAATTATTGAATTACATAACTACCATTAAAACTAATAATATCAAAAGGTTATTTTAGTCAGATTAAAAATTGGAAGAAACATTCACATTTTTATAATAATATAGATATATATTTTTAAAGCATATAAACATCCGTAAATTCAATCATACAGCGAGATCGAGTGTTGTTGGCTTTGATATCACTGTAATTAAATATGCAAAAATATGAATGACATATTCATATAAATAAATAAATGGATCGTATGCCTATATGCAGCGGATTGTCTATCTACATATCCAGGATCAAATTCGTCTACAAGCCCATTTGAATCAAACCACGAGTATGTCTTTAAGACTCCATACTCGAATCAACCACAAACTTGTCTTTCTCATTTGTGGTGTATAACTATTAGAGTTATCCACTCAATTACACTAGTGATCCTCCAAGAAAGATGCAAATAAAAAAAGATAAGAGAGAAAAATGGTTATGGAGAGAGTATTTCTTTTGGGGGAATATGATTCACTAACACGTTTCTTTTTGGATGGGATAAGAAATATATAGTCCTACTCAAGGATAAATATCAATCTAACTAGAAAACTCAATCACATCCAAATTTAAATTGTGGAGATAACATCCAACTCAAATGTGGATGCCAATTGAGTTAAGGATCCTAAACCCGATCCAATTTCCAACACGATATATAACAAAAGTTAAGTGTAAAAAGGGAAAAAATAATTGTAAGTTTAACAGGAATGTTTTTCAAAAAACCCAAAAATTTGATAATTTTTTTCTGGGATCTTAACCAACTAATGAAGCAGGAAAAGAATAACTAGGGAAGAAAGTTAAAAACTTGACCTGTTTTTGCCAGTCTGTGAATCCTGTTATGAGTGAGAGAACAGTTGATTGTAATGTTGAACCAATCACTATTCCAATCCACAATCCCTTTGCTTTTAAGTGCTCAATGAAGCCGAGCACTACAGCTACTGGAATTCCAACTAGATAAAATGCACCTAAGTTGACATAAGCACCAATATGTTGCCACCCACTCCCTCTTGCAATTCCTGATGCATAGGAAGAAAGAAAAATATCAATTCATGTTTGGACCAAGACTTCTTTGATTGTTTCTTTGTGGTAACATTTTTCCCTGAATTGGTAGGCTAAACTAACCAGATATTACGGCTTGTATGCTATCTGTGATGGTGGAGAGACAAATAAGAGGAGTCATGACAGCAATGTAATTCACAACTTGCTTCTCGTTGCTATAAGCACGGCCCAAAATGTGTCGACAGCAGAAGAGAACTATGCTTACAATAATAGTTTCCTTGACAGCAAGAAACATGGCAGCCCAAACTACCATTCGAACCTTGTGTGGATTTCCAGCGCCTAATTCATTTGAAACCCGCGTGCTGAACTATTATGAACTGCATATTAGTATTCTCCCACATACTTACGTACATGTGAGAAGCAAGATGAGGATTTGTGTACTCAGTAGTTGTGATGATATAAATTATGGAAAAAGAAAAGCGGACCTTGCTGCAGCTCCAAGTCCGTATGGAACAGTGAAGTGCAATGTTGAAATTGTTAGGCTGATCATTGACACATAAGATTCAAGATCGTATTTTTAGTGATAAGTCATGTTCATTAATTAAGTGGAAGTAGAATGAATAATTTTTCCATACCATATTGATAGCACTGATGTCTCAAGTTTTGGATTCGGTAAAATACCAGACAGCAAAATAAGCACTTCAAGTGACCACCATTTCAGGCTACAGCCACAGATGAAAGAAATTTAATAAGTTAAGCAATTGTGCATGAGAAAAAAAGGATGGCAAAGGGAAGAAGAAAGAGAAAACACTACCAAACCATCACAGCAGAAGGTATTGCCAGTCGGAAGAACTGCCCCATAGCATGGATGGCATCAACTGAGAATGCCAATCTTGACTCTTTGCAAGATGCAGAGAATTTGATATAAAATGCAAGCACAAGTACATATAACCAATTGGATACACAGATAGCTATGGCTGCACCAGTACTTCCAAGATGCAACTTATATATGAGAGCCCAACTCGTGGGAACGTGGCAACATAGCACGACAAAGGAGCTTAGGAACATTGGGAATATCAAGCTCTGAGTCTGCAAGTATCTTACAAGAGGCTTAGAAATTGCAGCCCCAAATAGTGCAGGAATGAGCCAGAGAGAGTATTTTTGGGCTTCAAGCGAGACCGAAGGGTCTTGTCCCATCAACAGAAGAAGTTTTTCCAAGAACATCCATAGAACACACACTGGGATGCAAACCAGAACTAGTGAAAATATGGCACTATAAGTATAGATACCGAGCTTGTGGTATTGCTTCGCTCCATAAGCCTGCCCGCAAAGGGTTTCCAAGCCACCAACCAACCCTGACTATTCAGCAGTCCAAAATCATAAAAAGGAAACAGGGGAAAAAAGAAAGAAACAAGTGCAACAAACTGAGTCCTTTTTGAATCCCAATGGAACAACCATAAGAAAAAACAGAGACACAACGTAAGGTTCTTTTCATTCAAAAAAGAAACAACTCTAATGGAGAAAGAACTTACAAGAAGACTGAAGCCAGTGACATTAGTTAGAGAAGTGGCGATGGCGACGCCGGATAGTTTGAGCTGACCAAGGTGTCCTACCATCATAGTTGATACAACTTGCAATAGATACTGCAACACTGCTACTGCCACCATGGGTGCTGCTATATAACTAACCTTCTTCAGCTCTTGCATGAAATCACTCCATTTTGTGTTCCATTTCTTTGCTTCTCTATCTGGCAATTCCCCCTCCATAATTTTCTGAATTCTACTTTTGTCTACTCGATGGAAAAAATAACAAGCCTAGGTTACTTGTAATTGACTCTCATTTATCATCAACAGTTCTACATGATATGCATGAAATTAATGGATTTATAAAGGGCAAAGGACTAAATGTTCCATTTGTGAAAATGCTTATATGATGGTAATTTTTGAATGTAGGGAGATTTGGGCTAATATAATGTTATCAACACGATCTTGCAATAGGTACAACACAATAGATGACCAATAGAAAATTTTGAGTTCAATGCTATTGTATAAAAAGTATATGTAATGTAAAAATCATGTTCTAAATGGAAAGTAATAAATGAACATTTATTGTGGTAATTTGTAATGTAGTTGAGGAATAATTGGTATAGTAAAAATAATAGTGGGGCTAGTAAACAAGATTATTTTGTTATTTAGGGAAAAGAATGAGAAAAACAATAAGGCTTGTGTTGCAGTTAGTAAAAATAGCAAAGAATCCTTTTCTCATACTTTTCTCCGAAGCAGTTAAACTATTCCAGTAGTTAAACAAATGTCATAAACAGACATCATTGAAGAAAGATTGCACTTTTCGGGTGCTCCATTTCGATTCCAACTTTCACCTGTGATTTTTTCTTTTTTTTTTTAATTATTCTGCTATTACTCAGAGACTTGAGAAAAAAAATAGCCCACCAAATCCAAGTCATATAAAATTTGTAGAAACAAAGGGAATGTTTGGGTTTGGAAGGTACTTTGGAGAAAGGTATTTTAGAAGAAGGAATTGAAAATGAAAGTAATACTTGGTTTGTGTTTTAGGACAGGTATTTTTTAATTTAGGTATCATATTTTGTAAGTTTTTGTATGGGTAGTAGTGTGACATCAACTTATGTTGTATTTTTGAATATAAAGAAAAAAAGCATCATATATATTTATGATAATATAAAAATTGAATAGGATAATGATTTTAAAATAAGTGAAACCAGAGGAGACATGGAAGCCAGCAAAGATTACCATAAGGACTATAAAAAGTTTTATTCTGGCGGATCAAATACAACATAGCCAAAGTGGAACCAGTGGAGACATGGAGGCCTAGAAGATTACCATAAGGATTATATGCTTCTTGCTTTTCGTAGAAAAAGAAAACAGCACTGAGACTTCGGATTAGTGACAATGTTCAACATTGATGTGATGTGTAATTGTTGGATGCATTGACTTTGAGCATTAAGGAGCTTCTGCTGTACTACTTTTTATTCTTTTTTGGTAGTAAAGATAGCAATTATATATATCTTATATATATCTTATTGAAGATAAATGTCATTCATCAATTAAATTATTAAATTATATTTATTATAATTTATATGAATTTAAATTAATTAAGTTTTTATAAATTGTGTGGTAAAAAATTAATTAATTTAATTAAATATGTGGTGTATATTTCAGTTTTTTTTTATAAATACTCAAATTCATAACCTTGTAAATCATCAAGGAGTGAAAAAAAAAAATAAAACTAGTAGTTTTATATATATAAGAGTGTAGTCTTGTTAGTTTTGAATGTTTGTGAGAACTGAGAGTTTTTTTTTTTTTGTAATATTCAAAATCTAATAAAGTATTTATTGTGCCTCCAATTTTAGAATAAATTTCTTATTTGAAAAATAAAATTTAGAATCTTAAATTCTAAATTTTTCTCAACATTTGGTACCAGAGTGGGACTGTCTGGGACTGTAGGGGTGTCACATCTCTTGAAATTCTAAATATGCTCTATGATTGCAATTTTAACTAAACTTCCACCTCAGAAAAGATTTCCTGAGATTGTCATTGAGGGAGTTTTTTTGAGTCGTAAGGAGTTCAGTGCTCTACAAGTTTATTATCAAAACTTGTTCGGTAATATAAATTCTGCCAACACGATGGGAGAACTTCAAGTAGTTGGAGGAATCAAGAAACTCAACAAACCAAAATTACAACACGTGACATGCATGTTGTCCTACTTACAAGGACAAGATCTTTAGGAGGTTGTCGGCGGTAGTGAAGCTACACAACCGGCGGCAGAAGATGCAAATGGCATCTTGTGAAAATGAAAAATTAAAGCAGGAAAAGTAATGTTTGCTTTAAAGACCACAATTGAAGAAGAAATGTTGGAACACATTAGGAATGCCAAAACACTAAAAGAAGCATGGGACACTTTTGTTACACTTTTTTCAAAAAAAAATGATACAAGACTGCAATTTCTTGAGAATGAGCTGCTATCGATGGCGCAACGTGACATGATGATTGCCCAGTACTTTCACAAGGTGAAATTGATATACCACGAAATTTCAAAGTTAGTTCCAAACCAGGATAAAAAGAATAATTATCTATGATTTGAGACCCAAATATCGAGGGTTCGTTGCCGCTGTACAAGAATGGCCGACACAACCATCACTTGTTGAGTTTGAAAATTTACTTGCAGGTCAAGAAGCTATGGCCAAACAAATGGGAGGAGTCTCGCTAAAGGGTGAAGAGGAAACGCTCTACACCAACAAAAGCAAAGGCAGTTTCAAGTAGCATACTGGCAGTGGATCTAAAAAGGATGGTGACAAAGTGAAAATTCATCAAGGAAATTGAGGCTCTTATCTTAGAGGAGTTTCAAAGAACCACGACAATAGTAGAAAGTTCGATGGTGATTGTTACAATTGTGGGAAGCCGGGCCACATGGCAAAAGATTGTTGGACCAAGAAAAAGCCTGTTGAAAGTAATATGCTACTTTCAGTTCTAAGGAAAATAACGAAGATGGTTGGGATGCCGAAGCATTATTCGCTATAGTAGAAGAAGAATTAGCTCTCACAATGACAACATCATAACAGATTGACTACAAGAATGACTGGATCGTAGATTCGGGCTGCTCAAATCATATAACAGGTGATAAACAAAAGTTACAAAACTTGTCTAAATATAAGGGAGGTCATGTGGTGGTGATAGCTGGCAACTCAAGGTTACCAATAGCTCACATTGGTAAGATAATAGTTACGTCTCGATATAATTCTAACCAGGTGTCATTTCAAAATATTTACCATGTCCTAAGAATGAAGAAAAACTTGCTATATGTGGCTCAATTGACATCATTAGACCACTATGTCTTGTTTGGGCCCCAAGATGTGAAGGTGTATCGTGACCTTAAAATCTCATAAACACCGAAAATGGAGGGGCGACGATTGGAGTCAGTTTATGTAATGTCAGTAGAGTTTGCATATATAGACAAGATAAGAAAAAATAAAACATCAGATCTACGGCACATGAGGTTGGGTCATGTTAGTTATTCCAAGCTAAGTGAGATGGTGAAGAAGTCAATGCTTAAGGGGAATCCTCAACTTGGCGTGCGAACAAACAGGATATCTACAGGATGCTAGTATAGTAAAGCTCACCAATTACCATACAAGGAATCGAAGTTTAAAGCAAAAGAATCGTTATAGTTAATTCACTCTTATATGTTCAAACCTATTAAGAAACCATCAATTGGTGGCATGCCGTACATGGTGACATTCATTGATGATTTCTCAAGGTATGTGTGGGTTTTCTTTATGAAACAAAAATCTGATACATTCTCAAAACTTAAAGAGTTTAGAGAGTCAGCTGAAGGAGAAGTGGGAAAGAAGATCTGTTGCTTGCGCACAGACAATGGGGGAGAATATAATACAAGCGAATTTTCTCAATATCTAAAGGAATGTCGAATACATCATCAATACACTTGTGCCAACACACCACAACAAAATGGTGTAGCAGAGAGAAAGAACCGACATCTTGCAGAAATTTATCAGAGTATGATACATGAAAAGAATGTACCTGGAAGGTTTTAGGCTAAAGCAATGAGGACTGCAGCCTTTGTCATCAACAGACTTCATCAACCGAGGTTAAAATTTGTTTCACCCTTCGAGAATCTGTGGAATATGAAACCTACAGTTAGTTACTTTCGAGTAATTGGTTGTGTATGTTATGTATTTGTTTCTAATCATTTACGAAGCAAGTTTGACAAGAAAGTTGTTAAATGTATCTTTGTGGGATACGAGAACCAGAGAAAGGGGTGGAAATATTGCAATCCAACAAGTGAAAGATGCTACACTTTACGAGATGTAGTATTTGATGAAGCATCTTCTTGGTGGTCTTTAGAGAATGAGGTTTTGCCAGACTCCAGAGAATTTGAAGACAATGTGCAACAAAAGATGGGGGAGCACATTGTTCAACTCCAACTAATTTCGGATGAATCAAGAGATCCAAACAGCAATGATGTCGAACAAAGAGCGACTCGGAATCCTTGGCAAACTGGCATGTATCAACAATCAGATGAAGAAGGTAGGCCTAGTCAAATGGAGGAATCAACTCCACAATCTCAACTCCGAAAGTTAACAAGAACACGAAAGCTAAATCTCAAATATGCCAATGCAGCTATAGTTGAAGAAGCAACTATAATAGAACTTGAGACATTCGAAGAAGCATGATAGAGTTCTGAGTGGATGACAACTATGAAAGAAGAGATCGATACACTTCAGCAAAATCAGACTTGGAATTTGGTGCCGAAGCCAATAGATGTGAAACTTATATCCTATAAGTGGGTTTACAAGATAAAGCGCCATCTAGATGGGTCAATTGAGAGGTATAAAGCTCGGTGGTTTCTCTCAGCAATACGGACTAGACTATGATGAAATATTTAGTCCTATGGCAAAACTTACAACTGTACGAGTTCTACTAGCACTTGCAACCAATAAAGACTGGAGTTTGTGGCAGATGGATGTGAAGAATGATTTTCTTCATAGAGAGCTAGATCGAGAGATCTACATAATCCAACCAATGGGCTTTCAGAACCAAGATGAACCTCAATATGTGTGTAAGCTGCGGAAAGCACTCTACAGACTGAAACAAGCACCCAGGGCATGGTATGGTAAGATTGCTGAATTTCTAATACAAAGTGGCTATTCAATAACACCTGCAGATTCCAGTTTGTTTGTCAAAGCCAATGTAGGAAATCTAGCTATCGTGCTAGTGTATGTGGATGATTTAATCATAACTGGTGATGATGAGGCAGAAATTCTTCGGACGAAGAAGAATTTATCAACTCATTTCCAGATGAAGGAACTTGGAGAACTTAAGTAATTTTTAGGATTAGAGGTCGACCGTACAAAAGTAGAGTTGTTTCTCGGTAAACAAAAGTATGCTAGAGACCTACTGGAGAGATTTGGGATGCTTGATTGCAAATCTATTTCAACACCAATGGAAGTCAATGCCAAGTTGTGTGCACATAAAGGCATAGGCTTGGAGGATGGGATAATGTATCAACAACTTGTAGGTAGTCTCATTTATTTAAATTTGACTCGACCAGATATTTCATTTGCAGTTGGCGTTGTAAGTCGATACATGCAAAATCTAAAGAAGTCCCACTTAGAAGCTATTCGATGAATACTAAGATATGTGAAGAGTACAATTGACTATGGTCTTTTGTATAAGAAATGTGAAGGTTACAAGTTAGTTGGTTACTATGATGCTGACTATGCAGAAAATCATGACACTAGGAGATCAACAACTAGGTATGTGTTTAAACTTGGTTCCAGAATAATTTCTTGGTGTAGCAAGGGACAGTCGACGGTATCATTATCAACCACTGAAGTTGAGTATCGAGTAGCAACAGTGGCAGACCAAAAGAGTACATGGTTGATACAGCTGATGAATAATCTACACCAGCCAGTAGATTATCCAATTCCATTGTACTATGACAACCAATCGGCAATTCGTTTGGCAAGTAATCCAATCTTTTATGCAAGAACTAAGTATGTTGAAGTGTACTATCATTTTATCAAAGAAAAGGTTCTGTAGGAAGAGATTGAGATTAGACAAATCAAAATAGATGATCAAGTTGCAGATTTGTTCATAAAAAGTTTGAGCACTAGTACGTTTGAATTATTTCGTCGACAGCTCGGCGTAGTGCACAGAATGGGAGCTGAGATTTAGAGAGAGTGTTAAAAAAATCAATGTCATCCATCAATTAAATTATTAGGTTATATGTATTGCAATTTGTATGGTAAAAAATTAATTAACTTAATTAAATATTGTGTATTTCATTTCTTTTTCTATAAATACTCAAATCCCTAGTCTTGTAAATCATTAAGGAGTGAAGACGATAATAAGATTAGTGGTCTTATAAATAAAAGTGTAGTTTTGTTAGTATTGAGTGTTTGTAAAAATTAAAAGTTTTTTTTATAATATCTCAAAATTTAATAAAATTTTTATTATATTTTTAATTTTAAAATTATTTTTTTTAAAAAAAAATAAAATTTAAAAACATATATTCTAATCTATTGTTTCCTTATATGTTTCAATGGTCCATTTTTTTTTTGCTTTTGTGGAAGGCCACGCCTAGACCTGACCACGGGCCGAGTCCAAACCGGACCCGACCCGTGGCTGACCCGTGGTCAACGACCCGCGGACCCGTAACCGGCCCGTGGATTCACGGGCCGGTACGGGTCCGAAAAATCCGGGCCAGGCCGCCGGGCCTGACCCGGCGGTTTTTAATTTTTTTTAAATTTTTAATTTTTTTTTTAATCTAAATAGTGTAAAAGTGTGTGTTATGTAGGTTTTGAACCTGTGACCTCCAAACTATTAGTAGAACACTCTAACCAATTGAGCTAATGGACCATATGTTTATAATTTTGAATAAGTACATAAATAAGTCTTATGATTTGTTTTTTCATTTTTTTCCCCCTCAAATTGCTTGTCTTATTTCTGAAAATCAATATAATTGATATTGTATCATTCTTTAAATTTAATTAATTAGTTTCAGCAAATTACAAATCAAGTCTTATATTTAAGCATTCTACATTTCATCTTAATAATAAGTAAAGTTTTAGAAATTATATAATGATACTACTTTACAATTATCTTAATAATAAGTAAATTTGTAATTTTTTAAAAATATTTAATAATGTTACTTTACAATATCTACTATTTATTCCCCAACTTCTCATTTAATATTATTAAATTGTTGTAATGTTTAATCGATTTTATATGATAATATTAACTCCAAAAATCAAAATTTAGTAAATTGTGTTTTATCAATACAGTGTAAATGGAAAAATTATTTTTTAGAAATTTTATAAATTAATTTAGTCACTTTTGTTTTGGATCATATACTTAAATTTTAGTTTTTTTTTTTTTAAATTTAAATTTTAAAAAATAAAATAAAATATAAGGGTCGAAATCGAAATCGGAACCGGCGGTTAACCGGAACCGGAACCAGCGGTTCCAGAACCCGAACCGTAACCGGCCTTGACGGTTAAGGTTAAGGGTCGGAATTTTCTTGAACCGTGGAACCGGCGATTTCGAACCGTAACCGGCGATTCCTGAACCGTGGTCAGGTCTAGCCACGCCTTCCATTACTTAGCGAAGGCCTTGTCACTTTGAAGGTGGAGCCCGCAACCAACTTTCAGAAGTCCCCGGAGATAATGGGTGTGTGAGATTATTTTTAAATTATTCTTAAATTAATGAAGTTGTGTGTAATATTTTAATTTATTAACTAATTAAATATTTTTTTTATATTCTTATAAGATAATGAAATTCACAATAATAATAAAATGATTTTTCATCTTATGGACTGAAAGAATATAAAAAAGTATTGATACCTATAATAAATTTATTTTTTTAATATTATTTAACTGATACAACATAAAAAAATTAGAAAGATCCGCAAATTAACACTAGTACAATAAAATAATTTTTTTTGTATTTATATTTTATAACTAAAATATTTTTTATCTCCATAATATAATCGATTATGATTTAGGTCGTTAAATATTATTTTTTTCATTACTTTTCATTACTGACATCAGGTGGGATTTTGTCCTTGGTATGTGAGCTTTTCGTACAAATTAGTATCCAACTTGATGTCACTAATGAAAAGATAAAAAAAATGAAGAGAGGGGGGGGGGGGGGGGGAGGCGGGCGGGCTAGTAAACAAGTTTAGGGAAAGTAATTGAGGATAACAATGTATAAAACAGAGGTGATGGCTTGTATTGTTCTTCGGTTTTCCTCAATAAAAAGTAAGGAAAATGAGTTCCCTTCATTTTCATGATATTTTTCTTTATTTATTTTTAGTACTTTTCATAGCAATCAAACAATGAAAATTAATTTCTTAATATTTTCTTTATTGATATTAGAGTACATAAATCATGAGGGGATTTGGGCGTGAGAGTGGGCAATGCGAATGTGAATGAGGCAACATACTAATTTTAAAATACTTAAAATCAAGAGTAGCTCATAGTGTCTATGAAAAATAATTATTATAATTTTATTTGAATATAATTTTCGCATCCATTATTATATTTTAAAATTTTTAAAATCTCAAGTAATCAAACTCATCTTTACAATTTACAATTTTCGTGGCTTTGCAGATACCTCCATCCTTTTTCCTTTTTAGTTTCTTGTGACAGAAATGTAACAAAATTTTATATAACGTAAGTTTAACAAATTTAAATAGAATATGACATTTTGCTTTAGTTGAATCACAAATGATTATTTTTGTAACATACAATTCAATTTTATTCAAATCCAATCATAAATGGAGGGAGTTTGTAGCAACTTTTATGGAAAAAGATCACATCATTTCACATTCATACGCCCTCAAATTTTAAGATACTGAAAAGAAAAATCATAATGCCGAAATCCCAACTAATTTTTTGCATCCTTAAAGAAAGAAGAAAGAAGTCAGTTCAGATTCCACGTCATTATATTTTCTCATTATCTCATATTTTACATTACAAATTCATATCAAGTATATAAAATATTTTTTTAAATATATATCTAGTGTGATTCAACTACTCAGTCCCTAGATATTATACCTAATGGAGTATATCAAGTGTAGCATTCATTCTTTATCTACACATAAAAATACACATATTCATATGAGAGTGTGTGGATAAATGATGAATTTTCATCCGAAGCATAATCCGTCGGATATAGTATGCATTTGACCTCAACAACCCTTAACCTATATTCGTAAAGTGAAATAGAAGAAAAAATATCAAATTAGAACAGAAAATTAAAAAAGAAGTGAAGAAACACTGTGGGACGAAAGGAATGAAGTTATTATCAATAAACTTACTCTTTTAGAACTGTATGATTGCATCAATACTAATCAAGTAATTGTTAAAAATTTAATAAGGATAGTGATATCATCTAATATAGTCCATACTGAAGTAGGAAAAAATGAATATGACTTGAATATATATATATATATATTATTTATTTTTCTTTTAGAATTTGAATTCGAAAAATCATTGTTATAATAGAATTTTAAAATATTTTAACTTCCATTATTTGAGCTATAGCATTTACCATCTTCTTTTTTTAAAATTGTAAAATGGCAAATTAAATATCTTACCTAGACTACTTGCACCCGAACTTTAGCCAGAAGAAAATAAACAACTCCAATGTTTAAAGTATCACTTTAAATTAGTATATTTCATCTTTTTATATTACATGAATAAGAAAATCCACTCACTAATGATTAAAATTATTAATGTTCATTTCAAATTTATTACTTTATTTTTTTTTAAAATATTCCAAAATAAGATTATATTTTTTGTAATAATATTTCTAAAATAACCTGTTTATTTAAAAGCAGTGATGTTGAGTCATTAACTCTTAACCACTAATTATAAATGCAATATCGAAAAAATATTTAAAACTTTTATTTTTTTAATTTTTATATAAAAAAAGCTCAGTTTTGCATCAAATGTGATACATAAGTTTAGATTAAAAAAATATTATTAAATTATTGATTGTTGGTTACGACTGCCATGTTGAGTTGTGAACGTGAACGTAAAATAAGTACGGATAGCATTGGACTTACTATTAGACAATATATTATAAATAAAATTATTTTATCATAAATATTACCAATTCATGTGACATGAAAATAATACTTATTTCTTGCTTTTCTTTAATAAACTTATATGCTCAACCAAACTCAAAAATTAAAATACAAGACTAGAGTTTGGGTAACTAGGACATCTTATGTTAGGAATAAAAAGTAAATCTCTTATTACATGTGCATTTGTCTGAATACAAATAATGAGAACTTTTCTACCTTTTTTTTAAATAATTGATGGTTACTGTAATATAGTTTAATTGTTTACAACATGAAATTAAATATATTTAAACTAATTTATTATCAAATTCAATTTTTTTTTATTTTTGTTAAAAAAAAGTATATGTCTTTTAAAAAGCTTCAAATACGTTTTTGAAATTTAGCTATAGTTATGCGACTATCATAGAGTATTTTGAGTTTGTCCCAATATGCTTTGAAGGGTGGCTTACTAAAACTAATATCGTATTCCCATTATTCCAAAATTATAAATCGATGATATTGTTGATCACTTAATTTAATTATTTTTTAAGTCTATTAATGAATCCTTTAGCTGAGATTTTCAATCAAATTGAATATTATATGAAATAGTATGGCAAATATAAAACTTTAAAATTTTTAAAATATTATAATTTTCAAAAATTAATATATAAATTAGTTCGAAGATTAAAAACTTTACTTTGTAGTTTTGTAGATGGAGTAATAATTTTGGACCTAGAGAGCACTTTAATAATATTGAATACGAAGGTGTTAGAAATCAAGAATGGTAAGTAAATACTACACTTAACTTCCGATGGTACTAATAACTAAGAAATTAGTTACTATGAATATTTTAGATTTTAAGATAAACACTCCCTATGTCTTAAGTTTTACAACTCCTATCTCTATGCTTTTTTGGAATATATCAAATTAAGTTTTTTTTATTTCCTAAAGTAATATTTTTTTAAAATTACTCTTTCTCTTTAAGTAAATATATAGTTTTAAATAAAATTTAACTACTACTTTTGAGAATAAATTTATAAAGATGCTTAGAACATTTTGAATAAAACTTTTAGTTGATGGACCGAGATGGAGGGAACACATGTTATTTTGAATTAGATTCAACACGTCTTTTTGTGTATTGCCACAAATGGTATTTCTTTTTTTATTAGAAAAAAGATAACTGTTTTTTTTTTTGTAAATGCATTCATTTATTGTAATTTATCTTTGATGAAAAATTAAATTTGTGAAAGTTTGAGGACATCAGAATCTGCAATTTTATTTTTCTTATCATTGTCTGTTAGGTGTAATTTTTTATTTGCATGTTATATAGTTTTTTTTTATTTAGAATAAACATTAAAAATGATTCAGGCCAAAAGTGGGAACACTGACAAAAGTATAAAAAATTTAAAAAAACATTCAAAACAAAAAAGGAGCGATGAGCAGTATGCAAATATAATTAATGTAATAATTGAAATATATATGTAGTAATGATTATGAAATATATTAAAAAAATTCCGTAGAAGATATTTCATCTTCCCAACGATAGTTTAGCTTCAGTGTATCATTTAGCCTTTGTCAAAAGCTGCGCAACTTGCTAGTTGTTCCAGTGTTTTCGACCAGCAAACAAAAACAAAAGAAAAAGAGGAGCCCAGACCATTTTCTCTTCTCTTTCTCATCTCCTCTCTTATACTCTATTTCTCGTCATCCCCAAAACTCACACATCATATGCACTAATACGTCTCACTCACTATACACTGAACTACAACTATAAATACATTTCACACACTCTCTGATTTTATCCACAATCTCATAGCAAGGTTAATTCATTGGTATATTTTCTCCAACCCCTTTCCTTTGTCATTGGTCATTTTTCTTCCTTTTCTTTTGTTGTTTTAATTGAATTGAGTAATGGGTGTGATTCCCATTTCGAATATTTGTTGCAAAGTTGAGAATGGAGATTAGGTGTCCATTTGGGAGTTGAGAGGTAGGAAATTAAATATTTGTTTGAGGATTATGGCGTATGTACGCAAGGTGTTTGATAAAATGTCTGAGACACGCTTGACACTACGAAAATGATATTTTGTGTTTTCACACGCTTGCATTCATTCAGCATTCATTCAATGTAGCTACATGGCACCATCTTTTTCAAATGCATTACATATCATTGTCGTACCGTTTACATGTCATTTCAACACATTCTACGTACATACCATGTGTATTTTTCGGGTTAGTTTTTTACCATTTCTCTACAGGCACATTGAATTTTGATGGTCCGTTTTGTTTATTGAGTAACGCTTGCACCTATTTAATCTTTTGACTCTCAACCTATGTTATAAATGCGTCTATGTCACATTATTCATGTGTCACAATGGTCATGTGCTTTGTTGTCATTCACGTGCCTAAATCTCATCGTCAATACAATCTCTTGCACATGATTGATTTATCTCTTTTTACATTCTTGCAGTAATCAAGAAATGACGGCGAAAGCAAACAAGGTCAAAGCCAAGGCCTCCACGTTAGTGGACCCCGACACCAGTCGTGCCCTACACCGGGCGATTGCTACACTTACTCGGGAGGTCCGTCGTACGGCTTGCCTCAATGCAGCATTTAGAGCCTATGAGCTAGAATGTGATCGCGTGTTGGCTCAGTATCTCCAATGGACCGCCCCTGATCTTCACTTTCCTCTACCGCCGGTGTTTCCACAGTCATCTTCTGATGGCGAGGACGATCTTTCTTAGTGATATCGATGTTCTTCTGGGAAGTCATACATTTTTTATTTTCTTTGATCCATTGAGGACATTGCCTCATCTTAAGTTTGGAGGTGTTTGTCTGTCTTTGTTTTTGTTGGAATCTGTGTTTGTTTTGAGTTCTTTGTGTTGCTTTGGGATCTTAGTTTTTGTTTATGTTTGTAGATTGTTATTTATCTAAAAAAAATAGTCTCCTTGAGTGCACTTGAATCGAATCATTGTAGCTAATGATGAAATATTGACTGGCTTAATGATAGTTTTATGGAATTGATTAATGATGTCTTTGTTTTAGCAATTGATATGTGTGTTAGTTTGCCTTACTTTGTGATTCTTGTTATAATTGAGTATTGGTCGGTTGTCGATTTATATTTAATTGCTTAGAAACACTTTATAGGGCATAAGTGTTTTCTAAAAGATCCCACCAAATTTTAGAACTTGTTTGATCACTAGTCGAGGCGAAATCCTAGGTGACATAACATTAAGAAAATGATTTAGGTCATCTTTGGACCGTTTGAGTCTATAAAAACCTACCAAATTTACATATTTTATCCTTAGAGTCCCCTTTGAGCCTCTAATGTAACATGTTTTTTTGTCACCTCACAAAATACGCCTTCATATTTTTTGTCTACCAAATTTACTTATCACTCAGCATACAGTCAATTGAGCTTGACTTATACTATTTGGAAAATTGTTGACAATGTTTTGTATCATTTCCATATATAAAAAAAATAGAGAAAAGAAAAAAAAAGAATTGAAGAATGATGAGAAGTTGTTAAAAAAAAACCCTGTTATCAATGTGAAATAACATAAGTTTGGGGGTGTAAATTTTTTTGTGAAGGAAATGAAGAAAAAGAAAGAAAGAAACAAGTGCAACAAACTGAGTCCTTTTTGAAACAGCATCCCAATGGAACAATCTTACGAAAAAACAAAGACAGCCTAATGGCAAAAGGACTTAGAAGAAGACTGAAGCCAAGTGACATTAGTTAGAGAAGTGGCGATGGCGACGCTGGATAGTGTGATCTGACCAAGGTGTCCTGCCATCATTACTGAATTCTGATGCCACTTGTTAGTACTAGATACTGCAACACTGCTACTGCCACCATTGGTGCTGCTATAAAACTCACCTTCTTCAGCTCTTGCATGAAATCACCCCATTTTGTGTTCCATTTCTTTGCTTCTCTATCTGTCAATTCCTCCATAATTTTCTTAATTCTACGTTTGTCTACTCGATGGAAAAAATAACAAGCCTAGGTTACTTGTAATTGACTGTCTCATTTATCATCCACAGTGCTACAATGATATGCATGAAATTAATTGGTTTGTAAAGGGCAAAGGACTAAATGTTCCGTTTGTGAAAATGCTTATATGGTGGTAATTTTTTAAAGTAGTTCGAATAGGGAGATTTGGGCTAATATAATGTTATCGAATACGATCTTGCATTTGGTCAAATTCAATATTAAAGGAGATGATCTTGCAATAGTGAAAATACAATTATGGAAATCTTGCAATATAGTTCAAATAGGAAGATTTGGGCTAATATAATGTTACTAGACACGATCTTGCAATAAATACAATATAATAGAAGATGCAATAGAAAATATGACCAGCAATGCTATTTTATAAAAAGGGTATCTAAAGTGAAAATTATAGTATAAATGGAAAGTAATAAATGCACATTTAATGTGATAATTTGTAATGTAGTTGAGTAAACAAGTTTATTTTGTTATTTAGGGAAAATATTGGGAACAACAATGAGGCTTGTGTTGCAGCTTGTAAAAGAACCAAATAATCCTTTTCTCGTACTTTTCTCGAGAGTAGTTAAACTATTCAAGTTCTGAAACAAATGTCAGAAAGATCGACATTCTGTTTTCAGGCGCTCCATTTTGATTGCAACTTTCATGTGAGAAAAATATTTTATTATTATTCTGCTATTACTGAAGAGACTTTAGAAGAAAAGCCCAACAAATACAAGTCACATAAAATTCGTAGAAACAAGGGAATGTTTGGTTTAGGGAAATATGTATGTGTACAATTATTGCATACATTTTCTTGGTTTATTATATGATTTAGGAGATGTATATTTATATAAATAAATAAATAAATAAATATGCATGTGTCACATATATACCACATATAAAATACAAAGATAATAATCTTATAAATTAAAAAAAAAATCATAATAAATAGTTCAATATATAAAAGTAATAAATATATGCAAAATTTATATTTTTTTATAAATTAAAACACGTACATACATATTAATTAATTCTTTATTATTATTTTATTATATTTAAAGAATTATGACAATATTTTATCTTTAAAAATATTTTATAATATTTTATAATTATAAAGCCCACCAAATCCCAGTCACATAAAATTCGTAGAAACAAGGGAATGTTTGATTTAGGGAAAGGTATTTTGGGAGAAGGAATCTGGATGAAAAGTAATGTTTAATGTAAAAAAGAAGAAGATAAATATGTATTTGTGTTAATCTAAAAATTGAATAATATAATGATGTCAATATATTATATATTGTATGTCCTATTTTATTTTAGGAGGAGAATGATGAAACGAACGTAAACTCTTTCTGATGGGAAGAGTTTTATTCTCAAGGATCAAAACCAAACATAGCCAAAGTGAAACCAGTGGAGACATGGAAGCCCAGAAAGACTACCATAAGAACTATATTCTTCTTGTTTGATCTGTAATCGTTGGATGCGTTAACTTTGAGCATTGAGGAGCTTCGACTGTAAAGAATAGACCAACTTTTTAACTCTTTCTTCTTTGTTTGGTGGTAAAGATAGCAACTATATTGCTTCCTTCATTAGAAATTTTTTAAAATAAAATTATTATTCAATATGGTGTTTATAAATGAGTCTCATAACAATTTTAATCGATGTTATGATATAAGTTTATATATATAAAATTTCACACAAATATTTTTTTTAAAAAAAAATAATGATGAGTTTTTTGTGTTTATTTAGTTTTATTAAAAATACCAATGGGTCTAGATAAAATCGGAACTGACCCGCCTCACCCTATCTCATTTGGCTGAGTTTTAGTTTTGAGCCCGACTCAAACTTAATTCATTAAATTATTACATACAATTTTTTTATTTATTATATGATTTAGGTGATGTATATTTATATAAATAAATATGTATTTGTCACATATATACTACAGTAAAATACAAAGATAATAATCTTATAAATTTAAAAAAAAAATCATAATAAATAGTCAATATATAAAAGTAATAAATATATGTAAAATTTATATTTTTTTATAAATTAAAGAACGTATATACATATTTGTAAATAATTAGTTCTTTATCATTATTTTATTATATTTAAAGAATTATGACAATATTTTATCTTTAAAAATATTTTTTAATATTTTATAATATAAAGTGGGTCTAATGGGTACAACCAACTCAATCTCAATTTGGGTTAATTCGAGTTCGAGTCTGAATTCTTAAAAATTTTAACAGATTGTGTCTCAAATTTCGACAAACCTGCTGGAAAGCCTACCCGTTGTCATTTCTAAAATTTATCAAACACTTTTTCTAAATTTAGGAAGATAAATAAATATAAATTTATTACTAAGGAGGTAAAGAATGACTAATCTCGTGCCTTTAGAAATGTTGGTTCTTATGAAAATGAGGGTTTGTAACACTAAATTATACTAATTATGTGTTTGAATGGATCATGTTTCAACTTTGTTTCCATAAAAGTCTGCCAACTCTTTTCCTCTTTAACGGCCAAAAACTTCCTTATTTTTTAGAAATATTTTCAACTATAAATATGTTGTCAATATTTTTTATTATAGTTAATGAAAGATATTTTTAATTGTAGGTTTTTATGTAGGGGTATAGTAAAAGAGATGACTTTTTAATTCAAGTAATGATTAACAAATATTCTAAAGAAATAAAAATATACTTCTCTAAAATATTAATCCCTAACACATTTTTTATTTTGAAAAAAAAAAAAAATCGTGAAATAACACCAACAAACTACCCTATCTTATAGCTTGTGTTACATGTTAAAATTGACACATCGGACACGGGCTAAGAAAAAAAAGAGAAGACTCCTCGGACTTGTCTGGCCCCTATCTTATAGCTGTTTTCTCTCGCATATAAATGAGCCCATGTCAGTCTCGTAGTCTTTTTCAAGAATAGGGTAGTTGCTCAATAAAAACCAATAACAAAAGCCGAAGTGATCCCTTAGGTTGCTTTTTCTTTTTTTGACGGTTTATAATAAGATTTAAAAAATAAAAAAATTAAATAAAAATCATAAAAGTTTGGTATTGAATTTTTAACACGCTTTCCAATTTTTTATTTTTTAAGATTTGGAAGGCGTGGACATACCTTCAAATTATTGTTTTTTGGGCCTTTGTGGAAGGCCACACCTTCCATTATCTTTTTTTTTTTTTGTTTATTTATTTGGTTGTGTAAAATAATTGTGTGTGATTATTTTAAATTAGTGTAATGAGTATGTGTGAATATTTTTAAATGTTCTTAAATAAATGAAGTTGTGTGTAATATTTCACTTTGTTATCAAATTAAATAATTTTTTTTTTATATTTTTATAAGGTAATGAAACCCACAATAATAATATATTGATTTTTCATCCTAAGGTAAGTTGACTGAAAGATTGTAATAAAGTATTGATACCTATAATAAATTCATCTTTATGATATTATTTAACTGTTGTGATCTAAAAAAATTATTAGGATCCATAAATTAACACTCCGTACATTAATATAACATTTCCAGGGAAAAGTTTATATTTTTTGTCTCTATACTTTATAACTAAAAATCATCTCCATAATATAATGCATTACAATTTCAGTCGGTAAATTATCATTTTTTCTAACACTTTCCTGACATTAAGTGGGACTTTGTCGTGGAATGCGAGCATTTTCGTACAAATTAATGTCCTATTTGATGTGAGTAATGAAAAGTATAAAAAAAATTATTTAACGATTGAAATTATATAAAAATATTTTAATTACAAACTCTAGACACAAAAAATGTAATTTCCTTACTTCTACGTTTGTTTTGTCTCATTTATCATCAGCACGACAACAATGATATGCATAAAATTAACAAAAAATTTACCGTAAAAAGAATTAAATGTTCCGTTTGTGACAATATTAATATTGTAATTTTGTAATGTAGTGGGAAAAGGGAGATTTGGGCTAATACGATGTTATACAATAATACACGTTTGTAATTTGAAAATCATGTTTTAAATGGAGGCAATAAATGCACATTTAATGTGGTAATTTGTAACATAGTTAAGGAATAGTTGGTATAGTAAAAAATGAGTTCCCTCCATTTTCATGATATTCTTTTTTTTTTTTTTTTTTTTTAGCGTAGCAATCAATTAAAAAAAATTATTTTTCGTTATATTTTCTTTCTTTTCTCACCAAAATTCTTGCACCAAATATGATGTTAGAGTACATAATTCATGAGGGGAGTTGGGTGTGAGAGTGGGTAATGCGAATATGAACGAAGCAACATGCAAATTTCAAAATACTTCAAATCAAGGGCAACTCATATTGTCTATTAAAAATAATTAAAAAAATAATTTTCGCACCCAATATTATATTTTGATATCTTACTTAACTAGATAAAATAATCATTCTTTTATGATTAGCCGTGGGGCTTTAATCATTTTCCATGTATATACGTTGCAGTTAAATTCTTTTGTAAATTTATTAATCATGAATTCTTAAGATGTTAGTTCTAATTCTCGTACCTTAGAATATATAGTTTTTTTTTTTTTCTCGTTTGATCAAATTACACTTCACTCTTTTGAAAAATCACATTTCAACAATAAGCCTCCTATATATATATATATATATATATAAAATGTACTTCGCCCTTTAAAATTACTTTTTTAGTTGTGCTCTAGTTAACTTTCCAACATCTTTCCGCGATACTTTAGCACTTCCGCACTTTAAATTGCTTGAACTCAAATACTTTGCTCCTTAATCAACTTTCCAATAAGATTTATAGAACTTTACCTTTTAAAAATTCTTTTTCGAAACCTCTAAAAATTTTATAATTTTTTCATATATTGATTCCATTTCCTTACCATCTTGTAGGTAATTTAGGTAGTCTAAGTAGTAGAACAAGATAGTCCAATTAAAAGAAAATTTAAAAAGTAATGATATATTCGAATAAAATAGAAAAGCATAACTTTTACTCATGTTGTATCCAACATAATACCAATATTCATATTACAGACAAAAACAACTCAATTGCATACTATTGTGGTGCATTTAAATCAATTAAACTGAGAAAACTTTTGAATAGCTATTATTATGGTGCATTTTAAATTGAGAAAATTTTTGAACAGCATAAAGTTTAAAAAATATTTAAAAAATCAGTATAGATTGCAAATCTTATTAGTGATAAATTCCATATACAAAATTTTCAATCATGGCTCTAAAGCTTTTCTTTTAAAATGAGTAAATAAATATAAAATAGGTTAATTCGAAACGATTGCAGTGAACTATATAACCCACAACGGAAAATTGTATAAAATTCAAGTGAAAATATGTAATCCAAAAATGATAAATGATAAAAAAAAAGCATAGATTTGAAGGCTATAAGTGCTACCATAAAAATAATTTTAGATGGTGAATGCTCGAATGAAAGTAATTAAAGGGGTAAAGAGCTATAAAACTTGTCGAAAAATTGACCATGGAGGAAGCGCTCCGATAAAATTAATTATTGGGACAAAATGCTTTTTCTTGCTTTTTTTTAAGTATTTAAGCTTTTTTGACTGTTTACTGTCAAAATGTCACTTTTTTTAGGGGTGAAGTGTAATTTGTTATTTTTATTATTATATTTGCGGGTTAATTTTATTTTACCCTTATTTTTTTATGAATATCATTTTATCTTTATATATTTTCAATTCTCTCACTTTATTTCTTTGTAATTTTATTTTATCTCACTTTATCTCCTTATACTCTTATTATCTCATTTTATCCATTGTATGTTAAAAAAAATAACCAAATACCCTTACATATTATTTACAATAAAATTACTTTATGTTTTAAGATTAATATATTTGTATTTATATTCTAATAATTTCTTCAACTTAATTAAGTAACACTTAACTTTAAATTCATTTAAAATTTTATTATACTTAAATTTTAATAGCTAATTTTTTATTGAACATAGTCTCTACTAAATTTTTATATTGTGTGATATTTTTTATTAGTTAATAAATTTTACTTAAAAATTTTCTACTTATCATAATATAAAAAATATATGACATATTTCCAAAAAATATTTTGTTAAATACATAAAATATTAATAATATTTTTTTTATTGTTCATGGAATTATCAAAATATCATAAAAATAATATTAAATTCAAAAAATTATTTTTAGGTATAATTTAATATTATTAAATAAATTATAAATAGTCTAGTTATCGTAATTTAATAGATACTATATTCAATTTAAAAAAATCATAGTCATTTTAGTGTTTAATTTTATTACTACTACTTGATTATAATGATTTTTTTTAATTTAACATAGTTTCTAGGAACTTATGATAATCCCACTAATAATAAATAATTTTATTACTAATATTTTATGTATTTAATAAAATATTATTTATAATATAACAATTTAATAGGAACTATGTTAAATTAAAAAATAAAAGTACAATAAAATTTTAAATCAATTTAATATTGAGTGTGAATTAAATTAAATTAAATATTTAATAAAATATGAATTTAACTGTATTAATTTTAAAATATTTTAAAATATTTTTATTATAAATCAAGATAAATTATTTTAAAATATAGGAGTTAAAGTGAGACAATGAGAGTAAAATGGATAAAGTGAAACAAAATAAAAACATAAGGGTATAAAGTGAGACAATTTAAAATACAAGAAAATAAAGTAATATTCAATAACAGCAAAATGGAGTAAAGTGGAATTAACGCTATGTTTGATTTGTGAAGTTGTTGAAAATCCTAAATTTATAGCAAATTAAGATAAGTGATTCTCGATGTTTTGTTTTTTTTAATTTTTTAAATAATATTAAGTATATTATGTATTCTTGTAAGGTTTTTAATATTCTAAGGTGTTGTCGTGAAATCGTGCATTTCTCAAAACTTTATTTTATTTTTATAATACAACTTACACTGTATGGAGCCCAAGTTTTGAAGGGCCTAATTCAGCTCCCCTCTTAGGAAATATCCTTCTTTCAACTTTCTCAAATGGTTTTTCTTTACTAATTCGCTTCAGATGATCTGCCGTCACTTAACCTTTCCTTTGTCTTCATTGCCTGCATGAATGAATAATAACATTTTGTCTTCACCAACCAATCTCATTTATAATAGGATTTAAGTAAAATAAGGATAAAGGAGCTCCTGTTAATCTAACGGTAATTTTTACACAAAATTATCAAACTCCAATTCGAATTTTCTATTTCAATTTAATGTTTCAGGTCGTATTTCACGTTAAAAATGAATGTCAAATATATGAAATCTCTTCTTAATTACATATCTGGTGTGAATCAACTACCTTTATCGTCTATTTGTGAAGTGAAATATAACATGAAAATGCGAAAATATGCGGATCGACAAAATTTACCTGCTTTTGCCAATTTGTGAAGCCTGTTATGAATGAGAGAACAGTTGATTGTAGTGTAGAACCAATCACTATTCCAATCCAGAATCCCTTCGCTTTTAAGTGCTCAACGAAGCCGAGCACTACAGCTACTGGAATTCCAACTAAATAAAATGCACCTAAGTTTACATAAGCACCAAGATGTTGCCATCCACTCCCTCTTGCAATTCCTGATGCATAGGAAGAAAGAAACATACCAAATCATGTTTGGACCAAGATTTTGTTGGTTCTTTCTTATGTGGTAACTTTCTGTTCCCATTTTTGTCTGAATTGTTAGTATATGTGGCTAAACTAACCAGAGATTACGGCTTGTAGGCTATCTGTGATGGTGGAGAGACAAATAAGAGGAGTCATGACAGCAATGTAATTCACAACTTGCTTCTCGTTGCTATAAGCGCGGCCCAAAATGTGTCGACAGCAGAAGAGAACTATGCTTACAATAATAGTTTCCTTGACAGCAAGAAACATGACAGCCCAAACTACCACTCGAGCCTTGTGTGGATTTCCAGCACCTAATTCGTTTGAAACCCTTGTGCTGAACATGAACAAATGAACCACATATTATTGTTCTCCCAGAACTTCTAAACTCAATAGTTGTGATGATTGAAATTATGGAGAAAAAGAAAGCAGACCTTGCTGCAGCTCCAAGTCCGTATGGAATAGTGAAGTGCAATGTTGAAATTGTTAGGCTGATCATTGACATATAAGATTCAAGATCTTATATCTAGCTACAAATCATGTTTTTAATTAGGTATATCTAAAATGAGTAATTTAGCATACCATATGGACAGCACTGATGTTTCAAGTTTTGGATTCGGTAAAAGACCAGACAGCAAAACAAGTACTTCAAGTGACCACCATTTCAGGCTACAATCACAGCCAACCACACATGAAAACATATTTAGGAAGTATAATTGAAAGGTAGAAAGAAAAAATAGAAAGCAGCAATTGTGCACAAGATAAAAAAGAATGGAAAGAAAAGAAGTGAAAGCACTACCAAACCATCACAGCTGAGGGTATTGCCAGTCGGAAGAACTGCTCCATAGCATGGAAGGCATCAACTGAGAATGTCAATCTTGACTCTTTGCAAGATGAAGAGAATTTGATATAAAATGCTAGCACAAGTACATATAACCAATTGGATACACAGATAGCTATGGCTGCACCAGTACTTCCCTGATGCAACTTATATATGAGAGCCCAACTCATGGGAACATGGCAACATAGCACGACAAAGGAGCTTAGGACCATTGGGAAAACCAAGCTCTGAGTCTGCAAGTATCTTATAAGAGGCTTAGAAATTGCAGCCCCAAATAGTGCAGGAATGAGCCGGAGAGAATACTTTTGGGCTTCAAGCGAGACCGAAGGGTCTTGTCTCATCAACAGAAGTAGTTTTTCCATGAACATCCATAGAACACACACTGGGATGCAAACCAGAACTAGTGAAAATATGGCACTATAAGTATAGATACCAAGCTTGTGGTATTGCTTCGCTCCATAAGCCTGCCCGCAAAGAGTTTCCAAGCCGCCAACCAACCCTGACTATTCAGCATTCCAAAATCATAAAAAGGAAACAGGGGAACAAAGAAAGAAACAAGTGCAACAGACTGAGTCCTTTTTGAAACAGCATTCCATTGGAACAATCATGCGAAAAAACAAAGACAGTCCAAAAAAGAAACAACTCTAATGGCGAAAGGACTTACAAGAAGGCTGAAGCCAGTGACATTAGTTAGAGAAGTGGCGATGGCGACGCTGGATAGTGCGAGCTGACCAAGATGTCCTACCATCATAGTTGATACAACTTGCAATAAATACTGCAACACTGCTACTGCCACCATTGGTGCTGCTATGTAACTCACCTTCTTCAGCTCTTGCACGAAATCACCCCATTTCGTGTTCCATTTCTTTGCTTCTCTATCCGGCAACTCCCCATCCATATCTTCTCCTATTGATTATCTACTCTATTAAAAATAACAATGGTGATCGATTATCATCAACTAGGCTGCAAGGATATATATAAAACAGGTTTGTGAAAACATGTATTTTGTAATTTGGTTATGTAGTTGGAATATACAGTCGGACTTGTAAAAAATGAAATAAATGTGTAGACGTCTCAGGAATTGTGCCTATGTAAGTATTTCAAACGTAAACTATTTGTACTGCATTGAAACTAACTTTCAGCAGCCCACTTTTTCTTCTCTCACATTTTTATTTTGCCTTGAACTGAAATTTGCATTACTTGTTTGACCAAACTCACATTTACTCAGCAAGATTATGATCAATCTGACGCGTTATCCTACAATAAATTATTATACACGACTTACGAACTGAGTTGCAGCAAAATCTGGATTAGGTAGATGATACAAATCAGTAGCCATAACAAGTATTTTCATTACGACCGTTATCGTGGACAGTACGCCTCGGATCCCAGATAAACTAAATAATTTCAATCTTGATCTGCATTTCTGTTATCATAGTACTTGAACAGCCCACTTGTATGATATAAAAAATTAGCCTTGTTGTCCTCTGAATGGTGATCTTTTGGGACTCAGAGTCCACCATTTACCACAATTGTGTTTCACTGAAAATGCTTGTACATCATTTTGTTGACTGTATTCAATCAAGAAAACATAGTTAATTCTTGAAATGAACTATATTATCTTATTTTATGTTGTTGATAAGTTAAAAGTTAAAACCTAGTCAGTTAAAATATAAATTTTTTTGGGGCCATCCGAGGATAAGTCCAAAGGGACATCCAGCAAGGAAATAAATTGTAGTTTTTATCAAAAAAACAGCCATGAAGATGTGATCCATGGCCTGTTAGCCACCGTCACCTTCAGAAGCTGAAGTTGCCTGATTCTGTTCTATATTTCTGCCAATTTTCTGTTTGTCGTCACACGACAAGTCCTTCAAACATCAATCCGTTCATATTTCAGAAAGAAAACAACTTACTTTACTACTCTGATTCATTTAAACAGAGTTTTGATTTTTCCAATTCTCAGGTAGGATTGTACAGTGAATTTCTAGATGTTATAACAGATAGTAGAAATGGAGCCAATCTTTGGTTTTATTTTTGGCGTTTTATGGAAGTGTTTCTGAAAAAGTTATTTTGAGAAAATGTATAGAAGAATGTGATATATGTTTGTTTTTATTTTATGAATGTAATTTGGAGTGTAATGATTAAGATGTTTTGAAATAATTTAGGGGAAGAGAAATTGTTTTGGATGGAAATGTATTCTAAAATGTGTAATAATATTTGATTTTATTTTGCAAGAATGAAAATAAAATCAAACATAATCTCAAATTTTTTTATTAACTAGCCATTTTTAAATTATCGATTTTCAGAATTGAATGTTGATGAGGTAACAAAAGTTAGCTCATCAGAAATAGCTCCACCGGAATTAACTCTTCTCCAAGAAGCAGTTTTGATGCGGTAAGGTGGTATTCGCTCGGAAAAATAATAAATGAATTCATAAACGTACCTTTAAAATAAAATAGACGAGATATCTATTGTGATAACTGGTGGAACTTGAGTCCGTCAAATTAGACCTTTCTTCTCAATCAACTTAATATTTCAGGCTTAAACTAAAATATCACCATCATAGGTTGGAACTAGACCTACATGTAGGAAAATGGTAACGCTTAGATTTTATATACTTGGATACTGAATATTGAAGGCCAAGCTGTTGGTGCTTCTCTAAAAGAATATGGTTCTTGCCTTAGCTCTCCCTTCAACCTTTTCAAGAAAACAGAATCTAAGCATCAATAGAGACATATTGTCTACATAGACGGAGCCACCGCCCCTCAATTTTATAAAAAAATTAAATCAATATTAATTATATATATAATTATTAAATTTTATCTTTTAAAAAAATTAAAATATTTTTTTATTTATTACTTTTTAAAAAAATTAAAATATTTCTTTCTCAATTTTCATTTTCTTATCCCATCCTAACTGTCTATGAATGTTTCTCGCATGAACCCAATTTTCTACTCTGAGGCATGTGAGTATGAGTAGGACCAAATACTCAAAGGCTATTGGGATTTATTTTTTATTTTTATTTTATTTTTCTCATGTTTGGTGATAATGGAAATTAGTTTTGATAATTTTTAATTTAAATCTGGTAGATATCTTTTAGGATTAAATTGGTAGTTTCTTGATTTGTCATCCTTTTTTAAATTTACCTATTTTAATTTTGAAATACCTGACACGTATCTTAGTTTTTTAAGGATAATCTTTTTTTTTTTTCTCTCCACTTTCACTAACCTTAAGCCTGCCGCCGCCTTCCCCAGCCGTGCAGCCCACTGCATCACCCCCAAGCCACCACCATGCGCGCCATTCTCCGTCGTCCCTTTGACACCAAACAAAACCTCTTAATTTCATCAACATCAATAATTCAATCAAATTCTCTCTCTTAAAAACTACAAATATGGGCCTCGTCCTAAAATAAATGTTCTATATGCTACTGTAAGAAGTCAAATTGTTTAATTTTTGATTATGTAGGTATTGATTTTTTTGATAGTTTCGATGTTGTTTAATAATAATTACGTACTTTTAAATAAATTAGTTGAATTATTTATCACTACTATATATGAAAAAAAATAGCAATTATATTCATTTTAGGACGAAAATTCATGGGATTTAAAGAATTTTAGATTTTCACTTTAAGAAAGTGATGAGGGGAAAATGTAGGATTAAGATTGAAAAACAAATCAAACTATTCCATACTCAATTTCAAATCAATTATTAAAAATTCGTTTGAACTCAATTTGTTAAAGTTAACAAACCAAGTTTGAAGGTATTTTTTCTTTTGATAAAATTTAAAATTTGATTTGATTAGTAAAAATTAATAAAATATATGTAAACAAATTAAATTACTCGAATTCAGTTCGTGTTCAATTTAATTAAAATTTATTTAAATTCGATTAAATTATTAATTAAATTAAATTTAAATATAATTTTTAACAGTCAATATAAATTCAAATAAATTTGAACACTGCTCGACTCCTTACACGCTATGAAGAATTTTCGCACGGATAATCCAAATCCAACCTAAGTCTTTGTCCAGGGTCCAGAATTGTGACTTGTGAAGTGGTGGGTGTAGAAGTATTTAGATAGTGAACTAACTTAGTTCCTAACTTCCTGAGCAAGGATAAAAATTTCCTCACATTGCCATGGAAACTATAGAAAAGTTTTTATTTTTAATTTGAATAAAATTCAAAATAAAAGATAGTTTTGGAATTTTTAAATTTCCTATTGAACTCCTTCTTTCCTACTTTTCTTGGGAAATTCTCGAGTTTACTTTTTCATGCAAAACTCTTATATTTTATTTGTGGTTTTCGTTATAAGTCTTTTATGTCACAAACTAATATTTTATATTGATATTGTATATCGCAATCATATTACTGAATAAATAAGTAATATGGTTCACTGAAAAGAATTAAGAAAGCCCTGTGCTAGAGATTAAGAGCAACTTTTGTCAAGTTCACCAAATTTAAAAGGACTTACCAATTGGTGTAGAGTAGCCTAAAATAGTATACTCCACCTCATTTATGTGTTAAAAAAAGTATTTTCAGAATCGATCAAAGTTCAATTTAGATTAATGCTTGTTCCGATTTGATTAGCTAAAAAATCTAAAATGAAATTGAACCGATCAAAATTGATTTTTTGTATATTTTTTTATATTTTTTTAAGAAGTTAAACTTTAAATTTAGTATTTGATCATATGTATGTGATTATTTGAATTTTGAACTTTATTTAATATATTTTAAGTTAATTGTTTATTTTTTTATTTTTAAGATTTAATATATAACAATTAATTTATTACATTATTATTTTATATAATATAATAAAAATATATTAATTAATTTTTAATAAATCAGTTGAATCGCAAGTCGAACCAGGATCAATAAAAAAAATCGATTTAATCATAGACAACTTTATATTGAAACTTATACTACTTGCCTCCAAGTTGTTAGTTCCATCTTGTTAACGTGCTTTCCATAATTGTCCTTAAAAAAAATTAATTTCTCATGGTGTTTTATAAAATTAGCTTTATCTTTTTTAAATAGGTAAGGTCAATATCAAATTCCTAAACTTTGAAGTGATTCCAAATAAGAATTGAAATCTAATTCCATTTCTTTTTTTTATTCCAAATCCAAATTCCTTTGGAATTCTTAAATTTAAAAATGATTCTGAAGGCAAGAATTGAAATCCAATTCCAATTCCATTTATTCCTGATTCCAAATCCAAATTCCATTTTAAACTTGTTCTAATTAAAAATATGTATTAAATCTGTCAAAGTTTTGGTATCACCTTGTACACAAAAATTTTCGAGTTTGCAAAAATTAGAAGACAAGAAAAATAGCGAAAAATTAAATATTTGATTTTCTGGAATTAATAAAAAGTCCAGTCTCTAGGGAAATTCTCCAAAAGAAAACTAATCTTCTAAATTATTCTCTCCAAGGTACGGATTCAAGACATTAAGACTTGAGACTATTTCTTGAATCAGATGTTAATCTCCCATATTCGCCGAATAAAAAATATATTATGAATATTTTGGATGAAAATGAAAGATTTGATTCAATATTTTTATAATTCAATTGACGATAGATCAACTGATCGGATCGATTCAGCACGCAATCGAATCGGTTTAATAAAAATTAATTATATTTTTTTATTATATTATATAAAATAATAATATAATAAATTAATTATTATGTAATACGTTTTAAGTATAAAAAAATAAATAAATAACTATTTAAAAATACATCTAACAAAACACAAAATTCAAATAACCTCATAAATATAACAAAATATCAAATTTAAATTTTTTAAAAAATAAAAAATAAAAAATAAATAAAAATCGATCAAACCGATTTAACTGATTTAAATTTCTAATTTTATACTCTTAATTGAATTGGACCAATATTCAGTTTTTGATTGAATCAACATAGTCGATTTAGTTTTCAAAACAATGATTTGACTATAATAATTGTAAGGATTGTAATAAAAGATATTTTGATGACAGATGAGTGTGGAAGATAAAAAGATTAGTTGAATGAAAGAAGAAGAGAAATGCGAGGTTTGTTTGCTTTTAAATTATTGGGACGTTGAGACGAGTAATGAGATGAGAAACCAGTGACAAGTAACTATTTTAATTAGGGAGTAAAAATTTTAAAGGAGACAGGAATGTAATACCCGGAACTTCCATCCGTGGTAGAAATATTAATAAATTCGGTAATAGATATTGTGCATTTTTTTTTTATTTCGAAAACGATGATCCCACATCTACTATCCGAAGGTATGCATTGTGTAAAACTTTATTTCTATGTAATAGCCTGCAAATTATACGGAAGGGTAAGCCATAAAAAATCGAGTGATGCAGGGAATTCGAACTTTACATTCAGCCTCAAATTCCTACATAACACCACTCGAGTACCCAGGAAGAGTAGATATTGTGCATTTTGATTTTAGCTTCTAACTTTTAATAGTAAATATTAAGAATTTTTAAACAATTAAAATTTTGAGAACAAATAGGAGCTTGATTATGTATATGTAGTATTTCAAAAATTTGACAACTAGACAAACGTTTAAGTTCTTAATGTAGATGATTATATATCTTTAATATTTCAAAAATTTGACTCACGTTTAAGTTCTTAATGTATATGATTTTTAAGTACATTAATATAATGAAATTTAGTTGAGGTTTTAATATTTATAATTAATGAGTGAATGTTGAGAGCCACAAGTTTCTGCCATGCTATGGATTTTTAGTTTGGTAATGTAGTTTAAGTACATTAATATAATGAAATTTAGTTGAGGTTTTAATATTTATAATTAATGAGTGAAAGTTGAGAGCCACATGTTTCTGCCATGCTATGGATTTTTAGTTTGGTATGTAGTTTAAGTACATTAATATAATGAAATTTAGTTGAGGTTTTAATATATATAATTAATGAGTGAATGTTGAGAGCCATAAGTTTCTGCCATGCCATGGCTTTTTAGTTTGGTATGTAGCTCAAGTACATTAATATAATAAAATTTTAAATTTTAGATCGGGAAGGTTGAATTCATCTATATAGATTTTGCATCAAATATCTTATTTTTTTATTAAATAAAATATTTAGTATGAAATTTATGTACCCAGTACAACATCTACGAGAGATTAGTGAGTTTTTAAAAAAAAAAAATGAGTTTATTTTAGAAAGACGATGATCTAAAAATTGATGGGCCGTAGGGTAATTTTCTTTTTTTTTTTGTGAGAGAATTTTATATTTATCATATTAATAGTACTTGCCTACTTGGGACCTCCATGAATTGGTAGTAGGAAAGACACGCAGTTGCTCCTGTTGCCGTGAAGAGAGAGCTGTAGCAATTTTCTTATAATGGGCCTTTTTTATTCAAAATTATTTGGGTCCAAATATATAAGTATTTACTATATGCTAGTCCAGACATTTTATTTAAGTGAGGGGATGCTCTCTTCAGATTTTAATTTAATAATTTTACTTGTATAGGCTTCTAAGTTAAAGAAAATGTCAATTGGATGGGCTTTTGATTTCATACTAAAAATCTTTTAAAATAAATTATTATATTCAAAAATTCATGAAAATAATTTTCAATCTATACAATTAATTACACCGTATATTCATTCGAAAAAAAACCAATTGATAACTTTTACTATAATATTGTTAAGTTTTAATAATTTTTTTAATTGAAATAGCATTGGTTTCTTAGGTTAAGAAATTAATGAATTTTGGATTCTCTTTTAGAATTTTTTTTCCTTTAGTTTTTCAAATTGATAAAATGCGTAAAGGATTTAACTTTAAGTTAACTAACATGTTATATTAAGTTCATAAAAATTCGAAGCTTCATTGTTTTTATTAAATAATAAAATAGGTACTCCCTCTATCCCACATTTACCATTCTCATTTTATTTATTTTTTTGAGTTAAAATAAGACTCAATTTTCTAAAATAAAAATTTTAATTTCAAACTACCCTCTTATTTCAGGATAATAGTGTAAAGTTACATAAAAAATTTATTTTCGCAATTCTCATTTAAAACTCCGTATCTAATCAAATGGGAGATTTAATTTTGGGATAGAGGATTAATATGCTAAAAACTTAAGATCGTCATCAAACAATTTATCAATTTAAAAGTTCAAAACAAAAATTCTATCAAGAGAACTTATTCATAATAATTCTTATTGTAAGAAGTACAAGGATAATTTAGTCCAAAAATTACAAGATTTTGAAAATATTAGTGTAAAAGGTTTTCCAAATGAAAAGTTTGTGAAAAGGGTTTTTTGGATTGAAAAATATTTTCATAGGAATTTCGCTAAAAAAAAATATTTTAGGGGATTTTTAGTAATTTTGCCTTAAGGACTAGAGGGGATTTCTGTATAATTCAGGAAGTTAGTTTAATGATCATATCTTAGCCTGTATGGTATTCTTGTATAATTACTTCTAATTGAACTAGATTTTAAAATAACCAAAGCCATTATGTTGGGAAAGAAAAATCATTTATTGTTTGGAAAAATGAATGAATAACCCATCCTGCAATGAAACGAAAACACATGCTTAGATTTGTATACGAGTCTGTTTCTCGATTATTTATTTTAATTTTATATTGTATTTTGTATTCTATATAAAATATGCAAAATATGTGTATATTCTAAAAATATTTATACACAGTGGCCACAAGCTTCAATATAATCTGATCAATCTATTTAAAATATTACAAGAAATTACCAAACATTGAGAAGATAAAGAAAGTGGAAACAATTCATACCTCCAATGTTTTATCTTTTGGGGATATAAAACTTTATTTTCCACTGCGCCTGGAATCTCAGCCATAATTGAGCAAGACTGCAACTAATTCCAATTAACTATTGATCCAAGCATTGTATGGCCTCCTCATTGATACATATAACGGGAATATGTGATATTTTTGGCCAGTCTTCACCCTTTGGTTTCTTGCATCTCTTCTCCAGTTGTGGGCATCCTCTTATTTCCAGCTCTCTCACTGATTTGAGACTCTTGAAGCCATAAGGCAAGGAGGTCAAGTTCTTACAATACCAAATCCTTATTTCTGACAGTGACTCAAGACTACTCAGCCAGTTTGGTAAAGAGCATAATCCTTCACAGTGCCATATTCTCAACTCCCTGAGAGCGCTTAGTTGTTGCACGCTTTCAGGCAAACATTCGAGCTCTGGGAGCCCATTTATCAGCAAATCATGCAGGGCTGGTGCTCGTTGCAGTGGTCCTGACAAAGGCTTCAGTTTCTTGCAGTTTTGAAATGATAAAGATCCAAGGGAAGACAAGCCTTCCAATATAGTTGCCGGAAATGATCTAAGACCATCACACCCTCTGATATCTAATCTTTCCAGAGAATTTAGGTACTTGAGACCCTGGGGAAGATATTCAAGATTAGAGCAACTATCAAGAGACAAGGTTTTCAGAGCAGAGAGATTATCCAGCACGTTTGACAGAGTCCGGATAGGTAATGCACCTATCTGCAGGTCTTCGAGGGCCTTGTGATTTTGCAGTAAGCCTCCAGGAAAATCATCCAATTCTGCGAAGTTGAATAGGATAAGTGATGTAAGTGAAGTAAGAGACATTATGGATCTAAGAAGTGCCACACTGCCATCAGATATATTCAAACTTCTGAGAGTCGGTAACTTTGGCAATCCAGTCAACTTGGGACACAGTTGTATCATTAAATGTTTTAAGCAAGGGAAACTCTTTACTGAATCTGCTATGGTCCATTCCTCAAAGTTAGGCATTCCACTGACTGAGAGACTTGTTAGTGCAGGAAATGAACTTTCTCCATCTCCATGCCATTCAGCATCCAAACGCTTGAGAGAATCCATCCCTTGGAGGTTTAGACATGTAAGGGAGGGCAGTTTCCACAAGGGTGGAAGGTGTTCGCATCTATGACAGTACTCCAGATTAATTTTCTTCAGGTTTTTAAAAGCTAAAGTTGACATCCAAATTGGGAACCTGGAACCTTGATATGACTTAATACAGATCTCTTCAAGATTCTGGTGAGGTTGGAGACCCTGTAGAACCTCTTCAAAATGTTGTGCAGAGTTCTTTTTGGTGTCGATTGTCCAAGATAAACTCAAAGAAGTCAGATTTTTTTTTGTCATCAAGTTGGCACTTGTGGCATCATCCAAATTTCTCACGTTGTCAAGCCCTTGTATGCTCAGTTTCCCTCCAAGGTTTAACTCCTTCAGCTGGCCTAATTGGTGAGACGCATCCTGACCCACAATGAAAATGCTCAGTCTACGCAGGAAAGTTAACTCTCCCAGTCCAGGCGGTGTACAAAGAAGTGAATGAAAGTTTTCAATGACCAGAAACCAAAGATTTTTCATCACTTTCAAACGTTTGGGCAGCTCAAGAAGAACTTCAGAAGCTATAAGCTTCAATGTCTGAAGGTTTTGGAGACGAGTCAAGGATTCAGGTAACCTCTTGACATTATAGCACGACATTACAAGGTACCTAAGATGTTCTAATTTGCAAACTAAATTTGGTAACTTTTCTATGAAATAAAGATTCGCCTCCAATACTCTTAGATATTGTTGCTTTGAGAGGAAGGAAGAAAAACCTTCTCTCCAGCTTGCTGGAACGTTTCCTCCATGCACAATAATTGAGCGCAAAGAATCATCAAATGGCAGTTTGAGCTTACTCTTGTTATGTGGAACTTTCCAAGACGACCCTGAGTTAAAAGACAAGTGACGAAGTGTTTTAGGAATTTTAAGCACCTTGCCATGCTCTAGGATATAGGTTTCATGTCTCATAACAGATGACGCTAGGTCATGCATCAGATCATGCATTTTACAGGTGATGTCACAATTGTAATTTATCTCGACATCTTGCAAGAATGATCTCCAAACCAATTCTTTGAAGATCAAATGACCAGTGAGTTGCATGTCTGTTTGACCATCAGAGGGCAGATAGCCATTTGCCATCCATAGTTGGATGAGCTGGTTCTCTGCCATGAAATAATCCTTGGGAAATATGCAACAATAGGCAAAACATTGTCTCATTTGCGGCAGTAAATTGTCATAACTTAGCCTCAAGGCAGGTAAGATACCATTCTCATCATCTGATAGATGCCAGATTTCACTTCCTTCAATTGCTAACCATTCGCTTTCATGGGATTTAAATCGCATCAGGCTCCCTAAAGCCTTGATTGCCAAAGGCACGCCACCACATTTCTTTACTATCACCTTACCAATGGCAACAAAGTTTTCCTCCGCCTCTCCAGTAGTGAAGGCTCTTTGCCTGAATAAGGACCAAGAATCATCTTCTGTTAAATATCCAATGTGGTGTATGCCGATAGTAGCCATCATTAAAGCAACTTTCTCAATCCGGGTCGTTACCACTAGCACGCTGCCTTTCGACCCACATCTTAACACTTCTTTCAGTCCATCCCACATCCTATGGTTTTCATTCCAGACATCGTCCAAAACCAATAAAAATCTTCTTCCCCTCAACCTTTCTTGAAGAAGGCGCTGCAGTGGATCCAACGTAGAAATATTGCATCCTCCTCCGTCCATAGATTCTATAATTGCTCTTACTATTCCCTGTATGCTAAAATCATCAGAGACACACACCCAAATTCGCAATTCAAAATGCCTCTCTGTCCTTTCATCATTATAGACCATTTGTGCAAGGGTGGTTTTCCCGAGTCCACCCATTCCCTGTATTGCATAGACAGAAGGATCATTTTGATCACACGTACCATGAAGCAGCTTCTCGATTATCAGCTCTTTTTCCTCATGCCTCCCAAAAATTTCCAATTCATTCACCATTGAACCAGTATGCCTGCTCTCTAATGTCTCTCCAAATCGATTTTCCATAACACCCTCTCCTAGTTGGAACTTAAGTCTCTCTTCAGCTATGGCATCTAATTTTCCCCTTATATTTCTCACTTCACGCACCATTTTCAAACGGAATAGCAATGGATTTCTCAATGAAAGAAATGATTGTAATTGATGCTGCATACCTCTTTCAGAATCCATTCTTCGTCTAAGGCCCACAGTCGCTATCCGGTCCAGTATATTCTCAGCATCACAAGCGACATTCTTCAGCTTCCTCAGCCAGTTCTGTATCACCTCACTCTTCCTTTGCTTGACCTCAGCATCTTGGATCACAAGTTGGATTGTACCAAATGTGCTTTCAAGGCTGTTGAGCTCATCCTTCAAACCCCAAAGGAGACCAATCTCTTGTATTGCAGCTGAGTTCAAGATTCCAAGAACTGTTTCCACAACTGCAGAAACAACTCCATCTGCCATAGTTTGGGATTCAAAGGCTCAAACAATTCAGCTGGGAATAATTTGCCAAGAAAGTTGGATGAGATGACAATCTATTAGTTGCAAAACTAAGCTGTGAATGGCTGATACTGCAAAACAGAAGTCAATGGCCAAGTCTTCTCCTTTGGTGTTTTTTTCCTGCATAGGGCTCCACATGGTAGTAAATGAAGTGGGTGGGGAGTGTGGAAAATAAAGAAGAAATATGTGTGCACATGGAAATTTCAGATCATAACTCTTTCTATATTGACCCAAATTTTCCACAATCTTTTCCTTCTACCAGGTCTTCTGGAAAATGAGTGGAAAGTCGGGTTGAGTACAGATTAATGGATATGAATTTGAGGATGAATTCAATATTCCACTGATTTTAATTGCCCAAATTTAGATCAACTAATTTTAACAGCGATTAAAATGATGGCCCAACGATTCGGTTAAGGATTTGAATATCCAGTTTTTTTTCCCCAAAATAATACATTTAATAGCATAGCACGTTATTCATATAATTTATTAAAATTATTATATTATTAAATTACTAAAATATTAGAAGGTTTATTTATAAATAAAAAATATTAATTAAATAATGATTTTATTAAAACAAAAAAAATCAAAATATTTTTAAATATTTTATTTTAAGTATAAATCGATATGAATTTATAAACAAAATATTTAAAGAATAAAAATTAATGATAATTTAAAAAATAAATAGTAATATAACTAAATAAATTCTTAAATAAACTTATGGTCGCATTCATCCCTTTGTTTAATTTTGATGGTTACATATGTCTTCTTCTTACTTGATTTTAAGAATTTTCTTTATATTAAATGCATTATACACGATCAAATCGTAATTTTACGTGTTAAAAATTAATAAATACTTTTTTTAACTATTTTAACAATATTCAATTTTTTTAGTTAAAATATTCATATTTACTCAAGCGAATGTACTAAAAACACTATATAAAGTGTCACATTCAATCAAATCTTTCAATTAAATTAAATTTTTTTTTTATCAAAATCAATTACAATATCTTGATATTATTCATAATTCCTAACTAATCCAAAAAATATATAAAAGTTAATCTCATCTGTTTATTTACTCCTCTTGCTCACTTTATTTTCTCTCTCTCATTCCTTTTAATAAAAAAATATAACTAAAAATAAAAATTACAATATAAAAAATATATAAAATGTTAACTTTTCATTTTTTTTTCATTCCATTAACAACCACATAATATTTTTATCATAAAACTTGAAATTAGGGTTATTTGAATCCACCTCTCCTAAGGTTTAAATTAATAAATAGTTTAAGGAATACCTGAATAATATAAAATCGATACGTATTAAATAAAATTTTTTAATTTTTTTATAGTGGCTTATATATATATTTTATATTCTATCCAATTTTAATTCTTCTTTCAATCTTTCATATTAGATTTTTATTTTGTTAAGGTAAATTGTTTTGTTACTTAATTTTTATCATAATATCATATTAATGTCTGGATTTTTATAATTTTTAAAATGTAATTTTAATGGGCCTGACTTTTGCCATAAATGTTAAATACATATTAAATGAGGTGCAATATAAAATATGATTTGCCAAAATCATAATAAATCCTTATTTAGAGTTTAAATTTGTTTTCTTTTTAAGTTTTTTGGACTTTTCACCTCATTGATTAAACCTAATTAAAATAAAGAATGAGAAGAAAACACAATAAAAATAAAGCTAATATTTCTCTTATTCTATCTACTTTTTTTTTCTTAAATCATAATATTTTAAAATTAAATTTAAAATCTCTTTGAAGATTTTATTAACAATCACATGAATATTATACCAAAACACTTGAATTTAAGGTTATTTGAATCCACCTTTCCTGAGATTTGCAATTTTACTAAAACATCTTTCTAGTCCTATTATGTCAAAAATTTCAAAAAAAAATTGTATTTACAAAAAAAAAAAAAACATAACTTAACTTGTATGAAATAATCTCATATTTTCCTTTAAAATTTATGTTTTAAATAAAAATATAAAAAAAGTAATAAGCCATTTGAAACTCTCTTCGATGGGTACTAAATACCTTAATTTAATAAATAATAAGACCATATATAGTTTCAAAAAATATGAGACCAAAATTTTAATTTTGAAGCAACAATCAAAAATAATAATGATTAACTTTTATATTTAAGAATAACTTAGTAAAAGCTAAAGTTTTTAAAGTAAGTACTTTAAAATAAAAAATAACTTAAATTAAATTTTATCTTCTTCAATAGTTAAAGAGAATATACTAATTCAAATATGAGAAAATAATGAATACTTATAAAAAAATATAGTTTTCAAAATGCATAAATTATTATAAATAAATAAAGGATCAAAACTAAATCTCAAGTATATTTACCAAAGGAAAGATTATAAATTAACTTTTATAAGTTTGAAATATATATAATTTTTTATCAAAATTTTAATCATAAGGTTTACTAAGATATAAAATATATATTATTATTTATCTATGAAAAAATTGCAATTGAAAATAACTCCTTTTGATTTTCTTTTCTAAAAGTGTACGTTATATTATACTATTAAAAATGTTATTAGCAATTAAACTTGAGTTTTTCATTTTCTTATAAAAATTGCATAATTGTAAATTTGTAAACCATGTATAATTATAAAATTTTAATTATTCTTTATATATGAAATTAATCTATACTTCTTATATCGTTGAAAAGACTATAAAATGTAAAATTTTACCTCATTCATTTCTTTTCCTTACCAAATTATTTATTGAAAATTATAAATACTAATTATTTTTTTAAATTTATGCCTTTTTAAAGTTTTTCAAAGATGTGTATTTTGATTATGAAATAAATTTCTCTAAAACTTTTGATCAAATAAGGGGATGTGGTTGTTAGAAATCCAAATCTCAAGGTGCAAATAACTCATACTTACTATACATGATATAACATAATAAACTTTAAGGCTAAATTTGTTATGTGAAATTTACCGTAAATATCATATTGGTACCTAAATTAATATATAGTTAAGTAATATTTGACTTTTGCCATAAATGTCAAATTGTTATATATTAAATGAAATTCTTTTAATTTTTCTTTTGATAGTAGCATATAGGCACTTTCACACTTTAAATGGCTACATAGTGACTTTTTGTTATTCTATGTATCTTTTTTTTTTAAATCTTAATATTTAAAAATTAAATTTAAAATCACTTCTAAGGTTTTATTAACAATTTTGTAAATATAATATCATAATATATGAACATAAGATCCACCTTTTATAAGGTTTGCAATATTAGTAAAACATCTGTCTAGCCCTATTATGTAAAAAATTCAAAAAAAAAAAAATGTATCTAAAAGAAACTTAACCTAACATAAATGACAATAATCTATCATTTAATTAAAATCCAGATTTTAAAAAATATATAAAAAAAAGTAATAAGCTAAAATTCAAAATTTAAAACTCTCTTTGATTAAATACCAAATAGTTTAATTTAATAAATAATAAAACTGTATATAGTTTTGAAAGAGAAATAGGAGACCAATATTTTAATTTTGAGTCAATAAAAAAAAATTAAAACTATCTTTGATGTATACCAAATATTTTTATTTAATAAATAATAAAATTATATTTAGTTTTAAAAAAAAATAGGAGACCAAAATTTTAATTTTGAGGCAATTATCAATAATTATAAATAATATTGATTAACTTTTATGTTTGAGAATAACTTTGCAAAAATAAAAGTCTTTTAAATGAGTATTATAAATAAAAAATAATTTAAATTAAATTTTATCTTCTTGAATAATTAAAGAGAATATGCTCATATAGATGTGAGAAAATAATGAATATTAATAAAAAATAAAGTTTTTGAAATGTATAAACTGTAAGAATTAAGTAAGATATCAAAATTAAAGTTCAAGGATATTTACTAAAGGAAAAAATATAAATTAATTTTTATATGTTTGAAATATATGTAATAAGTGAGGGTCGTTTTTTTAAAATGATAATCATAAAAATAATATTAGACCAAAATATAAATCATGATATTAAATAATATACAAAATTTTGTATTAATATTTATCTCTGAGAAAAATGCATCAAAAGATAACTCATTTTGTTTTTCTTTTCTTAAAAAAGTGTACATTATATTATACTATTAAATATGTCATTTGCAATTAAACTTGAGTTTTTATTTTTTTATAAAATTACACAGTTGTAAATTTGTGACCCACGTATAATTATAAAATTCTAATTATTCTTTATATGTAAAAACTAATCTATACTCTTTATGTCGTTGGAGAACGTTCAAAATTTAAAATTTGATTCTATTTTTTTATTTTTTTATAAAATTATTTACAATAAAGATAGCTATCAATTAGTTTTCAAAAGTTACACTATTTTTAAAAAAATAAAGAGATATAGTACTTTGAACCTTAAATAAATTTCTCTTAGAATTTTTTTTTTCAAACAAAGGGATGTGATTGTCAAACATTCAAATTTCAAGGTGCAAATAACCTCTTAAACTTACTATGCAAGATTTAACATAGTAAATTTTAAGGATAAATTTGTTAAATAAATTTTACCGTGCATGATATATTGGTACCTAAATTAATATATAGTTTAAGAAATATCTGAGTTTTACCATAAATGTCAAATTATTACATATTAAATGATTGCTTTTTAGTTTTTCTTATTACAACACATGTACACTTTTAGACTTTAACCAATTTTAATTCTTGTTTCTATTTTTCTTATTATATTTTATTTTGTTAAATTATATTTTTCTATTACCTAAAATTTATCATAAATTTCAATTGATACCTTAATATTTATAATTTTAAAGCGTGTTATTTTTAAGTGACTCTTAAATTTTACCATAAATATTGAATTGATACATATTGAATAAAAATATTTTAGTTTTTCTTCTAAATTTCTTATAGTGACATTTGTACCATTTTTATTCTACTTATTTTAAATTTTTATTTTAATTTTTTATTGTTTCATTTGGTTAAATCAAAATTTATCTATTGATAGCATAGAGTTAAGATTTTCTAGCAATATACTTTTATATAAATAAGAAATAAAAAATTTAGAATATAAGAGATTGATATCATAATATGCTTTGAAAAAAAATATTAATTTTGAAACTTAATTTTATTAGGTGCAACATAAAGTAATATTTATAAATGTCCTATTAACTCTTTATTTAGAGTTTAAAAGTGATATTTTTTTGTGGAACAAATTTGTTTGCTCTTTCTTCTTCTTTTCTCAACCGTTTTTGGATTTTTCATCCTATTGATAAGGCCTAATTAAAATAAAATATGCCTAGAAAATACAATAAAAATATAGTAAATATTTTTCTTGTCCTCTCTACTCTTTTTCTTAAACTTTCACATTAAAAATTAGTTTCTAGGCCTGTTTTAATTTTTAATTTTATATTTGAGTATAAACATTTAATTTTTTTAATATGTTTGTCATTATTTAATCTTAATTTTATATTATCATAATTATTGAATTTATTTAATAGAAAGAATGTATCATGAAAAAAATATTAAATTGACGATTGAATCTAAATTAGGATATCAAATGTTAAAAATATATCCATCATTACAAAAAAAAAAAAAAAAAAAATAGATAAAGATTAATGTACCAATTACTTTTTATTTAGCATCAAAATTCTAGAATTAACTTTTTTTTTTTATTTATACTGTAAATTTATTTTTCTTTTTTCTCTAGAATTATAATAGAAATTTATCAATTATAGAGAAAATATCATAAATTTAATATAAGTTGTGCATAATATTCAAATTTAAACAACCACAATTTTCTCATATGATTTCTCCATACTTGCTTATGAGATATGATTGTAAATCTTTAGTTTAATATGAAATTGTATTTATTTAAAAACTCAAAATATTAAAAGAGTTATGATAGAAAAAAAAATTGAATTCTAGTTTTTAAAAAAGAATATGAGATACAAAATGACACTTAAAATTGTGTTCATATGATATTATAAAAAAATAATTAAAGTTCAATTATACCCTCTTTTTTACTATTTAATACTTATTCATTAGGGTTATATCATGTATCTCAAAATTTTCAAGAAACCTTTTAAATTAATTAAAAAATCATTTAACCGAAGAATCATAAATATTTCTTATTAATCTCAAATTACATGTTTATATTCTTCAATCCAGTATCTCATAAAACTCTGAAGTTTAGTTTACTTTCAGGAATTTGACTAAAGCTTTAAAAGAAAATTTCTGTTTTAACTTTAATCTCACTATTTTACATCTCTTCTCCATGCAAAGAGTTGAGCAATTTGCCTTAAATCATTCTTCTTGTCTCACTCATATATAAATATATATTTTAACTCTAAATTTCGAATCTGGTCTCACTCATTGATAGATGATGTTTACTATCTTAATATACTAAATCCCAATATATTCCAAATCGTTCCCCTATATGTATTGCATTTAACATACCAAAGAAGAAGTGACTGACTTCTGATAAGAGAAGAACTGCGGATATATGCATGGGAAGCAGAATTTCAAGCTACAGCAGGAAAGTGCCATTACCGCGTTAATTTGATCAGTCCTGATCCAGAAATTGAGACAGTAGTATGATCGGGAAAAGAACAGCAAAGATGTACAAATCACAAGCAACATTCAATCTGGACGACCATGAAGGAATACAAGGGGGTCGGAGAATGAGTGGTTCTCATCCTTGGTCACAAAGTAAAGCATTCTCCATTGCAGCTAATATAAAAGCAATCACCAGCACCAGAATATAAACCTAGAATACAAAAGAATCCAGAGAAATGCCGATGTGGTTAAATTAACATATCAATCTGCAATCCATACCAATACTTAATAGAAAGATAAAGCCTACTGACTCAGTTCAGTATCATTATCTCTTTTACTCAACTTGGATTGTACATTTTCCATGATATCACTTCATAAAGAGTCCAACTCAGTTCTTCAACACTTGTAAAAGTGCCAAAGAACAAATGAACAGGGATTACAAGGGCACTCAATCCTAGCAGCATCCACAACACTCAAACTACTAAAACACATATGTGCAGATACCAAAGCAATATAAACTAGAGGCGTCAAGAACAGCCAGTTCAAACCCAAGAGAATCTGTGAACTTGATCGTGTAACTTCACCAGCACCTAAACCATATTTGGCCTACCTCAGTTTTTGTGCTGCAATCTCCCACTCTCTGCGCCTGCATATGGATCGATTGTGACATTTATGACAGTAGGCTTCCTTGCAGAAAAAGATTCTGCAAGTGCAGATTTTAGCTCATCAGGAGTCCCAGCAAGATGGCCTTTTCCTCCAAATGCTTCAAGGAGAAGGTGATACGCTGCACCAGGAACAAAAGATGTCGGTGCAGGATCATCCTTGTAAGGCCCAGCGATTTCTTCTGGGTTTCTCCGATCACCACCGTAAACTCCACCGTTGTTGAAGACTATGACCACCACAGGCAACTGATATCGAACCAGAGTCTGCAGAAGCCAAAAGCCAATAAAAGCACGCTTTGCATGAGTTACTGTATTGAACCGTAATGAATTACCTAAATTGTCCAGAAATATAGAGTCCAACAAAGGGGGGTGTTTGTCTGAAAGATAAAGATGAAAACCCAGGTGAAGATGTATGCCCACCCACCCACCCCCCAAAATAAAAAAAGAAAAAGAAAAAAAGAACTCAAAATTGGAACAATATTATACATGATTGATAACCTGCCCAGTAGTATGAATGCTTTAAACTTTTAGGACATATGTGATCTACCAACAAAGAAAACATAAAGATAAACGTAAATTCAAGATATATATGCAAAGATGTTTGACATTCTTTATGGATACATACAGCACCCTTTTACTTTTTCATAATTCAAGGGTAAACATGCATATCAACTACTAATGATTCTTGAAAGCGCTTCGGAGCAGATTGTTGAACCATTTTAAACTTTACTACATCTAAATTTAGGCAACATACTTCTTGTATATAGGGCTTATGCTCCACTCTTTGTAACGCAGTTTCGGCTTATTCAAAGGAAAAAGGAAAAATCCTTGCTGCCAGAGTGCAATGACTGCTAATAATTAACAATTTAATGGTGCCCTCCAAGAGTTGAGCTTAACACCAAAGGCTACAATGAGATTTTGGAAATGGACAAATCTCCTCTAACAAGATAAGACTTAGCACCTATGATAGCTGCATTCGAACCTTGGAGGACAAAAAACGCATTTTGCCCAACTATTTTCAAGACTCAACTTTGAAGAAATAACTTAGAAACATAGACTAGTGGCATTAGATGGCAATTATGCCTCCGCCTTTCTAATGAGATTTTGAATTATCCAAAATAAAAGGGAAAAAAACTCAGCTGCAAGTGTGCTATGATTCCAAAACAACCAATGGTATAAGAGTGCCCTCTCAAGGTAGAGCTTGATGTTAATGGCAACAATGAGATTTTAGAAATGGGCATACACTCTCCTCCTAGACCAGACTTGGCACCTATGACATAGGTACATGTCATTGACCAACAAGTTTCCGAAACCATGGAGGAAAAAAAGGCATTCCGATGAACATCAAGATTCCATCCAGGATCAATAACTGAGAAACATGATTAGCCGTGATAAGATGGTTATAACTCCAACTACCAGAAGTTCTTCCCACAAGTCATATGTACTCTCCAGTCTAAACCCAAGGAAAAATAAAGGGGAAGGAAGAAGCCAGTACAGATTCAACAAAGAAGAAAAGAGCTGGAATCTTTTCCATACTGTATCCCCTTTCTGTTTCCCTACCAAAACAACAGCATTGCAAGTGGTGGCAGTAAAGCATCAGAAGAGAATGCTTAAAATATGACCTAATCAGGTTACTATATATATTTACGTTCTCCTAATATTAAGATAAACCACAGTTATGCATCAGCTAAAATAAAACAAAATTTGCAACACATTCAGCATTCAGAGCAAGGAAACCGTACCTCAACTTCCATAGCACTGAATCCAAATCCAGAGTCCCCTTCAACAGCCACCACTAGCCTATCAGGTGATGCCACTGCAGCAGCAATGCAATATCCAAGACCAACGCCCATCGTCCCCCAAGTCCCGGCATCCAACCTAGTCCTTGGCTCTGTTTGAACCAGTACCGCTCGCCCAACATCCATGGTGTTAGCTCCTTCAGAAACCAGTATAGGTGCCGGACTACCCATCCCCAAAATTGCATCCCTAATAATTCTCATCGGTGTCATAAAATTAAACGGCACTACATTCTTCGCCAACTGCACCTCCATTTTCGCCACATTATCCTTGGTCTTAGTCTTTAGTGCCTCAACCCAAGGGTGAGTTTTCCCTAAACAAAAGGGATCATCCTTAATCTCCTTGTGTATCATCCCCACCACATCTTTGGCATCTCCCACTATCCCCAAACATGGCTTTCTCAACTCAATCTCTTCCTTAGATATATCAACAAGTATAAATTTCACATCTTTCGACCACTTAGGCGGCTCCCCAAAATGCAACAACCAGTTAAGCCTCGCGCCAACCACCAACACCACATCACATTTCCCAATTGCTAGTGACCTTGCAGCTGTAGCCGCCAGCTCATGTGTATCCGGCAGCAACCCCTTCCCCATTGGAGTGGGCAAAAAAGGAATTCCAGTACTCTCTACTAATTTGGTTAACTCACTTTCTGCTCTAGCATGAGCTGCCCCCTTTCCAAACACGATCAAAGGTCTTTCCGCTGTCTTCAATAACTCCACAGCCTTCTGAATTTCTAAATAATTAATCCTCGGCTTCTCGATCAAATCTTTGTTTCTATGATTCAGGGCTTGAGTTATCAACCTTTCGGCCTCGGATTCATCAACAGTCTGATGAAGGATATCGGACGGGAGGTCCAAATACGTCCCACCGGCCGACCAGCCACGGCCCAATCAATGACACTGAAAACGGAAGTAGGAATTTGAGTTATATCAGTAGCCTTGGCCGAGAATTTGGAGAAGGGTTTAACAGCGGCGACTTGATCAAGCTCCTGGAAGTCGCCACGGCCGGTGAATTTCTGATCTGAGGAGCCAGAGATCATGACCATAGGCCAGGCGTTGGCCGCCGCGTTGGATAATCCGGCAAGTCCGTGGACGCAGCCCGGGCCAGACACGGTGAGGAGAACGCCCGGGCGGCGCGTGAGGTAACCGTAAGCGGAGGCAGCGTAGCCTGCCGACTGCTCGTTGTGAAAGGCGATGAACCGGACGCCGAGGGCTACTGCCCGGTTGGCGAGTGACGTAACAGGTATGCCCACCACTCCGAACATCTTGTCGACGCCTGCGCGCGCCAGGCACATCGCCACCAGAGTGTTGCCGTCAACCGTTGGTGGGCTTTTGAGGTCGGCGTCTTCCATTGATATCTAGTGGACTAGTTTGGACAACTGCTGAGAAACAGCAGTAGAAAGAAGGGAAAATTCTATACAACACCAGGAAGAGGAGTATGATTGGACAAGGCAGCTGTATGATTGGGTACTAATTTATAGTTTTCGACAAGAACGATGGAAATGTTTGGGAAAAGCAACCTGCCCTGGATGAGAATGGGCGAGAGGAGATTTGGAATTGGTTGGTTGGGTCTTGTAGGGCGTGCCACAGGAGGTTGTGGCCAAGTGAAAACTGGCAATCCCAACGGGGAACCCTCTGAACGAAAAGCCAATTTGGCTTTCAACTCCTACTGGCTGCTGGCAATAGTAAAAAAAATTGAGATTCCAAAATAATTCGTTCTCTCCTAAAATTCGTAATATAGGTATTATTTAAAATAAATAAATAAAAATTCAATAATTTTTTTTATACAATAAGAGTTATTAGTAAATTTCATAATTAACTTGAAAATATATTATTATAAAATATGTATTTTTTATAAAAATATATACATTTATTTATGTGTGAAAATTGTAAATATAATCTATATTATCTAATAAACTTATATATATCCATATATGCATTGTAAAAATGAAAATGCAACTTAGTATAATGTAATATTAAAAAATTTGAAATAAAACTCAAAAATTAAATCGCTTTAATAGTAAAAAATTCGAAATTTTTTATCACATTACTATTTATTAAAAATATATACAAAATTCCTATACTAAGATCATGTTTTATTCAAGCTATTTTTAGAAATTCAAATAATTCGATGCTTCATTTTAATGGCGTCTTTCCTGAACTTTTTCATTTTTGAAAAAAAAAATGCTGGATTTTAGAAAGACTAAAAAAGTGCTGAAATTGTAAAATTTGCTAAAATTGTTGAAAAGTGAAAAGATGTGAAAAAATGAATGCTTGTGTAGCTCAAACTGCCTATTCTTTAAATGTCTAAACTATTTTTTTTTTTTTTTTTCCAAAAACCCGTAGCCGCGGAATTCGAACTTGGGATATGATGCACTCATAATCCTCCTCTATCAAATCGATTATCCCTTATGGAGTGTCTAAACTATTTTGGACTATGAAAAAAGTGATTTATTTGGTAAGTGAAAAAATTATGATCAATTATTTTTTAATTCGTATTTTTCAATTCTTGATAGCATAAATACTCATATAATAACGAATGTATAGATAGACTAGAAATAAGATTTAGCACATACTTCCCTGTAAAAATTTGTAGGATATTGAAAATTAATGTTATTTAATGTATAATTATATAGCAAATTTACAAATATAGGGATATAATTAGAAAATGAATATCATGGACGATATTTTTTTTTCTTAAAAGTAGTAGATAAAGATGTATTTTTTTAATATTTTTATTTTTTCATGGAGGGACAATTTCTAAAATTTAATAACTTTATATATATATATATATATATATATATATATATATAATTTATACTAATTTAAAAAATCTATAGAGTTAGGAGCAAATCATCTCTGATCATATACATACTTATAAGTTATGTAATATGTAAATAGTGATTTACAGTAAGCACACACAAGCTCTATATTCATCCAAAAATGAATTAAATTTGATTTTAGCAAGAAATTTTAAACGATATGTTAAAAAAGATGAAGATTTTATATATATTTATGCTTATTATCCTCAAGAATAATGGTTCAGAGTAATAATATTGTTAAAATCGAATATGATACTTTGAAATAAATATAAGATCACAACAGGTTAAATAATTAATTTATGTGATATTTCTAATTTTATATGGCTTGATATTTGGAGCGAGTTCTTCTTATTATTATTTTTTCTCATTGTAATTCATATATAAAAATAGCTGGCCATTGTAATGAAGTAATAAGAAACGAGATATTTTATATGGATATATGTCGAATGGTTAAAAAAGTTGTATGTTTGTATTCTTCTTTCTCTCTTCAATTCTTTTTTATAATTTAAAAATAACAAATATCAATGAGTCCAAATCGAATCAATTTGCAAGTTCAACTTGATAATTTTTCAAGTTAAGTTTTATATAATTTTAAATCAAATCGAACATAAATCAAATGTTATTGAATTTAAATTTAAAATTGAGCTTAGTAGACCTGTCACTCTATTCCTTTATTCGATTGGAATAGACAGGTCGATTAGCTCTGGGCAGCCAGTAAGCTCGATTAGACTTAAACATGTTATAAATATTTGTCATAGTATAAGTTAAATGTATAAAAATCAATATATATAATCATATAAAATTCAATCATAAAATTTCAAAAATTTGTACGCAAATTAGAAGGGTATTATATAATTCTAAATTAAAAAAAAAAACAAATAAAAACCTACTCCACTTATAAATTTATGAACTTTTCAAATAATAGAAATTGATGTTTCCTTTCTTACTTTGGAGGCCTGTGTCCTCTCATAATTTATGCCATTAAAATTCATATTATTTACTTATAGGTAGTTTAATCATATTCTTAAACAACAAATTTTGCAGATAAGTAACTTAATAATACTTTTAGTTGAAATCCATGCGGCAAATAAAAGATTTTCTGCACTAATTTTGTTTACTTTTCAAATTTTATTTTATTAATTATACTAAAAATCAAAAATAAATTCGGACCCAAATAGGCTAGGCTCGTTTAATTAGATTAACAGCATTAGTTGAGAATTAGTAATGTAACGTTATTTTGAGATGATAATTTTGAGAAGAAAAGAATAAAATATTATAGTAAATAGGTCCTTATCTCAAGACAACTCAGAAACAAAATAGAATTTTTAACAAATGAAGTATAATATATGATATATAGATGATATATAGATGCACATATATACTATGTTTTACTTTACGCTTAAGTATTCATAGATGTCTTGTATAACTAAATATATTGCATGTGATTTGAATACTATATTATAATGTTTTATACACAAATAATTTTTGTAAATTATAATGCATATATATGTGTAATGTTTTGAATTTTTAACTTTTTTTCTACTTAAATTTATCAATTGAAATAGAGGATCCGATTGTAAATCTAGAGTGAAGCAACCAAAAAGCAGGGAAACAAAACAACCAGCACATAACAATCTTGCCAAGAGCTAGAACAACTTAGTTGAAATTGTCCCAAACATGTACTAATTTGTTACTCAACATTGATTATAGGACGGTAAGAAGTTCTTCAACAATATTCATTTTAGGTAAATAATATTCCAAGAAATTACCAGACAAGCAATGAGAAAAAATCATTTTGCCATAAAAAGATGCATGTTAACACTACTTTAGACTTTACAGTTCACAATTTTAGTTTAAAACATGGTATATTTCACAATTTTAGTTACTGCAATAGAATTACTACTTACTACCATGATGCTCAAAAATCTTGTGCTACTACTTGTAGGACACAAACCCAAAAATTGCCTTGAAGAGCCCTTGAATGTTTTGAAATACGATAATTAGGTTTTTCGTTGAGTTTTAATGAGAAGCGCGTGAAGAAAATACAGATAAAAAAAAGTGAAAATTAGGCCAAAACTTATGGTATATTTCTTGTTACATCTTGTTATAGTGGTGTAGTATCAAAACATGTGAAGGGATTGCAATCTTCAGGCTTAATGCCACTTTCATTGTCACATAGTGATGCAATAACCCCTTTTGCATTAGAAATGAGACGTTCTTGCCACAATGTAATAGTAGATTCATAGTATTAGACTTATAGTTCTATAGTCTACCAAGAAAATCTTTTTTTCTATATTTGAATGCGTATTTTTTCTCTAAAAATGATCATTCTTTCATGGTAACGATGATTAGAGTCACATATAAAGTATACTACTTAGAGACGAATGGTTGAATAGTTGATTCCATGTTGATTGCATAGTTTGCTCGTGTATCACTACCTATATTTATTTTAAAAATAGTGCATCCCATGTCAATAATTTTTTTAAAAAATATCGTATCCCTTGTTCATATCGTATCTATATCACCCTGTTCGTATATCATGGGGTAATGGCTATTAAATTTAACTGCATAGTGTAAGATGACAATTTGACAAAAGATGAAATTACAAAGTTTCAAGCGATTGTGAATCACAAAATAAAATAAAAACTTTTTCTCCTCAAGGTTTAATTTTCTCAAAAAATTCTAGCTCTTAAAACTACTGGTGCAGCACAAGATTTTTCCAACCAGTTGTAAGCAACTTTTGCGGTGTCTATACTAACAATGACTCTTAGGAACACCATAACAGAAGTCTTGAGGCTATATTAGAGTTTGTAGGCCGGATATTAGCACGAAAATTACAGAATAAATGAACCGGCATAAAAACCCAAAAAAGTTTGGACCTCAGATTCAATTTGAAACTGTATCCATTACTTCATTGAAACTCCTAGCTGAGACATCAACTAAGTCGGTAGCTCAGCACATGAACGAAACTAAAAAGGCCACAGAACTAAGAAAGTAATTTCATCATGAATTACGCTCTTCCTCATCTGAAAGATGATTGGATGAAGGCAGCATTTGTTGTTCACACCCATCCACTTCAGCAGCATGATCACGTGGAGGGGCTTGTTCTCCAGTCTCACTGTTTTCAGGGTGAAAATTAATAGGAAATTTGGTCACCCTAGGTTTATCGGATAATATATTTCGCTGAACCCTGTCAATCAAGATCTTTTGGGGAGGCTCTTCTCTTAACTGCTCATCATCATAGTCATTATTGACATAGTAGCCCACTCGAACAAATTCTTGGCCCATATAAGAGCAGGTCAATAAAAGCACTGTCACACCTATTATGTCTTCCTCACCAATCTTGGAAGGATCTGGAGGGTCTGCCTGATATCAATTGCCAACATAAGTGTGAAATCCCTACGAGTATGGGAACTGCCCAGAACGAAAAATAAACATTTTAATAAGTCTTCACTGTTCTACCTGCAAAACAAAACGATAATTTCCAACATTGACTGGGCCAACAAGAACACTTTCTAAAAGTTGGTCGTAAGTTTCATCCTCAGCAGATCCAACATATATAAGCTTCCATTCTAAATCTGCAATGCATTTTGATGATTACAAACTGGAAAAAAAGAACATGACATTTTTGTCTAACCACAGCTAATCAACTCATATAGATATCTATATGAAGTCAAGAGGTTCAGATAACCTTTTGTCAAACTCAAAACATATCAAATAAACAACTTGAAGTGCACGAGAGAGGACAGAGGTAAAGATTATATCTAACTATGCAATCTTCAACTATTTAACACTGACCTATATGTAAGATCTGACAATCTAAACTTGACAAATTCTGCATGACAGAGAAATTAGTGCCAGACTGTCAATAACAGACAGGAGAGCGGAGAGGGGCAGCCGCCCTCCTAAGTTTGAGCAAACCTTTCTATTGCAAAAGTGAATAATCACTAACAAGCAATGTCCACCATTTGAAATCGTTGCTCATTGTCTTATCACACATGCACAAACATTTTTCTACTACGTTTTGTCAAAAAGAAAAAAGACACATTGTTGGCATGGTAAAATGAACATGTGAACAGGCAATTTGAATTTTTTTTATCTTCTCTTCCGTGAAGAACGTGTGGGAAGGTTATTTCTTTCATTTCTAATTTTTTCTCCTCAAACCAATTGCTTGTGATTCTCTCTACTGCTGATTGCAGTGAACTACAGAAGATAGGATAAAAGGCGACAGACATTATGCCAATCTTACATTAGAAAATTTTGCCATCAACAGATATAACTTCCCGCTAAAGAAAGAGCACGAGATATTTCAGGGTTCTATATCTAATCCTTTCATTAATTCCTACAACCCTGTTTCTCTATCTGCATTTTTTATTCTCATTTTTCTTGATGGAGTTACATATTATTTACATGATTTCTTCAGGTGTTAAGCTGGCTGGAAATTGTTTTATGCTCTTGATTAATTTTTCTGTCAAATCAAATTCTTATTTTTTATTTCCCTGAGTAAAGGATGTGTTGGTTATCTGATTTATCTTTGAGTGCTGCTAAAGTCCATAGTGGCTCACTCACCCCAATCTGGGTTATGTGCCATCCACGCGGTACCCTCAAGTGCGAAAGGTTAACTGCACAACTCAGTTCAGCAACGGCCAAAAAAAGCATTTTTCATGTTCAAATTTTCACTCAAAAGAGTACAGCCTTAAAATGTATTGTCCTGCATTTACTACTCAAAAGAAAAAGCTCTAGTTATTAGATTGACAAGTGTAAGTTGCATAGCCCACCCACCCTAATAATAAATTGTGGATTTAGCACTATAATGCAAATCCAAGTCGAAATTTTAAACAACATAGCTCAGGCAAGCTATCAAGTGCAAATATTAAGTTTCCAATAAAGGTCAATCAGTTTCTTACCAATGTCACGGAAATGAAAATATGTAGAAATAACCGAACCCCCACCCTTATATAAAAAAACCCATAAAGCCTGGAGTCTAGCGCAACACAAAAACAAACAAGATCCTCAGAGTCTCCAAAGATTCGTTCGCTGAGGATTCTAACTTCAAAAAATTTGTGCGCGTACCGGTTAGAAATCCCTGTCAAATATGCACTTTGATCCAGGCTTTCCTTAAAGAATGTTCAAATCAAGATGTAAAGGGTAACACACAGCAATTGAATTTCTTAAGCGCCAATTCAATAGAATTGGAATGATCTTATGCAAAAACACAAAAGGTTGCAGAGGATGCCCCATCACCAGATATCAATGCATGCCGCAGATAGGCCAGACAGATTATCAAGTGATCGTGTAAAGGTACAAGATAGCCAACTCACGCAGTTCTACATATGGTCAGTAATTAATGTGCCTCTACTCTAAGATCTATTAACACATACAATCTAGATTTAGCTTTATTTCTCATAAGTTCCTCCTACAGTCCAAAATTTATTGTTCTTGATGTAGTTGTTCAATATACTATAAAACTGATCAAGCCAAAATACCAGCATATCATACCTCTAATTAACTGTAGCAGCTGCCTAATGTACACTATTATCTGTCAAAAAAAACCTGTTGGAAGCCTGTGATTTCTAAAACCCTAGAACAAAATATTTTCTAGGGCACTCCTTACAATTCATTCCTTCATACACATGCTAACACCTCAGTTAGCTAAATCAGTAAGTTTACAACAACTGTAAGAAAAAACAATTCATTTCCCGAAAAAAAAACACCAAAAAATGCCAAAGCAAAAAACCCTAACTATTCATCCAAGTAATGAAATAACCCTAAAGGTACTCAATACCATACAAAAAAAATTATGCAAAAAACATAGTCCGTTATTCCGCCAACGGGGATAAGGATAAACGAAAATGTAAAATTACCGTCTTTGAGAGGAGTGACGCACTCATAGGAGATTTCGAACTGAAAGGGGACAAAAACGACGCCGGATTATCCAGCACCGTCACGTTCGTGATGTTCACCGCACTCATTGTACCAAAACCGATAATGGAGAATTGATTATCATAGGATTCCAGTTGCTCAAATACAACTCTGATGTAACTGTAGGAAACGTAAACTTCATGGAAATGAAGGCCACGATAAAATGAGAGGATCAAAGAATGAAAATTTTGAAGAGAAGAAAGATGCAAAGTAGAACAACTGCACGGGATTATAGGAAGAGCACCTGAGAGACTTGAGCTATAGTGTTCAATTTGAGTTCTGCGGTGCGTACCGAGAAATTTATACTGGTGACCGGATACGGTTGTTTCGACCGGGTGTAGCCGGTTTAGGAATTTGGCGGGAGTTTCTTTAGTTGGGCCTGCTGCATTTACATGTGGGCTTTGATGAGGGGATAGATGATTGGGCTACAGCCCGAAGAAAGAAATCTCAGTGGATAATGGACTGTTACCAGGTGATCTGGGCCCAGAGTTGAGCTACAATGGCCCAATCGTTAATTACAGAGGTTTTAACATAATCTAAGTCATAGCTACTAATGCTATGAAAATTTTCTTTTACCAGCTTAACTTACTCTAAATTTAACATGCATGAAAATCAATTATAGGGGTAAATTTGGAAGTTAATCCCCTAAGAATACAAATAAGCATTAATACTAAAGAGCAGAGTAGTAAGAATTATTTTATATATTATCACCTCTTCCCTTAATCATAACTAATTCCACAATCAGTAAAAATTTAGTACAACTTTTCATTGCTCCCCTACTCATCTATAAATACCCCCTCAGGCAAGGATTGTAAGCTCTCATTTTCTAATTGTTAATTCTTAATCATTTTCAATAATGAATTAATTTTACTATCGAAGAGTGTTTATCGAGAATTTTTTTGTCTCTCTTAATAGTTTGTTGGATCATTGTTGTGCTTCGGATCAGACTAATTCATTCTCAACTTAGAAGCAATATCATAAGAGTTGACGAATCGGCACACTTTCACCTTATCAAATTTCATAAAAAAAAAGGTTAACTTACTCTATTTTTGTCGAGAAACCTTTTGTCTCGTATCTCTTACTAGTTTGTTGAAGTATTGTTGTACTTCAGAACATGTTCACTTATTCTCAACTTAGAAGTAATCCCATTGAAATTGACTTATCGACACATTTCCAACTTATCAAAATTTATCAAAAAAACAAAGATTTAACGTGCTCTACTAATGAATAATCATATATAGGTGAAAAAGAAAAGTAAAAAAATTTTAATATTGGTTCAATTTGTCGTTCAACCCTAATTTTGTCATTTCAAGTTTGTGGTTTTCTCTTAATGGGTTGATAAGGGGTTTAGTAAACTGTTCAAATTTGTGGTGAAATCACCCGTATTTTCACCTCCCAGTAACACAATTTTACTAAACTTTACTATTTCAATCATTTGTTGAGTAGTTCTAAACAAATTTAATAATTAATTTGCTAAGCTAGTTATACCGATTAGCGCTAATAATACTATTTGTAGTTGTCTTGTCGCATGATGTCTTTTAATCTCATGTTAATGTGAAAATATGATAATGATGCAGAAATTAATAATCTGCAAATAACTATAATGATAAACAAGCGAAATTACTGGTGATGATGATGAACATATAGAATCGATGCAATTAAATTACATATAATTAGTATATACTCTAAATAGAGTGAGGAATTATAAGATATACACAATGAACTATTTTTTAAAAATATCAACACGTTCTTGTCAATTATAAAAATATGTATTATCAAATAAACACATATAACATATATATACATACAACTATGTATATGATATGTGGGACTAGTCGACCAAAAACTATAATTCACCTTAAGCTTATTGGATCCATAAACATCAAAATTTGAGATCAGAGAACGATTCATTTATGAAGAATCTTTTATAATAATTTTATATTATATTTTATATTATATATCATACACGTTATGTATTTTTAATATTTTTTAAATATACACGATGAAATTAAATCGGAGCTATCACCAATCCTACATTTATCATGTTATCACTAGGCTTTGCTCAAACTGTTTGGGTAATAATTTTCACTAATAATTGGCCCAATAATAAGCCACTTTTTTTTGAAACATTAATAATCAACGAACTATTTAGCCGAAAATCGTGTTGCGCTTTTTCAGTAACAAAATCGCTAGCGAATCAAAGTAGCCGTTAAATCCAAAAGCCTTCGCCTTCGACGTTACCGCCATTGTTGGCCTCTTCCACCACCAACTCTCTCACTCTCTCTCCACACAATAAAAGGAAAATAAAAAAGGGGTAAATGCAGTCATATAGTAATATATAATCATCTGGGTTTTATCATACATTTTCCTCTTTCAATAATCTTCAAGATTCATCATTTCAGTAACTTGGTATATCTATTGTTCTTTGCGCCCAATTTTCCGGTATTAAAACAGAAAAATGTCGAGTCTGCTTCATCATTTGAGAGACGACGGGTTTGACATGCAAATGATTGGGAATTTCTTGAGCTTTGCTTCGAGAGGAGATAGGGTTGGATTGAACGAGATGCTGAGGCAAGGCATGTCTCCGGATGTGCAGGACTACGACAACAGAACTGCGCTTCACCTCGCCGCCAGCGAAGGTCACGCCTCCATTGTCGAACTTCTTTTGGCTTACAACGCTGATGTCAACCTCCGAGATCGCTGGCAAAAAACTGTAATTACAGTTCCCATTTTTGTTTTTTTTCTTTCGGCGTGGAATTCAGGTTGGGTTTTTATTTGCAGAAAATGTGAAATGCTAGTCATCTTTCGGAATAAGTATGTATTTTTTTTAGTTATTGTTGTTTTAATAAGTGATATGCGACATTGAGTGCAAGTATATTTAGAGTAATTTATATGTGGGAACAATGGATTTCTCAAGCAGTTAGTTTGGAATAATCATTTTCACAAAGTGACCTCACTCTCGCTTATGAGACCCCACCCTGTGAGCCCGGGACATGACATAATATAAAAGGCTTGATGTCGTGTGATTTATATTTCGAATTAAGGGGAGAACAATTTTTTCTCTCCTTTTTTCTTTTTGGAAGATTATTTAATATCGGGATGAACAGTTATGATGTTCTTGATAGCAATTGAAACTCGTGACCCAGTGTCGTGAATTAGAGGGTATGCTTAAGTGATGGATTTTGAGGAGTTCCGAATGTATGAGCTTGCGGTAGTGATAAGTAATATTGAAGGGATTTTGGGACACTGTCATTGGAATAATTTGGAGGCTAATAAGTTTGAGTTTCAGTAGACTATAGTTAGATTTGTAAAGCTTATTAATGCGGTAAGTGGTACTATATTTGACCTTCTATTTACCCCCATCAGCCATTAGCAGATGCAAAGCTGTATCAGCACCGAGATATCTGCAGGATCCTTGAAGTCAATGGAGGCAGGGAACTTATAGAGGACCAAGCAATGGTAATCTCATTTTTTTTTTCAAGACAATGTTATCATTGCTAAATTTAGGCCATTTGATTGTCTCTGCTATGTACCCTGTAGTGAACCTATGCCCACATCTGGAAAGGAATGTTTGACATAGTTATTCTTATTAGCTCATGATTCTTCTTCAAATCAGTCACCTAATCATGGAAATTATGTCTGCTTTTATTCTGTAACCTGTGTTGTTAGTTCAAGTCTCTAATCTGTCAAGATAAAAAAAACACTCTTATTATAAACATTGGGATTCTCTGACGTCTTTCGATAAGAGTTGGAAAATTGTAATTGTCTCTGGGCTGAACACACTAACCATGTTGTTAGAAAAGTATATATCCATGCTATTCTTTTTTGTGCAAACTGCAAATTGACTTTCTTAATGGGAATTTCTACCTCTTGTAAACTCATATCATGTCTTATACTCTTATGCAGCTTGTTCGTCATGAAGACGATTCACAGGAGAATATTGATATCTCTGAACTGAATTTGCAGCATTCCTCCATAATTGAGCAGGTGTATTTAGTACAGATAATTCATTGATATTTCAAGTTGGATCTCAATAACTGGTGTGTTGTATTTGATATTTGGCATGCAAACGGATATTGGCATATTACAAACTTAGCTGATTCAGAAGATAATGGATTATAGTGAAACATATTCTTTCAGATTAAATGGTGTGCAGATTTTCTTTCTATGCCATGGTACAGGGCTTTATATACTATAAGCAATCCTCAATCACATTCTTTAGAGTGGGATTCAAAAAAGTAAACCTTTTTTTGAGTAAGAGATACTTCTCAAGTCTTAGCTAAATTTTTGTTTCCATGCCGGTTAGTATAATTTTCAAGTTGGATGCAACAATTCTGTCTATGTTTGCTGTGTAATTAACATGCCCATGTATATGCATTACTGTTTTTAACTCTTCATATCAATTTGTTATTTATGCTAGTTTTGAAGAAACAGAGCCCAAAAAAAAAAAAAAATGATATCTTCAATTCTTCTTGATTCTGCAAAAAAGATTTTATTGCTTTTTCAAACCGGAAATTAAACATATACGTTAATGCCATTCCCAGTAACTACTTTTATAGATAATGTGTTGTGTCTTAGAGTTTAGTGTATCGTTTGACATGGAATGAAGTCAAATTGACAAGGTTTCTATTTTTATTTTCTTATTTTTTTTTGAGTTTTCTAGGGTCTATTTGGTGAATCAGAAAAGGTCAAGTGGCGTGGAACTTGGGTGGTTAAAACAGTCATCTCCAGACACATATATCATCCTGAGAAAATGTCTGTTTAATGACCTTAAAACTCATACAACTCAACAGCTTATACATAATTGATTATAAGTTAGTTTGAACTTGGTGTAGGGTGTTGTCTGCTAAGGATAATACTCTTCTCAGGGAACTTCAACATCCAAATATTTTGCAGTTTCTCGGGTCAATAGTGCATGGTGAAGAAATGATTTTGATCACTGAATACTTGCCAAAGGTAACAACCTCTAATCTTCAGTTGTTCTTTAGAGTTCCTTCTCACTTACGGGTTCATTTATAGATGCAAAGTTTTTCTGCCAGCTCATATAAACACCAATAAATCTAGCGATAAGCAGGAGGTTTCAGACAAATAGCTTATTGTATTTACTCATATAGCTGATGATGGCCTATGAAAGATTTTATTTGCTTGAAATATGTAGCACATATTATCACCCTCATAAAAGCTTGATTATATTCTTCTGTGTTATGTCAGTCACCCTTGCTTGATGAATGTATTGCTTCTGATGTCGAACTGAGTTGGAAAGATAATAGTCACAACTAATATATTTTCTGGCATACTCATTCTAATTTATGTCAGGGCAACATGGATGATATTTTGGCTAGAAAAGTTCGGCTGGACCCTGCAACTTGTCTACGTTATGCACTTGATATTGCAAGGTAGTATGCTTTATTTCACACTCAATCTGCATGGGCCTTCTACAGTTTTGATCATGCATTTAGATTAAATATCATAAATACTTTCTGTCCATATCATGATACATCAATATCTTGATAGTTTGTGTGGATTATGCTTGTTGCAAGTAAGCCTCCCACTCTACACTGAAGCAAATCATATATTGATTGTCAGGGGAATGAATTATCTTCATCAACACAAGCCCCGACCCATAGTTCACAACAATTTGCATCCCAGGTAAGCTTGTTCTAACTGAAGTCTTCATGGCTTATCCTAAAACCACATTTGACACAACAGGCTCAATCGAGCTACTGGATAAGTTCTTTACGAAAATTCCTCTTCCTACAATTCGGATTATCAGGTGCTGTTTTTCACTTGCTTGTTATTATGTACGCTGTTGACTTTATTTGTGGTTGATGTTATGGCACCATATATAATCTCATTATCTTTATCCTATTAGGATTGAAATATCATTAGACTTTTGAGTTGATACTATGCTTTATGTTCTCATATGGTATGCAGTAAATCTAGTTTTTAATCATGAAATTGGAATTGGAATTGGAATTATGTTAACTGGAATCTAGTTTTTAAACCATTTCACTCTGAAATTGGAATTATGTTAACTATGTTATTAAAAGTGCTTATTTGTTGAATTATTTCTCTTTTCACGGAAAGCTCACTGTATTGATTGAAATTCTAGAACATAACTATGCAAATGCATGTACCCAGATCTTAAGACCTTTTTCTCACCACATGAAAAATTAAATGCCTCACTTTGCCATGACAAAATTGTTTAGGCTTACGCACTTAGGTTTTCACCTACGTGTGATGATTTTACTTAAAAAAAAAAACAGTACGTTGCATGTGTATGATGAGTTGCTTGATTAACTTCTGAGTTATTTTCGTCTTGGTTTTAGCTGTTACCTAACCGAGCCTCTGTTTTTATTATCTCAGGAACTTGCTACTCGATGAAGGTGACCAAGTGAAGATTGGAGAATATTGGGTTCAAATGTTGTATGAGCGAATACACCCAAATCAAGAGAAGTGTATGCAGCGCACTTGGTTAAATTTTTGTTTCATGGTTTTTATGTGGTAGTGAATATTCTCCCCACCCTTCCTCCTCCCCATGCAGGCCAGTTAAGTAATATTTCTGACAACGTTGATGCTTCGTATGATACCAAGAAAGACATCCGTGCCTTTGGTCTTATATTTTATCAGGTATATGAAATTTATCCATTTATTTGATCTTGTGTGTTCTTATTTAGCTTTATATTCATGGAATTCCATGAATAAACCTTCTTGTGGGAGAAACTTGTTGTAATGTATGTAGATAGCATTTCTTAAATTTGAATTGTCAGATTGAAGTTCTTTTGCTTAATTTAATCCTGTAAGCTACTTCTTAGAAGTCTTGTCACAATAAGGAACCTAAAATATGAAATTGAATAGTCTCAAAGTTCATTACAAGTGCAAGCTCAACCATCACATTAGGCCCTCATTACTAAATGAGCTACAAAAGACTTGTTAAGAGTATATGGTCTGCTGCTGTTTCTGTGATTTCTACTTCTGTGGCTGCAGGCATTCTCATTGTTTAAGATGATTGTCTTGGCTGAGACATTTTCAGACTTGCAGACATGTTGTTAAGGGATCCATGCATGTAAAACGATAAACATATTATGGCAATTGAATGCCATACACTCAGGCATGTCAAAATGAAACGAGAAGATCAATTCTAGTGCTTAAGAATATTTTATATACTGTCCAAGACTGAAAGCCCTGATCTTTCTTTTGGGATCTCCAGAAGCATGATCTCTTAGAAAAAAGTAAATTATGTAAACTGTTTGATCACTTACAAAGAAATGTGCGAAAAGTTACACAGGTTACTTACCTTTTCAAAACATTCGAAACCAATGAACTAAATTTTGAAATGAGGTAGTATATCTTAAAAGATTAGTTTTAATCTTCTGCAGTTTTTTTATGACACATCATGTTATTACCATCTTTTCGCTCTTCTGCATCATATCTAGTTTCAACTATGCCCTACATTTTCAGTTTACTGAAATTGTTCTTTTGCTTAAAGAAGATCAGAAAAGATCAAGTCGCCGCAGATTATGAGTATGACATATATTGTGTTATTTTTCTTGTCACCTCAAATACTGTAGATGTTGGAAGGCAAGCACATCACTGACATGAACTCCGACTATATGCATCTCAAGTCCGTTGAGTTTGAGAAGAAGTTCCATATAAGTCGGTGTCCTGGAAGAATCCTTCAGTAAGTTGATACCATTGCTATCCAAAGACATTTCTCTCTCATTCTTTTCTTGTTATCAGCCTCTGTTGTTCTTTTGATATAATACTATTCAATGTGAAATAAAGATCACCACTTTGTGAAATGTGTGAACAAAATAAATGAGTATTACTTGTTGGGTGCAAAAATGCTTGTAATTTACAGTTATTGCCTGGATTTTGATCCCATTAATTGTTGGATTTTTGGATGAAATGTGACTAGCATATGCATAACTTCCTTTTGTAGGCTGATAGAGCAGTGTACAAGCAAAGATATTAGCCAAAGGCCCCCATTTGCTGCTGTCATAGAAATTCTGGAGGAAGTCATCTTGTTGGTGAAAAAACCTGGTTGTCCTGTTTGCTGACTCTCAACACTGTAAATCTGATCGACACTTCAAATGTATATTTAAAGAAATACTTTATATATTTATCGTGTATTTATAAATGTATTTATAAAGATGCAACACTAAATTGTAACAAATGATTCAAAATAATTTTTGGTGGGCTTAATTTTATCCATGTATTGTGTATAATCCATTAATTTTAGGTGTTTAATCATGCTTTAAAACAATGATTTAGTTGAACAAATATTCAATCAAAACATTCAACGAGTCATGTACAATAAGTCTAATATTGTACATTAGTACATACATTCCTTTCTTTATATAATTCAAGAGAGTTAAACATGATAAGCAACGAAGCCAAAAAAACTTAAATTAGGAGGGTGAGATTGAATTATTTGTAAAAAAAAATTATAGATAAAAAGATATTTTAATTTCTTAAACAAGCAAAATTTTAAAATTTAATCTATATATTTTATACCAAATTCAAATTCTTATGGAGTTGAGGGAAGCCTTAGCCTAGCCTGTGTTGACCCTTGGCTCCATCACTCAAGATGATAGTACTGATTTATAAAGAGTTCATGCATTATAGTTAATACTATTTTTTCAATCATTTTTCAGATACGCAATTCATTTATTCAATTACAGTTTTAAGTACAATTTAATTATATGATATATTTATTGATTTAAATATTGGATGAATTTTTCCAAAACTATTTTGAGGGTGCAGTGACTCATTCTTGGTGAATATCTGACATGGAGAATGATTTATATAATTCTTATTAAATTCAAATTTTTATGAAATTTAGGGATGTGGTTGTCCGTACCAGCCCATGACTCCGTCACAGAACATGATACAATTGATTTGTGAAGAGTTAATAACATTAAGTAATGCAATTATAGTTAATTACTAGTACAGAATAAAGAAGAATAAATGATAGGTGATGGTGGTGACGCGGAATATCCCATGATAAGCTACTTATTATGTAGAGAAGCATCTCACGCAAAGTTGGCAAGTGAGTTTGTGCAATCATATGTTGCAACAGACGGGACCAAAGTGTAAAACCAAAGGAAAGGCTGTGGATCACAGGTCAAAAGCTTCAACACCATCACTATTTCTTTGTCTTTTTCTTACATTGGTTTGAGTTTGATTAACAGATATAATTAGATGTAAATACATGTCAGATCAGATGTAATAAGAAATTGAGACCAATACATGTGATCTTGAGAAAATCCTATTTAAACAAAAAAAAAAACTAATTATGTTGTGGAGGATTTATTCCGCCAACTTAAAGAATTCTTGGACCAATTTATATAGGGATGGAAAATATATCAAATTATTTAGATCGATTTTTAAAAGTTTGTTTGAGTTCGATTCGTTAATTTAACAAATTAAGATTGATTATATTTTTTGTTTGATAATATATGAAACTCGATTCGAACTCGACTCGATTAGTAAAAGATATAAAAAATATATGTAAAAAAATCAAAGTACACGAGTTCGATTCGTATTTGACTTAAATCACAATCACACCGAACTGAAATATAATTTTTGAAATTGAATAAAAATTCAAACAAATTTGAACAATAATGTGTTCGATCCAACTCAATTCATTCATGTCTCTAAACTTATATAGTGGGATTTAGATTTTCTTTTTATGTGTAACCGAATAGTGAATTAGCTAGCCTGTCACATATGTTAACTCTATAATAATCATATGGAATCCAAGTCTTATATCTTTTTATTATGTGATTTATGTTAATACCATGCTACACCCAATATATTATTTATCGAATATTTGGATAATTGATAAAATAAAATAGAATACTTATCTTTCATTTATATACTCAGTATATTGTCACTGAACGTAATATTTCAAAAATTGTGATTTATTTAAAGTATAAGATTGTAAAGACACTTGTAAGATACTTGGTTGAATTAGAATTGAGGCTGACTCAAATTTTTTGAGTTTATGGGTAACAAAATTATTTTCTTAACTTCAATTTTTCAAGTTTACAAAAAATCAAAAAAAGCTATATCATCAATTTTATGTGGCCAAATTTTAATTTGTGAAGCGATATAACATATAACATTGAAATAATTACTTATGTTTTTTATTTTTTAAAAATTATATGAAGCTGCTATATATTACAAAGGTAAAGAATTAAAAGCAAAAAAAAAAAAGAGGGTATAAAATCCCATACTAGAGCAACTCTAAAGATCTCGAAGAGTCAATGAGAAAAAATAGATAAATAAATAAATTATCAAGTCAATGTTAATAATTTTTTCAAGAAATGCAAAACATTCTATTGTTTGAGTGTCTACAAAAATTTTAAGATCAGAATTGATATTTCACCAATCATAGTCTAAAAGTATTGGCCGATTACCTTTAATTAAAGCTTTTAAAAATTAGTTAATTAAATCTATATACAAATTTTAAAAAAGTACGTTGAATTTCTACACATTTTAAATTGAATATATTATTAAACTTGCGTGTTTTGCTAAAAATAATATATATATTTTTTAAATATTCTCTGCAAGTCAACCATTCAGAAGTTGATTAAAACCTAAGTAGCCTTTTCTTTTCTGGACAGTTTCCATAAGATTTGAATTAAAAAGTATTTAGTAAGTCAAAAATTATGATTAATTAGTGGGATTATTTTGTTGTAATTGTAACCAAACTGGTGGAAATAAAATTCGTATGTAGCATTGAGTGCAATAGTAGTATACATTTCGTGTCACGATTTATTATATGATAGATAAAAAAAAAATCACTTAATATATTTTGGTTAAGGTGAAAAATGTTCGAATATCTAATCTTTCCATCTAACTGCTAAATAAATTTAACTTAACAAACTCAAACCCTTGGGCATCATTTTTTTTTTTAGAGTTTTGATTTTCATTATTTTCAGTGGAGTTTTATTGATTTTTATGTAAAAATTAATATATATTTGGATAATTATTTTTATTTAAAAAAATTATAGGATTGAGAATAAAATTATATTTGGTTCATTGTTTTTAAAATATATTTATATTATATTAGATGATTCAGTAGTAATACATCGCATAATTAATATTTGATGTGAATTAAATATTTTAGCATAATAAATTTTGAATTGGGAATCTCGATATAATTGGTGGTAAAAATATATGAATTAAAATTAATGAACAGTTATGAATTTTATATTAATAATATATAAAATAATAAAAATATAATAAAAATTAGTGGATAATTATAAAAAATCAGTGCTATGTTGAAATTTAATCACGAAATCACTCAACCCCAGCCACTTACACAATAACACCTTAACTTCCCATTTCCCCTACCTCTTCCCCACGCGCAAACTTTAAAGTTTGAACCAAAGTTCAAATCATTGGACCCAAACGTGTCCAAACACCCACCCAAACAAAAAACATGCTTAAATTAGGAAGAATGTCTTGTTTTTTTTTTTTTCTTTTCTTTTTTTTTTCAATAATTAATTAAGCTGTAAGAGATGTGGGCTCCACGCGCATTAGCAGCAGAATATCAGACCAAAATATAAAAGGAAAAATACAAATAAAAATCACCACAATGATATTCGACCAACTGGAATTAACCTTTTTTCCATCCAATTTCCTTTTTTATTTATACAACTGGCCAACAATATTATTTTATATATATTTTAATATTTTTCTAATCTCTATATATACTCCTCATTTTCCCACCTCCATTATCAAGAAAAATACAAGAAGTCCTTCCATTTTCCTCTCTATCATACATACATTTTACTTCAAACCTTAAAAAAGAATGGGAAATTACATCTCTTGCACCTTGTCTGGGCCAGTGAGCAAGAGCTCCATCAGGGCTACCAAGGTCATTTTCCCCTCCGGCGAAACCCGCCGGCTGTACGAACCCACGAAGGCTGCGGAACTCATGCTGGACACGCCCAACTTCTTCCTCGTGAACGCGAAGTCCCTGCAAGTTGGGAGAAGATTTTCTGCTCTGAACGCCGACGAAGACCTGCAGATGGGCGGCGTCTACGTGTTTTTCCCGATGACGCGGCTGAAATCGGCGGCGACGGCGGAAGATATGGGGGCGCTTTTCGTGGCGGCGAATTCTGCGGCCAAAAGGGGGTCGAGAATCTTGCCGGAATGCGGTGGGGATATGCAGAGTAGTGTAAAATGTTCGGCGCCGAAGCTGAATTTGGATGATATTGAAGAGTTTTCGACGCCGGAGTTCAAGCACAGATTGTCTATGTGCAGGTCCAAGAAACCGTTGCTGGAGACTATAGTTGAAGAACCAATCTGTTTGAGATGAGATGTGTGATCGGAAATGGACGGTGATGCTTTAACCACTTGTTCAAAGATTACTCTTTCAAGTTTTGAGAGTAGAGAAATTTTCTTTTATTCTTTTCTTTTTTGGCTATTAATTTTTGTAGGGTATTGTGACTAAAGGAATTTCTAATGTTAATATAGTTTGAAAAGATAATGATTGTATACAATACAAATATAGTGTTGTGAGGGCATATTTTGAAAAAAAAAAAAAATCTTTTATTTTCAGCTCTAATTCTATATAAATAAAGAAAAGAAGTATAAAAGTTTTAACATAAAAGTCTTTTTCAATATAAACATTAAAAAAAGAGGTTCTATTTTGCCAAATTCATTGACTGTTGTTAAACATGTCGAGACTAGAACAAAAATGATTTCTTATCAAAATTAGAAGATGTGCAATAATCCCTTTTTTGGGGGGTGGGGTGGGGGTGAGGCGTGGGGTATGTGACTTAAAAGGTTCTATACTAATATACTTTGAAAGGGATTAAGATTTGTATGCCATACATATTGGGTTTGTAAAGGTATTGAGGTACGTGATATGGTGAAATTTTATTTTTTTTAAAAAAAAATATAAATTATGATATTCATAATTTAAATTTATATAATTCATTGTTATTGCTTTTTGATTGATTATGTGAAATTAACTCATGTGTAGGTTAAATTTAAATTTTATTCCTAATACTTCTAACTAATTACAATGGATTATCAATGTTCCAAATCGTTTTCTACATCCTAGAAATCGAGAATTTACAATTTAATTTACAAACCAAATTAACCCATTTCGTTGGATCTGATTTATCTAAGAACTCTAAGTGCATTTTTTTGTAAATTGATGTCCACATGAAATTAAGTATTTAATAGGATAGTTCTTAACTAAAGAATTAGGGTATGAGAGTTTTAAACAAATAACACAAATATTATTGATATTTTATTTTTAAGCTCTTTTATTCAAGAGTGATGAACATACAAATTACACACGAGGAAGAATGTATGTGGACGTTTTTTTCTCTCTAAGGGGGGCAAATTTTGCACGCTCAATTGTGTGCAAAAATTGGTCACTAGCTTTTTTTTTTTTTTCATTGTCCGTATTAACTTCAATTTCACTTTTAAAGTATTGTAATAAGAAACCCTAGTTTTCTTTTTCCTCGTCTATTTTCTCTTTGATTTTTTTTATATATTTTTGCATTAAGTAATTTAACAAAAGTAAATAAAATAAAGAAATGACCAATTTATTAAAATTAATTAAAAAAATATTTTTAACAGAATATAAAGGTGATCAATAATTAACTTATCGAACACTACACCAATAATACACTTAATTCTAGATGGACAAAATCGGTACGGTTTATATTTGATTCCATATTTTAGGTTTACGAGGAGTAATTTCGCCCTCCTCGTAATTTAGGAAAAATATATTTCACTTTTTTGAAAAATAAATAAATTATTTTTAACTTTTTGACACATTATCTTTTGTAAGTAACAACTTGTGTGTACAACGCATTATTCTCTCATCATCATTAGACAATATTCAACACTATTAAAGTTGATGATGGGTTATTTCCAAATATGCAATTAAACTTTTCCTGTAACATAATTTGCTGAGAAAGAATCGCTTATCGATTTCAAATATGTATAATTCGACTAATTTTTTATTTTTTCTTTTTTATTTTTGGAGAAGCTATCAATACATCGAATAATCAATAACTAAATTGATTCAACTAATGATCATATAGAGAGGCTCAAATCAAGTTGGAAGAAATTAATATAAAGTTAGATAAAAACTCACAATTGAAACCAAACATGTAAATGTTTTCATCTCCCTCTTCCCCCAACATATTTTTAAGAATTCTAATTATTACTACACATATATATATTATATTTATTTATTTTTATACATATTTCCATCATTAAATTAATAAAAAATAATATGTTTAATTATTAAATTAATATAAAAATATATGTTTCAACTATTATATTAAAATGGAAATAACATATAGTGACATAAAAATTCGATGTCACACCACTAACTAGACTAAAACTTACATGAAAAAATTATATAGAATTAGAAAATATCTCCTCCTCCCAAAAACCAAAACCATGCATGCCGTCATTCTCCCCACATTCTTCAAAATATTTTTTCCCAAAGTAACTCCAAAACAAAAGCAAATAAAATCTCAAGCTATTTTTGGTATTATTTTTTGGGCTTATTTTTCATTATCAACTTATTCTTTCAAAATAAAACTAAATATATATTACTTTTTTCAATATATTTTCCTTCTAATATACATATTCTCCAATACATTCTCCAAAAATATATTTTTCGGAAAATAAATACCAAACAAAGCCTCTACTTTTGTCATTTGAATTAAGTCTTGCAAGTAAATATGACTGAAAAATAAATTAAATTATTCGATATTCGACTCGAGATAGATTATTAAAAACTCATTTAAGTTCTTTTCATTAACTTAACAAACCAAACTTAAATATATTTTTTGTTCGATAATATTTAAACCTCGACCCGAGTTTAACTCAATTAGTGAAAAATATATATATATATATATATATATATATATATATATATATATATATATATATATATATAAAGATTAAGCTACTGGAATTCAATTTATATTCGATTCAACTTGATTAGTTGTCAAATTAAATTTAAATATAATTTTTAAAATTTAATAAAAATTCAAACAAGTCAAAATATAATGGTAATATATTCGATTCCACTAATTTCGTTTATACCTGTTAGCACACTCGTCGAGTCAAACAAAATTTAAATTCACATAGGCCTTGAGCCATAGTCCAGCCCGTTCAAAGCCCTATTATTTACAACCTGGACTTCAAGTTCACCACTATTAATGTATCTGTGCTGTGCAAGAACAGCCTGTCTCGTCTGGCCCGAAACAAAAACAATCTATCATGGGCTTGGGCCTTTTGACAGCAGGAAACTGGGCTTCGGTAATTCCTCCCAAATCCACATAACCCAACACCCAGTCAACTAAAATGAACGGTCAAGATTATCTCCAGCTGTCCGGATTGATTAATTAACACGAAAAGTATATAATCAGCATTTTTATGAGGAAAGAAGAATTACTGAGAGAGAAAGAGAAGCATCTGGAAGAGAGTATATATATACACAGCAGCAAGCTCACTTGGCCGCCTCTCCTCCACCGCTTCTGAACCCTAACCCTAACTCTATATTTTACTGATAAATATATTGTTTTCTCACGCAACTGTAGTTCTGGTTGGTCCAATCGGTAAGCCTATGTGATTCCTCTTTTCCTTCTACTTTTTTATGCATCTGCGTGCGGATAAATGCTTTGCTGGTAGATTTATCGCTTTTCCGTTTGACTGATCGGAATCTAATCGCTTCCGGTTGAGATATGTTTGTCCGTTTCTAGAAATGGTTGTTGTTATGTGAAATGGAAGGGATGGCTGATTTTGTCAGTTTTTATGTTGTTAAACTTTGAGGGATTGCTGATTTAAGTCTTTTATTTAGGTTTTTTGGGCTGAGCTGCTCTGTATTCATTGGTTTTTATGAGTTTTGACTAATCTGAGATTGTTGATCGGTTTTAAGTGGTTGTTCTTTATGAAATATGTTGTGTATTTTATTGCCTTATTGTTCAAAACAATGTTATTGTCCATATCTCTGTCTTGTTATGAGAGAGATTGGGTCGGCTGTAATTCTGATAGAATGGTTATTTATTTAGCTTTGATTTCTGAATCCGGTTCGTTCTTGGTTTTATTTGAGATTTCAGTGGACAATGGAGCTGCTTTTGGTTTTGTTATGTGAATTGTCTGGGCTTGTATGTACTCTTCTTGTTCCTTTTAGTAAATTCCATCCTTTTAATATTGGAAGTACACAAATGAGGGAACTAAGGGGTGTTCCATTTCCAGTTCCCCAGTGTTCTAACTATTCTTTTCTATAAAATTACTATTTTCCACAATGGAATTTTATATCTATGAGGGGATTGAGATTTGCTTGCGTACTTAACATTGATGTGTTGAATGGATGCTTTATCCTTATGCTTAGCTTTAAAAACTAGTTTATAATTCTTTGCTGCTGCTTGTGTCATTTCATGCATTTTTCATTGATCCAAAGTAAATTATACGTCGGATGGTTTCATGTTGAAAAATTATTGGTCAAATATGCCTTGATCTGTGTTATTTTGCTTTATCTAATGAACAATCATTTTCTCTTGATATCTCATCACAAGATTTCTTGGTTCCGCTTCCAGTCCATGAATTCAGGAATTGGCGTTGCTTTTGAAAAATGTTCAACTGTAGAGAGATATACTCGCTAATAATGTTGCACTTTTCAATGTTTAAACTATTTTTAATGTGATAATCATATTCTAGTTATGTTTAATTTCATTATTTTTGGACCTTTTTTGATGGTTGTAAATATACTCAACTGTTTGATATAGTTCTTTTGTTTCCTGTGAAATGAAAAATAATTATTTCAAACATAAAGAAGCATGCTTTCATAAATTAGGAGATTGACTGGAGTTTAGTGAAGGTGCATGGTTATGTTCATTCTTAAAAGATGAAGTTTACTGAAGAGGTTTGTACTGAGTATGCGATGCAATAAATACAGAAGATTATATTGACATCTATAGATTTATATGCTATTTTATCTCCAGAGCTGCTTTTGCATTTTCTTGTTCTGTAACATGCAGTACAATTTTTGCTGCGGAGTATTTATAATGACGTTGGGTTTTGACTTCATTATCTTTGAGTGTTTTTTTCCATGCTTTCAGGTACATCTGCTCTCTTCTGCAGATTTCCAGGCTGAAGTGTGTCAACGTTGAAGCTTCTTTTATGTCCGAACGGGCCATTCTCTATTTGGGATCAATTGGGTTGCTTGGAGAATACTGTCCTACTTCAAGAAAAAAGAACCCACGCATTTCTGAAAGCATTGACTGTATGCATCTCGGGTCATTTCTGGAATACTCTGGGTTGTCCGGTTGCAGCAGAGTGCAACCTTTGATTTTTACAACTGATCAGTCCTTTAATTCTGAAAAGTCGTTGGATGACACTCTTTTACTGAAAACCAAAAGTTTCTTTTTGTGACATATAAACGTGTTCTTCTGAGAGTTTGTGCTGGAACAAATATGGCTTTACAAAACATAGGTGCCAGCAACAGTGATGATGCCTTCTACAGGTATAAGATGCCCAAGATGATCACCAAGATAGAGGGTCGTGGAAATGGCATCAAAACCAATGTTGTCAACATGGTTGACATTGCAAAGGCTTTGGCCAGACCAGCCTCATACACTACAAAATATTTTGGTTGTGAACTTGGAGCCCAGTCCAAGTTTGATGAGAAAACTGGAACGTCCCTTGTGAATGGAGCTCATGACACTGCCAAACTTGCTGGTCTTCTTGAGAACTTCATTAAGAAGTATGTGCAGTGCTATGGCTGTGGAAACCCTGAAACTGAGATCCTGATCACAAAGAATCAGATGATACAACTGAAATGTGCTGCTTGTGGTTTCGTTTCAGATGTGGATATGCGGGACAAGCTCACAACTTTCATTGTCAAGAACCCACCTGAGCCGAAGAAGGGATCCAAAGACAAGAAAGCTCTGAGGAGGGCTGAGAAGGAGCGACTTAAGGAAGGTGAGGCCGCAGATGAAGAGCTGAAAAAGCTGAAGAAAGATGTGAAGAAAAAGGGTTCTTCCAAGGATGGACTGTCAAAAGCCAGCTCTACCAGAAAGAAAGCTGGCAGCTCTGATGAGGAACACAATTCACCACCTAGAAGCCAGGTTGATGAAAAGGTGGAGGATGACGAAGGTGATGACAATATTGAGTGGCAAACTGACACTTCATTGGAAGCAGCGCACAAACGCATTCAAGAGCAACTGACTTCTGTTACAGCTGACATGGTTATGCTTTCCACCAATGAGAAAGAGAAAAAGCCCAAGGCAACTGATTGGGCACATGACAGTCCAAAGGCTGCTTCATCCACTATGGATAACTCTAAGGCTGAGAATGGGAAGACAATTCATGTAAAGCTTGTTGAGGAGGTTAAAGAAAATCTTAAGAAGGGAATTAGTGCCAACCAATTTCAATCATTTTTAGGATCGCTTTCAGGATCTGCTCAAGAAGTGATGACTGCCCTGTATGAGGCACTCCTGGATGGTATTGCAAAAGGCTTTGCAAAGGGGGTTACCAAGAAGAAGAGCTATCTTGCTGCTGCTGTTACTCAGGATGAGGACTCACGGTTGCTTTTGCTTCGAGCTATTGAAGAATTCTGTAGGAAGCCAAACCCTTCTGCCGTGAAGGAAGTGGCCCTTGTTTTGAAAGCTCTGTATGATGCAGATGTGCTGGAGGAAGAAAACATCGTGCAGTGGTATCAGGAAGGAGTGGCTGGAAACAGTAAGGATTCTTCTGTTTGGAAGAATGCTAAGCCCTTTGTTGATTGGCTCCAAAATGCTGAGTCAGAAAGTGAGGAGGAATAAAATGTTTGAATTTGGTAGAGATTTCTCATGCTTGCTTCTCCTACTATAAGGAGTAGCATTGCCTTTGGATTCATTCAGGACTCTCTGCATTACATACATAATATTGCCTAAACTGGGTAGACTGCTTAGTATGCTACTGCTCATTGCAGTCTTTGGTCCGTTTTTTCGATGTTCTTTGTTTTGTTCTTTCTTCTGTGATCTATTTTGTCATGGTTTGTCTGTTCTATTTTGTGATGTTTGGTGATGGTTGAGTTTCCAACTTAATGGGAATAATCATGTATCTAATGTTTTTTCGCTGGTTTGATTGGTTGCACCTATTGTTATCATTTAAGTTTCTCTGCTTTGTACTGGTTGCTGCATTGTTTGATTGCCAGTGTGTTATGCACTGTCCAAGCTGATAACAATCGTGATCTAGTGCTAGAAGACATCTGCTGGTCCAATTCTAGCAATTGAGTTTCATGTTATTATGAAATCAGCTATCTCTACCCGGCCTGTATATATCATATAGATGTAATCATGTACCTCTGTAAATCGCATCTGTAACCATTCAAATAAATTGGGTGAAATAGCGAACATAGTTGTAAATTGATTTACATAGAACAGATGACAGAGCTTCCTTATATTTGATGTATGAGGTTTTTGAATTTGATATCATTTATAGTCGCATTGTTTTATGTTTTTATTGTCCTGCTGAATATCAGCTGGGGTTTTTGTACTGATATTCATATGCATTCTTTTCCTGCTGCATCTCAGCTGCTTTTATTCCACTGGTACATTTTCCTTTTTGTTATGAACAATGTATGTAGCTTGGATTCATCCTGAACAAGGCCAACAATTGAAACAAAGCAAAAGAATCATCTGTGAAAACACTTGCAACTTTTGGAAACAATGACTTTACCACAGTTGAAGAGGGGAAACACATGGCCAAAATGAAAGAAACTGCACTGCAGTGTGCTTCACTTTCTTGGTGGCATTTATATCCAAGTGTGCATTTGATCATTGCTATTCAACTAACACTCCATTAGAGTTGGATTTTGTTTGTTTTCTTGATTTCCCAAACTTTCTTTGATATGTATTCGATATTTACAATAGGACAGGACACCTAATCAGGGCATCCAACTACGTGTAGGAAAGCAATTGGTTCGAGAACAAAGCCTTCTGCACAGCAAAGGAGGTACAAGATCCAGGTGTATGATGTAGCAAAGACGTATTCGAGTTAAGTTCTTGCAGTAATGGAGCAGTAGTTAACATCACTGAACACCTTCTTCTTGTACTGACATCACGCCATAATAAGCTGGAGAGAGGCAGGCTAGAACGATTATGGAACGTAAATGAGATGCGACTGTTGCTGATGTCGTGGTAATTCATTCTCTTCATCTGAAGAGGCGAGAGGGAAAATGGCAGAGTACTGCCACCAAAAGAAAAAGAAGCAGCCTTCATTAGCAATAAATATAAATATTTGTCCATGCCACGAGCTCTGGAAGCAACTTAAAATGGATGTTAGCCTTCTATAAAAAAGGATTTGGGAGTGCTTAGAACATAATCAGTTAACTATATGCATTATCCACGAAAAAGTCTGAAAAATGCAAGAAGCAGCTGCTTGGAGTAATTTTAGTAATTTAACTAACTACCTGTCGGTTTCGCCTATGTTGTATAGCAGTCAACACTTTTACCATGATATAGATTGGCAAAAGAATTCCAATTGTTCGCAACATCAGTAACTGCAATAGCAAAAATGTGTTACGCATTGCTCTTGCTCAATATATGTCTGTTTAAGAAAAACATTAAGCTGGGCAACCTCACCATGAACAAAGAGATTGAGTGTTCACCAGCACCGTACATGATGAATGGTAGGGTATGACGAAGAACCAGAAGAACCATGAACTACAAAAGGAGAAGGAAAATGTCAACCAACTGAAAGATATTCTTGTTTTAGTCACCATAAAGAACATATGTGCAGGTAAAATGAAACATGCATCCATAGAAAGGGAAAGAATGGATGGAACTACAAAAGAAGCTGATGATATTTTCAGAATGGATATCCCACCATCATGTAGCATAATATTTCAATTTGAAGAAACAATATTTTTTAGATAACCAACTGGACAACCATGACACTTAATAGGAAGAGGAAAAAGGAAACTAGCATAGCCACCGAGAATTTTAGTCGAAGACTACTAATTAATATACATCCAGGGAGAACTGATTTTCGATACATCAAGGTTGAACCAAAATAAACCCGAAAGATGATCTTGAGGCCTGGCCTGGTATAGATTGCCATAGGATCTCAGAATCTCCGTATTTAGAACAGCTCCTTTGGTGGCAATACTTGTATCTCATAACAAGCGAATAAAAAGTATTCTGTGCGTATGCATAAACACCTAATCTTAATATGTTATTCAAGCAATACATGAACGAGATAGAAGAAATGAGCAGTGTGAAATTTAAAGATTCTACTTGTCATTGTAGAAGGCTCAGAAAATGATGTGAAGGATATAACAATATCTTGATGGTAACCATAACTATAATGTAGCAGCAACAATTGGATTTTAAGGTCGGAATTAAGCCACCAAGGAGGTCTAGCATTTAGTTATCTCATTCTCTGCCAACTAACATATCATATATTATAACATTTCCGTATCATGCAAAATTTTGCAGGCTTTACACGCATATAACAAAAAGAGAAGCAGATTTAGGATGCATGGGGACTCATGCACAAAGATGTATATATGCACACACACACACACACACACACACACAGAGCGAGCGAGAGAAGAATACAATCACGGCAACTATCCGACAGCATATCAAGCTTGTTGAAGTGGGTATTGGATACTCGTCAAAGTTTGGATCCACAAAATTATCATCTGTAGAGACCATCGATGTTAGTTGAGGATTATGCAGGTCACTTCTGGAAATCTCCCAATCTCCCCTGAGATATTACATCGATATGGAACTTATTAATAATATTTAGTTAACAACAGAAACAAAAAACCTAGGAAAAATACTGCAAAATATAGAACAAATAAGTTAAGACAGGTAATCAACGAATAAGAACCTATAAATTGAGATATAGATGTAAGAAAGCACCTGAAGTTCATCGGAATGCCACCATAATGAAACAAAGGAGGTGGTGCTGTATAATCTGGCTTGAACTGCTGCAACCTCAGATTGAATATAAAAGAATGATATAACAAAATTGCATCAAGAGGGTACCAGTATGTAGACTTATTCTTATTGCATTATTAGTAAATGGATTGTAGTATGAGAAATGTGCTCATACTATGGTTCTTCGCACCGAATTGGACCTTAGAATTATATGTAGAAATTAATCTTCACAATTTATGTCAATTGTAACATTTGATGCCTCTGAATGCAGCCTTAGAAATATATGTAGAAATTAATTCTAAGGCCAGTTTCAATTCCAATGCCACATTTGATGCCTCTAAATGCAGCCTTAGAAATAAGAAGCATACCTGATGGCAAATCTCGCAGATAGTATCACCTTTCTCATTGCACCACCTTTGCACGCACTTACGATGAGCGTACTGAACACAAAGAAACACCAAGTAGACATTTTTACCATGGAGAAAATACAATTTTAACTCTACCATTTCACTGCTTCCTTAATATTCACATCAGTACAAACCAGAAAAATATGTAACATTAACATGTGATGATTCCAAATATGTTCCATTCATAAGAATGCCCAAGATTCTCATTGTCCATGTAGCTAAAGAAAGAATGTACATATATATAATCATGACCATTTCCCATTACATACAGGTCTTGTTTTGATGCGAATCATAGCTGTGACAGAGTTATTCAGTTACCAGAAGTTATCTTAATGTGGAAAGTCCCTTACAAAGAACTATGAAGTGAAGCACTGATCTATATCAGGGCACAAGACCACATACTGCATTTTACAGACTAACACCTTCATATCAACCAGCTATTTCCTTTGCTAGAACTTACTATTTCCAAGCAAACGGCTGCTCCAGGTACGTATTTAAAGGTCTACTTTTTCCATTTGCTAAAAAAAATTAAATCATTGTAGCCTATCCTTAAGGAATATTAAACACCATTAGTATGACTAATCAAAAGACACATCATGCTCATAACTATCATAAATTTTAATAATAAGAGTTGAAGTTAAAGCTGCACCAGAATGTAGATTTTATAAAGGAGAGTAAATTGAAAAGAACTTTGGTATCAGAAAAATGTCTCAAAGAAAATTAGACTTCACCAGTATATATTTCAAGTTCTCTGCAGGCGCTTCAACAGTCAATCAAAATATTATAATTTTGTAAACTCAGTGTCAGAAGGCTAGATATGACGTGAAAATTAGACGTCACCAGATAATATTTCAAGTTCTCTGCAGGCGCTTCAACAGTCAATCAAAATATTATAATTTTGTAAACTCAGTGTCCGAAGGCTAGATATGATGTGGAAATCCTATCACTAACCTTCAAGCTCCCACGACAGGAACAGGGAAACTCCATGTTTGAGTCTTCATCTTCATCATGGCAAATCCTACATTCTGCCAATTTCCTAGGTGATGATCCTACATCGATATCCATCCTATCGAAAGAAAAACTAGTTGTCATACGTTTGGAAACAGAGGGAGAGGCATGCTGCAACCTGTTTTTACTCTGGATAGCAGCTTCTAGGGTGGATTCAGTAAGCAATCTATCCACCAGCAATACAAAATGATCCCTCATCCTCAAAACTACATAAGCCCTCAAAATTTTTTTAAAAGGAGTATGTACATGCCTAGGAGCAATCTCTTGTATGGTGGAGTCTTTCAGTTGAGTTAAATAGCAATCTCAATCAAGTCAACCTGCAACATAAAATTTTAGTTCAGAAAAAAACAAAAATAAGAATCGAAAGCTTGCTACTAAAATTATATCTCAATACAGCAGAATCAGTGTTTCATAAAAAGTTGACCAATCAACTGTAGTAAACCAATAGTAAAGCATTTCATGAAAATCAAATTTGTAAAAAACAAGAAAACAGAGAAGGAGCATACCAAAGCTAAGCAAAACTAAGAAAGATTGACGATCCATACAAAATGAAGGAACAAAAAAAGGTCACTTTATGGAATCGGAAGTAGTGAGCATGGGCGTGCACTGAAAGCAATTATTAAGGAACCAATTTACATATCAAAAGAACAATGGCACAAATATTCAACAAGGCAAAACAATGGGCAAGCAGGCTAAATCTGCATCAAATCAATAGGGCCTACTATAGTAAAATGAAATTTGCTAATTTCTCAATGAGAAAGGAAGGAAAAAAAACCCAGAAAACAGCTCAGAAAGAAAACTAAACAACAATAATACTTCATAACGGTGAAGGAGGTATACGTAAGGAAAAGAACCAAGATTGGCAGTAACAATCCACAAGGACATCAAAACAAATGTACTTAACTAAAACAAAGATAATTTAGCTTGGAAATTGTTCAGAAAACAGATATACAAAATAGAGCGATGCCCGCTTAAAGATTAAACAAGAAGGAAGCGAGAGATCTTTGAAACATTGAAGACATATATACAAGAACGCAGAAAGCAGAAAAAAAAAAGCCACTTTTTTCTCAATCCATTAGAAATCTGTTGTCTTTTCAAGGTATAATTGGAAAGAGATGAAGAATGAATAGGAACAAGAATATGAGAAGGAAAGCTTACAAGAAATGTGATGGGAATTTCTGCAGCAGAAGGAACCTATTCAAATTTACTACTAATATTCTTCTTCTTTTTCATCATTCCTTTCTTGAACCATGAATCTCTCTCTATTTTCTATAATGGGTTTGCTATTTCTTGAGAGAGGCTGTTTTGCAATGAAGCAAGAGGTCGAGAGTTGTCACCATTGTTAAGAACTCATGGCATTACTTCACATGAAGAGCCAATCCCATGTCACATATACATACACAAATGCATATATACACATACACTCTCTCTCACACAAACAGGTGCGTCAGCTTTTCCTCTCCCACTTTCTCCACACCAAAAAGTGGAGAGAGAGAGAGAGAGAGAGAGAGGTTAAGGCAGAGCACAATTTGCACAATTTCTCCAGAATTTCCAAATTCCCGGTTTTGCCATCAAAAGTTTTAACATTTTTATTCAAGAAATAAATTTCAATACCATATCTTTATTCTTTTTTAAATTGCAACAGTATAAAAGCATGTGATTAATTAATTGATTTTTTTGTAAATCTAATTGAACGATATTATTTAATGCATGAAACCTGAATAGTTTTCATTTATTATCTATTTAACATATTTAGAATCCTAATTTTTCTTGATTAAGATCCAGAAAAACACTTATTTAATTTTTTCCCTTTTTATTTTTATTAAGTTTATTTAGGCATGAATATTGAATTTTGTCATATTTTTATGACCAATAGTGTTCTTTTAATTAATCGTAGATTTTATCATACCACCTTTCACAAAACCATGGAACTAAAAACTAAGAAAAATAATTATACAACAATTTAAATCTATGATGTTTGAACTAGCTTCATCAATTGTTAATTATTAATTATCATCTAATTTATTAATTAAGAAGTGAGATCAGTTAAAAATAGCTTCATTAATTAACTCAAAAATTTATTTTATATTTAGTGCCAACCAATGAAATAGCATTTACTTATGATATGATCGTCTCTAATATTTTTTCGACAATGTAACATCTCAAAAACCTTACAAAAGAAAATTAAGTCAAAGGGAATTAATTTTAATAGATATGAAACTTATTCCTATCTCGCTTAAACTTTTTTTTTATATTGTATAATTAATTAATGATTAATCATGAAGCTGAGTCTCTTGAGACATCATTTATTTTTCATGAGGAAAAATGAATATAATATATATCTCCACTTTTATATATCACCATCTTAGCTTCTTAAAAAAAATGTATACATTATTACATTTGGAATAATTTCTGTTGGAACTTTTATTTTAATTTTGTACTTAATTTATATTTTATATTATACATGCACGTTAATTTACATGATTAATGCTAAGTATGATTTTAAAAAAATATTTTATACTCATAATATATGTATATATATGTTATGAAATAAAAGATAATACACTTAATTTGAATTAAAGACCTGAAGTACCTTAGAAGTGACCTTTCTTGATTAGTTATTTGTAAACACATAAGAATCGAAGGCAAGGAATCAAAATAATTATCTCTATCTTTCAAAAATTAAGAGTTTTGGCCTGTCCAGCTGTCCTTATTCTAGGTCAGAGAAAGAATGTCCTGTTTACTCCAGTGGCACAGCACAATGGTACGACATAATTAGAAAAAATATATGAGAATCGTGACTTTGAATTCATCTGATGTAATAAATATTGGATGTCAATTACCATCTTTTTGGGATCTCGTTCCTACTTAAGGTGGGATCATAAAGAGAAAATAATTTATGTGAAAGTTCAACTTGAGTATTCAGAAACTCGTCTATTGAATTTACCTGGAGGTCGAACTAGGAGGCAAAACCAGCCTCTTCCAAAATTAATCTAAGCAATGCTACCAAAAATCTGAATTATCAATAAAAATATATATATATAAGCGAAGGAATTTATGATCAATTAAAATATATCTGTTAGATGAACATACTACTTTATTTTTTCCCAATTCATATATATTGTAACAATCAATCAATTTAGCGACGTGAAATAAATTCAACTTCTAACACCTAATGTAATGTAATGTAATCGATATCCAAATCAACATCGCATGCAAATTTGATGTTTTGATACAATAAAAAATATATTTGGCCAGGACTCATTTTCAAAAATTAACTTAAATTCCACGATTTAATGATGTTGAATAACAAGTAAAACAACTGTGTAATTGGTTGGGCAAGAATCCGTATGACCAGTACAGAATTATCATATCTAATGCATCCATTATTATTATTGCTCTCTCCACTTCCATATAGTGCTATAATTGATTTGACTGGAAGAACCAACTCCTGGTAATTCTCCAAATGTTTATTAATTAATTAAAAAATATGGGATTAAGGTTAGGCCATTATCAAATTCTCATTCCACGACGCAGTGCTTATTCGCCTAATTATCCCCGCAATCAGATAAAATAAATTTATTGCATGTAATTTAATTTCTCTCTTTTTGGTCTTGAAAACATCAGTGGGAATTTGCCACAAATCTCAACAAGAATCCTGCTGCTCTCGTCATATTCTTAACTCTTCATCTAATATATTGAATACACTCTTTGATAAATAAAAATTTCAATTGTTTGAATCGATGTGGAATTAAGTATTTGAAATCTACAATAATTAATTTTAAATTATAATAAATTTTTAAATTTTTTTAAATAAACTATATTTTGAATTATTATAATAGATTTGAACATAATCTAAGGAGTGTTTGAAAATCTATCCTTAAATCTTTTGCTTAAATCCAAATCATTCTATTCAATTTGCAACTTTAGACTTTGAGAACAAAAATAGACAGAAGCAATGGAATAAAAAAAGAAAATTCAGTTTCCACATGAATAGTTTCCCCCCTGCAATGAAGTAGGCAAAAAGTAGAGAAATCTTGGCAGCAAACTGATGAGATAACTACTTTAGACAAAATGATGATTCGCGTGTTAACAAGAGATCCCATAACTTGGGTCGCCATTATTGACTACAGAATCGATTATGTGGGGGTATATAAGAAAGAGTACTCAGCAAAAATCTGCTTTTTTAGATCCAGAAATAGGAAAAATTTCATGGGTACTTATGAAGTGGTTTAAGATATGCACACGATGATATTATAAAACAAAACGATCTTTTCAAATATAGACAATTGATTGACAAAATCTTGTGATTCTGTAGCATAAGGCCTACTATAGATGCCTTGCTCAAAGTTGTTAGACTTGCATCATTCTTTCACAAAATTCATCTTAAGTAGGCTCAAGTGGACTTAAGATGTGTATGTGTGATGATGTTATAAAGTAAAACAGGGACAATGATGTTTTTCTCTTCAAGTTCAGGTGAATAGAAATAGATAAAATCATAGAATAGAGAACCTTTTCATAAATGTGAATCCAGTGTACCCTTTAGCAAAGAAAAACCTATGTTTCATAAAAAAACGTTTACTAATGAACACCTACGTTTCTGGAACTACACAGAAGAAATTCGAGCATCATATGATGAAAAAGTACGTCTATAACATTCCATGGCTGAACTGATCTAAAAAATTTGTGTACCAACGAATTCCCTTTATGCCCTAACTCTATAGTACCATTCTTTAAAAGCCTACCAAACCAAGAAGATGAAGAGAGTTACCGTGATAACAACAATGTCAAACTGATCATGGGAAGAAATTTTTTGCTGTTCTGTTTCTTTTCTTATTGTGGCACAAGTGGTTTAACCATGAGCTTTTAATGTTTTGTTGTCGTTTGTCGACTTACAAAGAAGAGACAACTTCTTATGAACGATTTTGATTTGGACATGGCTCAGAATTGGTTGCCCAAACTCTTAACTAGTTATAAGAGAATATCGACTGTGAAGATACTCTATATGTGAAGAAGGTCACTGTATTTTCTGAACAGCAAAACAAAACTAATCTGTAAAGACTTGAATCGTCATCTAAAAATGAAATAGTCAATCAATTAAGAGACAATGCAAGCATCAATCATTCTGACATCCTGAAAGTACGTACTAGCTAACTCAAGAAGAAGAAATTGCAGAGCTAAAAGAACTTTATGGCTTTGATATTAAGGGATTTATCAAAGTCGAATAACATATCTTTTAAGAGAACTTTGATAGCTTGCCGCATTTGAAAGCCAAACGCATAAAAATGGAACTGAAACATATTTAAGAATGGTTTGAAAGCTGGAACCTAAGAAAATCTTCAAAAATCAAAGGATTTCCCTTGTTCAGAGCCTAAATGGGTAAAATAAGAAGACATTTCACCAAACAGTTTCTTGATTAGATTCTTAGTTAATCCATCTTGCTAACTCAAGTTCTCCAATGAAATAATACTGAAGAAAAGAGGTCCTTACAAATAACAAGCTACATGGAAGAAAAGAAGGCAAAAGAGAACAAAAGTCGAGCATTTTGATAGAACATCAGCATCTAGCAACTTCCTCTCCACTATGAGTTTGAGTCAAGAGGCTATTAATGCACAGTAGACAATATTTTCCTATGCTAAAAGCGAGTGAGGAAGTACTGATAACATCATCTTTTGCTAGAGATAATCAGAACCTATATGGCTGTAGATTCAGTGATTTAGACTGACCAAGCAAGGTTTTCATTAGACTTAATAGTTTTAATTACAGCTGAATCTCCCTTGAGAAAGTAACCCGACATACATGCTTGCTCAAGTGGACTACATTAACGGAATATATGCTGATCATGGAATATGAAACGTACACATCGCACATTTCACCCTAATAGATTCAGTATATGAAAGTAAAAGAAACAGACGAAACGAGAATTACTGATGCTACGCAGGGAGTTGGGCACCTCCAACAATTTGTGATAATCACTTCTTCATTTAGATTGGACACTCAATAATTGTTTAGCTTTCAATAAGGATTTCTGAAATATACAGCAGAAAAAGAAAAAAAAAATTACACAGTAGACGCTAATTTTTTAAGGTTGGCTTCACAGATCATCAAAATTGAGGACTCCAATTTCATCAATTTTACTAAACGAATATGAAGACGATTTATTTGGGTTTTCTATCAATTGTTTTAATTACCATAGATCAATTTGAGAAACAGAATATGACATCATCACTAAGTCCATTATACAAGAACAACATATTGATAAGAATCAGAGAAGTGGAAACAGACCTCAAACATAAGAAAGCAGCATCTGGAAGTAAATTATGACATATATTGCGAGAGAAAAGATAGCAAAGATATGTTGCCAAAAGAGGAGTGCTGAAGCTTCACTAACTGCATAACCCCTCAATCTAGCAATTGCTCCCAACAAGATGGCACTTGGTGTTGCGTACTGCAATAGAAGCACAAACCTATACATTTGGTCACTGGGGATCAGAAATCCTAGTCTATCTGCCAAAGAAACAACCCCTATGCCAACCAATGGGAGTACCAAAAGTCTTGCAACAATAATTCCAATCGTAGTTCGAATCCCAAGTCGGGATTCATTAGGACCCTCGGCAAGCATTCCCCCAAGAATAAGCATTACAGAAGGCACCATTGCTCCAGCCAAAATTTCTAGACTATCTGTGATAAATGAAAGAGGCGCATCATCACCATACACAACAGATTTGATTGGAGGAACCATACCAACAATGAAAGCCAATAGTGTAGCAAATGTTGGGGGCTGAAGAATATGACTGACTGGAGTTTTCTCAGCTACAATTCTTATTCTTCTGACTATTCGAGGCTCTGCCAAACATCTAAGGGATTTTGGACTCCCTGGATCTGTACTAGAACCTCCTTCCTCCAACAAATCAGGTTCTGGAATAATAGAACTTTGTGATAGGCTCGATACATTGGCAAAGACTCTTGCAATTAATGGTGTTTTGCAATGCTCAGTTTCTCTATCTTCCATTCCAGGCCACTCAGCTTCCACAAGGAGTGGCCTACTCAGATCATTTGTAGATACATGTTCCTGAATTTCAATACCATCTTCAACAATCTCATAATACTCCAAGGGGGGCTCCATCATGTGGTAAACAAGAGTATAAACAAGAAGAACAGCAACCCATTGAGCGAAAGATACGTAAGCTGTCCCAGTCTTGTGACATGCTGGACCAAATGGATTGTCAGCACTATGGCACACTGACCCAACGATAGCAAGATGGAGGTTGCCAGTGTTTCCAAATGCGGTCATAATGACTGTAAACCTAATGTATTCCTGAGGAGGCTTACATATTTTTGCCACCAGCAACCCCAATAAAACACCTATCGCTGTACTAAGAATCACATTAACAGGTATGAACCACCACCGAATAAAATTCTTGAGAGTTATAGTTTCCCCAAGATGAATGAAGATCAAACAAGGCAAGAACAGTGCGAAGACAAGCTTGCTAAGAAGTTTGAAAGTGGCTTTCGGAACTAGTTGAGTTTTTGGGTGGGCGAGAATTAACCCAATAACAGTGAGACAGATGAGTTTCAACAGCGGAAGGACAGAGTTTATAAGATCTTCTCTTGTGGACTGCATGTTTGTTTGCCTCTGGTGAACAAGGGACCCCATGTTCGACAGCAAAAACAACCAAGAAAACCTCAGCCAAAACTTTCATATAACCTTCTGAAATCCCAGAAAATTCCAAAATCTAATCAAGATTAGAACATCCAGAAAATGGTTTTCAAATATAATTCAGAGCATAGGACAATGGCATATTACTCAAGGAGGCAGAAAAAGGGCAATTACAAGTTTAGCAGAAACTAATTATAGGCAAGTCCGAAACAGAATTCAATAACATCCCACCATAGCCAAATTTAAATTATAGAAACTGCAACAATGACATCCTTAAAAGAGCAGACTTGGAAGCATAAAACATCGAGGGGAGAACTGGGCATAAACTACAGCAGAATTTCTTGAACTGAAGCAGATTAACAATAAGCACACTGCTTTTATCTTTACATACAGGCACGCCAAAAATTAAGAAAATAAATAAGTAAATCAAAGCCAAGAAACACACAGAATCACAGAGAGTAACTTACAAACTCAGGCAGTGACAAAGAAGCTGATTGCAGGTGGAAGCAAGTTAGATTCAGGTCGACAATGGCATATACATATATTGTAAGAGATCTTTTCGAAATATTAACACCTGGGATTGTGCTTTTTTTTTCAATTAACACTTGGGAGTTGGGAGTATAATTTGGTTGTTAAGAGTTGGGATAAACAAATCTTTCTTACTTCATCATTGAGTTCTTTTTCTATACACAGATTCCTTGTGATTGAGTTGGAGGGTGGTTCAAACTTCAATGATTGGACTACGTGAAAATCGTGTTTTTACTGGTTGAAAGCGATGTTAGCCCCATAATATTTTTGTTACGAAGTCAAAATCTGACATATTCATTCACACCTGTATTGGCTTTAGTCAATGTTAAACTTACTTAGTTTAAAGGGTATGATTGAGATTCAAGAATATTAAATATAAATTTTAATTTTAATGAATGATTTGGATATTTATTTTTACCAATTATTTGTAATTGTAAATTAATTATAATTTATTATTTATTGATATAAAGATACACTGATATATTTTATTGATCTATTATAAAATCGAAAAATTCATTTAAAATGTTACTTTCATGTACACAAAAATTAAGTACTACTCAAGTGAATTTATAAATTATTTGATATTTATGCAACGGGATCAATAAATGAAATATAAGCACCATCACAGTAATTTAATAACTCATGAAATAATTTCAATAGTACCCGAGTCGATAATATCAATGAGCCCTTAATTCGGCCCTGCCTTATAAAAATGTTTTGATTATAATGTGTACCTTGATTAATCCAAATCTAAAAATGCAACCTTGTTTATCAATTTATATAACTCCATGTTGCTACAAATAATTTTAATTAAATTAAACTTACTTTAATCATAATTGTTTGTGACATATTCCAATACTAAAACAACAAATTAAGATTTTGTATTAGAGTAGAGCCACATGACTTCACACCCAAAAAATAATAATTATAAGTAAAATGACATACTTTGTTCCTTTCTTTTCTGTGCGCGTGCGTGCGCGCGCGTGTGCATGAAAATATTATAGTACACAACATGTTGATGGGCTTTGGACTTGGGCTTTGATCTAGCTCTTTCAACCCGTCCACGATCGATGTTCTTGGGCTTACCAATTTTGAATCCTTGTGGACTAAGTTTAGTCTAAATATTTAGGCTCTTTAAATAGATGGGCTGGACTTGATTTTGAAAACTGAGTTAATGAATATTTATTGTAATTAATAAGACAATTAAAATCCTGTAACGTAAAAAAAAAAAAAAAAAATCCTTTGTTAATGCATATTTTTCGGGGAAAAAAAAAATAACAGTAGGTTAGCTATAGAAAATTGTATATAAATACCGTATATTTCAGTTATTAGTAAAAATGTGAAAGCTCATAGTTACATACATCTTTTTCATTTCCTTTTTATTGTATCATACATAAAAGGTTCCAAAAAATTTATTTTTATTTTTTTCTAAAAGTATGATGGGGATGAAGTCTAGTCTTCTTTTCTTTTACTTTCCTTTCCTTCATTTTTTTATGTGGACAAACTCTGTATTTCAAACTTTTTGATAAATCCAATCTTGATGGTTTATGGAAATCTAAGGAATAATATGAGGACTTTCAATACCAATGGAGAGTTTCGATGTTAGCCGGACGTTAACGAGCAATTGTAAAATAGAGTCCCAAGATCATTCTAGGATAGATATTTCGATACTTGAGTTAATTCTTTTTGTAAAGGATTATTGTCAAAATGAATAAATGAAATTGTCTATATGTGCCATACATGGAAGCAAGATTCATTTATCTGAAATGTTAGACATTGACATCCTACATTTATCTCGCAACAAATTTTCTTGAGGTTAGACTTATTAGTTCAGTTGTTGTAAAATTATGAGACATTAACATATCATCATTAGTCATCTTTATAGTATATGTTTCACATTTTTATGATGTTGGGTATCTACTTACACAAAAATAAAATTTTTCTCCCTCAAATCTTAATCCAAGTTTGAACCCTAAACCCTAAATTAAAAAAAAAGGATAAAAAATTAATTTGATAGCTATCGAAGGCAACTCCCTCCACCTCTTGCCACGTCTGCTAAAAGTGAACTTAGCCATTGATATTTCTTGATAATCACTTAAAAGCTATAAATACAATTAAACGTTGTCTAAATCAATTTAAGTTTAACTAGAAAATTAATCTATACCAAAGAGATCAATAAGAGTATAATTCATCCATAGGAAGTTCCAAATATGAAAGAAAGAACCAACTTAAAATTGGACAGATTGATGTATGCTTAACTGCAGATAAGAGTGGAGATAATAAATTCCGACATAAAATGAAGAAAGGGGATTTAAAGGATTGTCAATTTTGCCACTAAAATGGCATGGTTCAAAGGAACTATCTACATTACAAAAATATTACTCATTAAAAATGAAATTAAAGATGGACGAGAATTATCATGAGAAATAAAATATAACATAATCACTTATTATGGTATGTTTTAAAATTCTAAGCTCAAAGTGAAGGGGCATCTTTCCCAAAGCCGAGCACAGAGAAAATGGCCCGAGCAGTTACCCTTGTTATATTTGCCTTTTCATTTATGAAAGGGGCATCTTTCCCAAAGAGAAAATGGCCAATCAGTTACCCTAGTTATATTTGTCTATTTTTTATGTTTTTTTAATAACTCTGAACATTTGGATCGAAGTTTCGCATAAGTTATTCCTGGACCCACCTTAACCACGGATGAAATCTCCGGAAGGACGAAAATTAGCACGCGATGCTCCTGCCACCATATGGATTCGAACCCATGATCCTCATTTTTTTCCTCTTGTGTCATACCATTGCGTCATAGTACGATTTGAACCTCATAGTACGATTTCTTTTTTTTCAAGATATTAATTAATTCTCCGACTCCCTTTCAGGTAATTCAAACCCCTGATCAATTATGTCATAGTTATAAAATATTTACCAACAAGTTATCTTAACTCGTTACTTGTGTTATGATATTTTATTTATAACTATCTTTGGGACTAGGTTATGTAAGTTTTGAAAACCATTTTACGCTATTTTTTGTACTTCTTTTCTGAAATTCTCTACTCTTGCCCATAACTCAATTTAGGTGAGCTACATAAACTTTGTATCGATTTTTGTTTCCATATTCTTAATTCGTGCTTAAATACCGACATCTCTAGTTCCGCCTTACAAGGGTCATATAGAAAAAGATTTCAAACATAAGAAAACAGCATCTTGAAGTAGATTATGACATATATTGTAAGAGAGAAGACAGCAAAGACATGTTCCCAAAAGAGGAGTGCTGAAGCTTCACTGGCTCCATAGCCCCTCAAGCTAGCAACTGCTCCCAACAAGATGGCACTTGGTGTAGTGTACTGCAACAGAAGCACAAACCTATACATTTGGTCCCGGGGATCAGAAATCCTAGTCTATCTGCCAAAGAAACAACCCCTATGCCAACCAAGGGGAGTAACAAAAGTCTTGCAACGATGATCCCAATTGTAGTTCGAATCCCAAGTCGGGATTCATTAGGACCCTCGGCTAGCATTCCTCCAAGAATAAGCATTACTGAAGGTACCATTGCTCCAGCCAAGATTTCAAGACCATCTGTGATGAACAAAAGGGGAGCATCATCGCCGTAGACAATGGATTTGACTGGAGGAACCATACCAATAATGAAAGCCAATAGTGTAGCAAATGTTGGGGGCTGAAGAATGTGACTGACTGGAGTTTTTTCAGCAACAATTCTCATTCTTCTGACCATTTGAGGCTCTGCCAAACATCTAAGGGATTTTGGACTCCCTGGATCTGTACTAGAACCTCCTTCCTCCAACAAATCAGGTTCTGGAATAATAGGACTTTGTGATGGGCACGATTCATTGGCAAAAACTCTTGCAATTAATGGTGTTTTACAATGCTCAGTTTCTCTATCTTCCACCCCAGGCCACTCAGCTTCCACAAGAAGTGGCCTACTGAGATCATTTGAGGATACTTGTTCCTCAATTTCAACACCATCTTCAATAACATCATAGTACTCCAATGGGGGCTCCATCATGTGGTAAACAAAAGTATAAACAAGAAGCACAGCAACCCATTGGGCGAAAGATAAGTAAGCCGTCCCAGTCTTGTGACATGCTTGACCAAAAGGATTATCGGCACTATGGCACACCGACCCAACGATAGCAAGAGGGAGGTTGCCAGTGTTTCCAAATGAAGTCATTATAATAGTAAACCTAATGAATTCTGGTGGAGGTCGGCATATTTTTGCCACCAACCACCCCAGCACACAACCAATTGCAGTACTGAGAATCACATCAACAGGTATGAACCACCACCTAACAAAATTCTTTAGAGTTATAGTTTCACCAAGATGAACGAAGATCAAACAAGGCAAGAACAGCACAAACACAAGCTTGCTAAGAAGCTTGAAAGTGGCTCTTGGGACTAGCTGAGTTTTTGGGTGGGCAAGAATCAACCCGATGACAGTGAGACAGATGAGTTTCAACAGTGGAAGAACAGAGTGCATGGTCTGCTTCTGGGCAAAAAGTGACTCCATTATGCACCACTGAACACTACCAAGTGAACCTCCCACAAAATTTTCAGATAACCTTCAGAAATCCCAGGAAATTTCAAATTCTAGTCAAGATTAGAACTTCAGAAAATGGGTTTCAAGAATTTCTACAATTTACAGCAAGGACAATGTCATAATACTTAAGCGGGCAGAGAAAAAGGCAATTACAAGTTTTAGCGAAATCTAATTCTAGGAAAACCCGAAATAGGATTCAATGATATCCAACCATAGCCAAAACAAATCAATGAAATCCACAAAATACTTTGAAGCATAAAACTGACAGCAGAATTTCTTGAGAAGAAACACAATAAATACACCGCTTTCATCTTTACATACAGGAAAGCAAGTAAATAGAAGACAAAGAAACAAACAGAGCAACAGGTAGAGTGACTTACAAAACTCGGGCAGTGACAAAGATGCTGATTGCAGGTGGAAGCAGAGTTAAACTCAGGTCGAAAAAGGCATATATACATTAATATATAATAAGATATTTCTTGGAAATGTTGGACACTTGGAATTTTTTATTCTTGTGTTTCATGTAGAAATACAGAATATAATTTGATCAATAGATTTAGGCTAAAGTAATCATTCTTTGTTCATTAATCATTATTGAGGTGCCTTTTTTTTTAAAATTTTTGCTTTGAAGAATGGATTATACTACATGAATCACGTGGTACGGGTTGAAGTCAAATAAGATCTCAACCCCATAAGTCGAATGTTCGCTTCCTTCTACTAAAATGCTATAAATTTTAGTGAATTGATTGCAATAAATTTGATTTATTTAATATGCATAAATGGTGAAAACTATTACATTATTAAATGCAAAAACATATCAAAAAATCAGAAAATTAAAGAGAAAATGAGATTCTAAAAAAAAAAAATAGCGCATCATGTTGCAATGTTTCAAAAGGGGATTTTTTTTCGCAATACGTGCAACGGAAAAAAAGTTTAAATAGTTTGGATTACAACTAATGTGCATTAAGCTTAATTTCTGAATTCTTGTTCCAAAACACCTATAAAGTAAGGATTAAATTTGTTAAGATTGTCCAGCGAAATTTTTTGTCAGAATTTTTTTGAAAAGTTGATAACTTTATCGTTCTCACCTTACGTGAATATTTATTTCTTTGTAAAACTTATCATTTTTTTAATAGCACCTAAAAAAAAAGTAAGATAGGAAAAAAAATATGAAAAAATATAACTTATGAAAAGATTATAATCTTATATAATAAAAGAATAAAATAATTAAAGTAGAATATGATTCTTCATCTTATGTGGATAATATTAACTGTGTAAATTGCCAAATAAGCTTAGATAAGATAAAATCTTTTTTCCTTATATGAATGAGGCTTAACATAATTAGAGTCAAGTTACTTCATAAGCTCGAACCTACCTAGAGCCAAGCAAAATCATTAAGTCAACTCTATTGGATATGGATAGCTCAGCTACTCTCGTATCCAATCCATAAAAGACGACATACATCCTCTTACACTTGAGCTCAAATTAGATGAGTTGATCATTGATTAGGTTAAATTTAAATTATATTATAAATTAAATAATAAAAAAAATTTAGTATATCATTATTAATAAATAAAATAAAATAAAACATCATAAATAAATCAAACAAAAAGTACATCCCTATAATCCAAAGGGCATCAATGAATCGAAGAATAACTCGAGAGGCAAAAATAATAGCACATAATCTAGCAAGAAGAGCAACTGGCGAGGAACAGGGCGACACTGACATCCCAGTATCTTTAAATTTTTGCTGCATATTGCATTGAGACCCCTTTGACTGCGGCCTAGGTGCATAGTTATATAGACATTGTTTTTATAATTAAATCGTTAATCAAATTAAATCAGGTTGCCTGCTATCGATCGGTTCAATTAATTGAATTGGTTCAATTATCGATATCATCAATTTAATAAAAATTAATTATATTTATTTATTATGTTATGTAAAATCCAAAATTTAAATAACCGATATACATCTAATTAAATACCAAGTTTAAATTTTCTACAAAAACATACAAATTTTTGATCATTTTTTTTCGATTTTTACCATTAACCGATTATTTATATTCAATTAAATCGAACAGAACGTCGATTCATAGTTGAATCGACTTATTTAACCCGGTTTTAAAAACACTAGTTGTACATTGACTAGTTGCTGACTAAAAAAAATAAAATGCAATATATTCTTATTCTTTTTATTCCTTTTGGTGCATAAAATTGATCTAAAAAAAAACCAACATGTTTATGCATGGGTTTGGAGTGTGGTCCGCCTCTTTCAACCCTTTCACCTTGTAGCCTCAATTTTGAGGATGTTACTATGAGTTTATAAATTTTTTAAATATTTTATCGAGATTTTAGAATGTTTCAAAAAAAATTAGCATATAAAATTTAAAACAAAATATTATGATCTTATAAGTTTATTTTTTTTGAAAAAATTAAATAAACCTTATTATATGTTTAAAATTTTAACGAACTCTTTGAATTTGATCATGAAAATTAAAATTTGATATTACTAACATATTATAATATTCTACTTAAACCCTTTCAAAAACTTAAATTTTAAATAAGATCTAACATATAAATTATATTATTTTATATAAACCCTACAAGAGCTTAAATTTTAAATAAGATAATATAAGATCCAAAAGAATATTGTTAGTTCAAATTTTATAATATGTTCGAAATAAGTTTTAGTGAAATATCCTCTTAATCTAAAGTTCAAATTCTCTGATCGATTGGGCTGGACTTGGACGTCGATTTAAAAATAGAGTTCAAGAAATTTCTCTAACTATTATTAAAATCATGTAATATCAAGAATAGCAAGGGAATTATTTATTCGTTGTTTGCATTGTCTTTGATTCTCAGCCGTAAACATATATCGCTTGCGATATATAATTATTGAGGACTATTTTAAATGATTCTTTCACTTTCATCTTTTTCAACTTAATTTTTTATTTAATGAAAACTTGTATATATATATATATATATATATATATATATATATATATATATATGTTTAGGGTGGAAAAACATCTTCTTATTTTAATTTTGTCAAGATTGATATATAGAACATTGTAAAAGAAGTTTAAATTTTTCAATTAAAAAATTGTAAAATGATTAGTTTTTGGAGTATATTTTTCAATTTTATTGCGTCATGATATATGAGACCCTATAAGCTAAGTACAATGGATCAGCAAGGACGATCGACCATAATTAAATCAAGGCTCAATAGGCTAAGTACATGAATCACCAAATCAACAAAAAATATGAATTATAATGTTTAGGCTAAGTTTGTGAAGGTCATAAAGGTCAAGTTTATAAGCTCATTATGCCCAAATGATCTATGTATTATACTACACTGGATACAAAAATTTGATCCATAACAATTTGTTAGTATCATAAGCGAGATCCAAATCTTTTACTCACTTCCTGACAAGATATTTGACATATTCGATGAAATCCAAGGTATGATCATCTTACCTTGAGCACATCAAATTTAATATTTTAATTTATATTCCACATTACAAATGCAATTCAAATATATAAAAAAATAATTTAAATATGCATTTTGCTTAAATTATATCCACACAACATATATTTATAAAATAAAGTACGAGATAAAATATTAAATTAAAATATATTTTAATTTGATTGTGTTTGGTCTTGGTAAACCTGATATTTACCATCTAATTTAGGGCTATGCCATGTGCAGAGATCCTTGCAAGTGTATGTGCTAATGGTATGAAGAGGTGATTAGAATATATTATTCCCTCTGGACCTCGAATTAATTTAATAAAGAAAAATAAAAAAAAGGGAATATAAAAGAATTGAAAATTAAATTTCATTGAATTTTTTAAAAATATTGTGGATGTGATGGAAACTATGCACAAACCTATATTGTTTACTTAAAACCCTGATTCAGTTCTTGCCAAGAGACAAATAAAACCACACATTCTTTCAATCAAATAGGCTAAAAATCAATATCTATACATACATGGCACCCAGCCAGCAATCCCTTGGCAACCTTCAATGCATTGCCCAAGAAATCTGACTGAGATAATGGTACACTCATCGCCACCAACGCTAGCACTCCCAGAGCCACACTTGGCCTAGTCTTCATGAAATACGACTGTAGCAGTTCCATGGCTTCAAAAACATCTTCGTGGTAGTGAGTAAATAATTTCCTCTCCCATTCGTTCCAGTCCGAAGATGGTAATCTTGCTTGATCTTGATTCTTGTTAGCCTCTAGCACCTTCAATTTCTTGATTCGCAGTCTCAGAACGATCGGATTTTCATTGACAGATTCTCCCTCACTTTCACCTCCTTGCTTTGCATTAACAAGAAGTTTTCTGATGGTCAAAAGCCCATTTCTTTTATGGTAACAGGGTTTCGTCTGAAACCGTGTAACGGGTAATCTGGGGATAGGTGATGAGAGAGTAGCCTCCATTGTTAAGGGCATATGAGACTGTGTGTCGGCATGCAAAAGAAAGGGAGATTAGACAATGGATTATTAGTACAACTCAAATGATAAGATGGGTGTGGTTTATATAAAGAGGCATGCAAGTTAAATACGTTGGTATCTGCGAAGGAAATACGTAGACACAAAGGTTGTATAAAATGGAAGTCGTGTACATGCATGCTTGAGTTAGTGTCTTGGAAACAAACTGATGAAGCTCTCGGAAAAGCATGGACTTGGAAGAGTGAAATACAATTATGATTTTGTGAAGTTGCTTTGAAGGAATTTTTGCAAATGTAAAAAGGCGGGAAAAGATGATGAAACTCTAAGTTGCAGCAAGGAATTAATTTACTTGAAGCACTCAAATGGCTGCAACAGAAGATTATCAAGTTCTCATATTTTTTTAATCTTTTTTTTTTCTGGAATGAATTAAAAGGGGGGTTTAAATCATTTTTTTTTAAATTTAATTAAAAAAAATCAAAACTAAAACAAACCTAAGAACTGGATTCAACCATCAGAAATTCCAAATTTGGAAGAAAGAACCAATTTAAAAGCAGACACATCAATGTATGCTTACTGCTCATAGCTAGATAAGAGGAATGCAGATAATAAGCCCCACATAAAAGGGAGAAATGGGCTAAAGGATTTGTCAATTTTGGCACTGGAGACACATCAAAGGAATGCCATCCCAATCATTTCAACTAATTTGGTAGATCCCCTGAAGCAACAAGCAAGTCCTACCATACACCACTTACGCATGTTAACTAATTTTACAAGTTTGGTTTGCCTATGACTCGATGACATGTTCTTAAAGGGATTATGCAATATTTGCATCATGGCTCATTGCTTGATAATCAAACTATGCTACCTACATAATTGAATTTTATTAGGGAATTAGGAGAAAAAAGAAAACAGTTTATCGGCTTATTTTTCTATTTTTTAACTACAACAAGATTTAGGTAAGTCGAGGATATTTAAAGTATCAATGTCATCAACTAATTGAATTGCATACAGAAAGACTTTGAAAAGGAAAAAATGCATACACATCTCATATGATGGTAATTATTACCAGCTGTTCTTGTTGGTATAAGCTGCAAAACTTATTAAATGTGGAGTATTACTTAAAATAACAAATTGGTTGCTCAAACTAATGTTATCACATCCAAGGGAATGTTGGAAAAGCAAAATAATGGCTGGCATCCAAGGCACTTTATCACACCTCCTCTTCCCCTTTCCATCCAACTTTTCTTCCTACCAAACAAAAAAATAAGACCCTACCCCTCCACAATTCCTGCCCTCCCACACTTCCTATCAAAAATATATATTTGCTTGTTTGGGTTCGGCCAATCCTGATTTGGGCTAGAATATCCCATGCGATCATAAATCTGATAAGCGCAAAATTTTGTCTCTAGAAACAAACAGGATAAGATTAGTGTGGAATGTGGCATATTTGCTGTGAATGATAGAACTCAAATCAAATGCTGATGAGATGCTTCCTCTCTCTATTTTGAAGTTCTGAGCTTCTAACCATTCCGCAAATCATCAACAAGATGATCAGTTTATTTCTCCTAGACTATGTTCATGAAAAAATACATGCATGATGAGGTAACCTATCCTGCATGTGTAAGGTGGTCTCAACTTGCCCAATCATCTGCCGAACAGCCCAAACCAAAGGAAGAAGAACAAACATATGGAGACACATTGAGAGAGTTTGTTAAGCTTTATTGCATCTCAAACACAAGATCTATATTCTGCTTATACAAAATGAAAACATAAGAAGGTAAAAAACGAAAAAATAAAACAGATGGAAAAAGCTATATAGTTATGGTGTCTGTTGTTTAGTGAGGACAATGTAAGAAAATGCTTTACATTTTTCAAAAGTACAGGCTTTAGAAACATATGAAATTAATTTCAGTTACAGAAGAGAAGATGAAGAATAATAGATAATCACCATTTATCGTGGATTCAATGTCCTTACGGTTGCATCATCAATCATCATAAGAAGAGTGAGGTGCTGCAGTGCATCCAGGATCAAAGGGATCTTCAGACCCACAACAATGCCAGTATTGAAAAACTTTTCCAGAGTCAGGGGTGTCCATGGTGCCGCCTGTGTATACGCTCTCAAACTTCCTCTTAGTTTCTCCTGAGCAACAATTAAAAAAAAAAAAAATGTTAACCTATATCAGGTGCCAATGCCTCTCAAAGTAGAATGAAAAGGAAATATTACAACTAGGAGACAGAGCATAACAAACTCCTCTAAAGCTTTACAAAGATTTAGCGCCACCAGAGGACTAGTCAAGTTACATTCAAATTACTTAGAAGACACATAGAGAGATAATAAATTCCAGCATATGTGTTAACGATTAACGCATATACGCAAAGCCCAGTAACAGGCCTTCTTGAAGTTTACTTTAGTTTTGACAAAATTGATTCACAATACACAATTTTGTTCTGATGCAGCTTTTTTGCCTAAACGATCTCTTTATGTAGGATGCATCTAAAACTGCATTTCTTGGTACATTAGCACATCAAGATGCATAGATAGCAATATCTTTTACCCCCCTCTCTCTTCTAACTCAGGCTCAGGTACACTGTTACAATTGCCTCATCATTCAGGGCTCGCACATTTGCATTAAACTGAAAATAATATTCTTGATTGATTCATCCATTCCATTCATTCTATAAAAATATATCACCGCACTGTTATTGTGACTTGAAAAGCAAGTACACTAATCAATCACCTACAAAACAAGCACTTTCCTTAATCCAAGTACGCAATATGCTTACAAGTTACAATGAAGTCAACCATAGAAAAAATGCAGGGCCACAAATTTCCACAAAAATTACATGAAACACGTGATAAAATGTCATTTTGATTAAGCATTCTAAGTGAAAGTAAAGGGGAGATTTCTCCAATTTAATCCAAAAAAAAAGAAAAAATGATAAATGTTGTACCCCCAAAATGAGCAGTGTGATAACGGCAAGCACGAGGATGATTGAGCGAAGGATCGAACTGGGTTTTGCAATTCTTGCAAGTCCTCAGAGTTTGAGTTTGGTTTCCCGAACACTGGACTGATAATTTCCTATCCACGCGCTGTATCACCAAATTTGGGCATCGCGGCGGTCGAAATAATTGAGGAACTCGATGAATATTTTCTGTATTTTTGCATATTACCGAATAATTAGAGATTGAAATTGATGAATTTGAAGATAGTACTTGGGCAGCCATTAGGGCTTTCGTCCTTTGATAAAGAAATTTGGGGCACATACAGATCCACTGGGACACTGGACTGTTAGTTAACGGTACAGTTGTCTCAATTTTGTAGCCCGTAAATTTTATTTCGAAAATTGGCACAAGTCTTTATGTAAATTTTTTTCAGAAGCATTTAAAAAAGAATGGGCTTCAATTCTCTTACAAAAATCGTAGTTTTACCTTTTTTAGAGAGAATTGATAATTATCTTATTAAATTAATATTTTAATCAACAATTTATTCTCATCAATAATCTACAAATTGAATAATAAGATAAAAAAACTCACATGAGTGAGATAAATAGTTAATATTTTATTTTGAATTCCAATAATTAAAATAGTTTTCATGTTTAATATTTTTATGTATTTATTATACTCAATTATTACTATAATCTTTTATAATTTAAATTATTTAAGTTACTAGTTTTTTTTTAAAATATATAATTTAAATATTTTATTCTAATTAATAAAGAATCTAAAATTGAAATTGGAGAATAAATATTTAATATATACTAAAGGCTATATAAATTTATTTTATTAAGGTTAATTTTGTCCAAATATTATATTTAAATTTGATTGAGGAGGATAAATGTTGAATTGGCAAGTTCAAGAAACAAATACGACCTAGGGTCAAAATCAGGACGTGTTATTGTATTTTGCAAATAATTTTTATTTATATAGATAGTTAATAACGAAAAAAGTTGTACATTTTTTTCCCCAAATCTTGTGAAACAAAGCCAAATAAAGAGAAGTTTGAGCATTAAGGTGCTGAAAGAAAAAGAAAAAAAAAAATCACACTCAATGTTAGTATTTAATCTACAAATGCTTAAAATTATTTTCTAGTGTTCATTAATATATATGTGCTTTAGTTAAATTCTTATTCCAAAAGTATTTAAATAACATATAAAAATTACTGCATTACATTAAAAAGAAGAGAAAACTTGGGGAAACACCCGTAGCGGCTAATAGTCCCTAATATTTTAAAATGTATCACATTGGTCCTCAAAGTTTAAATTGTGCCACATAAGTCCTTAATCACACAATTATGTATATTGACAATTTTCAGCATAATTTAATCTAAAAACCATCCATACGACTCACACGGGATCATTAATTGGAACTTTCTCGTAAATTGGGACTCAATAATCCTAATTTTAATTACAAATTTCAAGTCAACAGTCAATTAATTATCTTTATATCAAAATTTAACAGTAAATGGGCGTCTCGATTGTTAATTTTAAATTAATATTTTAATACGAATCATGTATTATCAATTGTGAAAGACACATGCTATACAATTGATTCAAATCCGGAAAATATTTCCAAATTTCTTGAGCCAAAAGTTATCAAGTTATACTAAATTACTTGCACTTCTCACAAATAAAAAATATAATGTCACTGCAAAGAAAAGAAATTCTGTATGCATAGGCTTCTTAAGTCTTTACCCATCCTTGAAAAGGAGAGAAAATGACAACATGAGAGCCTAAGAAAAGCTCCACATATCCAAAATTCTTGGAAATGGGACTAAGGACATATGAAATATCCTTAGTTTTATTACGATGTACTAAATTCTTACAAATATACAGGTGTCCTGCAACTTTAGTAAAAGTGTTCATTTTGATTAGTATAAGGCCTTCACCAACCTATAATATATAACTTTTGTACTAAATTTGATATTTTATCATAAATAATTTCTAATTTACTATGTCAAAATTTATATCAAATAAATATTTTATTTTTATTTTTCTTATTTTAATTATTATTAATTTATTTATTTTTAAAGTTATTTAATTATTTATATTTTATTACTGCTAATTCTACAAAAAATATATAAAATTAATATTACATTTATTGATTATATTACAAAAATAAATATTACAATTAATATCACAATTAAGAAAACTACTACATTGCACATCACGTATAACATAAAAAAATTTCACAAAACAAACATAAGTCCAATAATGTTGTTTCAATGTATATACTTATTATTTGTTAATTGTTATAATTTATTATAAATAATAATTATTATAATTAATTATTACAAATATTATTGTAAAATTATATTAATCGATTATCATAAACTGGATTTGATTTAAGGTACGTCATACTTATAAATGCACTCTAATTTATATAGGGTGTTGAGTTAATTAATTCATTCTTTAAAAATAAGGCTACACGTCAAATGCCCACATGATATTTAGATTCGATGATTCGATTATATGAAGCACTCAAGCACGCAAACACTTTCAAAAAACTTATGTTTTATTTTATATTGAATTTGATGTATTCAAGAGAGTGTTAGGAAAGGGTGCGACGAGCTTGTGAAATTTTGCCCTATAAGGGGCTTTTAAACCCCTATTGGTGGCGCCATTGGGGTTCCCAACCCTTGGGGAGTGTTGCGCTCTAAGACTTTTCTTTTAAAAGAGTTTTCATTTTGACTTAGGTATCAAATACCTTGTTTTTAAAGATTTTCATTTATTTCATTTTTTTCATTCCAGTTCCATTGGGCCTAGGCTAATTAAATAATTAGAGCCCAGTAGTTTAATTTAATTCAACTCTTAAATTAAATAAATGCCAAGTAATTACTTGATTCTCCAATTAGGCTAGTTTTAATTTAAATCTTAAATTAATTTTATAATCCAAACACTTGGATCAAATTCCTATAAATTGAAGTGGACTTATGTGACTTTGTGTGGTATCCTGGTTCACCAATTAGATAATAGTAGGCTGCAATATTTTGTGATTTAAGTGCAATTAAATAATTCAAATTACTTAAATATTTTAATTAATCATTCTAGAAGTAATCTCATTATTTCTATAATACCTATATGATTGATGATCGAGCAACATGTCATGAAACTTTCAAAATTTATAAATTTTAAAATATTTTCTATTACGATCATCAAACAAGCGTGGTATTTTCATCGCCAAATGACTTGAAATAGATAAATTAATGGTTGAATCATTAATAGCCCAATTATAATGTACTCATTCCTCTTAACTTGATTTTAATGAACAATTTAGGATACATATTTGCTAATTGTCATCTTGTCTTGTCCAATAATTTCAACATTGAGTACAATGAAAATATAGGATGTTTACTCATTCATTTAAATGATTAATAGATACTTTATTGACACTTATAAACCAAAACACATATGAATAAATTTCACCCAACGTAATCCTTTATAATCATCATAGAATTAAAACATACGTTAAAATGCAATCCTCATGCACAAAATTACTATAGAGTGTTAAGTCAAAAATATTAATTTATACGCTATCATAATTTGAGAAAATCCATTGTCGGCACTAATTATTTTCAATTGAAATTTTTTTAACGGGATTGTCCAGTGAACATACTTTCCAACAAACAATCACATATGTGCATTAGTGTCACACATCGACACCCATGAAATGAGATATTCTTCTTTCAAGCATGTATCATTTATAAAAGTCTATCTAAATAATCGATATTCGTTCAATCTAAAATTAAATCCTTTGAACATATTTCATAATCATCGTTCTAGACCATATTACGAAGTTAAGTATAATTTTAGAAACTTCAAATTAAACTATACATAAAATGAAAAAAATTGCCTTTGAATAAGATTATTTTATAAATTATTTCAAATAATTAATTTAATTGATTTGTTGGGCACTGCTCTAAAATGTGGTTCATAATTGGTACATCAGATACTAATGTGGGGTGATTTAAACTTTAGGGACCAATATGATTCTTTGTTGAAACATTAAGGACTATTAGGGTTTCTTCACAAAATCTTACAAAATTGGAAATGACTATAAATTTAGAGCGACATTAGGGTTTGCAAATTTGGAAATTTTGATTTTAAGCTTTCCATCCGATGTTAGGAAAAGACGAGAATAACCTCATCCCTGTTCTCTTGTCCTTCAAGCACTTTAAACCGGAAATCCCTAATAAATTTGCAGGAATTTGTGATCAGAATCGATAGTAAAAATGGCCGGGATCAACAATTCTAACGAGCCAAGCACAGCGCCGCAAGCCGATCGATGGTACAACCTAACCCTAGGCTCCTCCTTCAAGGATCACAATCCCTCCAAATTCTGCACTTTTCGCTGTATGCCCACTTCCCTCTACTGTCCTTATACTTTTTTGGATAAGGGTATCTGTGGATACACGATTTGCACTAGGAATTGGGTTGATTATTCATGTATTGATTGACTTGATTCTGGTGGTGAAGCGCTAATCCCTTTTTTTTACTCTAGTTTGAAGTTTTCTTATTGCTTCTTTCATGGTTTAACTGAAAGTTTTTGGTAATGACAAGGAAATATAGATATTATTGGACAATGATTTTTCTTCTCCCTTTTTCCACGGGTGTTCATGCTGATTGAATTGTTGATTGGGGAAAAAAAAGCATAAAATTGCTTTACGATGAGTGTTTTTCACGTCATCTTTAATTTGCACTAATTTTGATTTACTTTCTTGGTTTACGGTGGCTTACATTAGTTTCATGACTAGCTTAAAACTCGCTTTCTCTAGTTCAACATTTGAAGTTGTACATTGCTTTTGGATTGTTTCTTTTTCTTTATCAGATGAGTTCAAGCCAGCTTCAATTGATAAGAATCAGCGTGGCACGTTGCACAAGAGCAAGGATAATAAGGTTACTGTTGAATTTCAAAATATACAACCTGGGAAGCCCAAGGTGACCTTCGAGGGCACTAGTGAGGATTACAAGGATAATGACGCTGTTCTTTTCTTTGATGGCGAGTCTTTTCGGTTAGAGCGGTTGCACCGTGCTGTTAAGCGACTGAGGCATAACAGGATGCTGGGTGAATCCACAGGGGCAGCGGCTGCATCAGCTGGACTCTCTGATGCGAATTCACCACCAATTGGGAAGGGGATTAAGCATCAGCCTGTGAACAAAGACACATTTCATGCAGTGCCTGTGGGTTTTCTTTCTAGAACTGTTTTCAGATCTTCTTGTTGGTCTTTCTGTTTTGAACTTTGAAATGGCTTTTCATAAAGAAAATTGACAGATTAGAGCATATAGAATGGGTGTGAATATGATTTACTTTGGCTGAATTTCATTATTAGTTTTGATATCTTTGTTGTGCTTCCAGGGGGTTCATTTAATATTACCACCTCTCATGAGATTTTCGTTACTTTTTCATAATCCATTTTGTTGCATACTTGCTTTATCCACAATGAGAAGATTTATATTAGAAAGATTTGTATTCTGATTGTATATGAAGTCTCTTTATGGGCGATGGTTGCTTTTTGCTGTTGTACTAATTGATGAAGCTTTTTGTTTTCATGCACTCATGCAGGTTGAAGTTGAAAGAATTGAGATTGGGGACTTCAAAAGCTCAGGCATGTTTATGTTAATCGTGAATTATTAATAGCATGCACTACATATGAATTTCATTCTCGTCCCTCTGTAACCATAATCAATTCAATCAAGTTGGATTAGTTTCTACATTCCAGTGTCACAGAAAAATTTAAAAAAAAAAATTAAGTGAAAAAATTTTATGGTAAAAATTGGTGAAAAATAAATCCAAGTCTTCCTCTCAGTTACGTTTCTTCTGAAGGTCAAATTCCTGTGTTGATGCTCAAGGAAGGTCAGTAAGGAAGAGAGAGCTAAGTCGGGGAAATGCATGATGCTTGAAACTGTAATAGAGAGAAAGAATAATCGTTGAGGGTGATACATATGCTAGACTCTACTATAAGATATTATTTTCCAATTCATCCAGTTTAGTTTGATGGTTTTTCCAGCCAACAAGAGTTTAGCTCTACATACCTATTGAGTATATCATTTTTCTTAGGGTAAAATGGCTTGATCACCACCTGATTTTTTCTTTTTTCAAATTTTAGTTAAGTAGAGTGTCTTTCCACCAGTAGTTGTAAATAAAATTTGAAGAAGCAACTATACACCTTCAGATACAGGATGTCTTTCCACCAGTTTAGGAGCATTTTTTTCACTTGATTACTTTCAGGTGTAGTGGTTTTCCTGGGTTGTCACTAGATGGAGTGCATTTTTCAAATACAAGCTGATTTGCTTTCTTTATAATATTTGCTGAAGGTCCTTGTGGCTGGGAATGCTTGCATAGAACATGTATTCTAATTACATGTAATAGTTCCTGATTCTTTTATCTTTGGACCAGATGCAAAACCTAGACAGGAGAAGACCGTTGAATACCCTGCAGCCCAAGCAAACTCATCAAATCCATCACCGGACCTGAAGAATGATGACCTAGAGGAGCATTTGGATATAATGAATGACGATGAAGATGATGGTAATGCAGCGGCTGATGGAGGCACTGTTGATGTGAAAGAATTTGATTTTGATATCAACAAACCACATCAAACTGATACAGATGATGAGATTGCTGATGTTGATGCTAGCGATGATGAAGCAGATAAAGGACCAAATGCTGCAGAAGCACTGAGAGCGCAGGTAAATGCAGAAGAAAGAAAAGGCCAGACTTCAAGCTCTAGTGGTAGCAGTGGGAGTGAGAGTAGTGGAAGCGGAAGTGGTAGTGGAAGCGGAAGCGGGAGTGCAAGCAGCAGCAGCGACAGCGAAAGCAGTGATGCTGATTCTGTTAACTCTGTTTGAAAATCTAAATTTCGGGCCACCTCTGAGCAGATGCCACAACGTTGGGATTTCGCTACACAATTTGACTCATTATTTTTTTTCCAAATAAGGTTCCGTTATAGAGGAAGGGGGAGAAATATTTGTTACTGTATCCCTTGCGTATTGAGGAAAGGGGCATGCTTAAACATTTCCTGCAATAATTATTTTGTGGGCAGCACATCAATATATCTGCTTAAGCTAAAAAATAAAGACTTGGATAGATGATTGTTTGTAATTGCTTCTCCCTACTTTGCATGCAACATTTATGCAATTAAGTCGAAGACGTCCTTTGGTAAATGACCAGGGCAAAAGAGAGACTGGGAGAGAGATGCTTCTTTGTATGAGCAGGCAAGATTTATGCAATAGTTACAGTGTTATGTACCAAGTAATAAGTCATAATATATATTTTTTATTGAAAATTCCTCTGGCCATTTTGAAGGTAGATATATTCTGCCATGTCTCTCATGAAAGTTTATATTATTTCAGCTGAAAAATTATACCAGGAAGTTTATATATTGAAAACATAATCGGGTTGACATTTTATCAACTGTTGGAGCTTTGAGTCTGCAGACTCCTGGTTTATGGATAATATAAACCTGGAAAATAGGAAGCATTTGTATTCCTCTACTACTGAAAAGATGGTTCTTCCGTCCGAATTGCTCCATCGATGATCCAGCAGGTGTCTGGGGAAGTAATGGCATCCGCATCTACTTGACTCCAAAAATAATCAAAATTTTCAGAGAAAATAATTATCCAATTATAATAATTTCACAATTAATGTTGCTCATAAGTTCAACTTCAACATAAGTAAAAAATGAAATTGAGCATGAACAAGATTATGTTGAATTGAGAGAAAAAGTTACCATTAAATGTTTCAAAAGTGAATTATTAACAGAGTTTTCAGTAACAAGTTATCTGGCTTTTAGACGTTGATTCATTATTGTCCTACTCCTTTTTCGTAATGTAAGAGTTCAAGATATACGCAAAATTATTCAACTAAATCACGCACCCAGAAGAAAGAAGACCAGTTTGTTTAATATTTTTCAGATTTTTCACTTTAGCACGGTACAAATTTTCTATCCTCTACCTTTAACTTGAAACTACAATGACTCATCCCAATTCTCAAAAGCTGAAACAATAAAAAGAGGTGTAAATCAGCCGATTTCTCTTTTCAAATTGTTGATTTCTTCTATGTTCAGATGATGCTGAGAGTATGGAGGTACAATACGAAAAATTGCTGAAAGTCAATGTGAACGTATACAAGAAATATCTGCTCAATGCCTCATAGAGGCGTTGGTGCTTCTTCTTTATGTTCTGTGCCTCTGTTTTCATCATCACCTTGCCCACCCGCATATCCATTTTGTAAAGTTTTCTCTTCTGAGGGTAAATTCTTCTTGGCTTTTTTGCTGCCTTCTATTTTCCAAAGATCCCACACCCGGGTTTTTGGTGGAGGTGACGCGTCTGCAATTGGTGCAACTAGTCCAGGTTTGCCATCATCAATGACTGCATCAACCAACCCATACTCTTTTGCCTCCCAAGCATTCATAAAATTATCACGATCAGTATCCAATTCTATCTGCAATCAGACAAGTCCCAAAAGAAGGGAAAAACAAAAAGAGAAAGACCCAGTGAAAAAACTTTGACGACATTTCCTGAACAAAAATATAGAGAAGGAAAGGGGAGGGGGATTGAGAGAGGAGTTAATTTGGATAGGCCAACCAGCTGTTCAGGCTTCCCTGTGACCCTTGATAGAATCTTGTTCAGCTTAACTTTGTGATAAGCCATTTCTCTGATGCGAATGCTCATCTCTGTTGCCTGGAATAACAAGCAAGCAATAAAATATGACTCCAGAATGAGCACACTTATCAGTACAATATCCCTTAACAAGATTGAGATTGCATCAATAAAGCAGTCACCGGTGTGAAAGAGTTACGCTGTGGATGTAACACCCATCTCATGTGAGCTTTAGTGCTTCATTAGACTAGTGGTGGTCAATATGAACTGAAAATTAGAACTGTCTCCAGCTATGTAAACTACACTAAGGCAGCCACATGCCCTCAAACACGACAACCAATGCAGTGATGCAGGCCCCCACTCAAACCATCTAGATCTATGAAGGACAATACAGTAGCAATTAACAGGCTAAATAGGACTCATGAGCTCAAATGCTCATTGTCGGCACGGTAACAAGCAAAAACTTATTTGATTTAAAAGGAAATGTCATTACTAATTAGTAGTCCATTAGATAACACTTTTGCTAAGAAGTAGGTCACTGTGGTCTTAGGACCACAAAGCAAATGCTTGTAGTATAGAGGTGTAGCTTTGTGACATAGTTCACTAGGGCAAATATGATATTCGAACTGGCTTCCAAGGTATTTGAAGTCAAATGCCCATTCCTGCTCTAATTTCATTCCACTTTATACTCCCTTCATTTGATAGTGAATTGCTCCTTTCCTTTTCTGGATGTTCAACATAAAAGCTGCATAGTCAAGATAAACTTTTTCCTTACTTTCACGAGAGAAATAATAAAAGAAGACCAAATATTTTGCTTTTCCCTTCGAACTATCCCCACATGAACTGCAGCCGTCCTTTTAAACAAGGATAAGTGTCTATGAGTACAAGAAACTGAACATTTTAGAAGGATCCAACAGTCCTCGATAGGAAAAGGAAACATTGAAATCTAACAAAGAGCGTTGTATAAGTTTAACCAAATGATGATAAACACAAACACATTGGTTAATTGCCCCTTCATTCAATGCCTTCTAGTTTTACCAATCAAAACGTCACATTCTAAAGTCAAAACCCAAACCAGAAATTCACATCATTTAGTAAGCATGACCAAATGTGAAGAAAAAGATGCATCTTTGTTTTGCCAAATTTGTCTACATCAAAATTACTCTGAATTTACTCGATTCCAATGGAGATCATGTTATAATTCCTGCTATGGAGGTCAATTTCTTGATGCATTTAGGACTATTAAGACCAGAATACAAAAGGTGAAGCAAACATATAAAACCCTAAGGGAAGGAGCTACTATTTTTGCTCAACAGCTTTACTGTCCAGTGAAGTACATAAACGCATAGTCAGATCAGAACATTCATTCATTGTTACAAGAGTGTCTCAATAATTTGCTGAGGCCAACTTAGTTCATTAATTTATTTCAGGAAATTTAGGTAAAAAAAGACACTAGAGCACACTAAAGTTAGAAATCCTGAAAGTGCACAGTGATGCATAGATAATGATAAACTAAGTAGAGACCACCTAGAGAAGAGCAGTATATAATCCCTTGATATTATGAGCAAAAACAATACGACAAATAGAAACAACTACAAGCCCCCAAAAGGATCGAAAATAAGCACTTACTTTGCCTCCAGCTGTTCCAAGTGGCTGATGGATCATTACTCTAGCATTTGGCATGCAGAACCTCTTCCCTTTAGTACCAGAGGCAAGGAGGAATGCACCCATGGAAGCAGCAAGACCCATACAGATGGTAGATACATCAGCCTTGCACAATTTCATGGCATCATATATACCCATTCCTACATTGAGCAGTTGAAAGGAAGGTTTTTAAGGATAGAAAGATTAATGCACAAGCAAGGAGTTTATATTCTGCAAATGGAAAAGCCAATAGATTTTGTTCTGCCTTTAATTTAGTAATTTAATATAAATGATTAGAAACTTAGTTATGCATAAAAGACTTCTAAAGGCACCATACAGGTCCTAGAAACTCAAGTCTTGGCAAAAATTGTCTAAATGAAAGGGAGTTGGAATGGCAAAGGTAATGACCTAGTAAAGAATGCTCACTTCAGAGGACATATGCCAAGTTGCATGGATGGATGACTCATAAGTATGAATGCTGGCAGTACATGATCAGTTAACTGATGCTGTTTTCAGTTGTTTTCTGGGTGGAGAGAGGGTCTAAACTTTTTGTTTATGTATCTAACTTAAGACACTACAGACACATACTAAAAACAAGAGCTACAGCATGACAGTGACAAGAATGATAAAGTTGCAGTGCCATTTAGATTTAACAATTCCTAGTAGCAAAAATCTTTAAAACTTAGAAGAAATTAACAAATTATTGGGAAGGATCAAAGCCTGCTTCATATTATGATTTCTGAAGTTAGCATCTAAAGTTTCCAGACCCAATTATAAAAGAGAGACATTTCGTGTCGCCCCAGAATTGAGTGATAGGAAATATTGTTGTAAGCTTTGCCCATAAAATCAGAAAATGAAGTAAATTATTGTATCTACTATTTATTCTTGCTTGGAAGTTCAAATGATATTCAATATGTTATTTCATAACGTATGAACTTCAGTCAAAAGCAAACTCAGTATGGCATCTAAGCTAAACAGGATGGTAAGTCGGCTCACCAGCAGTTACAGAACCGCCTGGTGAATTAATGAATAATCTGATGTCTTTTTTGTGGTCTTCTGAATCAAGCAATAATAACTGACTTATGACGAAGTCGGCTGTCACATCATCTATCTGTTCATCATCAATTGGTTATCCAGAGAGAAAAAATTAAAACACATCTCAAACCAATTAATTTGAAGAGATAATAAAAATCATACTTTACCAAAAAAGTTCATTAAAAAAAAATAATAATCTTGATGTAATCATATGCTTTTATGCAGGTATTTAGGTATTCATTTTCAGCCTATTAACTGACTAAAGGATGCAATATCTGCACCAAATACCCAATCTTCACACAAATGAATAACCCCTTTCTCAAATATGAAGCAACTTGTTGATATTTTTGCAAGTGCAGAATGATATGAGAAAAGGGTAACTCAAAACTTTTTTGAGAATCACCCAAATGAAAATAATTGATTATATCTTACAAAATACAAAACCCATTTCAAAACTTGGAATTTCTGAGAAGAAGTAAAAAGCAAGAGAGAAAACCTGGGTACCCAAGAAGATAATTCTCTGGCGAAGAAGCATGTTGGTGGTATCAAGCTCCTCGAATCTCGGCAGCCATGAAGGAGATGCGTAGTTCGACACATCCCACTTGCTCGATAGACTATGGTTTAACGCTTTCACGCTCAAGTTGCCTTTGCTTCTGCCACTGCTAGTATGTTGACAATTACTACTATTGAAAATAGTGCTAATGGGAAGGAATTGTGGAAAACTATTGTGGGACGGGCTGAAAATGGGGGCGCTGTGGCGGAGGAAAGCGGCGGCCCCAGCGGGTCTTGGATGCGTCGATGAGGCTGCAGTGAACTTTAGAATGCTCCTCTCCATCTCTCCCTGTTTTTCTTTCTGATTGTTCTGCTGAAATTCCGCTTGTTCTGAGAGAAACAAGATTGGGAGTTTTCTATACGACGTGGTTTTTAGATTCTTGTTATTGAGCAAATGTCCCCAAAGAGAGAGTGTTGAAACTTGAAAGTCTGTGTACTTGTAGATAATACCAGTATTGTCACGTGCTTTTGCGAAAATTGCTATTTTACCCCCTTCAAGATCATATTTTTTGGAAATAAGGTGGATAAATAGTGAATACATTATTTCTTTTAAATATTTATTATATTTATGCTCGTTGTGTTGTGTCCATAGTTTTATTGTCATTCAACAATATGGGTCATTCAACAATGTGGGACGGTCTTCTATGGTTTTCATCCCATTAGAGTTATCTAACTTCCAATTTTGTGAGATAAATTTTCAACTTTTTATTGAAAATTGTGCATAAATAAAAATATATTTGGTTATAGAAATTTTAAAATTTAGTTATAGAGTGTAGAATAAGAATATATTTAGTTTCAGTATGTTTTTTGTATTGTTTTTATTAAAAAATATAATAAAGTGATATTTTATATGGTTGATATATAAGTGTTGGGACCCACTAAGTGATGTTGGTTGAAAAATATTAGTATATAATTGGATAAAATTGATAGTAGTAGGACCTAGTTTGAAATTTTAGGTTGGATATGATAATTTATTAAGATGAGAATTGAGAATATATAGTTATGAAGTATTTTTGGTGGAAAATAAAAATAAAAAAATAAGATATTCTCGATGAGATTGAGTAAAATAAATATTATTTATGTATTTAAAATAGTAAAATATTGAAAAAACTCCGATGAGATGAAAAACATACAAGAGGGATTCAAATAGTGAAAATATGATAAAGAAGAAACCATAAGTGAAATATATACCTTAATTCATTATGTACATGAGATTCTATGTACATGAGATTCTGGGTTTGAAAATGTTAAGGGCTTTAATTAGGAGGCAACTTTGAATAAATAAGACAATTTATCCAAATATATATATATATATTTGGCAACTGACAATCCTAGATAAGATTTTATAAATGTGTATTAAGATCTTATTAATAACTATTGAGAACTATATTTCCTTTGTTTTATGGAAGAGTTAAATTACAAAAATGTCTTGTGCAATATTAATGTAGGGAAGTATATTAGCAAATAATATTTTGCTAATGTCCATTGTCACGTGTGACTTTCTTATGTTGCATAGAAATAAAACAACCTTTTGGTTTGTGAAAACTAACCAACTATTAAACTATCCCATTTGTTTTTAAGGTGAGTACATTTGATGGCATGATAAAAAATGTGATAAATAAACATATGTATTTTTTGGGATTACATAAGGAAAAAACTTTAATAATTGCATTTTCCAAATTTTAAAGTTATCACCTTTTTAATGGGCAGCAATATACTACAATATTAATGTCTTTGTTTTACAATATAGAATTTCCCAAAAAAAAAATAAAAATTTTAAAATGGAACAAACTAGTAAAAACTAACAAGTTCTACTTAAACATAAAATACTTATTTTTTTTAACGAGTTAAGATTCATGAAAAAATCATAAAAATAAATAATCATGTATTTCAAGTACTTTTATTGTTACAAAATAAAAATAAAAATTCAAAGTCAATAACTTATGCCAACGATACAAAATACTCAAAAAAAGAAAAAATAGAAAATTTTGTTTTTATGGTATTTCGAAGTAAATGATTCCTTTAATTCAAATTTCTTCATTCCTATCTTTTCATATACAACATAATCAATCACTACTTACCAAGAGCAAATAGTGTTGATTGCAACTTACCATTCATAATATCATAATCACCCATAATAATTTCAAAATTCCCCACCTTTTATCCTCATAATCCACCCAAGGTTCCCATAATTATTACATGGGGTTTCTCAGAATGTTTTCCAAACTATAGAGGCGCCTTTAGTATATATCGTAAATCTAAGGTGTGATTTGCAAATTGCAATGCAGGCCCCATCGAAAATGGAAAAACACCAAGTATAAATAGGCCAATACTATTTTCAATCTACTGCAGAAGAAATTAATGGCGAGGTTTAGTGTGGGGGAGATGAAGATGGAAACGAAGAGGGACCCAGCAACAATAGACCCTTGCCCAAAAAACCCCGGACCTCCGGTCCCATCGTATACACCCTCAAAAGGGCCAACGCCTCCTCCGCGTCCACCTCGAATCCCGGCGACCGCGCCGCCGCCTCCAACTCCGGAAACCCCGCATCCGCCTCTGCTGCTCCTCAGATTCCCTTGGAGCGAGAATTACGATCAGAGGAACCGGCTATAGTAGAGGAAGAATCTGAAGAGGAAAGCGAAGAGGAATCGGACACCTCGTGGTCTGATTCGTCCGAAGACGATTCGGAAGACGAGGATGATGAAGAAGAAGAACAGCAAAATCTGCGAAGCGGAGACGAAGTACAACCCACTGAAGCACGAGTGAATTCGACTCCTAATGGAAATGGTACGGGTCGTGAGTCGGTGGGGCCCTGTGGGGATGCGCTGGCGCCCGTTTCCGTGACCCTGACAGACCCGGATGTGCTGGATTGCCCCATTTGCCTTGAACCTCTCAGCCCGCCCGTCTATCAGGTCCCTTAATATTTCTCTTCATTTGATTAATTTCCCGTTCCTTTATAAGTCAATCTTTGCTGGATTTAGTTCAATGGCAGATGCTGACATGTTCTCTTTTCTTAAAAACTTTGGTTTATTGCATGAAACATTATCAAGCAGGCATAATAAACTCTGAAGGTGCATGCACTTCATCTCCTATGTGAATTGGTTTACGGATGTTATTTTTAATGCTTTGATTTTTGGAAAATTTGGCATTTTTATTTCACCATGGCTTTGGTAGATCTAGCTGGTATCCTAAGTGATTAATTCCATTTCTATGTGCAAAAATTGGAGGGTCAGTTTTGGAGTGAGACAACATCTAGCAAATTGGTAGAGGATGATATAAAATGTATAATCATTCTCTAAGTTATATAGTTAACTTGATAAGCTTTTTGGGTAGGATGATATCATTTTCTCTTTAAATACAGAAGCATAAGTTGCCTTACAAAAAGAGGTCATTCTTTCTGGAGATGATTTTCAATTTTAATACTGAGTAATTACTTGAAGCTCGTGCCATGACTAAAACCCGATTACATTAGTGAGTGTATTAACTATTTAGTTTCATATGCGTGCTAATCTATGATTGTTAATTTGATGTAGGATCTCCCTAGGTATCTTGATGAGATGTATTGACTAGAACTTACTCTCTTGTAATGCGAAGAATCTAATTTAACTATTTTTTTCATGATACCTATCTCTTGAAGCACATTCTAGTTATAACCAAACTAGTTTGATTCTAAATGTCCATAAAACATATGACAAAGACCATTGGTGGAATTTAGGTTACTATAACAAGTGCAACTTATTATCCACCAATATAATAATTGAATTGGTTTAGGCATGGAGATCAGTCTGGCTGGTTAGAGTTTAGTTCCAAGCTTTGACTGATTCAATCTTTATGTCTTTATAGACTTGGCATATATCACAGTCTAACTTGTGAATTTAGGTAGCTGTCCTTAATTGGGTGTTGCTCTTACTCATTCTTTCGAATATTGTTAAATTTTGAATCAGATTTGAAGGGAGAAACATAAAGATATAACATGGTTCCGCTATTTGGCCTACATCCACAAATAAGTCCCTAAGGGTTATAATACTTATATTGTTCTCTCTTAATTTGAGAGATTACAATGAACACTTATATGTGAAGAATCAAATATTCTGCTATCCTAAGAATGGTGCGTTATTTTCATAATCAAATCCATTCTCATTTTATTATGATTCTCAACACTCCCCTGCAAGTTGAATGTGGAAATAATTGGAGTGTTCAACTTGAACAATGGAAATTGCAACATTAAGAGTTGCATTGCTTCATGTGGTAGCAAAAAAATGAAAACATTGAGATGTTATTTTGTGATCCAAGTCAAAGTTTGGAAAAAGGATAATAGTTGCATAGAATCAGTATTGTGCAACTCAAACCCGCGGAAGCAAAAGTACAATAGGCTTGATAAACTTGCTCTGATACTATCTAGAACAAATGATTGAAAGAATAGTAATTCTTCTTCGCGTTCAAATGGAAAACTAGAAAATAAATAGAGGAGAGAATATAATTCTCTTCCTCCCTCTAATTAAAAGATACAAAAGTTAAACTTCCTTAACATATTCCTCTAAAATTGGAAACTAAATAAACTACGAGAATAAGTATCACGATATGATACTACCCAAAACTTTTATTCAAAGAATTTAAATAGTTAAATCCTTTTATTCCTGTGTGCCTGCAAAAATACTCTCAGATGTCTATAATATAAATTACCTGAAGTGGAACCCTTCTTCATGAACCTAATGAAGAACTCAAACAAGTGGTTCTAAAGCATGTAATAGCTTGTTCCATTGTTTCCAAAATTCAGAGCTTTGAATAATGCTTGTCACCTTTTTTGCCATTGCTTGCTTATTATACTCTAGTCCTCTCCATGTAAATGATGTAATAAATATCCTCAACTTATCTTCGACATTAAGTACTGTCTTAAGTATTTTGGAGTTTGAAGCAAATCTAGTAGAACAAGAATGATTCTTCACTTATATGTGAAGAATCAATATTCTGCTATCCCAAGAATGGTGCGTTATTCATAATCAAATCCTTTCTTATTTGATTTTGATTCTCAATATCAGGATAACCCGAGCAATCGGTTTGATTAGGATAAATTCATTTGTAGAAATTTGTAATTATGTGAAAGATTCATCTATAGCATATCAGTTTGCTTAGGATAGGATTCATTTGTAGCATATCAGTTTGCTTAGGATAGGATTCATTTGTAGCATGTCAGTATGATTAGGACTTTTGTACTTATCTTGTAAATGTATATCACATATATAAAAATACCACATGCACACGTAGTGCTCATTAAGGCCAAAAGACTCCACATCTCATATTATATTCCTTGAAACTTTAATATGGTACAGAGCCAATCACTTATAACTCTCAAACCAATGAGCTTCACCAATGCCAATAAATATCCTGAGTGGCGACAAGCAATGTCTGAAAAAATCTCCATTTTTTTTCGCTATAGCACATGGGTTCTTGTTCCTCCTTATCCTACCATGAAAATTGTAGGTTGCAAATGGGTTTATTGCATCAAACGCAAATCTGATGGGTCCATTGATAGATTTAAAGCACGTCTTTTTGCTAAAGAATTTCATCAACAGCCGAGGGCAGACTACACTAAAACCTTCAGCCCGGTTGTCAAGGCCATGCCATTAGAGTTGTTCTATCTTTGGATATCTCCTATGGATGGCCTGTGTGTTAACTTGACTTTAATAATGCTTTCTTGCATGGCCATTTTTCTGGAAATGTGTTCATGACTCAACCACCAGGTTTTAGGATGACTCAAAACTAAATTATGTCTATCAACTCTGAAGCTCACTTTATGGCCTAAAACAAGCTCCCTGTGCATGTTTCATCGACTCCACCTTTTTGCTATATCATGATTTTACCTATTAAAAAATAGACACATCCTTGTTCATTCACCGTAGTCCAAGCATCATTCTTTTCATTCTCATTTATGTTGACGATACAAATAACTGGAAATAGTGATTGTCATTACCAAACTAATTTCAACCCTTTGTCTTGAGTTCTCACTCAAGGATTTGGGTCCAATTCATTATTTTTTGGATATTCAAGTCATTGAGTTACCTCATGTCTTTCTACCATCCCAAAGTCAAATATATTTATGATATTTTAGCCCAGTTTAACATGGCCAATGCCAAAGGTGTCTAGACTGTCACAGACTTGTTCCCTCAACAATGATCATGCGGCCTTAGCTTCTTCAACCGCCCCTTGCAGTAGCTAAGCCAGCTTGTTGCTTAGAAAAAGTGTTGAAAGATGGCTGGGAGGATAGAGAACACTCAAAGAAGGCAATAGAGCTTTGTAAGAGAAACTTGTATTCACTCAAACTCAACTCTTGCTTGGATGATTTACAAATGAAGTTCTTACCCCTTTTTATACTACACCTTCTAAATGAACAATGGTGATCAATTTGATTCTATGGTTGGTAGAGACTCTCTAAAGTTCTGTAAGGAATATGCCAAAATGATTTCATGAGATATTTACAAGGGGACTTTCTTTTAGTTCCTAGCAATTGTCCAAAATGTCCCTAATGTTCTAGAAAATTGCGGGTGAGCCTCCAAGCCCAAAAATGCTGCAATGAAATTGTTCTTGGCTTGGCAGTACGTGACATCCTCCCCCACCTAATCTGGCGACGCCCTCGTCGCCTCGTACTCTCGAAGTTGATCTTGGAACTGCTATAAGTCTTCTTCGGGTTCCCACGTTGCTTCAGACTCCGGTAGTCCCTTCCACTTGATCAAGTATTGAGAGCAAGGTCGTACGCCCCGTCGTTGTACGGTCTTCTTGGTGAGCACCTCTTCGATCTCCTTGTCGTAAAACTTGGCTACCACGGGAGGTGCCCGATGTGATTGCTCTCAGCTGGGGTTTTCCTCGCCCTCATGGTATGGCTTCAACATGCTTACGTGGAAGACATGATGTATTTTCAAGGAGCTAGGTAGGTCAATACGATAAGATACCTTACCTACCTTGGCCACAATCGAAAACGGCCCCTCGTATCTTCTTACCAAACCCTTGCGCATGCCTCACAGTGCCTTGAATTGTTGTGGTAAGAGCTTGACAAGGACTTGGTTGCTTGTGAACTTTTGTGGTTGTCTCCTTTCGTCGACCCATTTCTTCATCCGTCGACAAGCTTTCTCTAGGCATGAACGAGCTAAGTCGGTTTGCTCTTCTCATGACTTAGCCATTTTGATCGCCCCTGGGCTTCTCCCATCGCCTCCGAATGTTGCTAGAGTATGGGGAGTTAATAGTTGTTGTCTCGTCGCCAACTTGAACTGACTCTGTCCCGTGGCCTCGCTCTGCTACAAGTTATACAAAAATTATGCTACATCAAGAAGTTTGGCCCAATCCTTCTTATTAGCACTCACAAAGTGCCTCAAATAACACTCTAACAGAGCATTCACCCGTTCCGTCTGCCCATCGGTCTGGGGGTGAAAATTTGTGGAGATATATAATTCTGACCCGAGAAGTTTGAATAGTTCCATCCACAATCATCTCGTGAAACGGGGCTCTCGATCGCTCACAATGTTTCGTGGCAGTCCCCAGTACTTCACGATATTTTTTAAGAATGCCCTTGTCGCTGTTTTCGCCGTGCAGTCCCTACTGCATGGTATGAACATCCCATATTTGAAAAAGTGGTCCACTACTACCATGATTGACCCGAACCCCTCTGATTTTAGCAATACACTGATGAAGTCCATTGTGATGGACTCCCATGGTCGGTCAGAAATCGGTAATGGTTCCAACAATCCTGCCAGCTGCTTGGTCTCCACCTTGTCTTGCTGGCACATAAGACAAGCCTTGACGTACAACTCGACACTATTCCTCATGTGAGGCCAAAAGTAAGTTGCCTCCATAGCGCCATCATGCGTCGTTGTCCTGGATGTCTTGCCTATTTGGTGTCGTGACACTCCTTGATGAGCTCCTTTCGCAAGCTCCCCCATTTTGGGACGTATAGGCGCTGTCCCTTGGTGTAGAGTAGGCTATCCTATATCCAGAATTGCTTGGTCTTTCCCTCCACCGCTAGCTTCTTTAGCTCCCTAGCTAACGGGTCTTGCTCTATTTTTTTTTTTATGAAATCCGTTATCTCTCCCTTGGCTAGACTGATAGCTGCAAGCTCCACCTTTCGGCTTAAGGCATCGGCTACTACATTGGCCTTATCGGGTTTGTACTCCAACATGTAATCAAATTTTGCCAGGAAGTCCTACCATCGAGCTTGCTTCGGTGACAACATTTTTTGGGTTTGGAAGTAACTTGTGGCAACATTATCAGTTTTGATGATGAAATGTGAGCCCAACAAGTAATGTCGCCACACCCGTAGACAATGGATGATGGCCGTCATCTTCTTTTCTTGCACCATGTATCGTCGCTCAGTGTCATTGAGCTTGCGGCTTTTGAACGCTATGGGATGCCCTTCTTGCATTAGTACCCCTCCTATTGCAAAGTCTGAGGCATCCGTGTGGAGTTCAAAGGGCTTGTTAAAATCTGGCAATGCTAGTACTGGCTCGCTGCTTACTGCCGCCTTCAAGTCATCAAAGGCGTGTTGGCATTTTTTGGACCATTCCCATGTTTTTCCTTTCTTGAGTAAGTTTGTCAGTGGTGCTGCCTGTGCCAAGTATTCATGGATAAACCCGCGGTAATAATTGACAAGTCCAAGAAAAGACCGTAATTCGGTTACCTTAGTTAGAACTTCCCACTCCACAATGGCCTGTATCTTTGTTCTATCCATTTGGAGTTGCCCATGTCCGATGATGTGTCCCAATAAAAGAACCTTTTCCTTGGCGAACGAGCACTTTTCTTTCTTCATGTACAACTTGTTCTCCTTAATACCTGAAATAAGGTACGAAGGTGGTTGGCGTGTTCCTCTAACGAGTTGCTGTAGATCACTATATCATCCAGGTAGACCACCATGAACCAATCTAGGTACGACTGAAAGATCTTGTTCATGAGCGTGCAAAATGTTGTTGGGGCATTGGTCAATCCGAAAGGCATGACTAACCACTCGAAAGACCCATATCGGGTGATGCACGCCATCTTTGGCTTGTCCCCCTCGGCAATCCGGACTTGATAGTAGCCTTTTTACAAGTCCATTTTGGTATAAATCTTGGCTTCTCCAAGTCTGTCAAATAGGTCAGCTATCAAATGTATGGGATATCAGTTTTTGATAGTTACTTATTTAATGCCCGATAGTCCACGCACATCCTTAGTGACCCATCGTGCTTTCTTTGGAACAACACTAGGACGCCATATGGAGCCTTCAAAGGTCGGATCTGCGCGTGTCTAACAACTCTGTTAGTTGCCTTCGAAGTTTCTCCAATTCGGGTGGGGCCATGCGGTAAGGTGTCATGGCGGGTGGCTTGGTACCCGGCTCCAACTCAATCTTGTGATCCACCTCTCGTCTAGGTGGGAGTTTCTTCGGTAGCTCATCCGACATCATGTCCTTATTTTCCTCTTAAGACATTCTGGATGATAAGTGGCAAGTCCTCCTTAGTGGCGACTAGAACTTCCTCCTTCAAGGTTGCTAAATGTCGGCTCGTCCCGTTTTTACCCCCTTGGTAATTTGCATCGCCGATAAGTGCCTCGATTCAGCCCTATTCCCTTGCAAATGTCCTTCGATTGGGTCGATGGTGGGTATCATGTAAGGTGTTCTCTTTTCAAGTATGCACACAGAGCTAAAAGAAGATATGGGAATAGCTGTTACCTTTCTTAAGAAGTCCATGCCAAGTACGACCTTGAAGTTGTCCGTGCCACTGAGAAATCCACTTGGCCCTTCCAAGTGCCCAAGCGTAGCTCTATATTTCTCACTACGCAATTAAGGGGTTGAGCTTTGGCGTTAATCGTCTTGAGCCAACCCTCACCATTGCTCCATCGTAGGCCTAACCTATTATTCTCTTATTCGGTTATGAAGTTGTGGGTAGCTCCCGTGTCCACTAACGTCCTGGTAGGCTTCCCACTTATGTATACCTCCACGTACATCAGCCCCTTGCTTGATGTCGTTGGTATCAACTTGGCATTGAGGGTATTAAGAAGTTGGATGGATCTTATATTGCTCATCCTTCATCTATGGTTTCTGCCGCCTCATTCCTCTCAACCATGGCAGACAAGGATCTGAACTTGGGACAATTGCTCATGGCATGTGGTCCTTTGCACACGAAATATTCTCCCCTTGGTACGAAGACACGTTTCTTTTCTTCGTACTCCTTTTGGGACGGATTCTATCTCCTCCCTTGGGCGGGTGTGTCTTTTGCTGGTCCCGATTGTCCCGCTTTTCCCCCACCTTTAGTTGGGTTTCACTTCTTCTTCTTTGAAGCATCCGTGTGGGGTTGGTATTCTGTGAGACTCTGCGACTACGATGCCCTCATCTACCGACTTGATGTCTCGCCATTACAACTTTTGTTTGGCCCACTGTTGAAGACCATCCACAAAGTGGAAGAGAATGTCCTTCTCCGATAGATTAGGAATTTGAAGCATGATTGTGGTAAAGTCTTTAACATACTCCTTTATGGTGCTTTGTTGTTTTAGTTCTTGAAGCTTCTTGCGAGCCTCATAGACGACATTTTCTAGGTTAAAATGTCGCCTAAGCTCTTTCTTGAAGTCTTTCAAATATCGACTCGACAAGAGCCTCGTTCTATGTCGGTGTGCTTTCTGTGCCACCATAGAATAACAATATCGGTGAGATAGAGAGTGGCGGTTCTTACCCTCAATGCTTCGTCAATTAAGTTAAGTCCCTCGAAGTAACGTTCCATTTGCCACAAGAAGTTTTCAACTTACTTGGCGTCCCTCTGGCCATCAAACCTATTGGGTTTGGGATAGTCCACTTTTGGACTCATCACATTGGTGCTAGCTCCCCTGGTGGTAGCAACCATCTTACACACTGCTAAGTCCTTCCGCAATGCCTCGATGCTAACCTGTACAGCTTGCAGATGGTTTATCACCTTCGCCTCCAGTTGCGTTAAGCGATCATCGCACGGTGTCGACGTTGAGGTATGCTTGGACATTCTCCTTCAGGGAGTCTAATTGTTCGAGAACGTGGTCCTCCAGCGTCTCGACGTTGTGCTCGACTATCTCAAGGCGCTCTCCCATATCCTCCACGACGTGTTCCCAGGAGCTACCTCACGGCTCCTACTTTGATTGCGCTTCTTCTTGGATGGGGTCTGAGTGGGTTCCCTCCCATGGTCCTCGGTCACACCTGATTTGTTCTCGTTGCCAGCCATCACTTGTGACTTCACAGCACTTAGCCCAACCGGGCTCTGATACCACTTATCACAGACTTGTTCCCTTAATAATGACTGTGCGGCCTTAGCTTTTTCAACCGCCCTCGCGGTGGCTAAGTCAGTCTCGTTGCTTAGAAAAAGTGTTAGAAAGATGACTGAGAAGATAGAGAACACTCAAAGAAGGCAAGAGAGCTTTGTAAGATAATCTTGTATTCACTCAAACTCAACTCTTGCTTGGATGATTTATAAATGAGGTTCCTACCTCTATTTATATTACTCCACCTCCTAAATGGACGGTGGTGATTTATTTGATCCTATGGTTTGGAGAGACTCTCTAGAGTTCTGCAAGGAATATGCCAAAATGATTTCATGAGATATTTACAAGGAGGTTTTCTAGAAGTTCCTAACAATTGCCCAAAATGTCCCTAATGTTCTAGAAAATTGCGGGTGAGCCTCCAAGCCCAAAAATGCTGCAATGAAACTGTTCTTGGCTTGACGGTGCGTGACAAGACGCTGACTTCCACCTCTCTCACTCTTGAAACTGACCCACCTCTCTTCGATGCTACCACATATCACCAAGCCATTGGTGCATTACAGAATGTCATCATGACTAGGCTCGATATTGCATTCACGGTAAACAATTTAAGTCAATTCATGCACTGTCCTAGGGCACTCATTGGGTGCCTATAAAACGTCTTCTTCGCTATCTCAAAGAACCATCCTCGTTCGTATTATTATTGTAGCATTCACCTTCCTTGAACGTCCACGCTTATTCTAATTCTGATTACGCTGGTTGGTGTGTTGATAGAGAATCCACTGGAGGGTCTGCCATCTTCCTTGGCTCTAATTTAGTTTCATGGACTTCTTGTAAGCAACGCACGGTTGCTCGATCATCCACAGAGTTCGAGTACAAAGCTTTCCATGAAATTAATTTGGCTTCAAACACTTCTGGTTGAACTTGACGTTTGCCTGTCTTTCTCTCCAAGCTTGTGGTGTGACAATATTGGAGCTAATACCTTTGTGCCAATCCGTTTTTTTCACGCAAGAACAAAGCATGTTGAAATCGACTTCCACTTTGTTCGGGACAAAGTTGCGTGAAAGGATGTTGATGTGCGATTTATCTCCACGAAGGACCAATTGACTGACATTATAACAAAACCGTTATCTTCCAGTCGCCATTGACTGCCTCGTTCCAAGCTGCATGTGATACCTTCCCCACGTTCAGCTTGCGAGGGCGTATCAAGATAACCTGAGCAATCGGTTTGATTAGGATTCATTTGTAGCATATTAGATTGCTTAGGATAGGATTCCTTTGTAGCATATCACTTTGATTAGGACTTTTCTACTTATCTTGTAAATGTATGTCACATATATAAAAATACCACAAGCACACGTAGGGCTCATTAAGGCCAAAAGACTCCACTTCTCATATTCTATTCCTTGAAACTTTAATCCTCAACTCTCCCCTGCAAGTTGAACGTGGAAATAATTTGTAGGAGTGATCAATTTGAACAACGGAAACTACAATATTGAGAAGTGCATTGTTCCATGTGGTAGCAAAAAATGAAATCATTGAGAAGTCATTTTATGAATCTTGATCCAAGTCAAAGTTTAGAAAAGGATAGTAGTTGCACATAATCAGTATTGTGCAACTCAAATACGCGGAAGCAAAAGTACAGCAGGCTTGATAAACTTGCTGTAATACCACGTAGAAAAAATGATTGAAAGAATGGTACGAATAATGAAAACTAGAGAAGAATAAATATATGAGAGAACATAATTTTCTTCCTCTAATTAAGTGATACAAAAGGCAAACTTCCTTAACATATTCCTCTAAAATTGGGAATTAAATAAACTACGAGAACAAGAGATAGCTTGCTTAGTTTACTCTAGTCCCCTCCATGAAAATGATGTAACAAATATCCTCAACTCATCTTCGACATTAAGTACTGGCTTAAGTATTTTAAAGTTTGAAGGAAATCTAGTAACACAAGGATGAAGAATCAAATATTATGCTATATCAAGAATGGTGCGTTATTCATAATAAAATCCATTCTCATTTGGTTTTTATTCTCAACACTCCTCGCAAGATGAACGCAGAAGTGTTCAACTCAAAGAACAAAAAACTGCAAATTGAGAGTTGCATTGCTCCATGTAGTAGCTAAAAATGAAATAATTGAGAAGTCATTTTGTGTATGTTGATCCAAATTAAAGTTTGGAAAACGATAGTAGTTACATAGAATCAGTATTATGCAACTTAAACACATGGAAGCAAACAGCAAGTTTGATAAACTTGCCGTGATACCATGTAGAAAAAATGATTGAAAGAATGGAAATTCTTCTTCGCATTTGAATAATGAAAACTAGGGAATAAATAGAGGAGAGAACTTAATTCTCTACCTCTAATTAAAAGATAGAAAAGTCTAACTTCCTTAGCATATTCCTCTAAAGTTGGAAACTAAATAAACTATGAGAACAAGAGATCAAGATAAGATACTACCCAAAACTTTTAATCAAGGATACTAATTAGTTTAATCCCTTGATTCCTGTGTGCCTTAACTTACAAAATATTCTCAGATTTCTACAATATATATAGTCTGAAGTGGAACCCTTTTTAACCAAACGAAGAACTCAAACAAGTGGTTCTACAGCATGTAACAGCCTTTTCCCTTATTTCCAAAATTCAGAGCTTTGATAATGTTTGTCACTTGTTTTGCCGTTGCTTGCTTATTATACTCTCTCCTCTCCATGAAAATGATGTAACAAAAATCCTCAACTCATCTTGACATTAAATAATGGCTAAAGTATTTTGAATTTTGAAGCAAATCTAGTAGCACAATGATAAAGAATCAAATATTCTGCTATACCAATAATGGTTTTTTATTCATAATCAAATCCATTCTCATTTGATTTTGATTCTCAACACTCCCCACAAGATGAACACGGAAATAATTTGTTGGAGTGATTAACATGAACAACGGAAACTGCAACATTGAGAGTTGCATTACACCATGTAGTAGCAAAAAAATGAAATAATTGACAAGTCATTTTGTGAATCTTGATCCAAGTCAAAGTTTGGAAAATGATAGTAGTTGCACAGAATCAATATTGTGCAACTCAAACACGCGGAAGCAAAAATACAACAGGCTCGATGAAGATTGAAAGAATGGTAATTCTTCTTTGCATTCGAATAATGAATACTAGAGAATAAATAGAGGAGAGAACATAATCCACTTCCTATAATTAAAAGTTACAAGAGTCAAACTTTCTTAGCATATTCCTCTAAAATTGGAAACTAAATGAACTTTGAGAACAAGAGATCACAGTAAGATACTACCCAAAACTTCTATTCAAGGATAGTTTAATCCCTTGATTCCTGTGTGCCTTAACTGACAAATATTATCAGATTTCTACAATATAAACAGCCTGAAGTTAGCCCGAAGTGGAACCTTCTTCATCAACCAAACGAAGAATTCGAACAAGTGGTTCTAAAGCATGTAACACCTTTTCCCTTCTTTCCAAAATTCAGAGCTTTGAATAATGCTTGTCACCTTTTTTGCCGTTGCTTGCTTATTATACTCTAGTCCTCTCCATGTAAATGATATAACAAATATCCTCAACTCATCTTCGATATTGACATTAAGTAAGGGCTTAAGTATTTTGAAGTTTTAAGCAAATCTAGTAGCACAAGGATGTTTTAACTCTCTATTATTTGTATGCTCTCTCATTAATGATAAAATAATAGTATGCTTGTACATATATGTGACAATTAACTTTGCATCATCAATAACTTTCGGCACCCATTCCACTTCAAAACATATAACCTTTAAAAGTAATTGAATTTCATGAGCAACACAATATTTTTTGACAAATGAAGATATTTACCCATAAGCACGCCATCAACGGACTTAAAATTTAAAGCCATTGTTAGTAATAAATTGTGTAATATGTTCAGGTCCTATATCTTCAATAACAAAAATCAAAACATCTCTATGATATGTACTTGTTTTCTTCTCTTTTGAAACTTCAAATAAATTTAAAAAATTGCTCTTCCAAGAGAATAAGCAACAATGTTTATGAATGCCCTATGTTTCAAGTTAGTCCAAATGTCTAACATCTATGTGCACCCTGTCATTACCCTTGTTTTCTTAACCTCAGCTACATAATGCTCAACATTTTCTTTATTTTTGGTATCAATTTTATCGAAGGATTTAATCACTTGGAATCTTGTAGCTGGGGCATAGTCCATAATAGCCCTCAAAAACAATTCGAAGGACTTCATCTTATTCATCATAAAAAACTTAGCAAGCTTTTTATCAACTTCATTCTTGTTTTAATTATCATGAATCCCTGGAATAGTGGATTGTTATAAACCTTTAGATAAATTTGAGAGATTACCCTGTCTTGCAGCCTTACTGGAAGTTTATCTTGTCTTGGCCTTTTGTTAGAACCACCAATTGCTGAAAATGCCTTTGCTTGGATATCATTGAGTATTTGGTTACAAATATCAATATGACAGCCTTTGATTCTAGAAGAATGAGATTTGATCCTCGGGAAACCTCTAGGACAGAGCGACCATCCAATGGCTCCACATATTCCCAAAGTGGATCCTTTCTCGTCACCATATCTTTTACTAGAAAGGTATTTTATAAAATGCACATCAAGCACCATAACAATTAATAGCTTCCTGTACACTAGAATGAAATCTTGACTAATTTCTATAAAACAATGCCTCACTTCCTCTAATAAAACTAAAAACACGATGGAATAGAATGTGTTGTCCAACAGAAGCACCCAAGAAGTAGAATAGTCACTTGACTGTTTCATTAACACATGTCGAAGCTATTAAAAATGCATGATCAAGTGCATGTTAAAATAACTCATATTTCGTTACGCAACAAAATTATTTCTTCTATTTGTAAATGAGGTATTAAGCTGAAAGGTTAAAGTGAGCGCCAAATTTACTCATATAGTAGTAAAGAAACTTGCATGTCCCCATGTGTGCCTGCCATATGCTGTTCTACCCAGCTATTGAAACTAAAATGCAAAGATATTCTTTCACCAAAACAACTCTTGCCACCCGACAGCCTGAATCATCATTAGCAACAAGATCTTTTCCTCTACTAATCTGCCCCTTCAATTTAAACACCACAAAATCTTGAAATTACATGTGTTTGGATACCAACCAACAATGGAAAAAAAAAAAAGAAATAGAATACATAAACTAGAAATTCTCATATCTCATGTAAGTGGAAAGAAATAGAAATTTAAATAGCAAAAATTTAATACCAAGATTTTACTCTACTAAATTACAAACCCACTTGTTTTTGGGCCAGTTCTTAATATGAGCATTTCATCACTTAAGTCTTAAATAACACAAAGTACTTATCTCCTCACAAAGTCAATATTCAATAGTTTACAAAAATTACAAAAAAATAATACTTTAGAATCATAAACAGAGAACAAAATCATAATAATATAGCTCGTGTAGTAAAATAGATTACCCATGTTGATTGGGTTACAGTAGACTTGCATGCTCTCAGTTTGCCAAGGATGGATGATGATGATGATTCGGCGGAAGTTATTGAATTTTGAAATAAAAGTTTAGAAATTCTTAAGATTCTGAATTGAGATCTGAGCGATAGTGAAAGAAAAGGAACGTAGAATCTGTAGGTTTCCATGGGCTGCAGAATTTTCATGTTTTTGGCTCTGCTAGTGTTTTGGTTGCTGTAGTTTAAGGGATTTTTTTCCCTCTTTGGCGATTTTTATGCAATGAAGATTGAGAGTTAATAAGGATGTGTTTTTTGCCGTAAGTTTGCCACTAATATGGTGATTAAGCCTTTTGTTTATTTATTACGTATGCCGGCATTAAAAATATTATGCGTTTTAACCATCTATGGACATGGCACCGACACTTGTCCGACACGACATTTGGTGTGCCGATTAATTAGATGAAAAGGGAAAATTTCTAAGATAGTGTCAGACACAGCTGTAGATGTGTCCGACATGTTTCAGACACGGCGACAAATTGTATTTTCATATTTTTGGAAAGTTTATGGGTTAATGTTTTTTTTTTTTCAAAAAATTTACCTAAACTATCTTAGAATTAGTATTTCCTCATATCAATTCACTTTATCTCTTCTTGAAAGTTTTTCAAGAGAATAGTAACTCTTTGTTTCTTAACACCATAGCTCACAAATCACTGTTGTATATGCCCCAACACCATCACCTCCGTCTCTCTTTATAATTGCATTGATATCTCTATTGAATACGGGATTAATTACAAATGAATAATTATGTACTTTGTACACACTCACATATATAATTTATACATATATATTATTATATACATATATATGTATAACATAGCCGAGCCACGTCGTGCCCTAAAGTTTTTAATAATTATTGTGTTCCATGTCTCTGTCATAGTGTTGTAGCTTGGCAACTGTAACTAGAAATTTAGATCACTGCAGCATATTATGAAGATGGTTTTGAATGTTGGTTGCTAGTTCATACAAATAGGCTTGAAAGTGTAAGAGAGTGATTCCTCAAGTTAGAGTGACGTCTGAAACAAAAGTGATGAGTATTGCTCATTTCCGCTTCTACTTCCCCTTTGACTTGCCACTCCCATAAAACACTGGTTTGGGCTCACTATTATTATCTTGTTTGTTGGTTCACTTATTTAGAAAAGATTATCTTTATATGCATCGTTTCCTCATTTCCCTTCTACTTCCCCTTTGACTTGCCACTCCCATCAAACACTGGTTTGAGCTCACTATTATTATGTTGTTTGTCAGTTCACTTATTTAGAAAAGATTATCTTTATATGCATTGTTTCCCCTTTTTAATTTTTCACTTTCCACAAACAACCAGTTTGGCTCACTTCTCCAGAGGTACTTTATCAATCATCCTTTCCCTTGAGGCGCTAATGTCAGCTATAAGGATGAACTGTATTGCTTCTTATGCTTCTCATAACATATGCTTATTCTGCTGATTGGTGACAAGGCTGAAAGTACATGATGGGTTGCTTCAACAATTCTTGTTTTTAGATTTCATTAGCTTGAGACTAAATTGCTAAAGGTTCAAACACAATAAAAACCTTATTCTTTCTTGGCCACTTTGGTTAGTAATGCGAGTGGAATGCCACACAAGGGAGAGCAGTGCTGAGTTTTGAGAGGGTGTGGAGTTGGATAATTTTGCTTTCCTTCTATATTTTGTGATTGCTTTATTCTTTTCCCTTCTGATGAGGTGAGTCTTTTCTAGATTCTTGTAGTATTTTAAAACTTAGTTTTTAATTTGAAGACAAACATAACCAAAAATAGTTTAGCAGTTTATAATATTGAAAATTACACTCTTCTTTGGTAATGTGTACCTTTTAGGAGGTACTTCTGTTGGAGTTTTCACTTCTTTTCAAATATTTTCATTTTCCCTGTGTAAGACTTCTTCCTTTCAAATATTTAATGATAGCAAAGGTGGAAGATTTGACGACTTTGTTTGACTATACTTTTTTCCACCCCTTCTATTCTTCAACCGTAGACATTGACTGGTGATTGCTTAGTTGCATGTTCATGCAAACTATTTACCATATCTCAGCAGACCATGAGTACCCTTTTTTGTTCCCTCCAAATTGTTTAATTTGGAATGGTATTGTTCGGTCCCAGTTGAAGGTTATTTCGGCCTTTGGCAAGCTTTTAAGGGTGAGTATGCACTCAACCATTTACTAGGCTTTGGGCCGCACCTCTTTGAAAAGTGAATGAAAGACTTCAATGGCATTATCACTGTAGCAAGAGCTGGAACCTTTAGCTCAATCTTTACAGCTATCATCAATTCTATTGTCTGTGTCGTGGTATTCATTAGTCATTCATTATATTTACTGTATTCATGAGATAGCCTCCTAAACTGCTTGAACATTTGGAATCTCAGATAATAATCCACTGTTATATAGTTTAGTCATGAAGATCCAAAATGAGGATCAGTTGGCTTTATTGGAGGGGTGGATAGAAACAAGTTTAATAGCAGAAGTTGATAAATAGTCAACTGTGTCAGACCATAAACAGGTTACTTGTTTATATACAGAACTGATTGGTGTTTCCCAACAATGTTTTTCAAGAATACAAGGGTGGTCATAAGTTTTTTAAGGTTTCTGAAATTCGTCTCCATGTAATATATACTTCAAATGCAAGTTTTGAATCTTATGTCCGAGTTTCTCTCGTGTTTTTCTTGAGCTCCAGATTTGGATCTTTTCTGTTCAATCCTGTTTGTTGTCTTATCATAAACTTGGTAATTAAATAACTGTGCATGAATATGATGTTTGAATAAAAATAATTGCTATTTCAGAAAAATTTTAAGTTAGTAGCTCTTGTTTTGTTTCTTGAAAAAAAATTTGGACAAAATTTGCTGCTTAAGGAAGCTCATATATTTCATTAACATGAGCTATTCATTACAAGGACTTAATACCTGACAGAAGCTTAAATTATTGGTTTTCATCTGGCAATCTTACGCTAGCACTGCCTGCTCACTAGGGAATTACAAAAATTGAGTTGATATATTTTGCATATCTGGATTTTAATGTAGTGCGAGAATGGGCATATAGCATGTGCATCATGCTGCATCAAGATGAGGAACAAATGTGCAAGTTGTTGCTGGCCAATTGGGTACAACCGCTGCAGGGCAATTGAAAAGGTTCTTGAATCAGTCAGAATCTCATGTCGGAACATGCGGCATGGGTGCATGGAGTCATTAAATTACAGTATGAAACTTGATCATGAGAAGACATGCAATTATGCACCTTGTTCATGCCCTCATCTTGGCTGTACCTATGTTGGTTTGCCCAAATTGTTGTACACGCACTTTGCTGCACAACATTCAAGATCTTCCAAGCAATTCCGCTTTAACCATGCCTTCCCCATCTCACTGGACAATAATCAGAAGCATGCTTTTCTTCAAGAAAAGAATGAAAGTACACTTTTTATCCTTAACCGTTCTATTGAGCCTCTTGGGAGTTTTGTCAATGTTGTTTGCATTGCACCGGCTTCATCAAAGAGAGAATTCTGGTACGATCTTACTACAACAGATGGTGTGAGCTCGATCAAACTGAAAACTGTAGCAGAGAGCACTCCACAATGGATTGCACAGCCTCCTGCGAAAAAATATGTTCTAGTTCCTAATGATTTTATAACCTTATGCGGACAGCTCAAGTTGGAACTAACCATATGGAGGGACTGTGAGTCGCATTTACTTCAGACTCCAAAGTAGTTAGACATATCTATGAAGACTTGTCTGCTGTGTAACTGGACTACATAATTTTATTGTCTTATAGACTGTGTTGTAGATGGACGAATGTGGTTTATTTTCTTCTAAATTAAGCCTGTCGTTCAATTTGAAATGTATCTCATGCTGCTAGTGTACACCTACGCTACTGATGATTTTTTTTTCTTTTTTTTTTTTTCCTTTTTTTTCCTTTTTTTTCCTTTTTTTTCCTTAACCTAGGCTACTGATGATGCTTTTACATATGAAGTTCTTTTAGGTCTGAAATATGTGCACAATTTTAAAGCTTGACTGCAAATGCATGGGAGTGTATGTGGTTTGGTGTCTTAAGAGTATTATTTTTCTCAAAAATTTTAAAAACAAAACTCTCTGGTAAAATCAGCTTTTGTTTCTTTGTTGATACTTAGGCTTCTTGTCGGGTCATGTTATTTGAGTAAATACTGAGAGCTTTCATGTTTTCGTTGATATATGTCTTAATTGATTAGTTCTTGAACTTGTGAAACATGCCATGTTTTTACATATACAGGCAGCTGGAGCTGATTCTCAAGAATGCGATTCTTCTTGCTTTTTTCTTCTTCTTCTTTTTTTTTTTTTCAACTCTTTCTTCAATTGCTTCAAGTTAGTCGTTTTAGGCAAATGTCACTTGATAATTTTGGTACATTATTCCTAAAAAATGAATTTTAAACACTTTGTCCTCTCAAATTTAGTTATTTTGATAATTTATTCTTCAAAAATAAATTTTAAATATTTTGTTCCGTCAATTTATATTTATTATAATACCCTTCAATTTATATTTATTATAATAATTTGTTTTTGTCATTTTTAAATTAATTTTTTTATTGAAATATTCTTCTTTTGCACAAATGGGTTTTTATTTCATCTTTACATACAAAAGTTAAGAAAAATGTATTTTTTTATTATTATCAATGGTAAAAATATGATAAATCATGTTTTTTTTTTTTAAATAATTGTAGTACTTTTGTTAATGGTATTATGATTCATATTATGTATAATAAAAACGACAACGTGTGTTCATCATTGATTATAATAAAATAATATTACGATGTTTTTTTTTTACTTTTGTGTGGATAGGTAAAAAAAATGCATGACGATAAAAAATATTTTGATAAAAATTTAATTTGAAATTGACATTAGAAAATAAAATACTTAAAATTTACTTTTGATGGAGTAAAGTACCAAAAATTTTAATTTAAGAAGACAAAGTGTTTAAAATTTATTTTAAAAAAATAATATTCTAAAATAATCAAAGAGGAGGATTAGTGCCTTCGCCCTAAATCTGATTTGCCTCGAGTCTAGACTGTGTGTGTGTGGTTTTTCTTTCTTTTGTTTTTGGAGTGATTCAATCAAATATTCCTTCACCGCGCTAATGAATAATCATATATTGAGTAATTATCTTTTTCAATCAAAGCTACAAAGCACGTAGAAGAAACTAATAGAATGAAATCACAATCAATTACAAAAATTCATATATGGGAATTTGTTTTTCTAGTCAAAAACTTTTGAACTCATGCATGACATGTAATACTGAATTATGAATAGCTTTGAATTTATTAAAACGATTCTTATATATTAACCTTTGAATCATCTTATAACATTTGTATTTGAGAAAAAAAAAACTTAGAAATACTTGTATAATTGAAAAATAATGTATTATGATCATATAATTGTTTTTGAACAAAAATAAGAAGATCCTTACAAATTCTATTATTATGTCTATCCTTATAGATTATGAAAGTGGATGTTACAAGTATTTTGTAAGCTTCAGATAAAAAATTATAAGCTCCATTATTTTATCCAAACACTTCGTTAAGATTTAGTGATATATTTTTTTAGGCATTGAATTGAATATAGTGGAGATACCTATTTTTTTATGGTAAATACTTCAAAATTTTATTTTCAAAATAAATTTTATTTTTTAAAATAAAAAATTGAAATTAAAAGTTATTTGGAATAAATTTAAGCAAAAAGCGCTATAAATATAGCAAATTGGGAAAAGAAAAATAATTGAACTCTAATTAGCATGTGAGGGTGTGAGAAAACATACCACATAAGTTTGTGGCATTGGTTATCTTTCTTTCCTCTTCACTCTGTAGCTTGCCTGGACTTGAAGCCACTCGGATAACGCACAGCACTCTCTCTCTCTCTCTGTGCCCACGTTCAAGAAAAGGACCAAAAACAAATAAAGAAGAGGATAAACATAACTCACTCATTTGGGTTTTGGTAACTGAAGGTATTTTTTCTTGTTTCCACTCAGTTTTCTTCATGCTCACCCCCGATTTCAGCCGTAATTTTATGACATGACATCAGGCATGCGTATAGTTGTGTTGTCTATAGCTACAGTTATCCACTCAAGAAAAGAGTAATTACAATGTCCCGTTTAAAAACAAAGCACAATTGTCTGTGTGAATTTCGATTTGTATGTTCTGGACCAAGGAAATGGGAAATGGAGGAAAGAAATTTAAGTTATCTATGCCTCAAGAAAACCCAATTCCAAATGATTACTAATTTTCTTGATTTTGTTTTTTTTTTTTTTTTTTAATGTACTCTTCATTGTCTTTGGTTTCATTCTTGTGTTCTATTAACTCCGCAGTGTTCCTTGGTGCACTTTTCTCCTTTCAGTGGTTTATGTGGATGTGGATTTTCTTTGATTGTTGGTATTTCAGATTAGGTTGAAATAGAACGTTTATGTAAGGTGTCGAGTATGGAGTTGCCACTGAAGAATATAGAAGTAAGCTATAGCTCAACTGAGTTAATCCAGACAGTAGATAATTCAAGTTTGTCCCGATTTCTTAGCGACTTCTTGTTGAAGAATCTAAGTGTTTCTTGATTGTTTAATGAGCTAATGTAGAACAAGCTTATAAGAATACTAGTCGCTAGAGAGGAGCAAGTAGCTTGGTGCCATTCTATATTTTTTTTTATATTAGCTTAATTTAGGCGTGTTGTTAATGTATACAACAGATATAATTTAATGGAGGCAAAAGTCACATTTTTAAAGCTCATAGAATGAACTGAAAATTAAAGAAACAAAAATTGAGGGCCCTTTTTTTTTTTTTTTGTGGAGTTTGTGAACAAACTGATTGAGTCATTTATTACTTTTTGAGTCATCAGAAATGGCAACGAAGCTACTAATCTCTCCTATCTCTCATCGTTGCACATTTTCAACCCAAGACCCACACCACATTCACCCATGGCCTGGACATGGTCGAATGCCCACAAGACAGAGGAGCCTTGTAGTTCGACTATCTTCCTCCCTGGACATTGCTCTGTCGTCTTCTTCTTCAGCTTTTGTGGAGCATCTGCACCACCACCCTCAGTCTCTCTTTCTGCTGGCGGATAGTGCTGGCTACTCATTGGCCAGTTACTATACTTCTCTGGGTCTCTTTATCATCTCAGTTCCTGGTCTTTGGTCCCTCATCAAGCGTTCGATTAAATCTAAGGTACCAGCCTTCTATCTCCTTTTACTACCATTGTTGAAACTCGCCTAGGCACAATATGTGGAGATTCTAGTGTTCTTTTTCTTCATCTCTGAATGAACATCAAATTTTTATTTGCATATCACCTGGAGACATGGTAATTCCTAATTTTGGTGTTAGATCAGGTTGTCCAGAAGACATTCATAGGAGAAGGGGAGGGGAAGAAGTTGCCAACCAGGTGGCAGGAGAAATTCTTTCATTCTTTACTCGCAACAATTTTGCAGTGTCGGACAGAGGAGAGACAGTAACGTAAGCCACTAATACCACTACTTTGCGTTCCTTAAGCTTTTTTATGTGGTTGTGTAGGCTGATAGGGTGGACTGACTTAACTTGTTGCATCCCAAGTTGGCAAAGGTATTTGTAAATTTTTAATTGGCTGCCCTGCAACAAAAGCCATACACTAAAAAGTTCTTGAATCCAATAATGACTACAAGCAATGAGGTGCATAAACAAAGTCTAAGCTAATCTTCATGAGAATCTTGTGTCTCATTTAATTTTGAGGGCTTAAACATTTTTTTTTCTATGTTAGCATGAAGTCAATTTCAACCATTTATGTAGCTCAACTAGATAACTTATGCCAGAGGTTGGAGCTGCACTTATGAACTTTTTATTTTATTGATGCAAGTTAGCAAGCACTTCTGGAATTTAATGAACTGCTATGGAATTATGGAAGAGAACCCACGCCATCCTTTCGTAATTTGTTTATTGTGTTATTGAGATCAATTACTAATTTAACCCAAAATGCATGGATGAACAGTAGCCTGCCATTCTGCTCCTATATACTTGCACTGTACTCATCTTCTCCTTCATTCTTACAGTTGGTCAATAGCCAGACAATGATCATCCCTTGTTTTTTAAATGTATGGCCATTATATAAGTGACATCTAAGGAGACACTTCTAAATCCTGTCAGAAAGAATGACTAACCAATCTGTGTTCTGCATGATGATGTATCTATTTGAAGTGAAAAACAAACTATATATTTTTCCTTATTAGCTTGTTTTTTGCTACCCATCATATTTACACATTTGTATTTATTTCCCTTTCAGATTTGAAGGGATGATGGTCCCAAGCCGTGGTCAAGCAGCACTGCTTACTTTTTGCACCTGTATAAGTCTTGCCAGTGTAGCCCTTGTTCTTACAATAACTTTCCCAGATGTCGGAAACAATTGGTTCTGGCTGACCATATTGAGTCCCCTGGCGTAAGTGTGGAATACCCTAATGATATATTTCATTTTTCCACTCAAATCTTATTTCTTCCATTCGGAATGACTAATACATTTGAACGAAACAGGGGAGTGTATTATTGGACAAAAGCATCTAGAAAGGAGCAGATTAAGGTGAAAATGATGGTGGCGGATGACGGAACCCTGTCGGAGATAATTGTTCAAGGTGATGACCAACAGGTAGAGCAAATGAGAAAGGAGCTTCAGCTGAGTGAAAAAGGCATGGTGTATGTGAAGGGCATATTTGAAAGATGAAGGTTGAGATGAGAATGCAAAATAGGAACCTAAGAATGCTTGTTCCTTGTATCCTCACCAGCAATTTTGATGTGTAGTGTTTGACAATTTACTCTCTGTTATCAATACTGAAAGGAAATTAAATGCTAAATTATCTATATTCCTCATGCATGCAGGTAAATATGTCGTCGACATTAATTTGCAGAAAAAGAAAATATTTACGCTAAGATCATCAGTATTAGTATCCATTTTCTTATAGCCTTCAATGGTCTTTTCTCTCTGTTTATCCTTAGTAACAGGCGCATTAGTGTTAAGTATATTTTTTGATAAATGATTCATATTGTTCTCCACATTGATAAACCTCTTCATCCATTTTCAATTTTTTCTTTCTTAAAACTCATTTATTTCACTTATTGAGATACAAAAAAGGAAAATGATATAATTGCGGGAAAAATAATTTTTATTTTTATTTTTTCCCTAGAAAATCATAGGTTACATCCGTAAATAGCTTTTTATTTTTATTTTTTTGGTACCTTTTTCAATTAACAAAGTGGGTAATTATAACAAATAAAAAGGATAGAGAGTATAAAAAATTAAAGAAGACTTCTGAAAATAATAAGGTAACTTGTGCAATCTTGATGCTACCAAATTAAATTACTCTATTGATAATAATTTGAACTTTTTTTAAAGTGTTAAGCGATAAAACAAAGTAATTGAAGAAAGAACTAGGCCCATTTACTTTCTAACTGGGCCATACAACTGAAGCCCAACATTGAAACAATAAAGGTCCATTTTATTGAGAAAGAGGCCTAGCCCAGATCACAATTAACAAAGGAATAGGAAGATGGGGCAAAGGAGGAGAAGGGAACAGAGAAGAAAAGAGAAAACGAGAGAAGAAGAAGAGGGGTAAAACAAGAATAGGAAAAGAAATAGGAAAGAGAAAGCGCTGTGGGCCGACGGAGCAGGTGGAGCCGCCGCCATCTCCGATGAGGGCTTGATCGTCGGTATGTGCTGATTCTTTTAGCCCCAACTCCCAATTAGGGTTTCTTTACAAATGCATGCCTTTGTGGAGCTTTTCGGGGAGCCGTGAAAGGTCCACAAGGCGCGGCTAGGCGAGGGCCTTTATGAAGGTTCTCGGCTCAACCTTTAGAAGGCGACAAGCCGTTGCCGGCGTCGTCCTTCACGACTATGGGCCTACCCATCGCTGGTTGTAGTTCAGATAGAATATTGGACTGAATTTGTAAAATATAACTAGGATTGTAAATGGTACGTAATTTAAATTTATTTCTCATGATAATGATTGAAACCCACATCAAATGTTTATGATCTTGGAAGGACTGAATGTAGTATATACAGCTTTAAACAAACTAGTGTAAAGGGCTATATGCATTAGTCTTGCTGTGAAACCTGGTATCTTCATAGAAAAGAGCCGTTGGTTCGCCTAAATTAACATTGACTAAAATGTTGAGGATTGCATCAGAGGATGCTTGAGATTGCCAAATTTATTGCTGAGTTATTTTATGGATTAAATAGTATTAATATTTATGTGTTAGATGGTGATAGGACTTTTCACTTGTCTGATTCTTAAGGAACAGCCTTGGATAGTGGAGTTAGGATTGGAGATGAACTAAAGAAGTTGGAATGACAGCCAAATAGTTGCTGCTGCTGTATGCTTTGCTACTCATGTACGTAATATTCACAAATGCTTGGGAACTACAGTGATTGTAAACTCTTTTCAATGCTGTTTTCTCCTATAAAATTTAACATAGGTTGAATTTTGATTGATTATCTATTTACTAACTGCAAAATTTGTTAAAATATATAGAAGGTTTCCAGTCCATTTGAAAGAAACCTAAAGCTCCTTTCTGGAATCACATTTGCCCTTTTATTAATTTTTTTCAGTTTTGTTTTGAACTAGTGTTATGGTTATGTTTCAGTAAGTTCTGATCTTTTCTTCTGTGAAAAGTAAGTTATATGATGACGATAGTGCTATTATAAATTAAGGTTCTAAGTGAAGAAGATATGATGGTGGTAATGAGAAATGAACAAGAACATAGTGAGTCAGAAGGCAGTCGGACAAAGAAAAAGAAGAAGCAAGATGGAACATCTCGTCCAGCATGCTCTTGGGTGCATTTTAGGTACCATCCCATTCAATTAATCTGAAGTAGGCTTTTATACATACTTTTATTTTCAGTTTATTTTTCCATAAATGTATTCATACTAATGATTCAAAGGATTACTTTTAGTCGTGAATTTATCAAGGAGTACACTGCTTCCCATCCTGAATCTTCAGGCTTGAAAGTGGTAAGGATCTCTGTCTTATCTTAATAATACTGATATTATTTGCTTAGAAAGAATGGTTGAAAATGTCCTAATAACTGATCTTTGTTTCAGGCCACAAAAGCTGCCTCAGATGCTTGGAAATTGATGAGTCCAGAAGAGAAGGCAAAATACACTAATCGTGCCCGTGAAGTATGGGATAAGTACTTGAGCACTACACCTGCCCGTATTCCCAAGCCGAGAAGACAGGTATATTTTTTTATAGTTTTCCAGCATTTGCATATATAGATATTTATGCGTGATTAAATGTATGACCTGTATGGTGCAGACCAAACTTGTTACTAGGTGCTCTCCTGGTCGATTGCTAAATGTGTTGCAACGACTGACTCCTGAACAAAGGGCAGCTGTAAAGAGCATGGGGTTTGGTAGTATCCTTAATCTCAGATGCCGAACTCTGCGGCGCAGTCTGTGTCTTTGGTTATTGGAGAAGTTTAATACTGTCCGGCGCAGCTTGGAGATTTGTGGCGAGCGCATACCATTAACTCCTCGGGATGTTGAACTGGTGATGGGATTGGCATCCAGTGGGAAGGATGTGGTTAACTCTGGACCTGATGAGTTAATTGCTGAATTGCGCAAGAAGTACAATGCCACAAATCGTGGGATTTCTGTTCGACTCTTAGAGGAAAGGTTGGCAGTCCCAGAAGCAGGAGAGGATTTTAAAAGATCTTTTCTCCTTTATGTATTAGGCACTCTTCTATGCCCCACAGCAAGGCTGGATGTTAGCCCATCATTTCTCCATTTTTTGACAAACATGGATGTTGTCCACCAATATAACTGGGGGAAATTTTTACTTGACCGGCTAGTTCGAGAGGTAGCTCGCTATCGTCAGGGGAAGCAACGTGCAGTTGGTGGTTGTCTTTTGTTTCTCCAGGTGAGACTTAATGCAGGTTCTCTTTCTTTGTCAACCTTTATTCTGCTTATTTCAACTTTTTATTTATTTACAGCTCTTTTACTACGAGAGTGTTGCTGTTGGAGAACCATCCGAACTATCCCCTGCTATTTTTCCATGCCTAGCCTCTTGGGGTGAGGAAGAAATTAGTGAGAGAGAGAAGCAAGAGAGAGAGCTTGGCGGTTATGGATGTGGAGAGGTATATTGCATGTATACTTTAGGCACTTATTATAGTAGTGGATTATCAGGTTCAAGTGTTTCTGTGCAGGTGGTTTGCAAGGAAAGAGGCCTTGGGATGGGAATGCTGGGGTTTAGAACCCAACCAGACAGCATTCATTTGGCAATAATACCACCAGAGGTTGAGAATTACCCTCTACTTGAGCAGGTTGGGTATCAGGTAGATGGATATTATTTTCTTCATCGTGGATAGTTACTTCTAATTTTATTTGTTCCCGTGATTATTCATAAGTTTCCTTTCTTAAAAGTTTGGTTTTATGATTGCTATATGTTTGATCTCTAAAACCGTTATAGCAAATATTAGAAAATTGCTAGGGAAATAGCAATAATTATTTGTGCCAGATTATGCACAAGGACTTAGAGGTTGGTGCATTTTTAAAAAAGTCGATTATCAGTCCTGCTATCACCACTTTGGTCCCATAAGAATTGCGATATCAAGTTTCCACTTCCTTTTGGATTGTCTTTTTCTTTTTCTTGTTTTGAATGCAGCCTTGCTGTTTATTAATATCAATCATTTGCTTATATATATTCTTTCTATTATTCTCCATGACTGTATTATTTCCATGAAGATTTGAACATGGTCAATGACATAAGGAGTTTTTGGGGTGTAATGTTGTTATGATGGTTTTGTAAATTCATAATGGTTTCATCTGCTGGATTGCTGCTACTATGGCCTGCTCTGACCAAATGCCAATGTATCCTGTAGATATGAGATGGCTAGTCTTTTTAAATTGCCCAGCCTTTTGCTTTTGCTTTCTTCTCTTTGCATTATGTTCCCCATTGGACTATATGGTACACTACTCTTTTTCTGCTCCAGCTTTTCAATGCTTCACAATTTACTCCAGATCCCTTGCCTGAGCTTGTACTTCTCATGATATCCTCCAAATGCCAACTATTTGCCAATTATTTGACTATGTGGATAATTATTTTTCTTGGACTTTGTATTTATTGCAAATAACCCATTGAATATTATGGTGAGAGAATGGTGGATAGTTATCAAGCTTATCTTATCTAGTCATCTTTTTATCTTTCTTTTTCTTGTTTTCATTTTTTAAGTGGGGAAAGTATGGGAAGCTTACCAAGGGATCTACATGCCATTGCCAAATTTCTTTAAGTGCACTAGCCTTGATTATGCTACATTTTGTTTGTGACTTGGATCCTGGACTGCTGGATATTATTGTCAACTTTTGAAATTCCATTCATCATTACTTTATCCATTAGCATTCCCAATTTAAGCCTGTTGGTGACCTGTGGATATTTTACATGGCAGGCTGGGGAAGATCAAGTTAATGGGGGCATGATTACAGCAGAGGTAACTGATGATCCCATTTTGTTTTTAAGATTTTGTAAAAATTACTTCACTTATAATGTACAATTTCATGTGACATAGGAAGAATAAATGTTATAAGCCATGGAAATATAGAAGCCAACTATATGGATGCATTGAAAAAAGAAGAGACTTTATCATGTTATCATGAAATGAAATGTATTTTATCAAAACCTCCCAGAAGGAATTGTCTGCCTCAGTTACTTTACATTGAAAACAGAAACATTATCATACTGCCTCTTTTTTTTTTTTCATCTTTTTTTGGAATGCAGAACATCATGTTACATGCTAATGTTTATCTCAATGTGGATCTAACAAGATTAAGTTTTATGATCTGCTAAATGCTGTGAACTCAAATTGGCAGCTTAGACGATTTTTGAATGTGCCCTCTTCGTAAGGGGAGAAATCACATCCCTTGTGGATATTTTAATGATATACTTATTTTGTGTGCAGTACCTTAATCATTGCCATAACTAGTCTCTGTTATTAGTGGAATTTGTTGGACGACGAAGCATTATCTATCATGGAATAAAAAAGTTGATTGCTATGTTTCTTCAGGAAAATATGCCCATCAGTGGCAATGAGGGCAATGCAGTCTGTGTGGATATTGAAATTGCTGATCCAGTCAGAGCACCCTGCCGAAACACCCAATATGGTTGTGCAGAAATCGTCGATTACACTAAGAGAAAAGAGCACGAAGATGTCTGCATTTGTTCACCTTGTGCTTGCCCCCTTCGGAAGTGCCATTTCATTGGCTCATCTACACAGTTGTCAGAGCATTTCAGCAGTAAGCATTGGGACTCAGGAAGACGTTTCCAGTATAACAGCCCTTTACCTGTCACCTTAAACAAGAATGAAGCATTCCTTGTTCTACAAGCTGAGAAAGATGGTATTCTTTTTCTCCTCAATAAAGGAACCGAGAGTATTGGCCATACAGTCATGATAACTTGCATAAGCCCAAGCTCATCAAAGGAACAGTATTTGTATGATATTGTATCTGAAAGAGGAAATAGCTGTCTCAGATTGAAGTCATACACGAACAATTATCCGGGTAGGGTTGAAGGATGTCCTCCTGTGGATTTCCTCCTGGTTCCATTTGGTTTTCTAAACCCAACTGGCAAGCTAGATCTAGAGATGTGTATATGGAACTCAACAGATATAGGAGCAGATTGACTTTGATTGATCTAAAAGAGTGCTCTCACTTTCTCTCTCTCTCTGGCCCTCAATCTCAAATTCTTGCAAGGTGTACTTACTGGTTCTGTTAGGAAATGTATTTATGTGGTCTGTTGTACATCTAGTCGGGTAGAAAGAATGCAGGCTAAGGCAGCAACTAGCACATGGAATGCTGTGAAGAGGATATTTTCTTTCCAGTTTGATTGATTTTTATTTCTTCTTAGTATGTTAATGGCAAAGGCACATCTGTTCTGCGGCTTCTGCCTTTTCAGTTCAGTTGCGGTGATTCATATGGACAGGAAAACTGAAGCAGTGAACAGAGTGTTGATGCATACCTACTAATTATGATTACATTTACTGCCACCTAACAAATATCTTTGCAAAGGGTCGAGATTAAATCTTGTTTGTTTCCAAAGTTGTGTTTTCTGCAAGTTTCCAATCCCCAAACTTAGTGAAAATTAAGTTCCGCAATATTCTAGTGATGTAAATGATCAGAAAAAGGGATTCACTAAGATCTTGTATGAGTGGTATCATTGGTTAGGTTGAGTTCTCAAGATATATATATATATTTTTTTGTGTATGTGTGAAATTAACACGGTGTGTAAGGTCATGATACCTAATATGTATATATATCACTCAAACAAAGTAGGATGTGTTTTACAAAAGGAAGCCCAAGAGAAATTTTAAGTAAAATAAGGAGTTAGGTAAATCTAATCGACGCAAGTCCTATCTTATCCACTCTGATAAGTCTCAAAATTCGTCCCGACAATTGTTGTGTTTTGAAAATTCTAGAGTTGAGAGTTTGCAAGTTTCATTCACTAAAATGTCAGGTACCATATTACATACATGTGTGTGATCAATGTAACTAAATAGTGAAAATTATTTTTTATTTTTATTAACAACTTCTATAATCTCCAGAATGAAGGTATCATATTGCATTTTCTATGTATGTGTGTGATCAATGTAACTAAATAGTGAAAAGTATTTTTTATTTTTATTAGCAATTTCTATAATTTCTATGAAAAATATAAATGACTGCTGACGCATTAATCTCAGTCCACAAATGTGTGATGCATTATTCATCAGTGGAGTATAAAAACTTCATAAAAAATATTAGATAGATCTTGCTATGATCGAGCCACAAAGACCCCTTAAGAGAAAAAAAAAAAGAAAAGGAAAAAAGAGAGGGGAGAGGGGATAATAACTCAATGGTTTTTTCAAATGATGCTGAGCTTATCAGCTCTTCCCCAAAATTTATGAAAAGTTTAAAATTTTGTAAAATAATTTGATGTATTTGATAAAAAAATTGGAAAATAGTATATAAGTAAGAAGTTAGAATTATATAAAGCTTAATTCAGAAATTAAGAAGATCTAACTTATTATTTTTTATTTTAATAAATTATTCACAAGTGTTATTACTAATACTCATGAGCTACGTGATCTTATTTACACAAATAACAAATTGATAAAATGAAATTGTCCCGTCGTATCTCAATTATTTGGAAATTACAACATATATAATGTTTAAACATTAAAACAATTATTACTACAGTTGTGGGTACAAAAATGTCATTGCGCTCTTGAATTCTTGGAGGGATGTTATCGTCTTCACAGATTCTCCGGCGCTTCTGCTGCTTGAGCGCCGCCGCTTCTTCTCCATCATCGACTCGTACTGCTTCATCTCGCACCCTTACCACAAAGAAGAAGCGTCTCGTCTTCTTGGGATCCCCTCAGGTACAACACACATACACACGCGTTCTTTCTCTCTCTAGTCTCTCCCCTCGAAGATTTCTCAATGCACTATTTAATTGACATTTCCACTAATTAGTCACTTCATCTTAGGTTTCCGCTTCTGTTCTTGATGCCCTTTTCAGTGCCTCTTCTGCCCCAGATTCTTTATTTGAGGTACTTGAAGTTATATCTTGTATTTAATTGACTACCATTAATCAAATTTTCTGTATTTATTTACTTGTTTACATTTTCTTTTGTTCTTTTGTACGAATTCAGGGCTTAATGATATGATTTAGTTTAAAAGGAGTGACGCGCTCTCAAAAAGTCTGTTTTAGAACAAAATATAGTTGATGTGCTCTTAACTACATTTTCTTTTGTTCTTTTGTACTAAATTCTTCACTGTTGCATCTAAAGACAAGTTGTCTGGTCAACAACACCAAGTAGACGTTCATTTGTGGTAGGGCGTATGTAGTTGAAATTAAGAGAAAAATTTAAACAATCTGTTGTAGCGGTTTTATTGGTTTTCTAATATTTTTATATCTATTATTAAGATAGAGGAGTTATGGTTAAGGGTCTTATGGTATTATGTTTTACGTTATTCAAATGTTTGAGTTTCAAAAGGAGCCTCAAAACATAATGTTGTTGAAAACATTCTTAAAATATGGTAAATATCATGGTGCTATATGAATTATTAGATCTTGTTAACTGGATACAGTTTCTATTCAATCCATTCAGCAATCAGAGATGCGATAAATCTTTTCGTTTTTGGATTACTGATGCCATTTTGATGCAGATGTATTCTAAATGAGTTCAAGCTAGAACTCTTTATTTAAGTGCAGGAAACATATACTTAGATTAACCTTGTCAATTCTCAAAGTTTATGTAATTGAAATTTTGCTAACCTACATATGGAACTGCAGTCCTGCTCAATGTGACTCTCTTTCACTCCCTCCCCCCCACCATTCACACACACACACACACACACGGAGTATATGTATTTTATTAACACCTTTTTCAGTAAAAACTCAAAATATATGTGTATTACATGCAAGTAAATTGAATTCAATTAAAAACGATCTTGGAGGTGTGCGCACACATGGCGCTTCCTTGGTTACCTCAATGTTTTTGTTTCATTATATATAGATTAGCACATATACATGCATATCGTACTTATGCTTTCCATTTCTATATTTGCATGCCCCTATGCATTTAAAGACTCATTTTATGCACAAATGTCTGTCTTTAGCTTACTGTGTGCAAATATATCCTGTATATGAAATGCACGGAAAAATATTTTCATAGGTTGTTAATTCAGGATAGGTTTCCAACTTGAAGAATCTATAACTAAAGGACACTGTTATCTTGGTTCATTTACCAGATTATGGATATAGGTGAGGTACATAAACGTTAACTGCCTTTTGATATGTTTTAGATTGCAGCAATTGTCACTCAGCCACCTTCTGGAAGAGATAGGGGTAGAAAGGTGATGCCTTCTCCAGTTGCACAGCATGCTCTGGACAAAGGTTTCCCATCTAATTTGATCTTCATACCAGTCAAAGCTGGTGAGGTAATAGTGTCCTTGAGTGTTCTGATGCCATTTACCATGCTTTATTACCATGATTGTCTTATCATCTACAAAAATTGGATTCGATGTCTTGTACAGTTAGTATAGAAAGCCATTTATCATGACTTGTAAATTGTCAAATAGGTTGTCCATGCCTTTAAGAATTAATTTGAAGGTACAACTTTACTACTAGAGAATGTAATTTCTCACACTCAAATAACTTGAATGTCTATAGTTCTAGCAAAAAATGTTACTGAATATGCCCAGATATAAGTATGCAACAATAAGAATTAAACTACTGTACTTTTATATTTTCATATTCATACTATAACATCTTCCTAAAAAACAATGAGTACATCCAGAACTTTGGTCATTCACCATTTTTTTTACTGCATTATTCCGGAAGATGCCCAAGAAACTTGTCATGTTAAGAATTTAATTCTTCTGGCAGTTGAATATATTTCAAAATCTTTAATACTCATACCTCTTGTTTGATGAAAAGAATCATATATTCATGGCACCACCTTGCAGGAATCATTTCTTTCCAGCTTTAAAGCTCTGGAGCCTGAACTTTGCATCACTGCTGCATATGGGAATATTTTACCAACAAAATTTCTTGAGATTCCAACCATGGGTTAGTCTATATATTGGTACAAGTTACTCAAGTTTTTTCAACTGCATAATTGCTAATACTTCTATTCTTGTTAATGAATTTGGAACTGATTCAACGGAATAACTGCCTATAGATATAGTAGAAGAGTTCACTGAGTCCAGCATTATTATTTCTGATGCAATTTTTCTGCACTTAATATTCCTCAAGTTTAGTGGAATGTTATGTTAGAAATAGATATACATACAAGACTTCTAAATGTTAGATGTAGAGTCTCAGTGATTTCAATGATGGTGGAAGTGTGAGGTTGAATTGATTGCATCGAAATTTATTGGTGGCCTTGGAATTCTTCAGAAATGGGCTTAGACACCTATGATTAGGGCTGTAAATGAACCAAGCCGCTCGCGAGCTATTCAGATCTCGACTCGAAAAAAAAATCGTTCGAGATCGATTGATAACTTTAACGGAGCTCGAGCTCGATTTTGAGCTCAAAAATATTATCGAGCCGAGCTCGAGCCTAGTAGTATTTGGCTCGTTAACTCACGAGCCTGCTTGTTTATATGTTTGTGAGCCTATTCGCGAGCTCGAGCTCGAGCTCGGCTCGTTTATATGCTCGCAAGCCTGTTCTTGAGTTCGTGCTCGGCTCGTTTATATGCTTGCGAGCCTATTCGCGAGTCTGGCTTGTTTGATAAATTCACAAATATATTTGCGAGCGGGTCGTTTAGAAGTTTGATAATAGGCTCGATAAAATTATAAAAATCTTAAACATAGTTTTCCAATGGAATCGAACACAGTACCTTTGAAAAAAATGTGAAAACTCTCACTACTAAGTCAATTACATTTTTATATAATCAAACATATTAAAATATTATTTAAGAACTAACATAATCAATAAATAAAATTTAATGCAAATTTTATAATGGTATATTTAGAATAATTAATTGAAAAATTATATATAACTAAGATAATTCATAAAATAAGAATACAAATTTAGAATAATTAATAAAATTAGGCTAATCAAATAAAATCAACTCTTATTATGATTTATGAAACATTTAGAGTATGACCTACTTGAAAACAATAAATTTATTACATTTAAAAAATTTAAAAATAAGAATATAAATAAAGAATAATAAATTTAGATTAATTAATGCAAATCTTATAATGGTATATTTAGAATAATTAATTAACTAATTATATATAATCAAGATAATTCATAAAATAAGAATATAAATTTAGAATAATTAATAAAATTAGATTAATCAAATAAAACCAACTCTTAGTATGATTTATGAAACATTTACAGTATGACCTTCTTGAAATTAATAAATTTTTCTATATTTAAAAATAAGAATATAAGTAGAGAATAATGAATTCAGATTAATCAACTTAAAGCAATAAATAAAATTTAATAATATACTATAGAACCATCGATTTAGAATAATTAAAAAAATAAAATAATAAAAAGTAATCAAATATCATATTTTAAGAGAATACAATTAAAATAAAATTAATTAGAAGATTAGATAGTTGTTTTGCTTTAAAATTTAAAAAATATAAAAATATAAAAATGTAATAATATACTTAGTCTAATCAACTAAAATTCAATTCTAAATCTTAGGATGATAAACTATAATAATAAACTAAAATTTTATATCTTAACTATATTAAAATAAGTCATAAACTAAGAATTTCAATTAATAATAATAAGCGTAGATTAAAATATAAAATAAATAATTAAATTTTCATTGAAGATAATTCATTAAAATAATATTAAATTTAGAATTATAAGTTCATTTTAATTTAACAAAATATACGTGTCTTTGAATTCATATCATTCAACGATATTTTTTCATTCTTTTTTGTATTATATCCGAATAAAATTCGAATCACAAATTATTATGAATGCCGAATAATACCTGCACACGTTTTTTTATTATGCTCTTAAGAGATGATTAGTATATAAAAATAAAATTGTATGGGAATAGAAATGAATTTTGGAATGCTTAATAAATTTGCTGCATTTAAAATATTTAACAATAAGAATATAAATAGAGAATAATAAATTTAAAGTAATTAAGAAAAAACTCAATTCTAAATTCTAAGATGATAAACTATAATATTCAACCAAAAATTTTATATACTACCTACACTTTACATCATTTAAAAAAAATCAAGTTAATAATAATAAACTTAGTATAATAAACCAAATTTAATAATATACTATAGAACCATGATTTAGAATAATTAAATAAAAAATAAAAGTCAAACTTAAGATAATAAATAAAAATGAAGATAAAAGAAGAATAAAAATATAAAATAATAAAATAAAAACTAATCAAATATCATACTTTAAGATAATACATTTAGATTAAATTAGTTAGAAGATTAGATAGTTGTTTTGTGTTAACATTTAAAAATATAAAAATATAAATATGTAATAATATATTTAGTCTAATCAACTAAAATTAATTCTAATTTTAGGATGGTAAACTATACTAAACTAAAATTTTATATATTAATTATATTTAATATAATTTATAAACTAAGAATTTCAATTAATAATAATAAACAAAGATTAAAATATAAAATAAAATGTGTTGTTTTCTATTTTTTGAAATGAAATGTGCTTATCGAGCTCGATTGTATGCTTAACGTGCTAGAAAACGAGCTTGAATTCAAGCTCGATTTTATGCTTAACGAGCCGAGCTCGAACTAAGTTCGAGCTGTTCGCGAGCTTAATAATTTTCAAACAAACGAGCTCGAGCTTAATTATAAAAGCTCAAATCGAGCTCGAGTTGAGCTCGAACCTATGAAAAATTCAAACGAGCCGAGCTCGAGCTTTTTCCTGTTCGGCTCGATTCGGATCGGTTACAGCCTTACCTATGATTGTTATTTCTAGACATAAACACAAACTTTGTCCTCTGATCTACATCATTGAGATGATTTCTTGTGGTGCTTTCTTTCTGATGATAGCGCTGATGGCTGTGCAAATGATGACTTTTCTAGACAGTCAATCATCGAGGCATAGTATTGGTGTCAGATGCCTGTGCCTATAATGGTGGTATTTTAATATGCCACTTTAGAAAAAAAGCTAGCTTAATTATTATGACAGCCATTTTGGGTGTAGAACTTTATTTAGTGGCACCAGAAAACTTCAATAGCTTTCTTCTTCTTCTTTTTCTTTATTTCTGAGAAATATTCTTCATTGTTAGGCCGAGAACCTGAACTTGAAGCCAGACACAAGCTTGAGGAAATTTCATCTGAGTTGTGAGTTAAAAACCTTAGTCTAAAAGTAATCTTTGTTTCGCTTAGCTCTAATATTTTAGTAGTGCTAAGGTTAGCACTATAGAAAATTCTTATCATCCCACTCTTAATACTTGCAATCAATTTCTACATGCGTCAGGGCAACATTGAGGAAGATGTTTGAGCTGAGGGTGGTCCCTTTTGGTGTTGACAATACGACATTAGTCCCTTTGAGTGGTGACAATTGTGAGAGCTTAGACGAGCACTCAGATATTCCTTTTGTCGAATTATACAATACTACCCATAAGGGAGTATAGCTTCTACCATTGAAAGTGCGTAGAACTAGAGCTAAGATTTTTAATCTCAATGATAAAGTTTCCATTCTTTCCGAGGCCGACGTAAAGGGTGTCAAACTCATGTCTTATTTCCCAATACATTGGGATCACCACATTCCTAAGATCCAAGAAGTGGTTTGAATGTTTTGCCACAATGTATATCTTTGTACAAGTAAAGCCACACTAGGCAAAACACTCAAACAACCATTTTCAATTTTAGGAATGTGGAGATCGCAATGTCTAGGGAAATAAGCCTTCAACTTGCGTCAGGAAGAATAAAAACTTCATCTTTGGGATCAACAATCTTAGCTCTAGCTCTACGCACTTTCTATTTGGTAAAATGTATACCCCTGATAAGATATGAGACAATAGCTACGAAGTGAAGAATACTAGGAGGTGAAATGTGACCAGAGTACAAAAGGGCTCATAGCGCAATATCTTAATATTCGTACAAATGAAATGTGATAGTTTACCTTTTGAAATTTCACGAGCGTACCATGATTTGAGCCTAAGAAGTGGGTTCAATTATAATTGGACACTTGCAATCCCTGGAACTCGACATATGTACATCAATAATAGCCAAATCAAGGTGGCTAAGGACTAAGGTCTCCTTGTCCGACTAAGGTTGGACTTAAGACTCTGACTCTGCAAGGAGTCCTCTCTTTGAATTTTGTTGCTGAGGTCTAACATCTTCTATAAATGTAAACCTCGACCTCCACGATGAAATCAGTCTCAATATCTTCCACAACACTCTAAGTGCTAACTTAAACATCGGGGTATCTATTTTGGGGACGACCCCGGGGCTTTTTTTTGCAAGTTATTTTGGTTTAGTCAACCTTGGAATCTACCTTTGGCATTGGTGAGTCCTCTGATTTTACTCCTATAATTTCATACATCATCAAATACAATCTACAGAATGGAAGATAAATTCTCTTGTTATGATCTTCACATTCTAGCTCAGAGGCTGACATCTAGGTGTCTCAGATTTAAGTGCAATCTTGTAGGGACTGTCAACATACACCCCAGCTTGCTTCCTCTGTATCGTGGGGCAGCACCTGTTCAGAGAGCTCTGCAGGTTCATATTCCCATTTAGCTTAATGTTCTATTTTATCTGCTTGCTCAATTTTTTTTTTTCCATAACACAATGGGAAATGAACCTTTACAGGATGGTGTGAGAGAAACAGGAGTTTCATTAGCATATACAGTGCGCCAACTGGATGCAGGTCCTGTTATTGCTTGTGAAAAGGTGGAAATTGATGATCAGATAAAGGTACCTACGGTGTGCATTCAAGGGCTATATTAGCTGAACACTTTTGATTGAGCAAGAAACATTGAATCAATTTTGGTAGTCTGAAACAATAGGGATGACTAGGGTTTTGAAACACCATCTGATTGCTTAGGTAGGTCTGACTCTCTTTTTCTCTTCTACTACTGCCCAACTATTGGCCCCTCAACATGAATAGAGAGAGAGAATTCACCAAGTAGTTAGTTCATTCCACTGATGCAAATTCCACCAATAGTTAACTGCATATCTATAAAATCTAAAAACTAGCAATATGCCAAATATCTTAATCAGCTGCCTGTTTTTGACCTGCTTTCATTGTGTTGCACTAGTTTGTCTTACCAAGCTTGAGTGGTCTTTGTGCAGGCACCAGAGTTACTTCAGTTGCTGTTTGGTCAAGGTCAGTTTTTCTCTTTCCTACAATTCAAGTCATAAACATGTATTTTTTGCTTTATATAGTTCGGTTGCTTTCTGGTTATCTGGTTATCTATATAGGATTTGACTAGAAAATAATTATAGGAGCCCAATCTTATCAGATGATATTTTCTTGGAAATTTCCTAACTGATTTTCTGGCTAAGTCTTTTTTTGCAAATATTAATTATTCATAGTGTTCAATTGGAAACGTGAATTTCAATCTTGAAAACAAGACCTTAATAGTCCAATGTTATGCTGAACTCATGCAGATTTGATGATGATTCTTAAATATACGAGGTCATGTGTAAACAAACTTCATGATGATTCTTAAATATGTGGTCATATGTATATTTAGTCTTTTCATATGTATATCAAGTGGAGCCTGCTGTGCGTCGTCAAGGATAAATCCAGCTCTGGTAGGATGTTGGCGAGCGCCATCCCAAACAGAATAGCGTCGAGCAGTCCAATAGTTCATGATACTAAATGGGTGCTGAAAAATCTCATTTGGTTCCATTGAACACCAACCTCCCAATAGAGTCCGCAAATTAATGAGGGGTGAGGTAAGCCACCCATTGTGGCGCTTTGCAACGTGTAGAGAATGGATTGTTGAATGACCGTTCTTACATTGATGCTCATATTACGAGTGATAGCATAGGGAAGAAGGGTCTAATCCCGAGCGACATCACTGCGATGGATGGTGGGCATCAACTTGGCACACACGAAGAAGTGTGAAGCTCGTCCCCATTAGCTAAGATCAACAGTGGAGAATGAAAGTGCAATAGCAGATGCACGACGAGATGTTTTCTATTGTGACCCCGGTCTGCACAGGCCTCGAATGATTTGCTCGGTATCATAGTTGGCTAACAAGGACGAATAGTCATCATCCTCAATATCCTCCAATTTATGGTAAACATTAATCATTTTTCGATGGAAGGATACCCACTTGTCTTGAACAAAAACTTTCTGATTCCGATGTTCGAAAGCATTGGCATAAAACTCCTTGACAATACTTACCTTTGGTTGAGCTGCGAAGGTCTGCCATCTCCGATGCTCAATCATATGGGAAATATGACTGTCAAGTCAGCCATCTAATGCAATGCCGTGCTCTGACAGCTAACTTCTCGTCACTAGGAGATCATAATACCTCTTTTCAGTTGTTTCAGTAACAAAACGACTTGTATCATGGGATGATAACATGGAGGCCTTTGCCTTGCCCTCGTTCGGTTTCAACGCCATTTCCTGATTCCTGCAAAAAGTCAATCACGTGCAAGAGATAGTGTTAACAATGAAATTGAGACATGTGAATGACAACAAAGCACCCGACCGTTGCGACACATGAACCATGTGACATAGACGCATTTGTAACAAGGGTTGACAGGTAAAAGTTTAAATAGGTGTAAGCATGACTCAATAAACAACACGGACCATCAAAATTCCATGTGCTTGTAGTGAAATGGCAAAAAAATACCCGAAACACACATACGATGATGCACTTAGGTAAGTGGGCAACATGGTGAGTGGACTTGTAAACGGAACGACAATGACATTTAATGTACGTGCAAAAATTGATGTCTTGTAGCTAACATTAGTGAACACAAGCAAATGAAAACACAAAATCTCATTTTCGTAGTGTCAAATGTGTCTCGGACATTTTATCAAACACCTTGAGTGCATACCCCATAACCCTCAATCAAATATTAAAGCCCCTACCTCTCAACTCCCAAATTTACACCTAGCTTCCATTCCCAACTTCGCAACAAACATTAAAAATGGGAATCACACCCAATTTCACAAGCTAATCAAAACAAAAATAAAAAATTTAAAAGGGAAAAAGGTTGTGGAGAACTTACCAAAGAAGTATTCTTGGGTGCTCTTGGGGAAGAGTAGAAAGTGTGTGAAATGTGAATAGATTGTGTGTCTATTGTTGATGCAATGTGAAAGAGATAAGAGTGTTAGCGTGTAAGTGTGGAGGGGGAAGACAGAGAGTTGGAGTGAAGAATAAGAATTAATCGGCCGTTACATATATATATATATATATTTTTTTGTTACCCGATTCGCGCCTAGGTGCAAGATCAATGGCGCCTAGACACAAAACCTGTTGCTTTGTGGGTTGTGGCAAGCACCTGAGCGTGCGAGCAGGGTGCCTAGGAGCGAGCCAATGTTGGCACATGGTTGCAAAAATAGGGCGCCTTGGTGCCTTTGCCTCTGTTTTCACCCAGCGCATTGGCGCCCGGCGCAGAAACAGGGCGCAAAAACAGGGCGCTTAGTTGCCTTTGTCAATACTATCTCTCGCACGTGATTGACTTCTCCTTTTTACATTTTTTCAGGAATCAGGAAATAGCATCGAAACTGACAAGGGCAAGCAAAGGCCTCTGTCATCATCCCATGATGCAAGTCGTTTTGTTAGCGAAGCAACTGAAAAGAGATACTATGATCTCCTAGTGATGAGAAGTTTGCTACTGTAACGCGGCATTGCATTAGATGGTTGGCTTGACAATCATATTTCCCACATAATTGAGCATCGGAGGTGGCAAACCTTCGTAGCTCAACCGGAGTCCGCAATGGTGAGTATTGTCAAGGAGTTTTATGCCAATACTTCCGAATGTCGGAATCAAAAAGTTTTTGTTCGGGGCAAGTGGGTATCTTTCCACCGGAAAACGATTAATGCATACTATAAATTGGAGGATCTATCTTGTTAGCTAACTATGATACCAAGCAAATCATTTGAGGCCTGCAGACCGGGCTCACAGTGGAAAACATCTCGTCGTGCATATGCTATTGCACTTTCATTCTCCACTATTGATCTTAGCCAATGGGGATGAACTTGGCACTACTTTGTGTATGCCAAGTTGATACCCACCACCCATCGCAGTGACGTCACTTAGAATTGGACCCTCATTCTTTATGCTATCACTCGTAATATGAGCATCAATATAGGAAGGGTTATTCAACAGTCCATTCTCTACACGTTACAAGGTGCCACAACGGGTGGTTTACCTCACCTCTCATTAATTTGCGGACTCTGTCGGGAGGCTGGCGTTCAATGGGACCAAAATGAGATTTTTCAGCACCTATTTAGTATTATAGATTGCTCGATGCTATTTTGTTTGGGATGACACTTGCCAACATCCCACTGGAGCTGGATTTATCATTGACGACGCACAACAGGCTCCATTTGAGCTTCTAGCTAGTCCTTTCCATGACCTTCCTTCCACCCCGCCATCAACAGCTTCCATCTCACCCCTCGTCGATGATTCCCCATTCGCTCCTCCGCCAGTGGACCCCAATATCGGTCGTGCCGCCGTGAGGCCCGCATCAATACGACATTTAGAGCCTATTAGCTAGAGCGTGATCGCGTGTGGGCTCAGTATCTCCAGCAGACTACCCCTGATCTTCAGTTTTCTCTGCCGTTGGTGTTTCCACAGTCATCTTTTGATGGCGAAGACGATCTTCATCTGTGATATTGCTGTTCTTCAGGGAGAAGATTGTGAAAAAACACCCCTTTGTCATTAATGTAAAACATCATACGTTTGGGTTGTAAAAGATTTAAATTAAAAAAAAAGAAAAAGAAATGAAGGAAATGAGAAAAGATGATGGAAAGAAAGAAAAGGGGTTTAAAGAAACATTTCAGCTGAACGACGGGAGTATGGCACAAAGGTGAAAGGTTTTTTTTGGCAAGTATGGTTTTAGATTGGCTGGGTATCTTGGAGTGATTGTGAACCACTTTATCCAAATTTTTCCTACCCATGACCTTAGCCTTTCATTACAAGCTTTGAAAAGTCCTTTTGATCCTTATTGCTATGTTGAACTTACATTAGTAGAGATTAGTATGAAAAACAAGCATATGAGGTTTGGCCATTATTTCCATTCATTTTTAAAAGCGGATTTTCTAGAAAGTGTTTAACTTTATAAACTTATCCAAGTAATGAATATGGTTTGATGAATTAGCTATACACACACGCAAGATCATGAGGTTGAGTTAAACTTGTATACATGTTGATACTAAGGAATTGATTGACTTCTAAAGTTTCATTTAAGCTTGCAGTTTGGCAATCTTTTAGGCTTATTGGTGTTTTGGTACTTGGTAGCACTCAATCTTTTAGTTGTTATTTTTCTTTTGTAGCTTGAGGACAAGCAAATCTTTAAGTTTGGGGGTATTTGTTACATTTGTTTTACACTAATAATTTGAGTATCTTTAGCTTAATAAAATGATAGTTTTCAAGCAAGTTTTAGGGAGTTTTCACGTGTTTCGTTGGTGTTTTATAGGAAATAGAAAGATGAGACAATTGTTGACAAATTGAAGAAAATGATTAGAGCAAATGGAGCCTAAGCACCATCCAATCAGAGCTCAGGAACCAAAAGTAGAGGGAAAGGAGCTCAAGCGTGTCAACAGGGTGCTCAGGTGCCGAAAATAGCATACTTGGCGCCTAGGTGCCGTCATTTAGCCCTTAGGCGCCAAGTGAAAATTAGGCAGACAGAACGTTTGGCGCTTAGGCGCCGTTACTTGGCGTCGAATGACGCAAAATTCTAAAAGTCCGATTTTCTACTCGGATTTTTACCTCACTTTGGAAAAACTATATAAAAGCTAACTTTCAAAAAGATTTTGGGGACTTAAGAAGACTTGGAGAAGAAGGCTTGAGGATCAAGTTGGGAGTATCTTTCAAGATTTCCATATTTTCTTCTTCCCTTGTTCTTGTGATGTCAAGCTTTGTTCCTTCTTTTCCTCTTTTTTCTCCAAGTCTTCTTAAGTCCCCAAAGTATTTTTGAAAGTTAGCTTCCAAAATGAGGTAAAAATCCGAGTCTAGAAAATCGCCCTTTCGGAATTTTGCGTCATTCGGTGCCTAACTGCCAAATAACTGCGCCTGTTTTTTGCGCCTGAGCGCCTTGTTGACGCGCTTGAGCTCCTTTCCCTCTACTTTTAGGGCTTGAGCTCCAATAGGATGGCGCCTAGGCTCCATTTGCTCATTTTCTTCAATTTGTCAACAATTGTCTCATCTTTCTATTTCCACAAAATACCAACGAAACACGTGAAAATTCCCTAAAACTTACTTGAAAACTATCATCTCGTTAAGCTAAAGATACTCAAATTATTGGTGTAAAACCGATTTAACATTCATTCTATTGCTTCAAGTTCTTTAATAAATCATCCAAGCAAACTATAATGTTGCTACTTAATATGCTGTCTGAATTTTTTATGTTAATCAATGTAGGATCCAAACTTCTGATCCGTGAGCTTCCCTCAATATTTGATGGTTCTGCTAAATTTGACGCACTTGAGCTCCTTGCCCTCTACTTTTGGCGCCTGAGTTCCGATGGGATGGCGCTTAGGCTTCATTTGCTCATTTTCTTCAATTTGTCAACAATTGTTGCCTGAGTTCCGATGGGATGGCGCCTAGGCTTCATTTGCTCATTTTCTTCAATTTGTCAACAATTGTCTCATCTTTCTATTTCCACAAAACACCAACGAAACACGTGAAAATTCCCTAAAACTTACTTGAAAACTATCATCTCGTTAAGCTAAAGATACTCAAATTATCGGTGTAAAACCGATTTAACATTCATTCTAATGCTTCAAGTTCTTTAATAAATCATCCAAGCAAACTATAATGTTGCTACTTATATGCATGTTGAAATTGAATGCTGTCTGAATTTTTTATGTTAATCAATGTAGGATCCAAGCTTCTGATCCGTGAGCTTCCCTCAATATTTGATGGTTCTGCTAAATCTGACGCGCTTCCGCAAAACGAGTCTAGAGCTACATTGGCTCCGAAAGTAAGCCAACCTTTATCCTGACTAGAAAAGAATGGTATGATATGAATATGGCGTGACACTTGAGGTCAATATGCCTGATCTTTGTGATTTAACTAATAATGTTACAAGTAGGAACTTAAGGCTTGCGTGAATTACCCTACTTTCTTCCAAACAGGATGACCTTTGAAACTACTTGGAAGAGCTGAGCTAATTGACTAAGCTTATTTTGATTATCTTGTCCAAATCGAAGAGTAGCAAGACCACCTCTGTGATGGAAATTAGATGAGATTCTAGTAATCTTCCCACATTATTGATGACCCATACTCTTTCTTTAGCTAATTCACTTCATTTAACTCTCTTTCCCCCCTAATGTTTCATACTATGCAGCCTAGAAACAAAAGAAAGCTTCAACCTCCGTTAGTGGTAGAAGACAGAATTGCTTGAGTCTTGCTTCACAATGGCTTGCATAATATTGATCTTTTTACCCAAACTAACCTAATAAGTCCTTTGATTAAGCCGCATATGAACCAAGCAGAGTTGACTGGTGGCTGCTCAACCTTTAATCTTGAGTTTTATGCTTGATGCATTTTCAACAAAATCAATAGTTGTGGTTATAAGCATTTGTCAATTATTCATGGACAAAGCGAGCTGTTCACTAGCAGCTCGAATTTTTAAAATTCGCAATAAACAAATCTTCTTAACAATTAAAGTTGATTTCATGATTTTGTACATTGTTTTACGATATTAGTTGAGTAACCAATGGACGTATGTGATGATTTTTGAACAAAGCAGTGTAATTGGGAAATAATTCATAGTTAAAAATATTTCTTGAAACTTGTACACATTAATTGCTCATTATCCATTGGGAGCACATTGTTCATGTTCAGCTTGTTTATTGCATGAGCCAAAATTTGTCTTCATTCTTGGTTCATTCTGTCAATAGTGGATCTAGTATAATATCCGCACCTAGTTTTCCAGTTGACCGAAGATTATCAACCTCAGTTCAAATTTAAACTGCCAACTGGCTTCTGGAATTTGGTGACTCATAGATTTTACCACTAATTGGAACACATTATGGGCCCTACTTGCCCAGGGGCCTAACAAGTCAGGGACATGAACTCTTTGAGTCCATTTATATCAAATCTACATCTTAAGATTAGCTATGGAAACTTCTTGTTTTAACGATATTGGAGGATTCCTTTTCAATGTCATGAGGGTTTCTCTATTTTGGTGGATTGTAGTTCTGAGACTATATCAGTTGCCCCTTTACAAGAGAAGAAGTCAAGTTCCCCAAACTAGCCAAAACCAAGATCAAGGAGCCGAAAACTGAGAAATTGTGAAGGACTTGAATATCTTTTACCTTTACCAACTCTATCCAAGATCCCAACTTTGCCAAAATTTATCTATTCCATTTAGTTGTTGAATATATCATCATCCAGTCTTCCATTTGGTCAATCTGTTGCTTGCGTGTTCTCCTATCTTCAACTGTTTCCATTCTCATCTCCCTTTTTGGCTATGCCTTTCACCCGCAATGTTAACGACTTGAATAGTTTTGTTACTCCATATTTATGGCCTTCTTAGAATCTCATTTGCTGCTACTATCAGATTGTTGCAAAAATTAAGAGTTTACTGTTACCTTGTCTGTCCCCAGTTCTGGTTTTAGTGTCCAAAAATATTAGATGCTTTTGATAATGATGGAAACTGGCCCGTCCAATATCTATTTTCATCTCATTAACAGGATAATATCTCTTATAGGTCCTGGTATTGCCATTAGTGTTAGTCTTTTAAACTTGATCTAGTGTCTACAGCTGCTTTACTTTGGTCGAGCATTGTGAATATTTGAGTCTTCCGGTTGCTTCCATGCTGAATTAGTTTATTCTTCTGCATCAGGCATAACATGCTATGTATTCAAATTTGTGGTTCCAAGGGATGATCAATGACAGCCCCCCAGCAGCACCTTACTGATTCTGAATGTTTGTTCATTCATGCAGATAACTCCAGAAGAATCATGGCTATCTTTTGATGAAAAAGCTATAGTCCTTCACAACAAGGTATTGCTTCAATTTCAATTTGTTCTGAGATATGTATGTCACATGCGACCTTTCAGGTTCGTGCATTTGCAGGTTGGCCGGGAACCCGAGCAAAATTTTCAGTTATTGATCCAAAAAGTGGTCAGCACAGTATTATAGAACTTAAAATCATCACTACAAGAGTTGATGAAAATAGAGAAATTCAGAATGGCGAAATGGATGATGTGTTCTTTGGAAAAGGCTCATTGATATTCTCATGTGGTGGGGGTACAGCACTGGAGGTGAGTTTTTATTTTGATTGTGATTTAGGATAGAACAAGTGTTAAAGTCTAGGGGAAATATGAAGATACTACCATATCCTCGCTACCTTCTTTTTCTGCAGCCATTAGTTTCCATGTTCTAGGTGTTTTCTTAGAGGTTTCCAATGCTCTACTGGGTGGCAGGCGAGCAAATCTTCTGCTTGTGAACTTCACTGTTCCTTGAAGTATGGTTCTGGCCCTTCTGGGAACTATTCATGTGCTAGGAAATTAAAACTATTATCTCAATCTTATTTAAAACAGGAAAGAGAAAAAGTCGGCCTGTGTTTGTGCAGTAATGTTCAGTGTGGGGGAATTCATACTGTGAGAAGATTGGGGAAATCATGCTGTAAGAAGATTGCATTAAATTATGTATTGAATCAGCGAATATTCTCCTTGAACTGAGGGCTGAATGTGAAGCCCACGTTGATGCGTCGTCCAAAAATGCTAGCTAACATGACTTTCTTTTATGATAATCTAGGAAGACAAGTATGAGTTGCTATGACTTCATTTTCCGGCTTAGTAAAAGTACTTTCTTGTCACGACAATTTAGAAGTTGACAATCATATGCTTGTTATCCTACAACCTTTTTGATGGTGTCCTTAATGTGATCACCTATAGGTATTGGAGCTCCAGCTTCCAGGTAAAAAAGTTGTAAATGCAGCCGCATTTTGGAATGGTTTGAGAGGCCAAAAACTAAAGAAGTTGTGATCAGTTTTCAAGCACATGATCATGCAAAACTAGGTAATAAACCCCAACCCCCCCTTCCCTGCTTCCTCGTCCAGGCGTCAGTCTCTCCACTAATATTAAATCTGTTTTCTGCTTTAAAATAGAGGATGTTGTTAAATGCATTTAGACCTTACACTTTTACTTTTTTTAACATGCTAAATCGTCCATGGATTTATCAACCGAGAATGATTAAAACATATTTTCAACTGATTATTGCCACATGCAAACATGCTTTAATCCATCCTTTCTGCTCATCAGCTAATTTGCTGACCCACTTTGAGCCCTAATCCAAAATTTCCAAATTTCACATACCCCAGCTCTCTGCCTCCCTACGGCCATTGTCCCAACCTTACTGTGTGACCATCAATGTTTCATTGCCTTGCTCAATGTTCAATAACTTTCTACATAATTGATTTTCAAATGTAAGTTATATAGCCCATCACCTTTTTAATCATTTTACAGACTTCGCTTATTTTTTATTATTTTCTCGTTTCCTTCAAGCCGTACTTCTACTATGTTTTTAATGCTTTAAATAAAGGAATAATATGGTACTTTTCTGTTAATCTTTGTAATCGGTCATTCTTAATTGTTGTTGGTTTTTCTATTTTGTAGTTGTTAATTACTTGGTTCAATTGAGTAATTTGAAGAGTTATTATTGAAAATGGAATAAATTGCAAGTTATGAACATTATTTGGAATGAATGCCAAATGCCATTGAAAGAATTAATTTTTTTTTCCACTCGTGGACTAAAGTGGAATTTTACACCGCAGCCAAATTATCAAGCAACCAATCACCCAAGGATCGAGTATAATGCAACAAAATATATAATGCCCAAGACACCTATCTTTATGCAGAAAACAGAGCGTAGTCTAGCTAAAGTAGCCCACTTTAAAAATAATGGGATACAAGTTCCTTACCTAGAAAAACTAGAGGATATACCAATCAACTCAAAAAACTACCCTTGGATCACCAAATATCAAAAACACATTAGCTCAAGGTGAATATCCAAAGTATCTTCAAGTATCAGATTTGGCTTTTGATCTATTATATTTTCATCATTATTTTTTCTCCAGTTGTGTGCATCTTATTCTTATATATGCGCTGCACACATTTTTCACTAGAGTTTGTTAATGATAGAAATTAACAAACTTTGATGTTATGAGTAAATTTTAGTCCAAAAGAATCTGTGAGACTTAGTATTTGTAACTGATGAGAATGATACATTTTGCAACAGTGTAGAGATGATACCAATCGTTGCAGCAGTCATGATTTCCAGTCGAGCATGGTCCAGCCACTTATCCGAGATGAAAGGACAGAGATTTGAAGGATCAGTGACCATCTTGCGGGCACAAGTGTGATGGTCATGTCTACTTTATCCCTTTATTTCATCTGTTCTGGTTGGTTTGCAGGAAAAACTGTTGTCCCCTCCCCCCCCCCCCCCCCATCTCTTATGAAGGCGGATTGGTGTGTATGAAGAGCAAGTCTTGAAATGGATCTCAACTACGAATTATTTTTTTTGATACAAGAATTGCAGAAAATAGGCTACACACATTTTCTTGTACAAAAAGATGCCAGGATATATGTGGCTTTTCATGTGTTTAAAGGCATATAATTGTAGCTTTACGGACTATGTATGCAAGTTTAGAGAATTCTTCCCAGGTTTTTACTGCTCTGTGAAATATATGGATGCCATTAACTCGGCCTCTGCAGTTTGTATACTGATTTTTATTGCCATTTAGCTCTCCCAAGTTTAAATATAGGGATCTTAGTCCTAGTAATTAGTAAATAAAATTTGTTAAAGTCAGCATTAAAAAAATCAAGGGGAGCACATTGTCCAGTGATGAAAACCATGATTTTTTTAATTTGATCTTCACATATAGGCTCTTGAAGACAAATCACATGCAAGTGTCATTGGTTTAGTTCTTCCAAATCAGTCCGAGTTAGAATTTCCCCAACACAAATAGCACATGGAATGACGACGGAGCTACATTGGGAGGGCCTTTAGCTGTTAATGTATGTCTCCCTGAGTGTAATGTATTGATGGCACACTAACTTCAACATAGCATCTCTTTCATGGGATATAATTAGCTAGCAGAACAAATTTCCATGTATATGTGATTATTCTTTCTGTTTTCTTTTGTTTTAAAAAAAAAAATGAATAGGTAAAACATGAAATAGAGAAATTAATTTAAACCAAGATTTCATGCATGTGTAGCTAAAACAAGGTTGTTTCGTTTATTTGACAGCACTATTTTATATTTTATTAAAATCTAATTATAACTGCATTGATTGTAAGGATATTTTATTGTTCGAGTTTATTTATGGTATGAATACAACTCATAATGAGAGTCTAACTTATTGATATGTTCATAAAATTCTACTTGAATTTATTTTTATTTTTTTTAACTGACAAAACCCATACTTAAAATATTATAATTTGAGCATGGATTTTTATCTTGTATTTACCACAAACCTATGGCGCTTATTGGGTGTAGCCTCACACTGGCAATTGCATACTAAGGTACTTTGCTCCCAAGAATAAAGAAATAAAGTTGCAATTTTGCTACGAGCCATAATAGTAAGTAATGCCACACCCATCGAACCAAAATGAAATTAGGGAACAAAAATCCAACATTATAAGTTAGGGGAAACAGAAAAAAGGAAAACCCGGAAATGTTCTAGTTAGAGACAGAATCAGTGAACAGAAGCAATTATTGCGGTATTAACCAATAAATAACTGAAAAGCAAAGCCACACCCATCGAACCAAAAGGAAAGCAAACACTAAAACACTTTACAACATTTCCTGATTACCATATAATCATAAATAAATCATAAAATCCAAAAGCATTCTTTACCCACTCATCATTATTTCAAGGCACTGTGGCACAGCTTCTGAGCATTAATCTGCTTATTTAAGTTAGAGAATTCTTCAGATAGCAAACTTTTTTAGGCACAGATTGTGGCTTTCTACGAGTCCCACAAGCCTCTAATAGTATAAATATCAAGAGCCCTTCTTCTTTGCTTTCTGCGTGAGAGAAGCCAAAATGGGTGCTCTTGACTATCTTTCAAACTTCTGCACTGTCACCAGCACCAGAAGCAAAAGAAAATCAATGCAGGTAGCCAGCCATATTGCCTTCAACCAGCCACATTGCTTGTTATCACACACACAAATGCGTGTGTGTGTGTCTGTGAAATGTTGGCTAGATTTTGCTTATGTTGATTCTTATTATTTTTTTTTTTCAATCATATGAGAGTTGTTCATCTTGTTTTGTTTCCTTTGCAGACGGTTGAGATCAGAGTAAAAATGGACTGTGATGGATGTGAGAGAAGAGTCAAGAATGCTGTTAAAAACATGAAAGGTACATTATTACCTCCTCTTTTTCTTCCTTTCTTTGAATCCCTTTTTGTCTCTGGAGTTGATTTGAATATGGTAACCTTTTTTATTAGATGGCCCTCAAAAACATTGGATACCAACTTGAAGCAAATTTTCTAGCAGATAACAGATGTTATTTATGGAAACTCACAAAAATGCAGTATGTGAAAACCAACTCATTCTTGGCTTACACATAGGATTCTCTAAATTCTACATGCATAAATATTATAATAGGCAAATATCATATATTTTCCATAGTATAACTGTAAAGAGTAAGAATATAGAAAGTGTTTTAAGTAATTACTACTTTTATTTATTTCTTTATGCTGCAGAAGGAGATTTTCTCTTATTATTTTTTTAAGAAAAAACAGCCTGGCTATTTGGCATTACCTTTGTTCTTTCATATCTCCAAACATTTATTTGTTCAGAATCGAGCTATGCATTTTGTCATGATTTTATCTTTTTTCCGATGACCCTTTTGATGATTTGTTTCAGGAGTGAAAACTGTGGAAGTTAACAGAAAGCTAAGCCGCGTAACAGTGAGCGGCTATGTTGATCCAAACAAAGTCTTAAAGAGAGTGAATAACACAGGAAAAAGAGCTGAATTCTGGCCTTACATCCCATATAATAGAGTCCAGTATCCCCATGTATCTCAAGTCTATGACAAAAGGGCTCCGGCTGGCTACGTGCGAAATGTTCAGGCTGTTCCAATGCCGAATGCAACTGAAGAAACAATCACATATCTATTCAGCGATGACAACCCAAATGCTTGTTCTATTATGTGAAATTTGATCTCATTGTTTAACTCAGAAACTGCAAATTTTTATCAGTATTATGTCCCTCTTCCTTGTGGAATGAGCTGGTTTTTTCTTTTAGAGCAAGAGACTGTGTAGACAGTGTTTCACTTATAAAAGTAAGATGAGCAAATAAGTGCAAGTATTTGAGGCATATCAGATGAAATCCAGGACAACATTTTGTTCTGTTGCCTGCATTAATTAACTTCTGTAATAACCTTTCTAGCTAAAACATCTTGTGTACATTTGTATTCTGCAGCATTAAGATGGATTCATAGATGTGATCATGTTGAGTGTCACTTTGCAACAGTTTCACAGTGGGTTTTCTGATAACAAATTATTCCATTACCCTTTGTAAATAAGGTGGAAACTTCTCTTTTCCTTTTCTTTTTTTCCTTTATTCTTAAAGAATGAAAAAAGTTCTACAGGAATTCTAGATATCAACCAAGTATGCTTTACTTTTGTTTGTGTCAGCTTAACTGTTACTGCATCAGATAGGACTTACTGCAAACATTGGGACTAGATTGGTTCTTAATGAAGTTAGCTACCTGATGTAATAATACATGCTGGAATAATATAGCTTGCAGTATGAAATAAATGTTCTTGTTCCTGTGTCATACAGGAAAAAGTGAGAGTTTTGAGACTTTATCATGACGCACTCGAGTACAAGGTTAAAATAATAGAAATTTTTGGAAGTAAATTTTAAGAAATAAATAAAAATTATATAATTTTACATTTGTACTTAATACTTGAACATGTGCATGTGTTTTCAAGGAAATGATTTACTTCCTCTATCGCGAATTATGTATCCTATTTAACTGCAGAGTGTTAGATTAAAAATAAAAACGTAAAAATTTTAAATATTTTTATAATATTGTCTTCAACCATCATTATTGAGAGTTAGTGGTGTTACGTTGCTATTTAAATGAGGAAGTATTTTCTAAGAAAAAAATTCTAATTTAAAAAATTAAGCCTTATTTGGAATATCCCAAAAACAAATTGGAGCAATAAATTTGAGAAGATGGAGTATTTTATTTATTTAAAATTCAATTTTTATTCTCCAAAAATTTAACGCGGTAAAATATTATTTTAAAGAACTACAAGTATTACAGTGCATTACTTCGAAAATAAATATTTATGTTAAATATAAACATTGCAATAGTTAAACATTACAATGATTCGGAAAAATGGAGTCCGTAATCTATAGAAACACAAGGCCAAGCAAGAATTGATCATCTCTAAATCATCTCCCTACTATAACATATTTTTGTAATAATTTTTGGGCAAAGTCTTTGAAATTGCTATTCGGAGATTTCATATGGTTATTTTGCATCTTAAAATGGTATTGTCATTTAATCAGTTAAAAAATTTATAATAAGAATAATTATCACTTCAAGAAAAGCATAGTCACCCTTCAAACCATAAAATTATTATCTTTTTAACTATCGCTTTTCAATTACATAGAAACACATACATCTTAGGGAATGTTTGGTTTCATTTTGCAAACCTCATTTTTAATCACCAAAAAACAACCAAATTTATAACACATTTCCCGATACATTTTCCTCCAAAACAATATTCTGTCCCTCCAAAATTTTTCGAAACATCCTAATTATTACATTTCAATACATTTTTCAAAAACATGCATAGAAAAACCAATCATTCCTTTAAATTTTGCACTGAGAAGGGGTTGACCCATTTGACATATTATATGTTTCCAGATCTTGCTAATGGTGGTCTTAAAAGTGTAAATCAATCTTTCTTGAAAAAGCAGAGGTGAAAGAGAGGGCAGTGGTCAAATCAGCAAAAAATGTGGTAAAATGGAGATTCAAAATGAAGACACGACTTTAAGTTGTGGTAATGGAATAAGATTCTTGTGCTTATAGGCCATATAGATGGGATTAAAGCGACTTGCATTTACAAAAAATTAAGTACGATTTTATACTTTCATTTTAAGGGGTTTACACAATTAGTAACCCTTTCACACTTAGTTTGAAAATAACTCATTAATATTATTTTAAAAAAATAGTAACAAAAAATAAAATTATCTCAAATATATAACAAAAGTAGAACGTGTTATGTAATAACTACTAAATCAAAGTAAATAAATAATTATCTTGATTAATTATTATGATATGATGAGATGATAAAGAATAATAGAAGATAAAACATGTGGAACTTTGCTTTTGGCATAAGCTAAATATGTACTTTAGTGCCAAAAGAGTACCTTTAAGAGGAAAAGTTTTCAATAAGAAGATTTTCATGAAGTGGAATAAAGTTTACTCCTTTGTTTGAATTGAAATGGCACAATTTGAATGGGCACAAAGTTAACAAAGTATGAGTTGAAAATAATTAAAGTTTAGAAGATATAATTTTTTTTTCTTAGAAAGTTAGCAACTTTAAATAAGATGACGCTGTTTGTGTACGCTAAAAAAATAAAAAGGTGCGAGCACTAAATTTGGAACTAAAACAGTACCACAACTCCATCCCATAAAATTCATTTGACTTTTGTTAAAAATTGACAAAAGTCAACTTTATATTACTTTTTGTCTGAAATTATTTTTTTCGTAAAATAAATGGATTATAAAAGGAAATTATTCTTGGATTGAAAAGGGAATAAAAATATTTACCTTGCAAAATTTATAAAACGATTTTACATTGATTTATATTAGTTGTCCATTATCTACACATAAAACTTATTTTTTTGAAAATAACGATTGTGTTATGATATGAATGATATAGTTCAATAAATTTAAATTAAAAAGAAGTGCATACATAGATTTTTTTTTTCTTGAAAATAGCGATTGTGTTCCGATATGAATGATATAGTTCAATAAATTTAAATTAAAATAAAGCATAGAACAATCGCATGTAGAATATGTGTGGAATGAGTTTTTTTTTTTGTATAAAATAATTTTATTGAAAACCTATCATATTGACAGAAGCGAGACAGATTTGTGATGCTATATATGTTCTAACAATAAAATTGCAAACCACACAACATCAAATCCTATAATTTAGCTCCTTTGCCAGGACGAAACCTCAAAGAGGACTACTACTCAAGTTCTTGAACAATGTTCTAAGTTTGATTCACGTTGACTTAGACCCCAATCGAAATCAAATTGTTTATTGTGACAATAGTCGAAGTTTCATCAATTTATTTAGGATATTTTTTTTAAACATTTTTCTCAAATTATGATACTAAGGAGAAATATTTAATGCCTCTCACTTAGATATAAATTAAGTGAGTTTATCAATCGTTAAATACATAGATAATAATGTTATAAAATGAAATATTAATATCATAACTTATAATTTAATAATCTATAATTTTATTTAAATAATAACGAGGTAGGTGGACTAAAGAGGGATGTAGGATCTTATCCTAAATTTAAAATATTATTTGTAGACAATTTTGAGATACTCAAAATTTGCCTTTTCAATTCAAATTCTTGTGAAAAAAGATATTATGCTTTGTCAAAAGTATTTTAAAGGTTATACTTTAAAAAGAAAAAGAAAAAAAATAGGAAGAAAGAACTTTTATTATAATTACAATTAGTAATAACATATCATCGTACAATAATCAACCAATTAAAAATAATGCTAACCCCCAAATTTGTTAAGGAGCTTCTCATAGACTAATTCAATAAAGGTCATAATTTTTCGACTAAAAGGTATCTTCATCATATTAAATAATTATTTAAATCAATTAAAAGTTTCTCTATGATGATAATATTTCTAAAGAAAAAAAGCGAATAAGTTTCAAAGCAAAAGCAAGAAAGTAGAGACCAACCTTTTCCGACTTACATGTTGAGAGATTATAGTAATAATTGTCTCGTATGTGTACGAAAATTCTCATCAATGATGTGAAAACTGAAAGGAGACATTAGAATTTTTCATGTAAAAAGAATAAATTAGTGTAGCTTGTACATCTGAGGTGGCTAGTTTTATAGCATTAATTAACTATTAAATTTGTGCTTAATCTACATAGTTTAGGCTTATGTGGCAGATTGAAAAATTAATTGTAATTATAATGGAACTTTTGGAACATAGCTTAACTAGAAAGCATATTGTAATCTGAGCATTGGCAGGAGTGTTGGATAAGCCGTTAATTCCTTGTTTGGTAGTCTGATGCTTGGATTTCATTACATTCTTATCATTTTTTATTTTTTTTAAAGTGAAAGCCATTTGTGTCTGGGGCATGAGGTTATTCAGATTCCTACCCATTTACTACTCACAAAGAATTAAAAGAATTTTACAAGATTAATTTAAATAAACAGTAATATTCCCTAAAATTAATTTAAATTGAAAAGTAGGTAATTAAATCCTATATAATTACAAGATCTTTACATTCTTTATGTTTGCAACAGTTGTTTAATCAAATAAACTTACTCAGCCTCAAATGTGGGAAGAACACTTTTGAATGAATATTCAAATATTAATTTTCAAAGGGTGTAACTGTAAAATACTATTATAGAATCGATTTGATGGAATCCAAATAATTCAAAGGGCAACTTAATTGTATTTATTTTGTGATTGAACATTTATGCTAGAGTCTGAACCAACCAAACTGGAATTATAACTCTCTCGATTGACTTAAATTCGATCAATCAAATTTAGTTGAAAAGAATCAGTGAACTTGATGTAATGCACTCCATCCACTATAAATAACGTGATTATATATGGAGGAGTATATTTCGCCACCTATCCTCTCATAATCCTTTAATATTAAATGGATCATAAATATTGCATTCGATTCATAAAAAATTTTACTGAATTTTTATATTTTAGCATGTTTTACATAGAAATGGTGTAAAAATTATAAAAAATAATAGGTCGAATCGGGTTTGGATTGAATTTGCCTGAAATTAAGACCCAAACACTAAGATTTTTCAGGATTCAAACTCGCTTCAAACTCAAGCCAGATGGGTAGATCCGTTAGATCATTTTATAATTTAAAAAATGTTATTTTTTTTTAAAAAATATTTTCTAAAATAATATCATATAAATATATATAATAAATTTTTAAAAAAATTAAATATATCGAATTTGATTCGAATTAGGTTTAAAAATATAAAAATTCAAAATCCAATACCAATCCATTAATACAATTAAAATTCATCTAAAACAAAACGAGAATGGAGCGAATCTGCTTTGGCACCGTCCTATTACAATCTCTAATAAAAACAGACACGAATGCAATGAATTTGTATTGGGTCGTCAACTATTTCATTTGAATCCTGCCCAAAAGATAAAGTACATATTTCTAGCAATCTGACAAGTCTTGTGTCACCAACATATAAAAAAAATGGCTTTAGAAACTTAGTCCATCAAATCTAAAGAAGATATTTTTTATTATTATTTATTCTATTAAAAAGACAATGATTAATTATACCATTTAGTTACATTACAATACTAAAAAATAAGTTTGTTCCTCTCGATTGAGATAATATAAATTAAAAAATATATATAATCATTATTAAACCAAAAAAAACAACAAATGGGTTCCAACTACTTTAAAGTTTAAGAATAAGAATTTGTCAAACATTAAATTATTCACATTATTTGAGTTTCAAAAAGAATAGTAACATGTATTTATATGCCTAATCTTTCCAAAGGGTCCAAATTTTGTTTAACAAAGTGACGGGCTTAGCCGATTTTAATTGCATCATAAGTCTATCATAATATGATCATATTATGATGGGTTAGTATAAATAATATGGGAAAAAAAATATAGGTTGATAGATTAAATATCAAAATAAAAGTTTTTCAATGGATCGGAGGCCTGTCAGTTTATAAATTTTTTATTTTTCGCTATAAATACTCTATGATTTTCATAATTAAGAGGTACGTTTTTAATTAAATTTTAAGTACTTTCTGGTTTTTTATTTAATTCACTTACGTAGTTTACTGACTTGAGCGTCGGAGGATCTTCACCGGACAATCCCCGACACCCCTAACGTTAATTCGTGACATAGGTAACAATCCACCAGCTTCGTGATCGACTAGTGCTCCAACTCGCCCGATCCATTACAAAGAGGTGATTTCCACATCATTTTTGGCATCGTCTATGGGAAACCTATCTGATCATTGAAAAATGCAGATCAGATGTAGATCAGTTTGAGAGGCAAGTATCCAAGAAAGTGATCCCCTAATAGGAAGAGCCCCACAACCACCAGTTGACCCCTTGACTCGAAATGTCCATAACGATGGTATTACGTGTCCACCGCCCCTCAACAGTCACATGAACCAACTCCCACCACTTCAAGACGAATCGAGAGTCCAACTTACTAAAGGAGCTTTACGAAAGATGATCGAAGAAGCGAGTGTCAGGGCTGCGGCTGAAGCGGTCGCCCTATTTGCTGCAGCCCATCACAGAGAGCGCTTCCCCAGAAACCCCTAGGGGAGTTACACTTCCTCTCTAACTCCTGACTGAAAAAGTTCAAAGTCTGCGGCTCCACCTCTTGGTAGGGCCCAAGAGGAAATGAATAGTCGTACTTCTCGAGCGAAAGATAGGGTCAAGCGATGAAGAGATACCAATGCGACACACACCATGCCGCCATCTCCAAGAGTGGGGTCGCACATTCGTACCAATCAACCAACTTATCCATCTAGAACACATACTCATGTGAAGAATGCTACCCCATTAGCAGTTCTCCCCCGAAGCGTAGCCTTTTCTCGCCAGCAATCCTGACAGAGTCCCTTACATTAGGTGTTAAGAAAACCAATCTGTCAGAATACGACGGAACTAGGGATCCTCATGAGCATCTGGATAGGTTTTTCACAAAGGGTGACCTATATGATTTAAGCAATACCACCTATAGCAAGATTTTTAGAACCACGCTAACCAAACGAGCTCTCTCTTGGTTTAATCAACTCCCTGGAGGGACAATTACCAACTTTGAGCAACTTACTCAATGTTTTCTACACCAGTTCTCCATTAATCAAAAATATCTAAAGATAGTTGCATACTTATTCTCAATCGCTCAGAAAGAGGGAGAGCCACTTCGTGATTACGTCAAACATTTTGTGGAAGGTGTTCACGAGGTCCCCCATATGAATTATGAGTTGTTAGCAGGAATAATGCAACAAAACCTCTGCCATGGAAGATTTAAAGATTCCATTGCTGGGAAACCTCCTCTAACACTTGAAGAGTTGTTGTAGAGAGCTGAAAAGTATATTCGCATTGAAGAAGCGATGAGACTAATAATGTATGGGAAAAGAAAGCAACGAGATGAAGATAGACCAGAAGGAAGGAACGAGGAAAGATGTTCTTATCCTTCCAATACATACACTCGATTTGCTCCCCTCAATGTCAGATTGTCTGAAGTTTTAATGGAAGCTGAGCAGCATAGCTTCATTCAGCCACCTCGCCCATTGAGGAAAAGTTCTAGGAGAGTGAAATCTGACAAATACTATCATTTCCATCTTGATTGAGAACATACTACTAAAGAATGTTTTCATTTGAAATAAGAGATCGAAAGGTTGATCCGTAAAGGCTATTTTACTGAGTTCGTTGAGAAGGCCAATATCAACCGCCGAGATCAACACCGGCGTAATGCTCCTAGGCAGTAAGAACCACATAGAGAGTAGAACAGTGATAATAATTAGGAGCAGCATAGTAGAGAAAGAGAAGAGAATTTACCAACAGTCGGGGTAATAGCAGTCATTTTAGGGGGACCCAGCAGTAGAGTTTATCAAATGCTAGGAGAGCCTTACTGCGTGCAGCAAGCGGAGTCAATTCTCATACCCCTTCTAGTTATCCATTCGAACAAGTATATCAACTACAAACATTTACAGAGCAGCTGACATTTGGAGAGTCTGACTTAGAGGGGTGACGGAAGCAACACAATAACACCTTGGTTATTTCAGTAACTCTTTCAAACTTTTGGGTAAATAAGATTTTAGTTGATAGTGGGAGCTCTGCTGATATAATTTTCTATGATGCGTTCTTAAAACTCGGCATTGACAATGCTCAATTAAGCCCAGTAAACACCCCATTGACAAGATTTGGAGGTGAAGTGGTGGAAGCATTAGGGGAAGTTGTTCTTTCTTTCTCTTTGGGGTCATACCCTAGAAGAATAATAAAGATGGTGAAATTCCTAGTGGTCAATGCCCCTTCAACATATAATATGATCCTCGGGAGGCCTAGTTTGAATCTATTCTATGTCATAGCCTCTACCTATCATATGAACTTGAAATTTTCTACTCATGAAGGGATCGGTGAAGCTGTTGGGGATCAATAGATGGCTCGGGAATGCTACGTAAATACTTTGTGAAAAACAACTGCAAAATTGAAGCAATAAGGAAGAAGTGATAACTTCCCTAAGAAGGGAAAAAGAAAGCTAGTGAATTCTGTTGATGTAGAATTACAAGAAGGAAATAAGAAGCCTGATAATATGAAATTTAAAGCTATTGAGAAATTAAAGATAGTGGAACTGCTCCATAAAAACCCCTTGAAGACAACCAAGATTGGAACTGGACTCGCCTTACAAGTGAAAGAGCACCTATCAACTTTTGTTAGACATAACATTGACGTATTTGCTTGGAGTATGGAGGAACTAGTGGGAATACCACCGGAGTTAGCTCTTCACCAGTTGAATGTTAATCCAAGTATAAAGCCGATCAAACAAAAGAACAGAACCTTTATTCCCAAAAGATCTCAACATATCAAACAGGAGGTCAACAAGTTGTTAGCAGCCAAGTACATCCGTCCAGTCCAATATCTAGAGTGGCTAGACAATATAGTCCTCGTACCTAAATCAAGAGGCAAGTGACGTCTTTGCATAGATTTTACAGATCTAAACAAAGCTTGCCCAAAAGATCCATTTCTATTCCCCCGTATAGACATGCTAGTGGATTCCACTTCAGGTTGTGAACTATTGAGCTTTCTTGATGCATATCAAGGATATAATCAAATCAAATTGGCTCTAGAAGATTAAGAGATGACGAGTTTCGTAACGGACCAAGGGATATATTGATATAGGGTAATGCCATTTGGGTTGAAGAATGCGGGAGCTATATATCAATGTTTAGTCAATAACATATTTACATAATTGATTGGTCGTAACATGGAGGCATACATCGATGACATGTTGGTCAAGAGCAAGCTGGCAAGTAACTATATGTCAGACTTGAAAGAATGCTTCAACATTCTGCGAGCATACCAGATGAAACTAAATCCTGCAAAGTGCACATTTGGTATGCGAGGAGGAAAGTTTTTGGGATATATGATATCTGAAAGGGGTATAGAAGCAAACCTAGGATCGATTGATGCAATCTTGAACATGCCCCCTCCACAACATATCAAACATATCCAACAACTAATTGGAATACTTGCATATTTGAATCATTTCATTTCAAGGTCAGCGGATAAAGGATTTCATTTCTTCAGGGTACTCTACGAGGGAAAGAATTTTGAGTGGACTGAGGAATGTCAACATGCTTTTGATGACCTAAAAAAATATTTGGTATTCCCTCTGTTGCTTACCAAACCAGAGGTAGGAGAGACTTTATTCCTTTATCTAGTAGTGGCAACTGAGGCAATAAGTGTCGTCTTAGTTCGAGAAGTTGGTCAAGCCCACCAACTCATCTACTACACCATCAAAATTTTGCAAGGTACAGAACAAAGATACCTCAACATCGAGAAGCTAGCTCTGGCTCTCATCACGGCTACAAGAAAGCTTCGCCCATATTTTCAATCTCATCTAGTGGTGGTGTTGACCAATCACCCACTTAAGCAAGTGCTCTCCAACTCAAAAACATCGGGAAGAATGGTCAAATGGGCAATTGAACTCAATGAACATGAAATTGAGTTTTGCCCTCGCCCCACAATAAAAGCTCAAGTTCTTGCTAATTTTGTGGTAGAAATGACGAATGATGAAACAATTAATTCATTATCTGCTTGGACTCTCTACGTGGATGGCTCATCTACGTTAACTGGGAGTGGGGCGAGAATAGTTATCGAGAGCCCTCAGGGTGATAAGTTTGAATTTGCTCTAAAGTTCGAGTTCCTCACCTCAAATAATGAGGCAGAATACGAGGCGTTATTAGCAGGTCTCAAGCTAGCTTTCGCAGCGGGAGCAAGAAAGCTAACTATTTATAGCGATTCTCAGTTGATGGTAAATCAAGTGAGGGGAAAGTACAAAGCCAGAGATGAAAAAAATGATAAAGTATCTAAGCTTAATACATGACATGTTAGCAAAACTAGAGGAGTACGAAATTAAACAATACCGAGAGCAGATAATATGATAACAGATCAACTTACTAAATTGGCCAGTTCTATGGCCAGTATTAACACCCAAAAGATCACCTTTCTATCATCTAGTCATAATAAGATTGATGGGATAGGCCTGCAAATTCTTTGCGTGGACAAAAAGGAGCCGAGTTGAAAAGACAATATCATCCAATACTTAACAATAGGAGAACTCCTAAAGAACCCTGTAGATGCTCAAAAATTGAAGACCAGGACAGCACACTTCCTAATCATAGACAGAGAGCTCTACAAGAGAGGGTTCTCTCAACCATATTTGAAGTGTCTCACCCCAACTAAAGCCAATTATGTACTTCGTAAGATTCATGAAGGAATTTGCGGAAACCATTTAGGGGGAAAATCCCTCGCGACAAAAGTACTTCGCCAAGGATACTTTTGGCCTACCCTTTAGAATGATGCAAGAGGCCTAGTTATGAGATGTCGAGCTTGCCAAGAGCACGCTAATATCCAACATCGCCCAGTAGCACCTTTACATCCCATTGAGAGCCCAGGTCAAAGAAAGTTTCTGATAGTGACCGTGGATTACTTCATGAAGTGTGTGGAAGTAGAATCTCTAACAAGGATCACGAAAAAAGAAATGATCAAATTTCTATGGAAGAACATTATTTATAGATTTGGCATCCCACGAGCCTTAATATCTGACAATGTGACTCAATTCATAGGAGCAAAAATACGAGAGTGGTGCCAAGGATTGTTAATCAAGCAATTCTTCATTTCGGTCGGGAACCCTCAAGCAAATGATCAAACAGAAGTTACCAATTGAATCATTTTGCAACACCTTAAGACATACCTTGGAAGTGCCAAATGAGGATGGGTAGATGAGCTACCTAGCATTTTGTGGGCATATCGCACTACTCCACGCGTTACAACCGAAAAATCCTCTTTCAACCTCGCATATGAAATTGAGGCTATCGCGCCACTAGAAATAGGAGAACCCTCTTGGCGGATGACGAATTACGCACCACAAAATAATGATGTCGCTTTACGTGTAAACCTCAATCTGATAGAAGAATTAAGAAAAAAAGTTGCATCTCATTCTAGAATGTACAAAGCGTGTATAGCGAGAGCTTACAACATGAAGGTACACTCTGGATCCTTTCAAGTAAGGGACCTTGTCTTAAGAAAGGCTGAAGTTTCACGTCTTATCAGAAAACTCGACCCCAAATGGGAAGGCCCGTATAAGGTAGTAGAGTTTGTGAACGCGGCAGCATACCGACTACAAAGAATGGATGGAAGAGATGTGTCTTGTACATGGAACGTGATCAACCTCAAGAAATTCTACACCTAGATGCACTTCAGATTTTAACAATGTTTACCTTCATTTCTAAAAGCTTATGTTGTTTTTCAATATGATGTAATCCTTTTCTGAACATGAATAAAGAGCAACGACTTTGTTAGCCAGATGATGTCTACTAGTTTACAATTCACTTAAAGACTACTACTCGCATATACTTGATTTAGCTAAAAATACCTACGATCCAAGAGATCGATTTCGATTGAGTCATAAGAGGTCATCTATGAGCCTAGCCAGCTCGACCTTCGAACTAAAAATTGGATCTTTGAGATCACAGGTAAAAGCGCAAATCCTTAGAATTCTCGGACATTCTTTGAGGATAGTCAAAAGTCTAACCCCAAATGGGCATAGAGAATCCCCTGAGATAAAATCTTGAGAGTTTGATCAACTCTTAAGTGCCCCAACAAAATCAAGTATTGACGCAAAAGTAAACATAAGCATTACAGAAGAAAAATAGACATAAGACAAGATAAACATACACGTCACATAAGCAAGCTAAAATCTCATTATGCATAACTAAGAGCGTCATTACATAATCAAGTCAAAGTCTCACAGCAAACAACAAAAGATTGGAACTTCAACATAAAGGAAATCAACTAGAAAATGGAATCACAAATAAATATGTGATAATAACAATAATAAAAGTAAAAAAAAAAATGACATAATGATTTCAATCATAAAGCAGTTGGTCCTAAGGCGCCGAAGCAGCAGGTGGATCATCAGCCTCAACCAACTCCACAATCATGTCACCAACATCAAGAGCTTCAATCATCTCATCACCTGAACCTACAACTTCAGGAGACCTGGATGTTGCCAGAGATGGGGTATTGCCTAATGCATCGTCTAACTCTGAAACTCAAGGATCAAGTACCATAACTATGTCCTCAGGCACACGCCCTATCTAACTCAACATCCGCCTATAATTACGTATAATATCATCATGCAACACCATAGCACACTGCACAACGACTTCTTCAAAAGCTAAGGAGGCCTGGTAAGTGCCGACTGTTTTCTTCGCAATAAACTCCAATAACTTCTTCCCTCCTCGGATGATAAAAACTTCTTACCACCAATCTGCTCTCAAACGTATTTATCTCGAATGGTCTTATAGTTTTCATTCATCTTTTGTTGCTCTTCTATTGAGTTTTTTAGCTCCTTCTTCAGCTTGGCGACCTTATCATTCAGTTTGGCAATCTTCTCTCTCGCTTTCTTCTCGGTATTCTCAAAATAGAAAGCAAATTCTCTAATATTTTTCTCCGAGCATCCAACAGGGCCGCTAATGTAGCACACTGCAAAGGGGGAAGGATATTCAGTCAAAGTTGAGCTTTAATTAAACCTCAAAACCTACATGATCATCTCGCCCTTGGTCAGCACCTACATGATCATCTCGCCCTCAATCACGACTACCTCCAGGAGCTTTTCCACTAGGAGGAAGTGAGGAATTGGCTCCCGAATACTTGCGGGAGTGAATATAAGATAAATCAAGTCGCTGACCTGTGAGAAAACAAAAAAGACAACAAGCATGAGAACCTTATAAGAAAAAAATTTAAAAATAAGTTAACTACGAATATGAAAATAAATATCAGATGTATATAACAAATACCCACAGGGAATAAGCTCCTAGGTTGAACAATGAATCAAATAAACCTGAAGCATAACATTGAAGCTGAAAAGTATCGTGAATGTCACTCAAGTGAATCTTATAAGCAGAACTACTCCATTCGGTAGGCACACCCCACCCTTTATCTTGAACATAAAAGAACCTCTCTCTCCAAGGACCACGATTAGAAGGACCAATATCTAAAAATCTACACCATGTACGTAGATAGAAATAGAAAAAATACTCTTGGGGAACACGCCGCAGTGTGAATAAGGTGTGGAAGGCATCTGAGGATACTGAAAGCTCCAACTCCCCTAACCTATAGCGAAACCCCTCAAAGTACAACATGGCATTAGGAGTTAGTTGGCTAACACTTAGGCCGACACACTTCATTATCTCAACAAGAAGGGGATGATGGGAATGGTGAATCCACTAGTAAAATAAGCAAGGTAAATAGTAAAATATTCTTTTGGAGGACTCGTAACCCTATCACCACTCCCTGGAAGAAGAAATATATAGCGTGAAGGTAGACTGAGTCCTTTACGTAGAATTTGAAGATCTTCAATAGTTGGAAGAGTGTCCCCCCCTTCGGAACCTAAAGAAGGATTATCCAATGAAAGCTCTCTCGGTGACTTACTTGAATTTGGACCAAGTTCAAGGACAAAATTCTCATCTACTTAATTAGATTCCTTAGAACCAGTAGGACTCCCCCTCACTAATCTCTTTATCCCAAAACTCGCCCTCGCAAAATGGAAGATCGAGAATAGCTTTAATAATATTGAAGATCGACAGGACCCCCTCCACTAGGAAATTGATGGTGATGGGGCTTAAACATGGGTTCTCTGGGATAGATATTGTGACGTGTCATAGGGATAAAAGAAACATGAGCCACGCAACTAGAAGACACGCGAGATGATAGCTCGCCGCTCGAGCAAGTTGTTTGCCCGCCAACAACACGAGCTGCTGTGGCAACTCACAGAGGAGGAGAAACAGGCAGCTCACCTGAGCGAACTGCTTGTTTGTGAAACTGGCAAGCTATCGAGAGCAAATAGGCAGCTCGCCTGAGTGAACTGCTTGTCCAGTGGATAGGCAAGCTGTTGTGGCAGCTCACGAGAGATAAAAAATAAGCAGCTCGCCCGTACGAGCTGTCTGTTCGACACGGTGTCGAGCTGCTATGGCAGCTCGTATGGAAGAAGAGACAGGCAGCTTGCCCGTGTGAGCTGTCTGTCCGGTGGCACAGCAGCTCGCATGGAAGAGAAGACAGACAGCTCGCCCTTGCGAGTTGCCTGTCTGGCAGAATGGTGAGCTGCCAACAACTCGCGTGGGAAGAGATACTATGTAGCTCGCCTGCAGTCCGTCGGTGAGCTGCAACTCCTTTCTCCAGTTCCAGCGATGACGGTGAGGCATCAAGTTAGGTTGGGGATAAATCTATCTCTACATCACCATTATCATCTACCACTACCATCGACGCCTTTAAGGTGCTCGATGTATTGAGTCAAAGAAAAACAAAGACAAAATATAAGGAAGAAGATGGAATGGAATGCTTGAGCAAAAAATAGATGATAAAATTGATCAAAATGACTGCGAAGATCCTAAATGCAAGCACAAATACCTTGAGGGCTCATGGTGTTGAAGATGAGTTTCTTGGAGAGAATTTGACTTAGAGATAAAAATTTTGGAAATGGGTTAGAGAATTATGACTACTCCTTTACAACAAATGCAATAAAAGCCTACTTGGATGATTAATGAGTTATGATTCTCATCCAACAATGTGTCAAAATGTTTGTACTCGAAGCGCCGTGAAAACATTATCCATTTCAAAGATATCATTAAAACAACGATTACTTCTGACTAACTCCCACCCGGTGGATTTACTCGAAGTAGGGGGGCTTATGATGGGCTTTGATGAGTGAATTTTATACTCATTAATTGAATATCATTTGCTTAACTTTTTGATTAGTTTTTGAGTGTTTATGTTACTTTTTATGCATTCAGTTTGAAATATTGTAGGTAATAACATAATGAGGAAAAAATGGAAATAAACATAAAACTTGGTTTAAATTTTCAATAATCCATTTTTTGGTGCTATTGGGGCAGTGTTTGTATTTCAATCATAATTTTTTGCTCCAATATCATTTTGACTTGTTTTTTAAATCATTGGAAAGCCAATATATATATATATATAATGTTCATGTTTACTATGAAATCCATTTCTTTCAAGTTCAATGAGAAAAATCGGGTTAAATAGTTTGCACTTGACTGAAAATTTTTGGTATGACACATCTTGGTATTTTAAGCATAACTTTTTTTAAAGATTTTATAATGAGTTGATTCAAATGTCTATCAAACGCCAAGACAACTACAATTCATATGAAGACATCAAAAGCCAATTTAGCCTATAAATAGGTGAAACAGCAGTTCAAAGAGGCTACAAGCGCAGCAGAAACTCATCTTGGACTGCAAGAGCAGCGCCTAGACGCTGCCAACCGGGCAAGTAAGGGCAAATTGGTATTTTATGTCCTGTTTAGGGCATCTCTCATCAAGTTTAAGGATTTCAAAAGCCTCCAAGAGAAAAAAAATCAGCTAAGGAGAGAGGGAGAGAAGGAGAGAATAGAAAAGAAGCCAAGAAACAAGAAGATGAGGAGAAGAGAAGAAAAAGATGAGAATTCTTCCATGATTTGTAAAGAAAACATCAACAAGGGAAGAACTTCATCCTCTTTCTAGTTTCATTTCATTGTCCTCTTTCTTTCTATCATTATGTGTATAAATATTGTTAATTTGTATTTCATTTTCATCATGAATTAATTTCTTTTTCTATAGTTGTGATGTAATCTAATTATAATATTTTGAATATTTGTATAAATTCAATTATTGATTTATTTTCAAGTTGAGTTTTCTATATTGTTCTTAATGTTTTCAATTACTTGGCCACTAATTGAATTATTTGCTAATCATATTGATCCGAAAAGTGATATATGTATTTAGTTCTAGGTGTAGAAATCCATAAATTTCATGTGAGATAGGAATATACTTACATGGTTTGTGTAGTCTTGTTGGAGATCTATAAAACTTAATGAATTATTGATTGTTGTAATTTATATAAGAATATAGTGGATTAGCAATTGATGATATTTTCATTAGACCTTGGGAGAGGCTAGTGGATAATTTAGGGATTCTTAACTATCATTTGGGAATTAAATTTAGATTGATGTGATAAATTATTCAATTCGGATTAATTATGGTGAAATCATAACCTTAAACTTTTGAATTTTTGAATTTCATCATTAATTGATTTTAATCATTAGTTAGTATAGGTAGACTTAATTTATAATCATAATCACCAATTTTTGTTTATTCAAATAAAATTAAAGTTAACATAATTTCGATATTTAATAATTCAACAATTCTCGTGGAAATGATAATTTATTCATCACTTTATTACTTGTATATAATAACGTGTACTTGCGTTCACAAATTTTCGCAACAAGTTTTTGACTCGAAAGTAGGAAGCTTATGATAGGCTTAGCCCATTGTAATTGGACCACAAGCCTATTATAGTATGACCATATTATGATGGGCTAGTCGAAGTAATATGGGCCGAAAAATATGGGTCTAGAAGTTAAAGACCAAAATAAAAAATTTTTAATGGACCGGAGGCCTGTCAACTTATAAAAATTTTATTTTTCGTTATAAATACCCTATGATTTTCATAATTAAGAGGTACGTTTTCAATTAAATATTAAGTACTCTCTAATTTTTAGTTTAATTCACCTAAACAGTTTACTGATTTGAGCGTCGGAGGGTCTTTGTCGGGCAACCCCAACACTCCTAACGTTACTTCGTGACGCAGGTAGAAAGTAAAATTTAAATGACATTTCACTTATAAAAATAAGGAACTAAATACCAAATTAAATTCAGTCCAGCCCTATTATAAATTTTAAATCTTTAACAAGATTGTAAATAATTTTAGCCGCAAAAGTTCAAATCAACTGATGACTAAATCCTTAAGCCATAGTACTAGATAGCCTTATTTAGATAGTCAAACATATGTATTTCGCTTGAGTACTAGTTAAAAAGATTATCTAATATGGCACAAAAAGGATAACAACACACACACAACACACACACACACACACACACACACACACATATATATATATATATATATATATTGGTTAAAATTACTTGTGTTTAAGTGGGGTTAGGGATGGATTATTATATATTTATTCTTTTCTTGAATTAGTAAAGTATACCCATGTTGCATGTGGACAATTTAATATTTGTTTTAATTAATGTAAAATGCAGGTAAATATATAAAAGTGAACATATTGAGAATTATTTTAAGGTTTGTGATAAAAGATTGTGAATACAAACCATAAGTAGTTTTATTTTTGAGGCATGGGTAAATTAGGGAACCACATATATGTGAAGATAAGAATATAATCCAAATTAAAAATTTAACATACTCAAATACTTATATTTTTATTTTTATTTTTCCGACATTGAATGTGACCTTTTTATGTATATATGCATATATAAGTACACATGCTTGCTAGAAAACAACTATTTCTTTACTCTAATTGTAAATTTGTCTTTATTATTATTATTTTTTTCACAACTAATTTTTAAATTTTTTTAATGTACTTTATTGTTTCTTTTTTAATTGTACATATAAAAAGGTTTAGAAAACATAATTCTTATTAAATTTTCATATGCAATTCGAAGAGAGCATATAGTCTTGTATTTGTTAAAGAATATAGTAAATTATATGCGTTCTGAAATTAAAATGTGTCCATATAATTTTATGAAATTCTTTTTTAACATTTTCAAAAATAATTTTTGGTTTTGGATAATTTGCTTGACCTACATGCCCGTAGTTATGAGTTCTTATAGGACCAATCTTAAATCATAAATGATCATAACTGTACACACACACACACACACACACACACACACACACACACACATATATATATATATATATATATATATATATATATATGTGTGTGTGTGTGTGTGTGTGTGTGTGTGTGTGTGTATTATGCACCACATTCTTACATTTAATTTCAGTTTTTTTTTTTTTTTGTGAGTAATATCTTTGGGAGGAGTAGTTTTATATTAGCAAGTTTCAAAATTCTCAACAAGAACTCTATTTCATAAATACTATTTTTTCAAGTTTTATTTTGAAAGATTATTATAAATTTAATTTCATGTATGTTTAAAGAAAAGTTGGCGAAACAAGTTAAAGATTCAAAATGCATTAAGTAACTACAATAGGTATATAAAATTAAATTTAACTACAATAGGTATATACAATTAAATTTCTAAAAGCTTTCTCAAGGATACATATTATTCAATGTGTCCTCTACAATATTTTGCATCTCTGTCAAAAAATCAATTATTAAGATTTTTTTCAAACAAAGGTACTTTAACTTTTTATTTTCTAAAAACGTCAAAATACATTATAACTACTAATGATCTAAACCAAGTGACTCTCTTGAGTATTGAATTTTTTTTAGTTACATTGATAGTAGCATCGGAGTATTAGTGGAAAAAAATTTATGCAAATAATATAAGCCCAAAGTATATGATGTTCCATCCAACATGTACTAAAAAATAATAAGGTGAACACCTTATAAGCATTGATTAAAGAATTCATATATATTCATTAATATTTCTTTTGGTACAAGTTGTTTATAACCCAATTCTTTAATCATTTATATTTCTATAAAGAATGTTTGTACCAATTTCTTTTGGTACACTTAGTGGGCTCAAAGTCAATTCTTGCGTCCAACAGATTTACAAGCTCAATGCATGATAAATGGTCGCAAAGCTGATCACCAGTCGGAATACGAAAACCCAACTGATTATGGACTGTATCACATGGCGACGAGGACATCACATCTTAAAGGAGGGGTAATTATAATATCCCATCCCATATTGACTAAAATTTAATAAAGTAAACATTTTATAAGTTTTGATTAAGAAATTCATTTGATATCTTTTTTGGACAAATTATTCATAGTCCAATTTCAAATTGAACTCAATAGATTGAGAGATAATTCTCATGTCCAAGTTACAATAGACCGCAAGCTCGGGCCATGACAGTTCATTTATTTATTTTTATTTACATGAGTCACCTCACATAGGAGCTGGAAATTGAGTTTTAAGTTATGGGAAGTGGGAGTCCATATCAAAGCATCATGGGGCTGGGAGCTTGGACTTGTCTAACCTTATTAATTAATTGAAGCAATTAAGTCATGGACTTGTCTAACCTTATTAAGTAATTAAATACTAATTATAGAGGATTGTTGTTGTTTAGACAAATAAGTTAAAAAATACAAAGGCTTTGTTTGGTACCAAATTTTATTTTGGAAAAAATATGTTGAAAAAATGTATTGATTTATTTTGAAAATAGTAGGTGTGATGTATTTTTGAAAATAGTTATGTTTGATTTTATTTTTAAAGAGATATTTTCTATTATAAATATAATGTTTGATAGAATTTTATCTCGTGGTGTCACATCAAGGTTTTGTACTATATTGTTATGTTAATCTAATGATTGAATGATATATATATTAACTTATTGATTGAAAGACGTAAACATATATATAAGTCTAAAAATAAAAATATTTATTTTATAATATTTTTTTTATAAAAATACGTGAATGTAGGCCTAAAAGTATTTCGTAGGTGTATTTTAATTTAATGAGTTTGATCAGAAATTTTAAAAAATAAAAATAAGGAATATTTAAAATATAAATAGGTAAAACATATGTATTACGAGAATTTCAAATAATAAAAATTGAAAGATTCTTATGAGAATAAAAACAAAAAACACCTATATTTTTTATTGGAATAATGACTTGATTATGTATAAAAATTTATATAAAAGTATATAACAATTAGAATACATGTATATATATGCGCATAATAATGATTAAATTGTTTAGGTATTAGGAAAAAATCTATCTTGGGTTTGGTTTCATTATTTGGGAATGAAAAGATTTTCCCAAAATAAACCAAACAAACCAAAACATGCTAAATATTTGTATTTTTTTAATTAATATTAGTTATATATGGTTATCCCTTTCCTATTTTTTCCACAAACTTAATAAATCCTCTCCATTTGTTGTCCATCAAGTAAAATCATTTGATCTAAATTTCTATTTTTGAATTTTTTTTACCTTCAGACTAGTTAGTTTGTGTGTGTATCCTCAATTCTACATTAATCTTTCAAATAGATAGAGTATTGAAAAAGGATAGACGTACACCAAAAATTTCGAATTTCAACGTCATATTTCGAATTTCAATCTCATAAGAAGTTGATGAAAATTATGAGTAAATAGGTTTGATCATATTGCCATTGCATCAAATATCAAGCCCATGAAAATACCTAAACACTATATAATTTTTTCAATAATAGATAGACACACTACATGGTGTGCCCTTATACCAATTTCCACTATACTTGAAAGTTTTTACATAACTTTAGTTGTTTCTGAAATCTACATGTAGGAACCAATGGCTTACAAAGGAAAGAAGTGGCACATCATTAAAAGATAACTGCACATGAACAATGCTTGTTACTGCAAGGAATCAAAGTCTCAAATCACACCTTTCTTAACCCCCCCCCCCCCCCCCCTTGTTGAAATACAGTACTGCCAGGCCTATTCTGGTTGTACTTGAGAGCCTATACTGCATGATATGTTGGTTGTCTGCAATATTCTACTGCTAGTATACAAAAGTACTTGAACACATTCTCAGGCAAAAGTAGGACAAGAAAAGGGAAGAAAATCAGTTAGAAACCATAAACCATTCTTCATATTAGCAAAAGGGAAGGAAGTAACCAACCAATTAATGTGGAAAATGACTCAGGATGAGGAGAAAAACTATAAGTTTGTGAAGATGAAGGTCCATATTGTACATTTAATTGCATCTATCTTCTCATTTGAGTTGTTTTGATACTTCATTGTTTTTCATAACATGTATAACAACAATGCATAAGTCTTTCACAGACACACGTTCTGAAGGTCCACATTCATTGTCAAGGCTGCATGCACAAAGTCAAGAAACTTCTTCGAAAAATTGAAGGTATGAATTTCCCAAAAAGACTCCCTTTTTCGTCGTTCATTAATTTATATTCTACCAGCTTGGTATAGTTTTCCTGCAGATTGTATTTCAAAGTTTTCATGCAAGACTTCACCTTCCTAGTGTTTTTTCTTTTGGGGGATTTTTTGGCTTATACAGTAACATATGTTTCCAACTAAATGCAAACCGACAGTTTATGTTTGAATTGAATAAATTTACTATGTATTCGGCATAACGCCCAAAAATGAATGGGAAATGAACACATAAATGTCATTTCCATCTTTTTCTGAGCTTTTTAAAGATATTATAAAATTGACAAAAGACTTGGGTTGTTATTCCTTTTCTTTAATTAAGGAAGTAGTAGTTGGATATTGATTAGTGACTTGAATATAGTTTTCATGGAAATAGTAATGTCTTTTTCTTTGTTTAAAATTATTTCAAGCAAATCACAATCAGATGATTTCCATTGAGAAGTGAACATGTACATGTGAGTCAAGGGGTGCTCCTAAAATTACCCTTGTCATTTTGATTCAACTGTCATTCTGAAAAATGCAGATCAAATGCTTCTACTTCACAAAAGTCTTCATTTTGTTTTACTTTTCAACCACAAAACTGTTATGCTTATTTTCACTTTGATTAAGGCAGTGGTAAAATCACACTTTCTGTTTTGATCATATAGGCGTCTATGAAGTGAAAATAGATGTTGGAGAACGCAAGGTCACAGTATCAGGAAATGTGGATTGCACAACATTGATCAAGAAATTGGTCAAATCTGGTAAACATGCAGAGCTTTGGACACCAATCCTGAGTAACTGGCTCAAAGATGAGGCATATCTGAACCAAATGCAGAGTCTGATGGATAGTCCCAATTCCACTGAATGTCAGCCTCTACCAGTCCATCCTTGTGACGAAAACATTCCCAGATGGGAGTTTGAGAGTTACCTAAACAACAATCACAGAGCAGAAACACAAATGGATGAAGATTTTTTGGCTTGGAACGAAGACATTATCAATGACATGGGTAACATGAAGTACACTACGAGTTTTCCAGGTTACTATGCTCCCGGAGACAGGTTCAAAAATTTCTATGGAGGGTTGCCAGCTTATGAATATCAATATCAATTACCTGCAATGATGGATAATATGCAAGGACCATGGTACAACTATCCATATTCCATGATATACACCAACACGCCGAATATGTATCCCATAAACAAGGAGAAGAAGATGCATGCACTTAACTGCTTCACTGACCAGATTTGGAATAGCCATACATATTAGCTGTGATCTTACATCGTGCATGACCAACTCATAGGGCTTTCACTTAGTAGGTTATGTAGGCTTGGACAAGACCAATCTAACTTTACAATCTACGTTGGTTTTTGTATTTATGAAACCTTTGAAATCCTGATTTGGAATTAAGGAAGATATCTTTTTGTTATTTACCGCTAAATTTTATGTCAGAAAAAGCCACTTGATGGTATGAAGACCATAACCTGCTGGTTAGAGCCTCCAAGGGCAATCTAAATACTTAAAATAACAAGACAAACAACTAGCTAAAACTAGGCTTCTAATTATTTACAGGACATTCTACATGTTAACACAAGAATTGGTTTCCTCATGATAGCAACCACCCATAGGATAAGAGAAGAACTAGCTTCTTTTAGACTTGTATCATTTGTGTTCATTTTGTGTACTACTTGTATCATTTGTGTTGTTCATTTTTTGTATTAAGTGCTTACTTGTTTTGTGAAAAACTAAAGCATCTTTGCGAGTATCAGTCCCTGATGGTCAATTACAAGAAAGGAATCCAATTTCATACACTTCAATGTTTTATGCAGCAAAAATAGTTGGATTTCTTGTATTTTTGCTCATATATAGAAATTCCAGCATTGTTTTCTGCCAAATACAATGGTTTAATTATAGGGGAAAGCTTATAAACAATTTCACGTATTGTTTCACTTAGATGCACATCATGCATGTAAATACACAATCCCGTTGTGTCCCTTGTGTCCCAAACAGACAAACAATCCCCATCCTGAAATTAGCATAAGATGTCCAAAGAATAAAAGTAAGATTGACTACTATACAGATAAGAAAGTTGGTTGACCAAAGAATGTCAAATCTTAGCATCAATAAATTGTGCAATGGAGAATTTTCAGTCTCGAACCAACTTATTGCAGCACCTGACTCAGAACAATTTTCACAGAAAAGGACAATGCCAACCAAAAATGATATGTTAAGAGGCATAGAACCATCAATACTAATGTAAGTTATAGGTTTTAATAAACCAAGTGAAAATATAAATGAACACAGTAATTTGAATATATTCACATTCACTAATCGGTAACCAGAACTTTGTTATTGATTTCAAAACTCAACCACAAATGATAAATATACATTAGTAAAAACATTCTTTAATATCTGACAACAAAAGGATGTCAGGCCGCTACAAGATGTCATCTAGTCAACTAACTCCTCCGGTTAAAATTGGAAACCTAGATTTTACCTCATTACTTTTACATACACCAGAACTATTTTTGCCTCGTCTATATTGTTATCAATTGAAACTGGAACACAGCTAGCATGCTGGCGCTTCCCTCATCGAAGACACTGACAAGATTACTACTTCAGTTCATGTATTACTGCACTCCGCATCATCCAAAATCTCTACTACTGGAGCATACTGCAGAAGTTGAAACATTAATAACATAAAAGAATCAATAGTGACTAAAATAAAATAAACTGCAGCACCATACATACCTCATCATCTTCCTCAAAGTAAATTCCATCAGCTGCACTGTTCTGCAGAAATTGCCATCCTAAAGAGTCCTCAAGCAGCGCTCTCAGTCTTCTCGTCTTCCAAAAGTAAAAGGCAAATTTCAGCTGTTGCTTGGTTTCATTTTTAAAGGGCATTTCAGAGCTTTCTACTATTTGACCTCCCAAAAACAAGTTTGTTTTACCCCGTTGTGACCCAAAAGAAGTGTACTATTTTTGTTTTTATGTTTTATAAGTCAAAGCTAAAATTGAAAATGACCACTTATAATGCTTTTTCAAAGCTATTGCTCCTATTTAGTCAAAGTAGGATCCCATCATTAATATTCAATATAATGTTACACTGATTTAATAATAACTATAATCCACTAACAAATTATATATTAACTTCTCTTCTCAACCTCATGGCCAATGTGAAAGAACGTTGGGACAACAAACTAAATAATTATTTCTCATCCCAACCTAAATTGACCAATAGGACATAAAGCAAGCAATGAGCGTATAAGTTTTGACAATTACAATAAAATATTATTGTCACATCTATTTTATCTTTTGGAAACAATAAAACTAAATGCGTTTTCTACATATTCCTGTCTTTTTGTGCATATAAACACATAAAACCAAATATATTTTCATTACACATCATATAAGTTCAATAAATCAACCCACTAATCCAAACAGACTCTCATTTTTCACATAATAACCAAACAAAAAATTTCAAACACCTGGAAATGGTAGAAACGAAACGGAAAATGAAAATGAAACCAAACGAGGCCCTAGTCTTGGCTGATATAAAGATTCGGCATTAAAAGTGAAACAAAGCATTTTCCTCAAAGAGTTAAAAAAATTTAACTTTAGTACATGTCATAATGGTAAATTAGTAAGCTAGAGAAAATATAGAAAATTGGAATTATAGTCAATTTTCCTTACAGTTTCATTTTCCCTAATAAACAAGAATAGTATAAGGACAACACTACTTGCTTGAGAGAAATTAGGGTAATAGGGTTGGGGGCCACCTCCCCCTCCCTCCTTTTTCCCTATTAATTTACTAGATTTGGAAAAAAAAAAATTTAAAAAAAAGGATGATAATGGACTATTAATACTAATTGTTATCAACAAGAAATAAAATACAATTTCAAGTAGCAGAATGAGGATTGAAATCTCGTCCTGTTAAAACTGATATTTAAAATAAGTCATTCAAGAATACACACCCAAGAGAGAAGGTCCCCATCAACCACCGGAGCTTCTAACACCAATGAAAAGAAATCCTGCAATAAAAAGCTATAGACCTGTAAGTCCAATGCTTATTTGATGAAACACTACTCGTCATTGAGAAGCAACCTGAAGGTTCCAATTTATTCAGTAACAAACAAACATAAAAGTTGGTCGAACTATTTGTCATTAGTTAGTCAGTGGTTTAGTACATCTCAAAATTCAGCAAAACGATAAAATGAACTTAGGGGTAAACTTCACATCAATTATAACTCAACAACAAACCACTAATTGTATTGAAACTAGATTGGAAACAGCAATATCATTAAAACCTTGGGGGAAAACATATCCAAATACCTAATACTAATTGCAGATAGATGAGTGTATTGATGTCATCCGCATGATATTACCTTGCAAACACGGTGCAGAAAGCTATCAGAAGATAACCAAGACTCGTCCAACAATGCTGACACTCCTTCAGGCATAGCACCAATATCCTTTTGGTCCTTTTGAAATCCATTTTTCAACTGATAATATATGACTTTAATAAACTGTGAACACAACAATTTTCGAATTCAGTAGGAAGACGATGACTAAGAGAAAATGAGAAATATCATACAGTTACAATAGTAATTATGATAGAATAAGAATCAATTGAAAACAGAGAAGAAGCAGATGCCACAAACTAGGACTAGAAAATAAGTATTACAAAACCTCCTCTATCCTAATTGAATGCTCCTATTTCTTTTCTTTTTTTTCTTTTTTATGTCCACAAGTGAGATCCTACTTCCTAAATTGCCATTTTTTTCAAAAATACCTTCAGATGAAGTAATGGTGACCCTTGGACAAATAGAATAAACTGATGGAGATATAATGCAACAATAACCCTGTATCCCACCTTTGATCACTAAGCACCACCACTGTTGGAGTTAGTGGTTGGGTGTACGTGGTGCGCAAAAACCAACTGCCTAATAGTACATGCTGCAGTCACCAGAAATTACGTAGAGCTTCACTAGGAACCCAGACCCTAGGGCATAGGGTAGGGATTGTTGAAAATAAGAGGCTGAACAGGTCCTATTGGTGGAAAAGTGCATCAATAACTACAAATTTTCATTTTTCAAGAACTGTGATCGGCAAGCTTGCCCATCTGATAAAGCCAGTCAAATATCATTAGTCAACTGTGAAGGCAAAAAATTCTGACCAATTATCTCTATATAATTACAGATCAGACAACTATGAAAAGTCACTTTCCCGGAACTAAGAAACCACCATAGAAATAACTAAGATGAAAAGTCAGTGGGAGGGGCGAGTCCTTTCTCCTTAATAGACCTACTTTCTATGAGAAAATGCAGCTCAAACAACCACAATTCCACCTTGTTCAGAAAGTAGAGACAAAACACAACCATAGAGACAAGCTTCAATAGAATACCTTGGTAAATAGCCGACTCCTGGTGTGAAGAGGCTACAAGAAGAGGAAACAGAGATAAGAATTTGCATAAAACCAAAGCTCTCGTCAATGTTTCAATTCTATAGAGGAGGGACCTGAGGATCTCAGCCAAGCGACAAATTTTTAAGAACTTTCACAAAGTGAACAGAATTAAGAGACACATATTGAATATATACATTTTTTAGATGTGCCTTTTCAAATCATAGAATCCTTTAGACAGGAATATCCAAATAAATTGCAATTTTATGAGCAATCTTAACAAAAGTAAAACAATCACATATTTCCCCACAAGACCCATAAACTCGAAAAATTCAAACACTATACCAGCAAAAGTTCCAATTCCTAGCGTATAATATTCCACTCCTCTGCAATTTCATAAGACTATGATCAATTGTTTGGTGTAAATTAAGTTCACATATCTTTACTACTAATACCAACCACCCTAAAATCATATCCACTTGAAGTCCAAGTTCATATTTCCCCAGCGCCAACTATATATTTGACTCTAGAGCTCTTGATTGAGTAATGTGAAAGGCAAATGATACATCAATTTCACTGCATAAAGCTACAAGCATATAAAGGGCTCCAATATCTCACTTTCACATTAAAGCACTACATACAATGTATGGAACTTTTGCTAAGATTAGAGCTTCTCCACAACAATTTAAACTATAAAATGAATTAGCCATAACTATAATTTAGTTACAAGCCAATTTTTCAATTTGGGACCAATCTTCACATGATCAACAGACTCATGAGCATTTCAAATGGGAAAAGGTTTCCCCATTATTGTTGATCATTATTTGCATGGAAATCAACCAACACAATGACAACTTCTTTTTACAGGAAGGAGAGTATGGTTTCTCTGATAAATATGGTGATGATTTAATGCTTAGATGTGCACTTACAGCTTCTGTACAGCCAAATAAGAGACTCACTAAAAGCTTCCACTGCAGAAATGCTTCAAGGGATTGACCCATCTGCATATTTTTGCATAATTTAATTAACCAAGTACAATAGTCTTATGAAGGTATATGCATGTCCAAGCTTCTTATTGTTCAGATGGATACATATTTATGCACAGCAGAAAAGATCAAATAGCAGAGATTTTTATTACCAGAAATGCAATGAATGCAAACTGCAATTCTGCTAGAAGTGCATCTTCATCACATCCATATTCTTTCATCAATATGCTTTCCAACAGTTGTGTCTGAAAAATAGCAGAATACTTTCCTAAATCATCATACTACAAAATCTCCAATTTAACAAATAACCACTTTGAAATACCTTGTCAAGATTCATATCAGTAAGCTCCTTGCCACTCATGCCCTTGGGCTTGACAACTCGAGGAATTGCAGTGTAATAACAACCTCTTCTTTGGGACTTCTCTTCACGCGTTGACAACTTGCTGTTCGTTAATTGCTCAGCTAAGGTTTTCTCCATGGCCGTTTTAGAGATCTTTCCAACCATATCAGATTCACAGGCAATTGTGATTTCCCCTCCTATAGGTTCTGTGAAGTGTACATCCATTATAAATCACTAAACAAAAGGATAGATGTACCCCAGAGAGAGTACACTTACAAATCCAAAGGAAAGGCAAAAAATTCAATTTTAATTGTCCATGGACGACAAAGGTAACCATGAGGTCTTTCCTGGGAGAAAAATATTCAGTTTCCCCCTCTGACTGAAAAGCTTGTGGCTCTACCAAATGGCTAAAGCTTAATTTCTAATGCCTCTGTTGATATAACTAAAGTTTTGTTCATCTATGAACCCAATTGTTCTTCCATATCTCAGGAAAGTTCTCATAATAGGTGGTAACAACTGCAAAAGTCAAACTAAAACATGAGACTCAATCCACCTCAGGCACACGAAAAGAATCTTAATGTCGAATGGCTACACACTAAATGATAGATATATGTTCAAGTACAAAAACTAAAAGAAAACCATCAAGGTAAGTGTAGTTGGTAGCCACAACATTTAATTTGACTAGTAAGGAATTCATTTCTTGCTGATATGTAGTACTATTATCCACAAGCACATTAACACGTCTACTAATCCTCCCCTGTTTAGCATTTGATCCCTCTCATCGGCTTCAAAAATTCAACTGACTAATTCAAGAAATTTAAGGTCAAAAAGGGGAAGCAAGAATCAACTTATGATGGAATCCTAGGGTCCGGATTTAAACAGAAAGTAACAAATATACCAATTTGAACAATTTGAAATTACCTACCAATATGATCAATTGTATCCTTGGTAATATAGTTGGATAAATGTTTCCAATCCCCATATTGGCTCAACGTGTATGGTCCAAGCTGTTTATCAAATTCCAACCTTTTAACTGCATCAGAGTATCTCTCTTCCTGTACAAAACAGAAAAGGTTACTAAAAGCATCACAAACACATCATAAGAAGGAAGTCTGCTGATTATAAACAATGGTTTTCCAACCATATTTTAAGATGGCAACATAAATTATATTACACTTAAATTTTTGAGATCTAAAAGAGAATTGATGGACCAGCAAATGGAACTTATAGATTAAATTAATTCTGTCTACATACTAGCAAAAGTATGCTGCAAGATATGGTACCCTTTAGGGCTAGTCCAATAATAATTCTTACCCAACATTTCCAGGTCATTGGTCCCAAAGAGTGTCAGTAACTAAGCACTCGTCCAAATACAACACAACCATTTCTAGAAAAGTTAAGGAAGATTGAAATTCAAGTCAACAAACCAAGGGAAAATAAATTGAATGATTTGGTTGCTTTCTGAGTAACTAACTACATGCAGTTTTCTTTCCAAGGTAAATAAACAAAAAACGGCCATCTCAAATCACCAAAAAATTCAAAGCATGATTTTTCTCACATGTTCAACATGAGGCTAATAGACAAACATATTCTGCACAGGCACTAATAGAACTTTGCAATACAGACCTTTTCAACTTCATGAAGTACCTAAAAGTTTCAGGCTTCAACCAACCACGGATCCCTAAGACATGACAATTTGATCACCACTTTATGTGCATATGCATCATCAAGAGAAAACTCAATAAATAGTTTCAGAACAACTCACCTCTTCATCTGACAATTTGACTAACCGCTCTTCCTTTTGATCCCATTTCCGAACAATCACCTGTCACACCCATGTTAATATACAAGGTTAGTCCTGTATGCATGTTATCTCATCAGAGGATGGGAATCAATTTATAATTCCACAAATCAACAAGAGAAAGAATAAATAACTCTGACGTATAAGTTAATACAATCAACAAAAAGAAAAATAGGAGGGAGCGAGCCAAAAAGGTCAAAACTCATTCTGAAAGTCTCATTTGGTCCAGCCATATATCAAAACATGCTCATCACTGAGCATGCAGTCACTGCAGTTTTCACTACATGATGGCTTCAATTGACCCACCTTGGTAAGTGGTAAAACAAAAACTGGTTAAATAAGACAAAATAATTGGCTTAAGCCAAAACTAGGAGATCTCTTTTGGTTCATCCTACACCATAACCAGCATACTTCGTTTTCCATACCATGCAACCGCACCAGATTCATGAGTTTAAATCAAAAGTCACCAATGGATACTCAATTTTATATCATCCTACAGTCCACCAGAGCACCATTCATACAGTAATAGAATGTATCAAATAAACAATCCGACTGAAAATTAGAGAACATGTGTGGCGGTCCGTATACAAGAGAATTAACGTAAAAATCTAAATTAAAATACTTATAGACAAGTATTAAACATAATGGCATTGTAGCTATTGGCAGCATCAAGAGCAAAATAACTGAAAAATATAACAATGCTAAAAACCTGTGAAGGGTTCGCCTCAATGAAGAAACCAACAACTGGAGAAAACTCACTGCCTTCCCTGCACCATCACATACAGTACAAATCAACTCAACCATCAGAAACTACATTAAACCAAGCTGACTATGACATTATCAACGGGAAACTTGATAAGATGTTTTGCAAAATATCTTTCTACTTATTTCTTTCGGGTCAACCATTCCAAATACCCATAATCAGAATGACAAAAACTTTGACAATTCACGCCTGGTAAATTGAAAAAAAACGGAAAGCAATGAATCAATCAATGATTAAAAGAAGCTAACCTGTTAGACGAGCTATAGTAGATAAAGTGAATGCCAGGAGGAATCATCTTGATACCCTTAAAATTAGGACCCGACGAATACATCTGCAAACAATATTCCGATTCCACAGCTATCATCAGAACTGAAATACAATCCACAAAGCTAAATTCTTGGGCATATATATTCACACACACGCACACACACAAACCTGGGTATCTATACCAATGAGAGTGCACTGAGGAACATCGAGCAGAAGAAGAGTGGCGCCGTGCTTCACAAATTCTAAGGCCGTCTCTGGGTCCATTACTGGATTACTGATGACGCTTTTGTGCTCTCAATGGTTAGTGTCTCTAGGGAGTTATGGACTTAATTTCTTAGGTTTTCCGGCTATTCAGTCTGCTGCAGGGTATTTAGGCATTCGTCTTGAGGAGTGCTTTTTCTCCCGCGAACTCCAGAAAACTCTTTGTACCGCCAATCTGGTTTTTCCATGTTCTTTGTTTTACATTTTTAACCCCCACCCCCAAAAAGCACCCCAACCAGTTTTTTTTTATTTTTTATTTTAACTAAAAACGACTGTCTCGGATTTTACCAAATTGTATAAATATAAAGACTAAGAAATAAATTAAACTTCATGAAATTAATATAGATAGAATTAAAATTCAATATTATCTATAGTTGTTAAATTATTAAAATCAAATATCTATCAATACACACAATATGACGAAAACAACATAATAAACTTTTTTTACATCATGAATCCATTAAAAAGTAAGACTCAAAAAGAAAAATAGGTTACTTGGAAAGGAAGGAGCAATTTATTCATTTGCTCCTCTACATCTCTCTTTATAAAATATGGCAAGAATCTCTTACCATTGCATTCACTTATAATCTAATATGAATAATACCTAACGTAATGTTTGGATTTGTTTTAAATACTTTGGAAAAAGTATTTTGGGAGAATGTGTTTTAGGAGAATGCATTAAGAAATTTAATGTATTAAAAAAAATATATTAAAAAATATGATATATATTTGATTTTATTTTGAAGAAGAGAGAATATTTCTATTGATTCATTCATCTTATTTTTACTAAATAGTTTTGAAGCGTTAACTTAAAATAATATAAACGAAATTTCACTTGACATTCTTATTTTAAAAACCTTTATGTACTTGTACTAATTTAATTTGAAATGACATAGATCCATAAAAATGGCATAAATTAAGTGTTTTGCAATGTTTTTAATTTTATCACGTAAGTGTTGGCACTAATAAGGAGATGTGTGATTCTATTTATTTGGTTGTAAGTAAATGTATGATAAATTAAACGTGTATATAATAATATTATAAAATAAATATAATTCAATATTTACAATTTTACTTAAATATTACACAAGTGAACAACATCTAATGAGTTCAAAATAGGAGAAGAATTTCCCTAAAGAAAGTAGCATACATGATGATAATGACAAAAATGATGATGAGCTCCCCAACAATTGAGAAGAAGTTGGGAAAATACGGGAGAAAGCAAATTACATACAACAGTCAAGCTTCACATTATTCACTGGGTTAATATGATTCATAAATTATGTGTTAATTTTATATGCTATTTGTATTTCTATTGACATTGTATAATTTTATTTCATTTTATACGATATTTTTGAATATTAAATTTAATTCTGAAAATTTTGCACGGTATTAGTTATTGAATTTCTTAATCTAAGTAGTTGATTTTATATTGAAATAAGAAGAAAATGAGATTGATCAATATTGGATATGGATGGGATATATTTGGAAGTGTTAAAAGTGTTACTAATAAGGTTATACGGTTTAATTCGATTTATCCAAGTATTTCAAAAGTATATATGGGCAAATTGCATATTTGGAACATTGGACATATGATACTATGATTGAAGGTGATATTACAATATTCATTTATGTATGAGATTATATAATTTTTAATATAGACAAATATTTAAGAATCGGATCACAATTGGATGAGAAATTAAATGAATGGTTAGAAAATTAGCTTATGAATTATCTATGGGATCTTGTAGTAATTAAAATAAGATACAATAAAATTAATATATATTAAGATACATCTGATATTGACTTGAAATATGGGTGAAAAGTCAGATTTATACCACAATTTATCACCTCATGTTTGCTACCAAGCTTAAGCAAGCACCTCAAATGTCATCTCAAGCTTTTCTTCACTCTTAGCCATTTACTCATGCCCTCAACCATTTTTTAGTCATTTTCAGGGTCCAAACTCATGTCAAAATCTCTCTAAGCTGGTTCTAAATAATTCCAAGTGATAGAAAATGACGAATGAATCACGAGTAGAAGCTGAAACTGATATAGGTTTTATATTTTTTTTAAGATTATTATCTTGTTCATAATGAAATTAGAGGTTATTTATAGGATTATTAAGTATAAAAAAAAATGATTTGTGGTAGCAAACATATAGTAGAACCACTGAAGGGCAGAATTTGTGTATATATTGATTTCAAGTTTATTGAACTTGAAATATACAAAAAACATTGGGTAAATTATATATGTATCATCATGAACATGTTTATATAGGAGTTAATACTATGCATTTAGGTTTGGATAACTTAGGAATTAAAATATGACATGATAATTAAAGAGACGCTCAAAATTATCTCCATCGAATTTCAAATTCTGTCATATATGAAGGGGATTGGTTTTATAGCATTAAATCCATTATTTTTGGCAAGACTATGACTTAGTTGTCTCTTATATGCTATCTAAATGTGGTGAAAATTTGGGAGTGGTTGAATACATTTAAAAGTGCCAAAATCATTAATGTCATGAAGTACGCAAAACTGTCACGATAGGAAAAATCTGTTTCAGTATGCTGTGAATGGAGCTGAACTTGGGATGTTATATTCTTGTATTTTAGCCATTATATGATATGGTTACATTATTTTTTATGTTATCTAAGTGTGATAAAAAATTGGGGAGTGAATGAATATGTTTGAGAGTATCAAAATTATTATGCAAATTAATATGGTAGTAAGAAAATGTGAAGTTGTGAATCTGTCACATTTGGTTTATTAACATTTTCCAACATAGATGTAGTTAATTTAATTTCTAAATTTTAGGAGAATGTTATAAGAGTTAAAATACATCAATTAAGTAAGATTAGTATATATTTAAAATGTGGAATAAAGGTACGTAAAATGTTGTATTTGGTTATAATTTCTAAGTGGTAAGGTTGTTTAATTAAATTGAAATTTAAGATCTTTATACTACATTAGGTATAATGAACTTGTTAATTTATGATGGTGATTAATAACTTGTATTTTTACAGATTGTTTCACATCTAATGTTAGGGAGTAATACTTAAGAAATCTAAAAGTAACACACAACCGATTAAAGGTAAGTGAAAATCCATTTGTAACTATAATGTATGAACATATTATGTCTTGAAGCATTTACACCTAATATGTTGATGATAATTGATTGGATAACTGGTAGAGTATGTAACTTAAAAGTTTTATGATTCTTGAAACATGTTGAGAGTAAGATGACTTATATTTCATATTGAACATATCATTCATGAGTATTTACATGTGCATGCATGACATATGCGTATAATTGAGGTTCTTGCATGCATGATATGATTTGAGACATGATTTTCAGAAGAAAAAAAAAGTTTTAGTTGGCCACTACTAGTGTACCGAAGCATGCGAGGCGTACTTATGTGATATTTTGGGGCACCGCGAGTGTTACTTCTTGGAGGATCATAGAGGTTGACAGGGGGTGTACTTCTGGTGGTCACGAAAGGGTGGACCACTTGACTGTGCCCTTATTGACGCTGCTGGTGGGAAGACTTCTGGAGGATCACATAGGAAGACAGGGGGTGGACCTCTGGTGATCCTAGGAGATGGCCCCCAGACTATGTCAATCTGTTTATGGTCATGTGATTATTGATATTGTTGAGAGGTCTATCCAGTATATAGTAGGTAGGCTAAGGGTCTAGTGATGGAAAATGATTTTGAATGAATTATTTTGGTTCAGGAGCTTGCATTCCTGGCAGAGATGCATTGCATTTATGAGATTATCTCTTCAGCATGCATGATTTTTGTTTATTGGGCGTTAGCTCATGTAGTTCATGCATTATAGGTAAGTATGGTGATACCTGAGACTCTGAGGCTTATTGGGCTAGTTGTTGGAGCTCCTACAGGCTTCTAAGGATCACTGTACATAGATGAGGACCTGTTGGGTTGTACTGTGGGTATATTCTAATTTTTACAATAATTATTCTTGTGTAAATTGTTATATATATATAAAGAGTTATAAGATGCAAAATATCTTTACTTCTTGCGAAAGTATAGGCTATTATTTTGATTTTTGAGTCTATTGTATTATAACTTTGAGATGTCGTATCCTATATAGCTCTTGAAATTTTATAGTAAATAAGTTTAAAAATAGCGTATCCTATATAGCTCTTGAAATTTTATAGTAAATAAGTTTAAAAATAGCGTGACTGTGATAGGTGTTGTATTTTTTATATAAATGGTGATCTTTTTCTATATATAGAGTTATATGTAAGAAAACACTTTTACTGTTTTTTAAAGTGTTACAATTAACAAAAAAATTATATATATACACATATACACACATGTGCTACCTTGTCAAAATTATTATTATATCAATATCTATATTTAGTGATGGGGGTGTTACATGACAACATATTAAAAGTTTGATTTCTATCTCCCATTGCCCATAATACAAGAAATACATACAATTTTTGTGAAATTTTCAGATGAATCGAGTGCAATATTTCAAGATTATTAAATAAAAAATGTAGTAGTAGTGAAAAACACCCATCCTTATAATCTAATGATGATGCATTTAGTTTACTTTTACATTATCTTTCTTGTTTTCTGCCTTCAGAATGAGGCGATGGATCTGGGTATATGAAAACCACCCTCGTGCAAGAGTTCAATGAAGAGGGGCAATTACTTCAGCTCTGTAATCCCATAGCATAGGAAACCAACATATAAACAAACAAGAACAGTAAATAAATCCTAAGTAGATTGATGTATTATTGGCCATTGATCCACACGAATTCCTACCGGGCACAGGTTCTTTTCAGTAGGCATTCAGTAAGAGCAAGCATTAAGCAACATCCAACAGATGCATTATTAACACATTAAAGTTGAATAAAAAGTCTCATGCAAGTTTCCTTGATTGAGAAAATATAAAGTGGAAAGACGGCCATCTGCAGTTTAGCAGAATCATGCACAGCAAAAGGGTTTCATTAGTACCATCTCCAACCCATTACCACATATCCATGCAGTTAACAAATATCCATGCAGTTAACAAATATGCAAGAGCATCCCAAGGTCGCATACCCAGACGGAACTAAGCTCCCACTCACAACCCATGCAACAAACTATACCCAGTAAAAAGTATAAAACAATTAGTTCATAAGGACCACTGTTGAATAATGTTGCTGCCCAGATTCGGTAAAACTGCAAAGTACAAACCAATAGTTGTAGAAGTAGGAATAATGTCACCTAAGATAATGTTTCCACAAAGTAGAGATCCAGAGAAAAGTTCACAAATACCATCAATATCTACTAAGGAGCAGCAATGAAGGTAATAATAAATACAAAAGTTGGGGTCAATAAAGTAGGAATTATCAAAACACTACACCTTCCAATGTAAAGACAGTTTTTGGTGTTGGTTATCCAGTTACAAAAGCAACCCCATAGGCTTTAACTTTCGTGTCTCTAAAATTGCAGTCATGATAAAATATTATTTTATTTAGTCAAGGCTCCCCAAGTAAATGAAATTTTCATACAAATATGAATATAAAACACAAGATAAAAAATCATCATACAACATGAAATCATTTTTCCCCTTGCTGACCACCATGCAACTGGATTTATTTTCCAGTTTGCTCATATCATGGTCGTGTTTAATGACATTAAATCTAGTGACTCTATTGAATGAATTTGTTTACCGGCACAATGGGACAACTATCTTAGTTGTATATTTCAGCCTTGTATTTGATTTCAGGGTTGCGTATATTGTCTTGACTTTGAATCAATCGAATCTCCAAACTGCTTGACTGGCAATCATGTCCGGCCCTGGTATAGTCATTCAATGTCCTCAATAGAAGTGCCTGCAACAAAGAAAAGGATCTTAGGCAAACATTTGTAGCAGCACAAGTAAAAGAGTAAACTCAAAGCTTTCCTTGGTTATGAGAGGCTAACGATTTGGTAAGGGGCTGTTCAAACAATTTTTTCCCTTTTCATCTTAAAGGTATTGGCCATAGCTGAATTCTTCTGTGAGTAAAACATTTTGATTTTATTCAGGATTTAGGCTGTACTGTAGAAATGAAGGGAGATTGAATGATTGGTAGTTCAAAAATGAATGAATGTTCTCATGACTAGCACATCCTGAGATCAATACATTAGCAACAAACCATTTTACATTACAGGGATGTCACGGCATCTTTAGAAAACCCCAAAAATGTGGATGCACTTTGTCTGAAAATATGAGGTAGACAGTTCAATCGATATACATAATGCACAATTTAAGAAAGTGAACCAGGCAGAAGCCTTAGATCAGATTCACCTCAATTAAAAAATATAGTCATCTGAAACAACAGTCTAACTATATCTTAGTTCTATCCAACTTATGTGGACTTTTTGATAATCAAGCTCTTGTTGATTGCTCCTATGAGTCTTGATACATTACATTAAAATGATTGCTTTATTCAGCAGAATGAGGAAGAAATCAACAATAGGATATGGGAAGTCACAAGATTAATTCATAACTGCCTGTTGCTTAATGCTATGAAAGTAGACTTTGCATGATTTAGTAAATGAAATGTCCCATATCTTCTCCATTTTCCAATTTGGCTTTTGAACACTCCAAGGCAAATGCCGTAATTTCAATATATCATTTTGGCACAAAAATTACTGCTTATGCTTACTTCTGGCTATGCTTTCTTTCTGAACAACTTTTCATTCATTCGAGCGACAACCTACTACTTCAGGCAATTTCAAAGGCACTGAAGACTTCTTGTATTATGTAAGATGGCTATATCTCAAGAAGATACTTCAAAAGATGCATGTAACTCCACCGAAGTCCTGTTGTAAGAAAACCTCCACTGGGTCTCTCAACCATCCAATTAAACAAGTTTTCTGTGCAAATTTTATTCTTTCTGAAGTGCTAAAACCAAAATCACATTGTTATGAGGACTCAAGTTAGATACCTAGCCCTTGCAACATTCTTGAGCACTAGCCTACTAGCCAAAAAATGCTTCAACCATGTTTACAAGTAAGAACTACCAACAACCGTACAACTTAGTGACACCATTCTTCCACAGCTAACATGGGACCAAGTCCTAGTTAATGATTTACCAGTAGTGGATCTAAAATAAGGATATTTGACAATAGCGTAACACCGACAAACAGACATAGAGGTACCTGCAAGCTTGATACAGACAGCTCTGCAGCTTTGTCAAGGTTGTGAGGATATTTCTGCATAACAAGGAAAAACCAAGATAAGAAATTACATGTAATAGCAGTAAATATTGGCTCAAGGACCAAATTTAAGGCATGTCTTGTAGTACATGGCTCCATCCAAGCAATAGCGCAGTCATAAGATCTCCGGTTCCCTGCCAACAAAAAATACAGTAAGAAAAATAGCAAGCTAAGTACAGGACAATTGTTTCATGTTGATAACAGGATGATTGTTTCCTTTAGCTTCCCTTTACCGTAAAATATGCAGGAATTTTGGGAATCGAAATCCTGAATTGCACAGGAGGTTGGCCCTATCAGTGTCAAAATTGTTCAAATAAGAATGTGAGCACAGGTAATGATCAGGCCTGTATTAGTGAACCACATTGCGAGATACAGAATGAATAAAGGGAACATTCAGGAAGATGCAGACCTGCACACAACTAAGAGCTAGGCCTAACGTGCTCAAGAGAATAATGAGGAAATATATTTACTCTATCCATTAGTTCTTGCATGCAGAATGAAAACAGCAGTAACCATTTGCAAGAGTTGCATGTTTCTATACCTTCTCTTTCTGATGACTGCCAATCAGAAGAAGATTGCCATCTATATTTTTGCTCGTTATCACAACCTGAAATAAGACTGTAAATCTTGAATTTCATAATAGAAATAATAAACTGATACAATTGTATGATTTTGCTTTCAGTAATTATAGTAGCTGTTACACAAACATATTTGTAGAACTCATTGCTAATTGGCGAATAAATGTTTCCATTAAGCATTATCAAGAGCTTGATATTCTTTTTTAGTAGCAATGTTTCCAAATATAGTTCCTTGCATTTTGGAGTTCTTAAGGTCGGAGAGGAAACAGATATCAACAAAAAGGAACTAATCTAGGAAAAGACTTGGAAACCCATAAACAATGAATATAAGCATGAGATCAAACCTTTGATGGTCCAGCAGCGTGAAGAATATTACAAGCTTCCCTACCATCTTGCTCGGATACAATCCTGATGCAGTACAAAAGCACAAGGGTGAGAAAGAGGCTAAGGTAATCAGCATGAAAAACAAAAAGAAACAAAATATGGTTCGTCAGCCATGTCCTGATGTTCATCAGGTGACAGTGCATGATAATAGAAATAAAACTACAGTTCTATCATTAAATACATGTTGAGTGGAGAACTCAATTCGCAAATTTCATAAATGCAACACAAAGTCATTATCATATTTCACCCAAAGCAACCAACTTTTTTTATGTGATGAATTTGATGAGATCCATAACTTAGCCATACAGACATAACTATACTTGATCAGCTTTGTTAATTATTAGGTGCTGGTTGGGTCTAATGGATACCTGAAACCCGTCAACAATTCAGCCTCGAATTCATTTGGAGTCAACATAGAAGCAACTGGGACAACCTATTCAGAAGGAGCAATGAAAAATGTTACCATGAGAAAAGTTTGATCATGGAAAAAACAGAACAATTGAATTCAAATAGAGCATTTATTTAATTGGGATCTAAACTGACTTTGTCTTCGCCAAAAAGCCTCAGATTTGAGTATCATCCATTTCGAATCTGAAAGGCATAATGTACATAATAACTACCATAAATTTTACTTTTATTGATGTTATTACGAACACATTATCCTTTCCCAATAAAAATTATGAAATACATTATAATTATTTGCTATGATAACAAATTAAGGTTTCAATAGTGCATCGCCATTTGCATACAATCCGATCATACCTTCAACAGTCAACAGCAGCAAATATATAATAAAACCAATGAGATATGATTCACATAAAATAAAATATCTAGAAAAGGAAATTTCAGAAAAACAATAAAATAAACTAGGTCCTCCAGTATAAAATCCCTCTAAATGCAAGGTAATGCTTTAATTCATAGTTACTGGAGCAGGCCTCACCAGATGGTCAGACCATTAGCACATACGAGGACACTTGGCCAGGCCATGAATAAAGAAAAAACTGAATTTTTTTCAGAAAGTAAGGATAGATAGAAAGAAAGAAATTAGGTCCACCAGCATAATATCGCTCCCTCTAAATGAGTAAATGCAATGTAATGCTTTTATTCATAGTCATCAAAACCAGCATGGCTAGCTGGTTGGGCCAGTAACCAGTACCAGGACGTGGCCAAGTTTTTGAAACAGCCAGAATCAGACTTGGCTAGCACCCTGGCTAGTCTTCAAGGAACCTGACTGACCTGGCCCACTATCAGACTTTCTAATCATTTGAAAAAATTAATCAGTACTTTGACAATGAAATTGAATCTGGGATATATTGTGTATTTAACTAGGATGCAAACTGTCCAGTCAAGCCACTCTTGTAAGCAACTGACCAGTTCAAAAACTACATATGCATTTCTCCATATTCCAAATGAAAGAAGAGTCAGATAAAAAGCAGCCAGCATTGCAGCAGCAAAAGGATTAGATGCATAGGGATAATCTTTTCCTGAGGGCCTAGTTGATTAGAAATTTACCAAAAAGTGACCCATCGTCTTATATAATCAAAAAACAATTATATTTTAAGGAGATCCACTTGCAAAATAATATCCAATTGAATTTTAATATATTTTTAGTTATTTCTTTAACATACCAAAAAGTTTTCAAGTAAACATTTTCTTGGTCATTCTAGCTACTTGCCTCTAAGTTGATCCACTTAATAACATAACTGTTTTTCCAACTCATGCAAGATTATATTATTTTCAATCTGGCAGTTCAACTAACTGACCCAGCAGTTGAACCAACGACCCCTTTGAACTAGTCCCAAGTCGATACATTCATTAACTATTGTTTTAATTAAAGAAAATCCACTTTAAATAGAAAAACAGAAAAATACCTTCTCCCGGTATACAGATACTAATTCTTGAGGAATATAGAGCTTGCCTTCATCGCCCAACACGGGATCACAAACTGACAAGAAAGGTTCAATAACACAAAATATATGAGATAATAAAGGAAATAATATCAGGCATATAATGACAACATCAATTTCTAAAAGCTAGTTCTATGAATGGTTGAAAAATCACATGCCCTATGCTTGACCAGGATCAAAGATTCCCGCCAGACTGGGTAAATCACATATAAACTCATCAATACTTCTACAGGAACTAGCAGAAGCATGTTTCAGTTAAAAGTAACTAGGAATAGAATTTCTGACTGCTGATATTAGTATAAATGACAACTTTTATCAGCTGATAAGCTTATAGACAACTTTCAGTACAGTGTTCAAGAAGGAGACTGAACCAATATAACCTACACAGAGCCATTAGTCATTAGCATGTGAAATGAAACAGAGATGAAGCAAATTAAATGTCAATACTAGATATGGATATGCATATGATGATTATAAACATGATGAAAGAAAATGGTAAAAGATAAATTGACATTATTGAATTCCAATCCTGTCAAACATACAATGTTGTCATCATAATTAACAGATCCGCCATGCTAGTTAAAAGCAAAATAGATTTGACACAGAAAAATAATTACGCTGTTTAACTACATATAAATAGTAACATTTTGCACTAAACTGGTATGCTTTTAAGATACCTGTAAGTAGATGTGTATAGTACAATAAGTTATTAGCATCAAGGCCCTCTACCAAATTCCACAGTTGGTCTCCATTCAAAACTTGACCCTTGAAAGTAGGATACCCTGCATAAATCTCGGTAATTAGGCTACGTTTCTCTTTAGCAACATGCCTGAACATCTACAGATTTGCAGACCGTGTTTCAGGCCTCTGACTGTACGAATAAAGGGATAAAAGCAGCTTGCCTGTGTGGTTCGAGAACTGTACTGAATTAATTGGGTCCACATCATATCCGAGTAATTGTAAAGGAAAGACAGCTGATTTGTTGCCCACATATCCCTAGGGTATTACAAGAACTTAGTAATCATCACAATAATGGTGCTCAATAGCATCTTTGGAGGTATATGATCAAAGCAATATCAAATCATCAATAGAAAAAAAGATACTAACAATCTCAACGGAAGCATAGCAGAACCAAAAAAATTGAGCCTGACATGAATCTCATGCTTTGCCTTCTTCAAACAAATGAAATTACTGAACTCTCTCATAATAATAAAGAAACTTAGTGCTGATCAGAGGCGGGTCTAGGGGGGGCAGGTGGCGGCAGCCGCCCCCCCTCAATTCTATTTTTTCTTTAATTTGTATAAATTTTTATATATAAAATTATTAAAATTTAAAAAATCACCCCCTCTAAATAACAAAAAATGTCTCTTTATTTACTATTTTTAACAAAAAAAAAAATTCTCGCCCCCCAGGTATCAATTTTCTAGCTCCGCCACTGGTGCTGATTCACTTTGTGGCCTCCCAAACATAAGACAACAGAAACAAGCTTTGCCAGCAATGGAAGTTGATTGCTCACAAGAATACGAGGCATTCACGTTATTGCAGATTCTCACGAAATAAAGAAACATCCTTAAAAGCATACAACTAGGAACTGCACAATAACAAACACAATCTCTTACAACAGAAAAGGGCAGCGAGAAATGCGAATAAAACAGCTCAAAAAGGCAAGATCAATTTCCTTCAGTATAGACACTTGACCATTTATCATCTCTTACTATCAGTAACAATCAACAGTCCATAAAGACACTTAAACATCAATGGTGTTCCATCAGACAGAGTGAATCTGCATACAATAAACATCAGAAACAAAAACGGAAAATCCAGTAAAATAAATTGATACGGCATTTGATTAAGAACAAATACCTGAACAGTGTGAGACTGAATACTGAGAACACGACCCGTCTCCGATGGCAGCGCCAAAGCCAGAATCGGTGGAGGCGCCATTGCCCACTTCTTTAAGCTCCCCTTCAACCTAACACTTCAACTAAAAATCCCTCAAAATAAACATATTTATATACGAGAATTTAAGAATACGAACGTACACAAACACATTGCCGTGGAGAAACAGAGAAAAAAATCAACTGAAAATGGAAAAACTTTGAATGGGTTTTTGGCTGCGGTTCGCCAATGAACAGAGACTTCAACATAAATAATTAGGGTCTAATATGATTATAGATTTGGTGGGTACTCCATGAGTATTTCTCTTAGTTCAACAATTACTACAACGACTCATTATCTTTTTCACAAAATACAAGAAATGGCTTTAACGGTAGAAGAGTGCGGGTTGCTGACTCGGAAGTGCGGGAATGGCAAGGGCAGGAGTGGAATTTCGCTTGGGAGCTGTGATTCGGCTTTGGATTTGTGTTTCTGATGTAATTGGCAAGCTCCTATTTATTTTTAGAAAAAAAAAATTGATTTTTTTTAGTTATACATTTTAATTATATGTTGTTTAATACATTTTGTTTACAAACTAATTCCAAAATCGTTCCATTTATTTCGTTAACGGAGTTTAATATATTTGAATTTTCACTTTATGTCAGAAATATTGATTGGTTGTGTAATAAATTATAAAGAAACACGTCCATGTGCCTTACAAAAATTTATACGACTTGTCCACGTGGTTTATTTATTACTTCAAAGTTCAAACTCTTAACTTTTTTTTTCTTGCATCAATGTTATATTATATACACACACAAATATATAACCCGTAGATATATTTAGAGATAGGAGTGAAGGGTTCATAAATTTTTTAAATTAGTATAAATTTTATATATAAAATTACTAAATATTAAAATTTTATTCCTTCTAAAATATTAAAAATATAATTTATTTATTATTTTTAATAAAAAAAAAATTTCGCCTCCCCCCTCTCCCCTCTCCTCTTAAATCTTCATTTTTTGGCTTTGTTCCTAAATATATTATTGTCACAATTTCTTACTTATGTTATATCCATTTCTATGACCAAGAAATACACATTTTTACATATTTTTTAAACTACATAGTATTTTCCTTTCCAAATAAATTGCAAAAGGTCTATATGGTCTGGTATGTGGGTTGCATTTGCGATTTATGTGAATTCTATATATTCTAATGTGGTCAAATAATTGTGTTTAAATCTTTATAAATACCCTAGACTTCTCAATATTTGTTTCATTTTACCATGGTCAATAATGGGCAATACCTACACCTCTTCATCTTACATTTATGAGTGGCAAGGTGCTTTGCATATTGCAATAGTAATTCAATATAGGTCTAAAACCATATAGAGTACAAAATTTAAATTTTGTTGGAATTCCAATATTCTTACATTTACTAACCAAAAAATAATCTAATATTCAAAATCTATTTAAAAAAAAAAAACAATGTCCATCGGACTTTAGAATATGAAACTAATCTACTTTGAATTTTAAAGTTAAATTTTAATTTTTAACTCGACTCAATCAACTTAAAAAATTCCACACCCTCAAATTGTACATCTTCAATATTCTTTTTTTTTAACAAAATTAAGTAGTGTCTATAATTTTAATCATCATAATGTAGTATATCTCCCCATATGTACACTATTTATTTTAAAGAAAACTTAGAATTTATATCTTTGATCGTTCATAATTTTTTTTTTACTAACCCAAATTTCAGGTTTATGCCCGACTAATTATGGGAGAGGCCGGTCTTCCCCCCTAATTCGATTTTCATGTAAATCCAAATATCGTCACAATTTATATATAGTTGGAGTCGAACTTTTGATTAGGGTTAACTCATCCAATAGATTTCTTTTACACTATGCGGCAGGAATTTTCAAAAGAATAACATAAGCACGTCATAACCTATATATCTATCAAAATTTAAACCTTAATACTCTCACTTAATCTATAACTATCTTATCAATGCGCCAACGGCATTTACATTTTATTTGATATGCACACTAGTTGATTAAGGCAATAATAAATATATAATTTGTGATCAATAAAGCAGGCATCATCAAAATACTAAACTATCCACTGTGAAGATGGTTTTTGATGTTGGTTAAAGAGAACTAGACTGCTTATTTTTCTAAAACAAACTAACTTTTAAAGTTTTTTTTTTTTATATTTAGGGATTCGATACTTACGCATAAACTAAATTATGGAGTGAATGTTCATCCCCACATCGTCAATCGCATGATATTCATAATATACACACATATGAGTTAGTAATTTGATATGTGACACCTGCCTGAAACAGCAATACATTTGAATTCACTTATCAATCAATATTTTTAAATCTCCATATCGAATCGAACTCGCGATCTTCATATTGGTATCCCAAATGCTATTTATTGTGCCACTTACGTACAATAATTTTTTAAGTATTTTAATCCAATTTGAAGTTGATACATACAGTAAACTTCTTATTGTACAATTCACTGGAATAACTCTTTTAATATAAATTATTTAAGAACTGATAAACGTTAAGGGTACTTGGCTAACTTTAAAATTCTATAAAAAATCTTACAAAATATTAGAGTATGTAACAATTTGGGTACTTGGCTAACTTTAAAATTCTATAAAAAATCTTACAAAATATTAGAGTATGTAACAATTTTTTCCGAGGAAAACCCATAAGCTTTTAAAATATATGTCGTTAGAAGATTATAAACTCTTTAAAAAAAAGTAATATTATCCTAATTCATTTTTAGGGTGAATTTACCTCAACTGTAAGCATATACTTTGCCCCTTATGCTATGAAATATATACTTTGCCCTCTTCAATTAGATAATAACATATTTTTTAATTTTACCCATCTTTTCAAAATATTTAGGAATATACCAAAGTTAAAATATTAACATTTTAAATTATATTTTGAATAATTAAAAAATCTTACAAAATAATAATTTAAGCTAAACCAATTATAAATTAATATAATTAACTTTACACTAAAGCAATAATATTTATTTAATAAATTAATATTATTTGATTATAATAAATAATTTTTGAATAATTAATACTTTCAATAAAAATTCAAAACACCTTTAAGCAAAAGGATCGCTCTCTTTCAAGAACTTGGGAAAGTAATCATGTAATTGAGGAGAAATGATTCCTTTTAACAAAGGGAGTCATGTGACTAGATTGATGTAATTATTTACCAAATACATAGTTCTCGGCGAAGTCGTAAGACCGCACCTGACCTGTGGTCAATGGGTGGAACTCATAATCGGCCCGTAGTATTTATGGATTGGTTACGGGTCCAGTACCTTTAGACTCGTGAATCGGAATCACTGGTTCCACCCCTTGAAATTGCTGAGTCAACTCGGTAATTCGAGAAATTAAAAAAAAAAATCTATTGCCAACGGACAAACACCCTTCCACCTTTTTTTTTTTTTTTTTTTTTGCATTTTTTCCATATAAAACCCTCCCATCTCTTCATTTTTTTCACATTTCAACTTTCAATTCTCCACTCACAATTATTCATTCTTCAATTTATATTCTATATTATTTTAATTATTTCATTAAATTATTTTTCATATTTTATTTCCTTCATCTTCAATAATTCATTATTTAATTCTATATACTAAATTTTTATCATTTATAAGAAAATGATCGATTCAAGCAACAAAGGTAAGGTAAAGATGCCCGCTACCGACGAGCAATCTAAGCTCAACATCGATTATAAAGTTAAATTGAATGATGAAAACAAGCTCACTTGTTTACTACTCAATAAACATGAGTGATGCTTATACTTGATTTACTCCATTTCTCAAATCTTCTATTTTTACCAAATATTTTGATAAAGTGACGCTTCCAAATGGAGAGGTTTGGGCAAAGTGTAAGCATTGCTCGCAATTTTACAAATTTCAATCCGGATTGTTATAGATCCTTAAGAAGACATGTGGAGAAAAAGCATCTGGTTGAATTTGGCATCGACCGTACTCAAACTTAAATATCGTCGTTCGCATCTTCCAGCGCCAGTGGAGGTAACAATCTTTCTTTATTTAAATATAATAATTTTTGATGTAGAGAAAATTTAGTTAGATTTATTTTTATTGAATGTCTTAGTTTTAGTTTTGTAAAAAAATCTTTTTTAATGAGTTAATTCAAACAACATATAATCTAATAGCTAAAGGTGTTCCATGAACCACACTAACACGTCAAGTAAAAAAATTATATAATAAAACTAAAAAATAGTTAAGAGAAATATTAAACAATATAAATAATAAAATTTCTTTATATAATGATATTTGGACTGACAATTGACAAATACATTCATATATGAGAATTACATGTTATTGGATTGATAATTTTTGGATACTTCAAAAAAGATTCCTTATATTTAGAGTTTTTGATGGTTTACACACAATGACAAATATTTCATAAATTATATTTTTAATATTAAAAAAATATAATTTAGTTAATAAAATTTTTTCAATCTCATTTAACAATGCTGCAACTAATAATATTAGTATTGATAATCTTAAAACTGCATGTGAACCATCAATTGATAGTAAATTTTTCATATTTGATTTATATGACATATCTTAAATTTATGTGTATAAAATGACTTAAAAGCTTTACATAATCAACTTAAACTTATTATACAATTATTTTTTTATTTATGGACACATTCACATATTAATAAACAATGGTTTAGATTTTGCAAGGCCAAAGGTATGAGGCCTAAAAAAATTCACGTGATGTTCCAACTCATTGGAATTCAACAGATAGATTATTAAAAAAAATCTTTTGACTATAAAGATTTATTATGCCACTTTTTTTTTACAAACTGTTACTACTCCTTTGCATTAATATCCACAACATTTGACAATATGTAAAAAAAATTATAATATTTTAAAAATATTTAATGATGCTACTTTATAATTATCTAGTGTTTATTCTCCAACTTCTCATTTAGTATTATTAAATTACTGTATTATTACATCAATTTTACATAATAACATTAACTTTGAAAATAAAAATTTAGTAAATTGTGCTTTATTAATTCAGTTAAAATAGAAAAAATATTTTTTTTATATTCTAGATTAATTATTGTTGTTTTTGACCCTAAGTTTAAATTAAATGGTTTACAAAACATGTTAATAATTTATTATAATGTTTTAAAACGTTATGAAAATGATTATACTCTAGATATAAGAAATATTATATTTAAAATTAGAAAACTTTTAAATAAATTTTATAATGAATATAGTACCAAATATGGCTCACAAACAACTCAAGTTGATATACACAGAACTAGTAGTAGTAGTAGTAGTAGTAGTAGTTCTGGCTTACGGCAGTACAACTTTTACTAAGGGAACGAACTAAACGTCCTATAGGATCCTCAAGTTCCAGCCAAGAACTTGAGAGTTATTTTAATATTTTATTTGAGTTTAATGAGACAGATGATAATGGAGAGTTCAATATATTGCGATGGTGGTCGCAAAAGGAGCAAACTTATCCAATTTTGTCCGTGATGGTGAATGAGATACTTGTTTCACCCGCAAATCTTCAATACGAGAGGGAACATATTGAGTGAGAAACTGAGTCTTATCTTCAGAGAATTTAGAAGTCCAATCATGTCTTAATGATTGGATCAAGACTTCTGTATGAAAACAAGGTCAATCGAATTCGAATGAAGATCAAGAGAATGACATAGATGGAACAACGACATGAACGGGTGAGAGTGATTAACCCACGCTACTCCCTAAGGTAAGAAAGATTAAAATATAAGTGAACTATGTGGGTTTTAATTCCTTTTTACCCTAAAAGAATACATAAACAACTTAAATTTAAATTCAAGCCCTTTTTATTTTTAAAATTATTTTTAATTATATAATTTAAATTTTAGATTTTTTAAAAAAATTTAAGTGCAAATTTTTTTATTGAAAATTAAGTTTAAAATTTTATAACTTCAAGTTGAGCATCATTTTTTTTTAAGTTTATTATAATTAGAATATTTGATAATTTAAATTTTAGGTAATAATTTTTTTTAAAATTTAATTTAAAGTTTTTCATTAAGTTCAAAATTTAACAATTTTTTTTTTGAAATTTAAGTTCAAAATTTTTCATTCAAATTTAAGTTTAAGGTTTCGAGGCCTTGTTTTGTTTTTAAAAAGTTGTAATTTCGTAAAATTAATGGTTAGTTAAGAAATTACAATTTTTTAAAATATAAATTAAAATTAAAAAAAAATCAAAAGTTGGACTCGAAACCAGAACTAGCGGTTAACAGGAACCGTAACTGAAATCGGGTCGTCGATTCTGGAACGTCGGTTATGATTAAGGGTCGGAATTTTTCTGACCCGTGAAACTGTGTTCAGGTCTACAATGTATGAGGTTGACACTTATCAATGTCGAAAGGTTCGAAAAGTTGGCGACCTGTCCTATATTCTTATTATCAAGATTTAAAACTATTCTTTTCACACTATTTCTTTATTTTTCAAACAATGATTTCATTTATACCAGTCTTATGACTATTAATTACTTAAAAACTATTTATTATAATTAGGATAATTTTAAATAGTAAACTAAATATAAAATTCAAATATGGCAATTTATAGTTGGTATAATATAAATTAGTTGCTTTATATTATTAAGTTTAAATAAAAAATTTAAATTTTTAATATTTTTCCCCAAAAATTACACGATGGTATACAATTATAAAATAAATTATATTTCTTAGTTGGAGGAGTATATATATTCATAGTTTAAGGGGGGCAATGTGTAACATACATATAGTTGGGGGCAAAGTGAAATTAACTATTATTTTTTTGAATGTAACAAAATCTATCATATTGATCAAATAAAACACAAAACAATTGTTACTACCTAAATTAAAAAAAATTATAAACTCTTAGAAGGAAAATTGCATTTTTAGTGCCAAAACATGGGGGTTTGCAAATTCCGTATCATGCTTTCAAAAATTATCAATTTAATCTAAATATCATCACATCATTACAAGTTTGGTCTCTTCATAAAAAATACATGGAAAAGCCACGTGCTTTGCACGTAACCAATAATTCTTATTCAGGTGTTATGAAAGATTGGTTCCATATTTACAGGGGCAATTGGTATATAGCAATGAAATTATACACGAATAATATAAAATTATGATTGAAATGATAATAAAAAATGAATGATATGAATATAATATTTTTTACACTTGATAATTAGAAATGAATAATTGGAATGAAATAAAATAATTTTTGATGACTAAATTACCCTTCAATAGAAAAATTTTAGAATAAAATTATTATTTGATAGAATGTGCATTGTGTGTTTGTAATAATTTTAGTCGGTATTAATATATATTTATATATATATATAAATAAAAATACACAATGTCTCAAACTCATATAAATATTTTTTTTTCATTAAAAAAACCAACACATAAAATTATTTTATATTTTTTTTATTATTGACTGAATTGAGATAAAGAGATTCAATTTTATTAGTAATACAATGGGTTCGAGTAAAACTGAACAACACTGGGGCAGGTTTTGAAACCACAAGGCGGATCTCAAGATCCAAATTCGATTCCTTAAAATATTGCATATATTTTTTTGTTTATCATGTGTGTATTTATATATATACATGAAAAATATATGTATCTTATATATATATATATATATGTATACTCGTACAAAAATATGAATATAATACTCTTATAAATTAAAATAGTAATATAAAATTAATAAACAGTTAAATATATAAAACTAACAAGTATATTTAATTTTTTTTATTTCTTTAAAAATTCAAACACGTATATATATATATATATATATTAAATGAATAGTTATTTGTTAATAATATTATTGTATCATATTTAAAAAGTTATGATAATATTATTTTTTAAAAAATATTTTTAATATTTTCTAATGGGTCCAACTCACTAATTCTTGGGTTTGGAGCGAGTTTGAGTTCGAATCCATAAAAATCTTGAGGGGTTGGGTGTGCCTGACAAACCCAACCCGACCCAGGCACACCCGACCCAATCTGTTGTCATTCTTAAAATTTGTGAACTATTTTTACTTAGTTTAGGATGATAATTTTGTTAAAAATAAATATATATTCATTTTTAAATTATTGGGAATGGTTAAACCTATTGGGGAAGGTAATAACTAAATTCATACTTTTAGCAACAGTAATTCATTTGGAAATGGGTAATCGTAACATCAAATTATATCAATCATGTATTTAAAAATAGATTTAAAAATATACATTTCATTTTCACTCAATTCTTGCATATTCAATGTGAAATAATCAATTTAGTCTAGTTCGTGAATACATCCTTACAAATTTGGTCACTCTTCTAAAAAATAAAAGGAAAATGATGTGCAGACATATGGTCGTTAATTCTCCTTCAATTTAATTTATAATTTAAATATTGAAATTATCTAGACAATTTTCCTTCAATGTGTCAATTTTACTCCATTTTATCAAATAATTTATAAATTTTGTTAAACACTATAGAATGATATTAAAATTAATTATAAGTGTTAATTATGTATCATGCAATTAAAAAACAAATCATACTAATTTCATAAAAATATTAATTATTGTTAAATATTCATCTTTTCATTATGTCATAATTATAATTAAATACTATAGTGATATATATTTTTTATATAATTAAATATGAGTACAAACATGATACATATAAAAATAATATAAATATGAGTCATATTTTTCTCTAAAATTATTTTTTATTTATTTGTGCGTCTACAAATCCATATATTATTTGTTTCCATATTTTTGGGTTGCTTTTTTAGGCCTTAACTTTTGCAAAAAATTCATAATATACTTTTAGACTATACTGAATTTTTTTTTTTGATTCTATAATTAACTAACTATGGACAGCCATAGATAGTTTTTTTTTTTTAGAAAAAAGATATAATACTTATTTATTATGCTATTCATGTATCAATCATCAAAATATGGCACATTTGAGGCCCTTATATATACTATGAGGCTTTGGGTTCCAATTAAAAAAAGTGGAGGTGTATGTTTAATTACATAACAATTTATTGGCAAAATTATAATATTCGTTCTTTAGTGGTCTAGGTAGCGTTTTAGTGTTTTTATTTTTTAGGTTACTAATTTACATACACTAAATTTAAAAAATTTATAATTTTAGTCCGATTTTGGTTTGAAAATTCAATTTCTCTTGAAAAATGCTGACTTAGCACCAGAGCTTATTTATATGGCTTGAAATTTGGGAATTTTTAAAATTTAAAGGAAAAAATAGTGTTATGACAATTATGTAGACAAAAAATAAAATAAAAAAAATTATCCATGTGACTTCCTACGTGTACATATACATATGTATGTGGTCGTTTATATACACATATATAATATATATAGTATATAAACATATATAATATATGTAGTTATAAGTAGTCATTTATATACACACATATATTGTGTTTTTGTTTTACGGGAGGAAGGTGGGTTTTGGGGGGAGAGTGGGCGGTGCTGTTTGGGGAGGTGGATTTTCTGGGGAGTTGGTGGGGGAAGAAGAAGGTATTTAAATATATTATGTAAACTATTTTATATTTAAATTATTATTGAATTTAAATATATTTTCTAATTATTAATATATGAGATTTTATTAACATCATTTTTTTAAATTTTTTAAAACTATTTAAATTTTGAAAATTAGGAAATTATTTAAATATAGTATGTAAACTATTTTTTGTTTTATTTATTTTTGAATATAATATATTTTCTAATTATTAAATATGAGAATTTATTAAAATCATTTTTTCTTTATTTGCTGTAACTTTTTTAAATTATTTATATTTTTGAAAATTAAGAAATTATTTATATATATTATGTAAACTATTTTTTATTTTTTTATTGTTGAGTATAAGTATATTTTTCTCCTCTTTGTCACATAACTGCCACATTACTAATTTTTCCTCCAAATCTTTAAAATTTCAAAATTTCAAGCCACATAAGCAAACTCTGGTGCTAAGTCAGTAATTTAAGGGAAAAATTAGATTTTTCGATCAAAATCGGACTAAAATTATAATTTTTTAAAAATTAGTGCATGTAAATTGATAACTTGAAAAATAAAAGAACTAAAATATTATATAGGTTTGCAATTTTGCCATAGTTTATTATTGTCAATTGATGATTATCAATTGATTGTAATTTATTAGCATTTTGATATAATAATGTGTTTGACAATTTCACTTAAAAAATAGATTATCAAGCATCAATATTCTTAGTTATTTTTATCAATGTATGTAATGACTAACAAATGTGATGCTCTTACATCTGAGCTAAGCGGGCCCACATAATATAAATTTTCTATGCATAGGATTGACGCTAAATTTTAAGATGTGGATCATCCAAGGGTCGATTGATCTTCTAATATACTAGTTTTAACAACTCTCGTTCATTACACTTCTTCCTAGCTGCGTGGCCCTCCGTAACCAGTCATCCATAATATCAAAAGAGATCTAATTGAGACATTATTCATTTCATATTTCATATTGAATACTAAAATGAAATGTGAGACAAGACATTTTTCTTTGGCAAACCTCTTGTAACTCTTCTTTTCAATTCGAAACAATAGAATCGACCATTTCGTTACATAAAAAATACTAGGAATGATTGGATAATTGGTTTATTTAAATCTTTCTTGGGTGAAACCATAGCGAAAAATATTTTTTTTGGTGACCTAAGATCTAATTATAGAAAGAATTAAAAGTTGCGGATAACTTTTTTTTTTTTACCTAGATTCCAAATTACTAATTAAGAAGTGAAAGGGAAATATTGAATGAATTGATCGTAAATTCTAAGATTTTACTATCTTTTTCTTTTTCCCTTCTAGACAAGATAGTAATCGTAGAGAAAATAGAATTTTTACAATAAAAGCAAACCCCTATGATATGATTTGAGAATGACCAAAATGAATTCCTCCAACACCTCTTCCAAGTTGATGTTCCAATATCTTATTGTCATTTCTCTTACGTTTGGACTCTATCATTGATTTGAGATATTGATAAGATGAATATGTATTCAATGCTAGGCATAATGAGTATAAAATCCTTAAAAATTCTCTTTTTGTCTTATGAATTTTAAGGTGTATGAAGTTTCATATTTGATTTTTTTAGAAAAAATCATACTTTCATACAATATCTTAATTGAATTCTATGTAATGATCAATAAATTAAGTTGAATTCTATATCTATATATATCAAAATTCTAATATCAATCTATTTATAGATATATAAATATTTGGACTGGAGTTGACAAACAACTAATACCAATATTATTGTTTTTTGGTGTAGATTAGAAATTCAAATGGGGCTTTACCCTCATGATTTTTAAAGTTGATAGATTTTCCTCTTACTATAAATTTTCTATTCATAAAAATTTCCTTTATTTATTTTTGTCTTTCTTTTTGAATTTTTTAAATCTATGGATAAAATAAATATGATTAAAATAGGGATATTTTTGTCTCACCGAATCGCATGATATTGATAATACATATAGAGTTAATGATATTTCATAACTAGTTGATTGAGCAGCAGCCCTTAATCCACCTAAAAAGGAATATTTATTATTTGATCCATATCCCGACATAAGAAGTCCAACGGGAGCAAGATTTGAAACAATAATCCATAAAAAACATCAATACTAAGATCGACTAGAATAAAACTATAGCTAAAAAGAATTATTGAATAACTTAGTAAAATGAATATGACTGCTATGGATGGTCCGATATTGACATTTCAATGACCAAGAATTGACAATTGACACTATAAATAACTAGAAAATATACGGAATATATTCTAAATCACTAAGAAAAAAAAAAGGCCAAAAAGACCTCCTAATTCTATTCCTAAAAATATCTAAATTTATAAATCAATTTTTTATAATTTTTTTTAAATAATCAAAAAAATAATAAATTCAAAATTCTTAAACATAAAATAAGAATTCTATGAAAGTCGCTTTCTTTAGCAAGAATTCTAAATGTCATTAATATTTCCAGAATGAATACAGAATTTTTTCTTGAATCAACCAATTTTTTTTTGATAAATCCATTAACAATAATGAAAGAAAACAAGTCCCCACTTGTCCTATTATTGCTGAACAATTTTTAAATATTAGATGGACCCTCCCAGGAGATAATTTTAATGAAGAATATTTTCATGATACTTGAAAAAAATTAATTCTTATGTAGATAGACATATACTACAATTATTTGAATTTGGAATCCAAAATCTCATACTATAAGGCCCCAAATTTGATGCTTGATAAATGAAAACACAAAATGAAACAAAAAGAAAAAAGAAAAAAAAAACAAATATTGGATGGAAAAAATAAATTTTAAAATATTAGTATTAAGTTTTAAAATATTACAATTAAGATTTTTATTAACTTTAGCCAGACGCCCTCAAAGAATTTGAGGATAAAATGACAGGTGAGAAAGGAACACACACCATAGTTCTTTGTCCGAGCACTCTACTACTTCTTGGCTTTCCGTATTTCCCTAATTCTTCAAACATCGCTCCACTGCAATCCCCGTATCCCCCAATTCTCTTCCAAAAAAATTGTAGAAAATCTTCCCCAAAACAAACATGAAGCGCAAGAAGTGGTCAGAATTGGAAGAACAAACGCTACTGTCAAAGTACTCGGACCTCCTCAACTCCGGGACGCTAGCGAAGCTGAAGTCCCGGGAGAAAAAGTTCAAGCCAATCGCGGACCACGTTAATTCCCTACACCATCTCCAAGACCCAATCACCTTCCCCTTCAAGTGGTCTTGGCGCGACGTGTCCATCAAAGTGCAGAATATGCGCCACCAGTATCTGGGAGTCAAGCAGAAGATCAGGATATCTAACAATGAGTTTAACTGGGGTGATGGAGAAATCCATTGGGAGAATTTCTTGAAGTACAAGGAAGTCTTTGGGGACATTGAGTTATCTGATGGTGCGAAAGAGAGTAATAATGTTAGTGGGCAGATGAATAGTGGTGGAAATAGCAAGAAGTTTGGCGAGGAGGGTATTTCTGATATTTTGGGAGATGGGGATGAGATGGGTTTGGGGTATGGGATGGATAGTGAGGAGATGGAGGATGAGGAAGGGTTGGATGATGATGATGATGAGGAGGAGGAGGTGGAGGGCGGTGGTTTGGGGGTGAGTGATGAGGGTGATGGAGGAGCAAACGAAGGAAATGTACAACCGGGTTTTCATGGGGGAAGTAAGTTGAAGAAGGAGTTTAAAGTAAAGAGATTGAGAATGGTGGGTGCTAAGGTTTTGGAGTTGAGAGATGCCATTTGTAGGAGGGAAGAAAAAAGGATGGACAGAGACTGGAGTAGAGAGGAAGGGATGATTGAGAATGAGACAGCAAGAAAAGAGAGGGAAATGAGGGGGCAGAAGCGGTTGAAAGAGAGAGAAGAGGAAATGTATAGGAAGGAAATGGAATTGGAAGATATGCAGATGATGCGGACAAAAAGGGATTTGGAAAAGTGTAGGTGGTTAGAGAGGAAATGTGATGACGAGAGGAGGCGGAGGATGAAGTTGGAGGAGAAATGGGAGGAAGAAGAGATGGAGTGGAGGGAGAGAATGGTTGAAATGCAGATTGAGCATGAGAAGCAGATGATGCAAATGCATGCTGATGCTTGCCAGAACCAATTGCAAATTTTGGGGGAGTGGCTCGGCTTGTCTGTCAGTTTTTTGGGTCTGCGAATGATGGTTTGGGCGGCGGCTTGGGGACTCTACCTCAACAGGATTTGCAAAACTTGCAGCATCCAGGAGGGGTGGGTGATAGTGGGAAGCCAGAGGCCACCTCACCCTCTGAATTTTTGTAGACTGTAATTCATGCCCTTTTGTGGAGTTGGTTGGTTGGATGGAAGAATAATTCTTTGTCTGATGGGGGACGATGACTCTTCTCAAGAATTGTTTTGACAAGTCTTCCTACGTAATTTAATCCCTCTGTTTCAAGATTAGGAACAAAAATGAACTGAAAAATGTATATGTTTACAGTTCCTTCTTGGAGGCAAATTAGATTGGAGCAGTGGTGTTGTCATTTTTGGTGCTACCGAGGATAAAATAAATGTAACTAAACGGCCTGGAATTTTTCTAAGCAAACAAATAGAAATGGGGCCTAGATGTGTTCATCTTTGATGGAGCTTTGTTGAGTATGTAGGTGCAATGGGTGTGGGTAAGAGGCTCTTTGGAGAAGATTAATTGGTGAATAATGCTTCTGAGCTTGGGGAATTGAAGGAATAGAATATTTATCATGCAGTGGCTTGTACTGGCATGGGAATAGTTTTTCATATGCTATCAGCATTTTTGTCAATGAGGAGATTTGTGTGGCTGATTTTGTGCTATTTTCCTGGAACACAGAAGCCATTCCACGTGTTTATGTAAATGGATTTTTTTGGCTACCATATTATTATCTTTGAGAGCTTGTTCATGGGTTTCCCATTTTCATCTGTGTTGTTGTAATTGTATTCATCTGTCATTCTCCACTCTTTCCAGTTGTTATCTGGAAAACACTTCTACTATATAGTTTCCTATTATATCTTCTGCATGCAATTGGCACAGAAATTTGGATATTAATTTTGCATGCACTTTCTGCCTTTCCTTCAAAGTGTGTATAAGTATGAATATGTACTCATGCATGCACATATATATTCATCAGAAATTATAGGTAAACTTGGTACATTTGTCCTCATGAAGTGATAGTGGTTCTCCTTTTAGCAAGTGGCCCTTTTGCTTGAGACTCGTGCTGCCCTGTTGCGAAATTCCTATGCTGAGGACCTGATACGTACTTGAATGAGTTAAACATGGGACTGTGGCCCGTTATTAGTTTAGAGATTTCCTCCTAGAATGCATACTACCTTGGGATGTTCTAATGACCAGGTAGATCCAGTAGCAGATGCTGTCTTTCAGAAGCATGATATATGGAAGAAACAGAAGAGTCTGCCTGAATGGTAAGTACGCCATGTTTATCTGTGTCAATCAAGTAAACTATAAAGTAAAAGGAAAACAAAAATGAAAAGAAAGCTGAAAGTGTCATGAACAGTCCCTAGTTCATGTAGCTTGATCATCTAGAGTTGATGGAAGCGGTTTCATTTAGCTACAAACAAGTTGAAGTAAGTCATTTGTTAGGAAAGACTAAAAATATTGCTATGACGTTGCATTAGATTATCTAACACGAAATACAATTGTGTGTTAGAGTTTCTAGAAAGGAAAGGATGCGTAGTTGTTGGATATGAGGAACCTGCTAAAACGAGCTATCCGAGCACCTTGATTTGTTCATCTGTATGTGTATCCTTGACTCTATATTCTTTTATAGAAGGATACTCTAGCATAGACAGGGAACACGTAAGGTTGGAGAGGGTGGGCTCCTTTGCTGATCAACAAAAAAAGTTTCAGGAAAAGATATAGCAAATTGATTTAATTTTCCTTGAAGAAAAATTAGAGATATTGTTTTCTTTAATAAGTAATTGTAGCCCAATGCTGCCACCTTATGCACAAGGGTTCATCTATGTTATACTACCTGAGCAAAATTTCTCTGTGTTGACTTTTCGAAGGTACTAGAAATATTGCATTTTCACTTGTTGATGTTCAGAATTTAGGGTCAAAAAAAGGGGGAGAAAAAAAGAAAAGAAAAAGGAAACCCATGGATAATGTATTCTTGACCGGATGTTGATTTTCTTTGGGTGAAGTCTCCTATGTATGTGCGATGATATATCAGGTGAACTTGATTCTTTATTTACTTAGTTATTTAGTTTTTGAAAAAACTTGATTCTTTATTTGGGGAATGCAATAAGTATGAGAAGCAAAATTTTTACGATATCCATATTCCAGTGTGCCTCATTTGCCTCAAGAGCTACTACTGATATGTAAAATAGTTTTTCTGGTAGCAGCTTCATGATATTTTTGTTCTTGTTTACAGGATTCTATATGTTGTGATTGAGGAACATAAATTTCTTAAGAACCAAGCTTTGTGTTAATCTGTATTCATTGTTAACAAAATTTCATTAACTTGAGGAACATATATTTCTCACCTTTGATACATTGAGAAGCACTAGGATGTGCAGATGGTTTATAACTACTCTTTCTAATGAGTTGGAAACCTGCTTGAAACTGCTGGATGTGTGATAGGCCTCCCAGTGAGCATTCCTGATAATACAAGTGAAAAGAAAAGATGCAGTTGGTCCTACAAAGGAAAAAATCCCATTTGACTGGTCGACCATCACGCGTTGGGAAAACACAAGGTGGCAAAGCTGCTCACCAGTATTTCAGGGGTTAAATGGTACTGTCTATCCTTCACATTGTCCCTTTTACTTTTGCTTCTGTGATTTCTTGTGTTCTATAATGTTTCCTAGTGTTAGTCAGATGCCAGTTAATCTTGTGGGTTACATATATAGCTGAGACGATCATTAATTCTATGATCCGGATGGACAGTAAGATGAAAAAGCTTCAAGATCAACCGTTCAATGAGAGTGTGATTAACTCGAGGCAACTTCTCTACTGAAACTCTTCTCACTATAAAAATCTCTTGAAATTTTTGGAGACTTCAGTTCTAATTAGTGTAATCCTGCAGGTAAAGTGCGTAAAAATAGTGAAAGGTAAGTGTTATACTCAAAATTAAGTGGATATATTTCTTCACATGTTACATAGATGACATTGTGACCAAGATGAAAGAAGTCTTGAATGCCATAAATTATGTGGTCACAAACCTAAAGTAAATTAGTGTACCAACTCCATGTAGGTAGTTAAACTTAATCAAATTACATCACAAGTGCAATTATAATTAGATGGTGATTGTTATTTGTTTATTGTACTCAGAAATCTCACTTGTCATCGTATAGCTAGAAATACCGTGGTTTATTTCTTGGGCAGTTAGATAAGTGGCCTTGTAGCATTCAGCAGCAAAATGACTCATGGGCACCATCTATCTCTACAGCAGTAACACTGACTTTTGAAGACACGGGTCTAAGAGGGCAAAGTACTTATGTTGTGGTTGATGTGTTGGAGAAGGTATGTCCCATTATGATTATAAAAATAATGAAAATTTAAGATTTGAGAATCATTTATACAAATTATGGTTTCTTGTAGTTGATTAAATACTTATACATAGTTTTTTTTAGTATTTATTTTGGAATCTTGCAACCATCCATAACCCACATGAATAAAACAAAACATTGTATATCTACTATTTTGCAACCTTTGAAAGAAAAAGAACTGCCACAGGAACAATATTCAATCAGTGCATCCATTTTTACTGGTTCAATGCTGTCAATGAGTAGTCTCACAAGTCATCTAGTTTTAGTTTTATATTAAGAAAAACAAAGAAGATAGCCACAGCCCACAAGCAAATATTATCCACTCCTTTTGTTGAAAAGGTATTCTTTGCAAGAAAAGTAACAAAAAAGGTTGGCCTGCGCCCACCCCCACTTTCCCCATTCCTGCAAGCACTATAATCCTGCTTTCCCACTTCATTACCATTATAATCATGCTTGATTTTATTGGGCATAAATCTTTAATCCATTCCCACTTATTCACACACAAGAAAACCGCAACTTGATCACAACCACAAGTATTAGTTTTGCATTTCAAGTGTCTGCAGCATTTCTTGAGAGTATCTGAAGCAGAAAATAGTTGAGACAAATGGGGAACAATATAGGAGGAAAGAAAAAAGCCAAGATTATGAAAATTGACGGTGAAGCCTTCAAGCGTAAGGTGCCTGCAACAGCAATGGATGTGCTTAAAGATTATCCAACTGGTTATGTATTACTGGAATCAGGAGCAGTAAAAGAGTTTGGAATCCGGGCTCCTCAGCTACAGCCCGAAGAGGAGCTGAAGCCCAAAAAGATTTATTTTTTATTAGAAATGCCCCAATATCCAGAGGAAAAGCAGCCCAGAACGAGAAGGGTAAGATCTGCAGTGCATACCAGCAGTGCCAAGGAAAGGCTGGAGTATTTGATGTTAAGACAAAAATCAGCTTCTGATCTGGGTTTGGGTCCTGGTCCAGTTCGGGTTAAAATTAGGCTTCCGAGGGCCCGGGTTGAGAAACTGATGGAAGAGGGTGGTGATGAAGCTGAGGTGGTTGAGAGGATTCTTGATCTTTGTTTGCAGAACTCCAATAATGAACAGGCTAGTTCTGAAATTGAGGCTTTGCCCCAGGTGAGTTTACGGTAGGGATAGGAAATTCGTTTGGATCTTCTATTGCAATTGTGTTGTATCCTGTATTGTATCAAACATCGCAAAATTGCAATTAACGATTCGAACATGTACGAGGAAATAGGATAGGACAAGTTATTGGAGTCACATGACATGAAAGAATGTCTAGTCAAGAACCTTCGTTGTTCATTATGTAAAATTCTTGCATGGATGGGGTGCACGGATTCATCTAGCATGATTGAATCGAAAAATTCAATGGTCAGAATCCATTCAACATCATTGAATCGCGAAACTCAATGGTCAGAGTTGCACCTGGTCTACGCAGAACATAATATGCCCTCAAAAGAGTATGGATCCGTGACAATCACTATATGGTATGATCTAGAGAAGGCCCTGGAAATTCCTATGAATTACAGTTTTTTTTTTCTTTTTGAATACTCTAAGCTCTGAAAATTGTACAGGATTGTAAGAATGTGAGGCATCTGAAATGAGCCAAGAAAAGCTAGTTATAGATTTTGGTGAATCTATTAGGCATTGTATTGCTTTGGACTTTTTGATATTTTCTGCTATTCTTGCTTGCTGTAGATAGTGAGCCTTATTATGAAAAATGCAAAAGTAAAAAAGAAGATTAAGTACATACATTTGAGGGTGTCTGTCTGTGTATATATATTGATATATAAACACAAATACAAACATAATGTATTTTGGTAATTGCTAACGGATTAATAGATACAACTGTGCAATTGCAAAGAGAGAGGTTCCTGTCAGTGGTGATGCCGAATATCTACTCATTATGAAAAAAAATGACATTAAATAACTGAATTTTCAGTTTAATCGATTAAAACCTATCAAATTGATTTTTATTTTATTTTATTTTTTTTTTAAGAAAATTAAATTTGATTTTTGTTATATATACGTGGTTATTTAGATTTTATATTTTTGTAGATATTTTTTAGTTGGTTATTTAATTTTTTTCCCTTTAAAATGTATTACATAACAATTAGTTTGTTACATTATTATTTTATATGATATAATAAAAAATAAAATTAATTTTTATTAGACCAGTTGAACTTGTCCGATCGATTAAACCGATGATCGATAGCAAGATCAATTTGATCTTTGTTCCAATTATAAAAATATTGAAAAAACAATTTGATTTAAAAAATAAGTTCAAGAAGAGAAAAAAACATTAGACTATTTTTAAGAAGTGAATTAAGATGAGGTAATACTATCCTTTTCAATTAGTTGAATGAGTTTCTGATTTTTTGTTAAAATCTTGACTACTCCTAAATTTTGTAAAGTACAATGAGAAAGGATACTAATTTGTCGAACATGTCATCAGCCATGTTCCACATTGTGTAAGAATTTTTCTTTTTTCTTTTTTTTTTTTTATTCAGTTTCTAGATACACTAAATACCGTATAGAACATGTAAGCTTATTAGTGTCGCTGCATGTTCGTGACATTATAGATGACGAGATTAACAATTGATTACGAGGTTTGGTTATGGTCATTGGCAAATGTTTCTGGATACAACTTGACCAATATACGTTCCAGTCACTGTGTTTTCCCCCTCTTTAACGTAATCTTTGGTCTTGCATGGCAAACAAATTTTTTAATTGGAATAAAAGTAATTGAAATAGAGCCACATAAACTTTGTACAAATAAAATTTTAGAGGACTACGAGATATATATGTTTAGAAGTGTAAAAAAATCGAGTTGAATTGAACATATTATTGTTTAATTTTGTTTAATTTTTTATCGAGTTTTAAAAATTGTGTTTGAACTTAATTTGATAGTTAATCGAGTTGAATATGAATCAAGTTCGAATAGTTTGATTTTTTTATAAATATTATTATTTTTTACTAATCGATTTGAATTTCAATTCTTATTAAACGAATAAATGTGTTGAAACTTGATTTGTTAAATTAATAAATCAAATTTAACAAACTCTTAATTACGAGAAAAAATAGATTTATTTTTTCAGCACTATATACTATACATATTTGTTGTAGTTTGTAGTGCAAATATATAGTGGGCCGGATAAACCAGTTCCTTTTCTTTTGACATTTTGGGACGCTTTACTTGACCCACTCATGGACTTGGAACATTGAAAACTGGTGGAGTCCAGTCCACTGCCTTTACTTGCAAAAAAAATAAATAATAAGAAAATTCCATAGGAAACACAAACTTGATGATTCAAGGCATATTCATTTCTAGTCTAAATTGTCACAGTCCAAATCTTTCCTTTCTTCTTTATGCTCTCCTAAGAGAAATGCAAGAATTGAGCTTGACAAATTGATCCATCAAAATCCAATCTAGGTCCGCCCCATGAACAATTACAAATGGGCTGGGCCGGTCCTATTTATGTGTTGGGTCTCTATTGGGTTCAAAGAAAAAAAACTAGTTCAGCTTGTGAACTAACCCATCTTGGGCTAGAAACTAGCATAAGACTGGCCTAGTCTTGTCACAAGCCCACCTTTAGTCTTTAGACTTCTTCTTCTTTATTATTTTTTTTTTTCTTCCTCTGCTGGGCAGCCCAAAATAATACTCAAATGCTGCGGCTCGCTGAGCCACTTGCAACTTTTGACTTTTAATCTATTTTTTTTATAAATATCGCAATCTTCAATAATTTTCTAATGTATTATTTATTATTATATATTTTTTAAAGTTTAATTGAAAATCGAAGTTGTAAGCCTCTCAATTTTTGAATTTGAAGATCTCAGCTATTGTTTGGCAATATTTTTTCTTAATAATACAATTCTTTGTGTATTCTGTGATTATATTTATTTATGATTGATTTTGAATTTATTTGTGAATTTATAATTTTTTTTTTATTTGAAAACATGAATCCATCACATGGTACCATCTCCCAATTCTTCCTAAGGAGTTCTCCATCCCCTAACTATACCCCTTCCATTTTTCTTTCCCGTTTCAGTTCTAGGCCTTCCCTTTCTCATTATGATCCTTCTATTATGTCTCATACTAATTTTAAAATACAATAATTTGTAGCCAATTTAAGCACTAAAAAACTAGAATATTTAAGATGATTGCTTCTGAATTTTCTACACCATCACCACTAATAATAGATGGAGAAAATCACTTGATTAAAAAAAATGCAAATGCACCACCAGATAATCATCTAATAAATTTAGATGACGTTTACCTGGGATGTTTGTGCCCATTAGAAATCCCGAAACCACCTATTAATAGTAATAGAACTATGCGCAAAGTTTCCTTCCTTGATATGAATTACTAATTTGATCAGTTCATCGATGATCGACAAGTATGATGGCCCTAATGATGTTTTTTCATATTTTTCGTGTGTATCTCACCGGTAGATTTAAAAAACCCCTTTCAAAGGCCCTCCAGTGGCTTTCTGAAAGACAACGCCTACAACTAGAATATAGAAAAAAAACTTATCTTCGATAGCAATTATAAGAGAGTTTAAAAAGGATATGATCATAGATGGAGACTTAAACTTGTGGTTTTAGCCCCCTTACCCCCTAGAAATCCCCACTCGTAGTCCTTAGGCTAGGTGTGTTAAACATATTCGATTGAAAGGTCTTTTTCACCAAGTTAAGCGATGGGAGTTTTGGGCTTGGCTTATCACCGTATCCAGTCCGAATCCCGTAGTTCCAAAAGAAAATTAGGCTAATCTTGGTGATAGTACAAAAAGATTTTCATATCCTACACAATAATATTTGCATCAAACTTCCATAGGTTCAATTCAAATCATTTCTTATTAGCAAGAAAATAGGAGACTAGAACTCTTCTTTTTAAATTTGCTGAAAGTCAAACTTTCGAACAATTTATATTAAAAAATGTCAACCCCACTAGTATTGGGCTAATGGTGCTTGGGTACTTAACAAAATTATCCAGTCCAGACCCAATCCACTTTAGCATGGGCCTGAGGTTGAACCAGCCTGCTATAATAAATGAGCTTCAAGTTCTATCTTCGAGGGGAATATTGACTCTTGCCCCTGCTTTGGCAGTGAAATATTGACTTTATGCGCCAAGTATGCACTCAAAAATTGGTTTGTCTAACATCTATTTTAAAAATTCAAAGAATTTTATTACAAATTGGTACACGTTAAAATAAAATTTCTACCTTGCAATCTCTTTTATTTTTCAGTACAATTCCAGTTTCCCTCAATCCGATGATTATTTACACACCAAAAAAGGAAAACAAAACGAAAAATTGAAAAGGAAAATGGGCAATAGCCATTGCACACAAATTACCAAACAAAAGATTCAAATCAAGAACTGAAAAGGCTGTTATTGGGAAAGAGAGTAGGATACACAAATTAATCCCTTTATTTATCCTAATCAGTCAGCTTGGGGATTAAGAGTTCCTGAATTAATCCGGCAGAAGATTTCCATCAGAATCATACAAAATCTTCCCCGAGAAATCAAGAGGGCGGCACTTCTCTCCTTTGATAATCGTCTTCTTCCATACGACACCGTCTCCTTCTTCGTCTTCTCCATAACCAGACTCCTCTGCTTCCCCCTCGTCCTGCACTTTTCTCCAAGAAATCATCTTAGCCATCAAAAGGGCCTTACTGCTCAAGCTGCTTTTCATTTTCTCAATCACAGGCTTCTTTTCACCTCCCAATCTCACTGTTTTCTTACCTTCTTTTCCCCTCAAAGATTTCACTACCCCTCCGTGAGAGCCGCACAGAAAAGTTACCATGGAAAATACTGAGAAAACTGCTGTTAAAACTATGAAGAAGGCAACTGGGGCTGGTAAAAACCGAAGTTTTTGCATGGGGAGAGTGGTATTCGGCCAAGGCCTTGCCATGGCTCGGGTTAACAATTAGGCGATCAGATTGAAAAAATATCAAGAAAAAGATTATAAGGTATGAAGGTTGTGAAGAGGAGAGAGAGAAGCAAAGGTTGCAGAGATGTTAATGAGTTGTGAGAGGAGGAATAGTTGAAGCTCACTAGTTAAAGGGCTTAATAAAGGACAACAATTGTCACTATTATTGCATAATAAAGAGATTGACCTGGGGTAGTGGTAGTGGACCACTAAAATACTGAAATATATCTATATATTGAATATATATACATTAAATATATACTGACGCACATATTAATTTTTATTATAATTAATATTATATTTCTTATTATAATATTATTTATACATTGATATTATTTTATATACTTGATAATATTATAATTAAAAATATAATATACTTGATAATATTATACACTTGTTTATATTCTATTTCATGTAGGGATATTTTTGTGCTCAGACTGCACCTCTCCTGATGAGGAGTGTAGTTGATATGGATGAGATTTGTCCAATATCACGTGCGTAAAAAATGAGCATTTTAAAAATATAAAATTAAAATATAATTTATATAAAATCAAATTAAAATAGATAATATCTTATAGTGGAATAAGGGATCACTTGTACCACAAATTACATCGTATAAAACAAGTTCATATTTGTGACGTAATTAGCACATTATTTGAAATATTGCAGATATTTTGACTAGACACATCGACGTGTTTTACCAGGTAGAAAAGGTAGACTTGACTGGTTGACTTGGGTCGACGATTGGGTTTTGGTAATAGGCCTGGTAAGTACACGGGTCGTAACCCAAAGGAGGAGTGGTTAGATGGTGACTATCACAGTTGAACAAAGTAATGGACTGGTCCCAAAGCAACTACTGTACAAGGCGGCCGTGAAAGGGAAGAAATGAGGGAAATAGAATACTACCCATGGCAACTTGTACATATATTCACTCCTACTCAAAATTTGCTTTAATTAATTAATTAATTTATTGTGGCCCAAGTAGTAAAGCCAATCAACTTACTATCATAACATACAAACTTTGAGGACGTTTGGTTTTATTTCTATTTAGAATTTTTATTTTTTTTGTGTTTGTATTGAGAATTTGATTTTCGTGTGAAAATTGAAAATATGAAAAAATATAGTATAAAAATGTTAATTTTATTAAATTAAAAATAATATTTTAATATAAGAGAAATAAGTAATATGTCATATTATTTTATTTATATTTCATCAATCAAATTATGTTGGATTGAAAAATTATTATTTAATTAATATAGACAGTAGCCCATTATTTTCTTTGGGCCAAGTTATTTTCATTTTCAAATTGGACAACTATACATTTTTTGTTGTTTGATATTTTGAAAATGCCTTTATTTTATTCATTTTAATTAAATATCTCACATTTATTAATATTTTAATATCTTCATGCGCCTATTAAAATCTATATATTTATTAATATTTTATATTTTTTCATACAAAAGATATCATAAAATAAATATATTTTTATTTTTTAAACTTATATAATCCTTATAAATGCATAACTGATTTGAAACTAAAAACATAATGAAAATATATTTAAACTTGGAAATGCTGAAAACATAGAAATGAGTTTAAAAATAAAACCAAATGGATACTTTATGTCTTATCAATTTTTGTGTTGAGAATTAGATCCCATTATAAAAAGAGAAATTAATATTTAATGAGTAAGTGGATTTTAAAATTAGTAAAATATCATATTAAATATTAATAATTTAAGTATTACGTATAGGATTGAATTGAGGGTTATTAATATAAAAATGAAAAAAAAAAAAAAAACTATTTTTGCTGAACATGGGTCCAAACAAACATAACTTCACTTCTGAAATAGTGTGAAACTGAAAATGAGGATTTGAAAATGAAAACGAATGTGGGCTTTAACTATCAAATCCATAAAATGATTTCTTACAATCACTTCTTGAGTTCATGATATGCCAAGAACTCTCATGATCAATTATTCTTTTTTTTTTTTTTTTTTCAATCTCCTCTGCATCGAACTTCAAATTCTAACCATGACCTATTTTTATGTTTAGATATAACTTATCCATTAATTTTTTTCACAATTTTAAGCGAGAAAAAAATATTAAATTTTGGCATACATGCTTAGGAGATAGTAAGAAAAATTTATCATTATTACATCCTCTCTTGTTACAGTTAATTAATGTAATCTCATTGTTTCGCCTAAAGTTTTATAATGAAAACAAAAAATCCCAACCAAATCATTTTCTGTTAAAAGCTTACAAGCTTAGAGAAGAATTGCGAAATCGAGCAATCCTTCGATAAAAAGATTCATTCTCCTCGTAGAAAACAGAGAAAAAAATTCATTCTCTTCGTAAAAAATACGAGGTACCGACAATGAGAAGCTAAGGTTTCACGAGGGCGGGCACCAATTTGGTTATTTGGACAAAAGACAAATTTTGTAAATTCAATTATTTTTTAGGGATAAAGTAGATAATTCGCTCATTTCTTAAATTGATAGGCTCATGAGATTATTGAATCCAACAAATAATCACCAAATTTCAAAATACTATCGACTTTGAATTATCCATTAAGCCTTAATTGATAAAAAAATTAATAAATATGGACTAATCCTACAAAGTAAACAGGACTTTGAATTATCCATTGAGCCTCAATCCATAAAATTTTTATAATATGGACTAATCCTACAAAGTAAACGGGCATCTTTGACAAGATATCTGAGCAAGTTTGGATCAAAGTTCGTATTAATAATTAACTACGTATCAATCATTAACAATTAATTTCTCAATCAATAATTTACAATAATTAATTATCAACAAACAATTACTATAAAATTCCGACAATCACCCTACTCTTCAAATGTTGTTCTCTGAATTCTCCCACAGCTTGTACTAAAAAAAATAAAATAATAATAATAATTGGAGAAAGTACCTTTAGGTTTTAAGGAAAGAACATCATGATCCACTTTATGGGGGTGTATACACAAACAACACCGTCTTTCAAATATTGATAAGAAATAAACGTTACTCATATTTCTAATAGCAATATCCCAACAACATTGTGAAAATACATTGCTACAATGTATCCTTTTATTATTACAAACATAAAGGTAAGTGAAAAACAGAAAATTCTTATATCTTCGGACATAAAATTACCAAATAGTTCGAATTATGTCATGTCAGTATAGTGTAAATTCTGAATATCGACATAACATAAAATTCGTACTGCTTGATATTTTTTCAACGTCCAATCCATACAAAATTTTTCGTAAAAGACAATAAAACTTATGTAGATATTTTTTTGGGTAACTAAAAGCCAAGAGATCAAGGAAATAACTAGATAGTAATTAAATTGGAATGGAATTTGAAACGGAGGGATAAATGACGGTGGCGGGATGCGCCATGATGCGGCGGCCCTTCATGTGGCGGAAGCAGTAGACGAGAGCCCCCACCGGCCACTCCACCAGCGCCGCCGCCGCGAACGCCAGGAAACCGAGCGTCGGACCCACCACCTTGCACCTGCATGGGTTGCTCCTCGTCCCACACTGCACGCAAATTGGAACACCGAATGCCATTACTAGGAATTCAAATTGACTGTTTTTTGTTTGAAAGTTTTGCCGTGATTTTGGACACGAATTGGATTTAATCTCAACTGTTCTTTTCTTTTTGTGGAGAATTTGAAGGCGAGAACCGATTAAATAGGAAAGGATCTGACAGGTGGCGAAGTACTACCAGTGCTGTACGTTACACGTGTTGCTCTATCATGGGGAGCTCGACACGTTTTTCTTCTGCCTCGGTTCAAGGGTTTTCACTTTTTCCTTTTTTCTTTTTTCTTTTTAAAATATAAACCGAACTAGATTTTGCACTTTGTAAACATTTTCACACTAATTAGTGAAGAAAATGTCATAATAGTGGTAACGGCATCCTTATGATATATATACACATATATATATGTGTGTGTATATGTGTGTGTATATATATATATATATAATTTATTTTTTTCGTTCTATAAATTGATCTATTTAAAAATTTGGTGGTTTTTATTTTAAAATTTTAAATTTTGAAAACATTACCACGTTTAGTCCTCTAATAGAAGTAACTGGCTGCTCTAACTTGTTATAACAGGTAGAAGTAATTGGCTGAACTGACTAGGATGAAAATTTGAGAAATTTTTGAAGAGAAAATTGTTTAGTTGGACGCCTAGGTAGAATTTAAGAAGAAAAAAAAATTAAAATTAATATTTAAAATATATATGGCACGTTCAAGTGTTATAAGGAATCTCACGAACGACAAAACAGATAGCAAGAGACACCGCACACAGCACACCAGACACATTGTTGATCGATCTTTCCGACGAACTTCAAACTAGAAAAAGTCTTCACAAAATATCTCACCCATGAACATGATCTTATGTTTATCACATAGCTGGTTAAAAATTTAAATTAAAAATGTTGAGAAACATTGGACTGATTTAAGTAGGGGGGAACTTCTGTTCCATCACTTGACCTAAAATATGGAGTGATCACTCCAATCTAGAATGAAGTTTAATCCTCAAATACAAGAGAAAATATGTTTACGTAAATGTGTAGCTTGTTTAGTGACTTATTCTAAGTTAAACAATGGTTTATTTGTGAAATTATTAAAAGTGAATAGATGATAATACTGTTTTCCAATTGAAAATTTTGTCCTTTCCTCGTATGCTTTCTTAGTAATTTTAATCTTACCCACATCGTACGTGATGTGTGAGTAGAAATCAATTTCTTTGTAATTTCTGCTAACATTTGCTGGAAAACTCATTTGTTGATTTACCAAGATCATTGCATAGGAACTGATATTACTACCAACGTCCCAATGCAGATGAGAAAAACACTTTTAACTCTTTTTAGTTGAAGGATTAATATAATTTATTGTCGTCAACTTCCTTTACTTGGAAAAACGTAACTGACAAAGGACTAACTAATCCGATGTACGACGTTTAATGGAGTGCAACCATCTCATCCCCGATTGTTACTTAATACAGTACTTTACACAGTTATTAGTTTAAAAAGGTAAAATTGCACATTTGTTAACAACTATAATTTTTGGTCTGGTAATAAATACTTGATCCTAACAATTGGTATCAGAGAGAGTTTATGATTCGAGTTACTCAAGCTAGGACAGGGGTGTTAATTGTTGACATTTATTGTTATCGAATCACTCAACGCTGCGAAAAGTTTAGTTTGTGAAGGGTGTTGATTGTTAGCATTTATTGTCATTGAGTGACCTAAAACTACCAAAAATTTTAAAAAATAAAATTATATCTTTGCTAACAACTGTATAAACTTTAATATTTGAGCTGAAAAACACTAATTACTCCTAATTTTTCCCATTTCATAGTTTTCTGATGTTGTTTGGGCCATTTTGCCTAGTTTGAATTAGATAGACTTCCATTTAGGTATATGGGCTTCAAGAGATGGAACCCACATGAAAATAGAACCTACCCATATAAACTGCAACTCCCAAAGTTATGCATTACAAGGCACCATACATTCATTGAAAAAAAAAAAAAAAACCAAAGAAAAAAATATTCTTTTAGGGCATGTCTGTAGCCTTGTTTTAGTATGTGATTCCCCAGCTTTATAGTGTGTAATAAAGAAGTTTTTGCAGGCCAGGAATGGCTTCTCAGCCATCCACTGGGGGAATTTTTTCCCTATGTGGAACATATTCTGCCACCACTACTTCAAAATGGAACTTATTCTTCTCAATTTGGTTTCACTTTTATAACATTGCACCCTCAAATGGCTTCCATGATGCAGGAAGAAGAAAAGGATGTATTAATTAATAGGCCCTACACATTTACACCATCCACATGCACCTTCCCTTTCTTGACTTCCTTATATAGCCATGGAAAGAGGTTCATAGTTGATGCAATACCAAGTCTCCATCCCAATTAAAGCCAGAAAATTACCTAACCAAACAAACCCTTAGCCCAGTAAATTGCATATATACTCCATAGATTACTCACATCTTCTTGCTGATCTTCCTTTCCCAATTTGTATCGGCAGATCAATTTTTCGATAGCCAAAAATGCATGTCTTAAAGTACAAATGGACTCGAATAGTGCTAATGGTTCTTGCTTTCTTCCTATTCTCAGTTTTGATTACTGCAAGTGCCACATTTTCTACCAAGGTTGATGAAGTGCCTGATCCAAGCATAAAGTGTGGGGAATGCCCTTGTGTCAATCCATGCAGCCAGCAGCTACCTCCTCTCCCTCCACCACCACCACCACCTCCGCCACCTCCAATGCAGTATTGTAATCCGCCACCGCCAAGGTTCGTATATGCAGCAGGGGTCACCCCACCACCTCCACCGAGGTTCATTTATGTGACTGGGGCTCCCGGAAACTTGTATCCTACCGATGATCCATTCAATTTGCAGATATACTCTAATGCAGCACATGATTCTATTAGAAATGTAGGGGCATTTCTTTTGGTAGGGTGCTCAGCACTTCAATTGCTAGTGTTTTGATGAAACTCTGGATGCATGTTTGATCATAAATGAGAGAGGAGCAAAGCCATAAGCCATGATTCTTGTTTCAATTTTAAGAGTTCCTAGCTTGTTCTCATGGAGTCGGGCCTGAAGAATTTTAGATAAAACAACGTATTTGTTGAGTTTGAGACATCAATCTTGAAAGTAATAACTATGGGCCCAATAATTTCAAGGATTCATAGATAGGGTTGTTAGTCGGGCTTTATGAACCAAACTTACAATGACTTAAAACTCAAATGTCATGACAGGCTCAAACTCAGCTTATTATTACATTTTTTTTCGAGCTTCGGGCTTTATTTCGAGTTACCTCACACCATCAATTTTCTTTAATAAAAAAAAAATACAGAAGGGAATGCATATGAAAAGACTAATCTAGAATAATATACAAAATAAAAATTTAAGTTTATGTTCTAACTTATAATCCATACATAACATAAAACATTAAGTAACATTTTAAATTTAAAAGCAAGCCATAAAAATTTACAATAATACTTATCAAATTCTAAAGTCTTACTTGAGATATATAGAATATAAAAATTATTCCTAAAATCTCTTCCACAAGAATTTGCAATGATATATGTACTTTATTATCTCAATAAATTTCTAGCAAAAACCTACTAATTAAAGATCTTAGTTTGACTAGATTCCTAAATAATTTAGCTATATAACAATGAATAATTATACAAGAAGTTTAAGATTATGATTAAAATATTAATATTCGGGCTGAATCTTAAAAAACTCAAACCCAACTCAAAAATTGTTGTAAACTAATTTAAAAGCTCAACAACTCTAGTTTATATTTAATTAAACTAGACCCACTTAGCCTACGTCCACGTCAGTTGACAGCCCTAATCATAGACGTAGTCTTCTATGGGAAATGGGTACTAGGTACTGTACACGCGTGACAGATTAAGGTTCAGAAATACACTTAGGATTTGAGCTTGCATACGTTTCTCCAATAATTAACTACACTTTGAGGTTTTCACTTGTCAGTCGCTGGATGGATCGGCATCACACGTAAAGATAGGGATGATTATGCCGCGATTTCGTTATTTTTTTTTAAATTTTAAATTAAATTCTCATATATAATTTTATTTAAAAATAATTTTAAATTATAATTTTATCAAGTAAAAGAAAAATACGATTTTAAGCGGTTTAGGTGGTTGCGGGCAATTTGATATTTTTTTACTAATAAAAAAAAATAATTAAATTTTAAAAAATTAAGACATTAATAAAAAAAATATTTGAATATAAAAATAATATAATAATTTTTATTCTAAAAATAATAGTATAATCTTTCATATAATAACAAATAGCTATATCGTTGTGCATAAATTTTAATTTATTTCATATATTCTACTTATTCATTCAATTTCATTTAATTGGGATGATTGCTCCTCTTGTCTTTTGTCTTGAGCCTTGAGATTGAAAAATATGAATTAAAATAAAGAATAATTAGCTTAATTATTAATATTTTGTACGATAGGTTAATTACAAAATTATTTTTTTAAGATATAAATAGGCAATTCGATATTTTGCAGTTTTTTTAGCTCTCAAACAGTCACCGCATGGCTAAGGTGGTGCGATTTTTATTTAGTATTTTAAATTACGAATTTTGTGATAAATCAATATTAACGGTGCTATATGAGACGGTTTGATCAATTTAGATAATTTTTTAAAAATTATGATCACCCTAAATAAAGACATGAAGCTTCCAAATGGCTTCTTTGCTAAGCAGGATATGGGCTTGATTGATGGGCTATCTCGCATAATTTTCTATTTGTTTTAAAATGATCAAGACCCATGAAAAAGTTTCAATTCGATATGTAAAATCTTGGTCGAGTGTTATCCGCTCTCCATTTAAATTGTGGATCATACCTAGGAGTTGTAATTCATAATCCAAGACTTAAGTCCACACCATATTAAATTATGAATGAACAAAAATTACCCACATATTTAAGTTATAATTAATATTAATATTATATCATATAAATTTAATATTACCATAAATATTATATCATAAATAATAATATACAATTATATTTATATTATAACTAATACATTCATATAAATAATTTAAATATATGTTTATATACATATTTTTATAAATTTTGTAAATATATAATTATATTTATTTGTATATTATGAATAAATATTTATATTTATAATAGTGTAATATATAATATTAGTCATATAAATATCAATATAATATTATAAAATATTGTAAATATAAATATATATCTATAATAAAATATGTTTGCTTAGAAATATATATTTGTATTTATTATATATAAACAATATAATATTTATAAATATATTTATTTATAGTATATAGAAATATATAAAGAATTATATAATTAATATAAATAATATATATAATTTTAATAATATATATTAACATGTTCACAAATATTAATATTATATCTATATATTTATACTAATATTATAAGTAATATATTTATATAAATAATATAAACACATGTTTATATACATATTTATATATAAAATTGTAAATACATATAATAATATATTTATATATTCATATTATTAATATTAATATTAATAATAATATAATATATAATATTAGTAATATAAATATTAATTATACATTATAAAATATAATATAAGTTAAAAATATAGATATAAATATATATTTATCTAAATAACAATCTAAATAACATAAAATATGTATACTTTGAAATATATATTTGTATTTATATATAAAAAATATAATATTTGTAAATATACATTATTTATATTATATATTAATAATATATATTAATATATACAATATTAACACTAATACTATATCACAGATAATAATATATATTTATAGTTATATTAGATGTAATATATCATATAAATAATATAAATATTTATATAAATAATATAATTATATGTTTATATACATATTATATATGTTTTGTAATCATATTTAATTAATATTTATATTATTAAATATAAAATATGTACTAAGAAATATATATTTGTGTTTATGATATAAATAATATAAATAATAAGTTATATAAATTAAAATATATGTACTATAAGTATAAATTCTATAAAATATATAAATATATAGATTACTATAAAAACATACCTAAATAAATATAAATAATATAGATATACATTTATATTTATATATGTTATTATAAGTTTAATTATGAAAGGTAAAATTGATTTTTCATAATGTATTTTTCTTAATATATATACACAATTTATATATCCAACCAAACAATGCATATTGATTATCTCATCGATATGAACTCCATTTATAAACTCTGTCAAACATTGTAATTATTTTCACAATAAATCATATTTCTAATCTATCCCTCTATGTACCTTCAAGCCTAGCAAACAAGCCCTATATGTATAAAATATAAAAAAAGCTTAACTTCATAAACAGGGCGTTGAGTCCGGGCTAGGCTAGGGATTCTGAAATAAGCCCAACCCAGGCCCAGCCTATCTTAGATAAGCATAGGCGACATCAAGCCCGTGCTGGGCTAGCCAGTTCACCTGCCGGTGTAAGCCCAGTTGGCATCGTAGAATACCATATAATTACCCCATACACTTGTAATTTAATAGACCAGAAAAATAATTAAACTGAAAAGAGGACAAATCTTTATTCTTTTTAATATCCGCATGTACTCTACCATGTCTGCATGTAAATGTATAGCTCCGTAGATGCTCTTGTAACCATCATCTACAACAAATAATTCGAAGCTGATCTTATGGATCCTCGTCTAAACATATTGGCAAGCTATAGATACTGCAAGACAGTGAACCAGTAATGAATTAACAAGACATTTCAAATAGATAAATTAACAATGAACCCCAAGCACACAATCACACAGCCCTACAATCTAGTGCTTTGATTGTCCTTCGACGCCACATTGCAGTTGTAGGATCAAATCTCAGCTCCCATGTAGGCCAGTAGTGCAAATCCTGCTTCAATGAAAGTACTCGAGGCTTCCCGTTCAAGTGAACTGTTTTCACACGAACAAATTCCCCATGCTCTATTTCCTATTGGATCAGTATTTTGAATGATTTAGTTTCCAGAATCAGAGTAGTAAACAGCAACACTTGCACCAAAAGCACAGCCTTATTTTGACAAATGAGCCACTATTGACTTTATCACAATGAAACTTAAAACAGTTTACCATTTTGTTCATACAAAAATAGACACGACTCGGTAGAAGATTGGTTTTGGGACTGGGTAACCAACCATTTTACAACTGCTTGTTCCCCGTTTGTTTTTCAGGATTTATTAAAGGGCAGGAGACATACCTTTGTCACAGCGACGAAAGCATCTAAATCTGGAGTTGGTTTCCCATTTACTTCTACAATCCATTGAAGAGCATATAAACCATATAGATGTACTGGACTTCCATGACACCACCTGAAAAATTTATTTGCACCATAAATAAACAAAATGTCCACTTCAAATTGTTTTTGTTTTTTGGAATCAATTAATTGGTGTTTTTCATACGAATGTCATTTGCTTAAATTTTCCATTTTAGCCATACGTCGTTGATGAACTGTATTTCGCCATTTTTCTAGTATTAATCTAGACAATCTGATTGAGATGAATCGTATATTATGGAGGAGTATGATACGAGTATAGAATTAAAGTCAGCAACTTGCAATTCCTATTTGGTTAAAAAAGGATTTTTTGCGGATTCTGGCCTTGGCTTAGAGGCTGCCATTGATCACTCTTCTAACGGATGCAGATCTCATTTTGACCAGTTTGAAAAGGGTTTAGACTTCCTAGAGTAACCAAGTGCATCAAATAGCTTCTTATTTTTAAGGTGTAAACTGGTGAGTCATTCACCGAAGCTGTTCTCCATGTCAAGTTCCACCAGCTTATAAAACTAATTAGCTTGTGTTTAAAAGCCATACCTTGCCACATAAACGCCATGGCCTTCTTCAGGCAGAAATCCAAGAGCTCGCACGGCTGAATGAGGATCCTGGACTATACAACCACACCAATTTATGACACGCGTTGTTCCATTCCCATCCCTCACATCTGTTCCCACCAGTAGATCGATTTCACGACCCTGAAAGACATTATAATAAGATATTCCGCTCATGCTGAAGAAAGCATATATAAAACCATGATATAGCTATATTAATGTCCCATAAGTGTATTGTTGGTGATGTCAAAAGTACAACTAGAACAAAACAATATATATATATATATATATATATATATATTTGTCTACAAGAAAACCTGGCGAAAAATTGTCATTGTGAGCTTTCCATTGCTTTCATTACACCGGTCTAGTTCTTGGCAAGCATCTTCTACGTCACGAAAACATGTAACTGGTTCTTTATTGATTGCCAAAACCATGTCACCTTGTTCTAGTAAATTTTCAGCTTTAGACCTTGCTAAGCAGCCTTTAACCCTTAATACTTGACGCCTAATAGGATCTTTTTTCACCAGTGCCTGCAATTGAGAAACCAAAGCTTGATACAATTCCAATATTTTATAAGACAAAATACATATCCTGAACTATCTAAGGAGACAGAATCCTTCTTAACCTTTAGTCTACTATGGTATAGAAAAGCGTCGTCATATTTAGTATAACTAGTAAAAAATACGTGCAATAATATGACCACAAAAGAAAATTTTAATATCAAAATATTACAAGAAATACTGTTTCACTTTTAACTTGATTCTCATTACAATTGCATTTTGGTTTTTAATTCCAAGCAATTTTTTTTAATGTTGTAGTCATATTTTAAATAAACATCCTTCTACCCTTAATGATTTATTTGCAAAAATAGAGCTAATAAAATATATGATCACGCTAAAATCACTGCATGATGTAAATTTAATTGAGTAAATATTTATAACATTCGAAGGCAATGGATGGGAAAACAAATCGATCATCACAAATGATTAAATAAAGTATTTTTAAAAATAAAATTATTGAATATTCAAAACTGAGTAAGAATTTAACTAAGTACATTCTTACTCTTTTAACTATTATTATTTAAATTTCTGGTTGCGTTAGTTCTTTTATTTGACATTGACAATTCGAGATGCTCTCTTTTATTTGATTTAGTAGAAATTTTTGTGTCTTTCTTGTTGAACAACTATGTCTTCTCCATCACTCAAAATTTAATTATTTATCTCACCTTTCTTCTTCTCTTTAGCCGATAAAATGCTAATAATGAATGAAATCATGAATAAAAGGGCATCAATATTTTCTTCAGATTTTTTTTCTATTCTTTAGATTGTAAGTTACTATAACAAATTTAATATAAAATCAATATCAATTAAAAATTTTGAGAAAATGAAAGTAAAGTTAAAACAACAAATGAAGTGCTTGCCAATGAATTCCTTATATTCTTAAATATCTTGAACAAATGTAAGCCATAAGGAACAAATTAAGGTAATTTTTTTATTTAATTTCCATAATCCAAAAGGCATTCATACATATTACTGTTGATATTATTATTTGAATAGAAAGGCAAAAATGCATTTTTGGTCCTGTAACTTGACCTACTTTAATTTCGATTCTTTGAAATGTTGGCACGCAATTTACACATAGCATTTTTCAAAATTTGGCACATTTAGTCCAAATTTCACCACAAGCCTCGTAAATTTCTCTATTGGTTGTTTTTGTAAGGAAAAATGCTAAAACTTCTCTCCAAAACAACTTTCCCATATTTTTCCACAACAATATTGAAAACAAATGGAGAAGAAATGGGAGTGGAAAAAAAAAATCCTTCACTGAAATGTGTAATTAATGAAAAAATGACTTCGTTTAGATCTAACTTGAACCGAACAGCTTTAATCAAGTTTTTTTTTCTCTTTTTAAGAATACAATTAGTATGGATACCCAAAAAAAAGTTATTTTCTCATAGTCTTAACTTTAATAAAAGTAATATATTCTTAAGTTGAATCATTTTATTTAACTATTCCTAGTATAATATGCAATAATACTGGATTGTCGTAAATAAATAAATTTATTTAATTTACAATAAATAATTTCACATGTTAAGCTTTGATAAATACTTTTTATTTAACTATTTGCAAGGATACTCAATTTTCTCAATTAATGTAATATTCAAGTAAACTAAATTACTTCTTCAACAAAACCAAGCTTATAATGATGATATTATTCAGAATTCACAAATTATTAATTAGAAATATATCAAGTCTAATCTTGTCCATCCGCTTACCTATTTCTCTAGTTCACTTCCTTTTCCTCATTCACTCCTCCAACAAAGATATATATGAAAAAAATCATAAACACAAAAAAAAAAAAAAAAAAAAAATAGTACGAAGAATCTATAACAAAGCATTTTTCATTTTTTTATTTCATTAAGAACCCTGTAGATATTTTTAATCATTAGTACTAACCTTATAATGGATCATAACCACAATAATTTTCAAAAGTAGAAATTATTTTGATACCCAAGTCATGTTATAAATGTCAAATTGATACTTGAATTTCCACAAATGTTCCTTAAATGGCACTTGAGTTTCGCAATACATGTTGAAAAGATAAATTTTCATCTAAATTTCTTACAATAACATATATACCCTTTTAATATTTTTACTTTTAATTCTCCTTTCAATTTCAGTTTTGTGTATTATATTTCATTTGCTTAAAGTAAATACTATCGTATTGATAACATATATTTGAAATTCTCTAATAATAACTCCATGTATAACAATAAAATGATTATGATGAGATAAATGAGATTAAAATTACAATATAATTGAAGAATGAGCAATAATTTTGAAACTAAAATGTATACAGTAAGATTTAAATTTAATTTGTAAAAGTTACATTAAATATTTATTTAGAGATTAAAGATGATGTTTTTGATGCAACAAACTTTTATGTCTTTTGATTGTTTAAAAAAAAAAATGGACTTTTCGTCTTATTGATTAGGCCTAATTAAAACAAAGCTTGGAAATGATTTTCAATGAAAGGAAAACAAATATTTCTCTTATTCTCACTACTCTTTTTTTTTTTTTTTAAATCACAACTTTTAAAACTTAAATTTAAAACTAATATCATAAACTTAAATTTCAAAGTTATTGCTCCCATCTAGGTGTATTTTAATTTTGTTAATTAACTATGCATATTTTTATTGTTTATAAATATGGTTATAATAGGATTATGATAATTGGTGAAAAAATTAGAAAATATCATAACTCCGTCACTATGCAGAATGATCAACTTTAAATGACCATAACTCTCTCACGAAGTGTTTTATATGCACATATGGTTGGAAAGCACTCGAAGTCTAGTTTTGTATGAAGCTTATTTCATTTTAAAATTCAAAGTATTATAAAAATCATGATAGAAAGAATACAGAGTGAGTTTGACACCAAAAATAAACTTTAATCCGAACTATAGCACTTAAAACTGATAGTCTAATTATGCCCTCATTTTTGGCTATTTCACTGCCATTAATTGGAGTTATAATAGGTATGTCAAAAATTCCAAGAATTTTTTTAAGAGATTCGTACTTTTATAATAGTAGAGATGTACAAAGGAAGATTGCATATTGTTGAGGTTGAGTAAACTGATCATGTTATAGCTTATACAATTGTAACGGTCATGATAGCTGAGTGATGTAAAACTATCGAGTCTCAATACACAGTCACTGAAATTCACTTAGGGTAGCATGCAACTGTTGATGCCAATTGATGCCTATTGTTCACCAAAATAACACATATTCAAGGGGAGATTCGGCTCAAATCAAGAAAGAACTATAATTTGTAAGTGTTCATGTCATTTTTTGGCAATCAGAATGCAGAAACTATATAAAACACTTCTACAAATGCGCTAACAGCATAATCTTGCGTCACCACCTTCTTGACCAGGATCTAAAAGGTGGTAGGACAAGAGACATAAACAAGGAAAACATGTTTTGGCAACTTTAAGCACAGAACTCATTAGTCCCAAGTTCCTTCAACTAGATGGCCTCACATCCAGTAAACATGCATAAAATATGCAATCAGCCAACCCGATCTAGCCATAAAATCTCTTGTTGTATAGAATGGGGCATGGAGGATCCCATAAAATATTTTGGCAAATTAGTCCTATCATTATATCAAAATTATAAAATCACCGATCTTTAATATCATGTTCAAGCATCCACCAAGGCACCTGAGCTAGCCCGAAATTAATCTTAATTGTTCTATTTTAAGTTGTCTATCTCGTTTACATGCATGAGCATATATCATGGTAAACTAATAGGTATGCCAATAAAGTCTCCATCCAGTTGTTTAAAGCTACACCACAACATTCTCACTAGACCAATATAACATACAAATCGACTCCATTGTATGCCAGCAACGGCGCTAAAGCCAGAACCAGAAACAGAAAAAATGGAAAAAAAGAAAAAAAGAGTAATGGCGGACACAAGCTCTACTTGCAACTTCTTCAAGTGTTTCCTTTTTCTTTTCTTTTTTTCAATTACTTGCTATTTCACTATCAATGAGGTAAAAATAGCAAGGAGATCCTTAGTGATGGTTCATTGCTGAGAGTTCACCTTGGTGGTAACTATTGACTTAAAAAAACTTAAAAATGTCTGTAGAAGTTAAATGTCATCATCAAAATATTAGTAGTTCTCATGTCAAATCCTTCCACCCAGTAAGCAAAGGTAAATAAAATACCAAGTCCAATGCCCCCGGCCCCCCAACTCAAAAAATTATAAAATAAAAAAGACAAACATAAAGAAAATGAATAAACAATTTTATTGCATAAATTCAAAGTATTGGCAGACAACAAAGAACAACAAATAGAATTATAACTCTTGTAAAATAAGAACTGCATAAAGAACATATTACCTGGATCCAAGAGTCACTCAGGCCAAAACTACGAGCTTTGGAGAGCAAAGTGGGATAAAGTTCGACCTCTAGTATTCTTACAAGTGGCATAGGCCTTTTGATTCCATTTATAAGAAGAGTAGGATCATCCGCACCGGATATGATTTTGTCAAGGATCTGGTTTATTGTGTAAATTGGAATACCTCGAACAAATTGATGGTCTTCAGATGAACTACAACTATATTTGAGCTGGAAGTTTCAAGTACAGGACAGCAATTAGAGCATGTTTCTGCAGCAGCGCACATGAACTCAAGCAGTAGAAAAGAAGCACATACCTGCGTAGAAAAGCTTCCCCAAATAGCTTGAACCCTTCCAAGGTCATCCGTAAGAACACCAGAGAATGTACTACCGAAATCTGAAACAAGATGCAAGAAGAATCAGGACCATGAAGTACATCCAGTTACAAGTGGAAAAGACAAACAAGCCAAGCCACAAAAAGAGTAAATCGCATTGACTCAGATCAGGTAACAATTTTGATTACAACGCACCAGTATCAAGCTCAATTACTTCCATATTGGTTGCTCTGTATCTTGGACAATCAGCCGAGCCAATATTCAAAGCAGCTGAAGGATTGGTGACAAAGGATTTCCGGGAAGTTGCCTGTAGACTCCTACTCAACCCCACAAGGCACACAGAATCTCCACGACGCAGTGCAGGTTCTGAGACAAAATGTATGATCAAATGTTGTTCACAGGTGATAGTGAGGGAGAGAGATAAATACAAGCAGCAGAGCAATAGAAAATAGGGGTCATAAAGAACTTTCACAGAAATTAACTTATTCTTCCATGACCACTCATGAGTCAATTTGCTGCCAGTTAGAAAAAAGAAGATGACAAGAACTTCATATCAAAATCCTAATTCTCTCTTCATGAAGCCACATTTAGGCATGCATGATAGCAGACACAACGCAAAACCGCATTGTAGATTACCCAACTTTGCCATGATTATCAGTTACAATAATCTAGCATGCATATGAGATGCAAAATTCTATCAAGGAATACGCCATTAACCGTGATACATCTGAAAAGATAGTTGAGATATGAGATCAATATGTTCTTGAATGTAACCTCCTCTACTAGTTATACTCGTATTATATCCGTATAGTACATATGAATAATTTAAAAAATACTTCCATTTTCCGTATACATTTTGAACTTGTCGTATAATACTCGTACTTTTGAATTGAAATGGTTCTACACGTATTATACTTATTATTTATTTTTGATGAATATTACTCTATTTAACAATATTTATAACATTTATTTTAAATCTGATATATAGATTATTTACAAGTATTAATTGATTATCATAGAAATCAGAAATAAAAATCCTAATAATTTTTAAAAAAAAATTATTGTTAAACAGTTGTCTCTAAGTTGTCATAATTAAAAATTCATAATATAGAATATATATAATTATTTTTTGCATAATTTAAAAATAAAGACAAGCATAATACATACAAAAATAATGTCAAAGTAAGCCGTATTTTTGCTCCGAACAATACTATTACATTCCTATTTTACCCATATGCCTACGAATTCGTATATTATATGTTTTCGTGTTTTTTGGCTGATTTTTTCGCAATAACTTTTAACAAAAATTCATAATATACTTGTACGTATTAAATGTCGAATCTTTCCCGTTTAACTAAGGTAACCTCTAAATTACTGCCTTGCCTGGAGTACTCAGTGGGGAAAGTGCAGGAACACCATCTTTCTGAGGGTCATATAGTCCAGAGTGTTTCAAAAACAAAAAATAATGCTATGCACTATTGCGTTTCAGGCAAACGTGTCATCACAAAATGTACTTTCATCATAGCTAATAGCATATATGCAACACCTATTGACCTGAATACAACTGTCTCTACTCTCAATGGTTGTTAATCCTAATTATACCAATCAAAGCAGTTTAGCATGCACCCGCAGACAAAAAGCTAAAGCAGTTGATTTCTTGAATCATACAATGAAGTGGGCTTGAACTCTTCCGAATTTGGCAAACTGGTTGATATCAAAATTGATCTCTTGATTTCCCAGGAATTTCATTTCTACTTGGGAGATTTGCGCCAGAATTTTACCAACAGCACCAAATATGGACTCCAAGGAAAAGGTCAAGTTGATATCCCTACCCTTTTCAGCCCTACATATCTAATTAATACACTAAAATAATGAGTAATCTGTGAATTCCAGATCATTAATAAATTCCACTTAGATACCTTAGCTTAGTCACTCCATCACAAGATCCAAACTCCACACCACTGCTATGTTGTTGATAATTCAGATCCATTTAGAAGATCGTTAACTTTTTTCAGTATTCCAATTCTACCCTTGCTTTGGTTTTGATATTTAATGAGAAGTGATATGCCAAAGGTAAAAAGGTGAACTCTGGAGGACATCTTTATGAAATGATATTTCATCAAAGACTAGATGCACGAATAAACCTTCAATAAAATGTTAGTAACCATAAACGAGAACTCAATCAGCCAGTAGAAGAGACTATGCCCCTCTGTTTGTCCAAATCATTCCACCTTCCATCCAGACTTTTGGGCAACAGTTGGTGAACTTCTTCTTCAAGCTCTCATTGCGATGCAGGAAATAAATTTTTAAATTGAGAAAGAAAAATCTATATGGGGAGGCACAATACCTAATATCTCAAAGTTAAGGGCATATATCAGCGGAAATTGTTTAAGTACCAAGAGGAAGACAATGTGCTACAGAATAATTCATCCAATTAGACAACCTACCAGGAAGAAGTTCCGCAGCTCGAACTACAGAAGCACCGGCACCAAGAGCCGAAGGGTCATATGCAACAAGTGCAAAATTGTGCACAGGATGGAGAAAAACAACCTGTAAAAGATTACTAGACTGCTTAACATCACTTGGTAACAGCCTCCACAGCTCAAATAGATATAAGATTACCTCGCCAGGAATTTCAATTGGATAAGCAGCAAAAGACAGCATCACATCAGAGACGGACACTGCAACAGTGTTTTTATCAACAGCAACCAACCCCATGGTTTGAGAGTGATATACAATAACACCAGTGCCAAAGAAATGCTGTGAGTGCACACCATCAAGCATACAAGATGATGGCACATGAACCTGCAAAGTTAAAAAACAGAAAAAGTCCACTTAGGCGACTCAAATGGATGAGAACCAGGCATTACTGACAAAACAATATGCCTCTGCTTTAGTTATGACAACATTACAAAGAAATATGTATTCAACTAAAAGTTCTGCTTCTTCCCTTGTTTGTATGTTAATCAACCATTTACCTGACCAGAGGTATAACATACATACTGCCTGAATGCCTGTGCTACTACAAGACATTTAAGCAAGCACAGAAGTCCAATTACATCATGGACTGATGCTTATTTCAAATTACTTAAGATGACAAATCAATGCCCCCCACCCCCGGGCATCACCATCTCTGAAACCTCCTATAAACCTTGCTTATTCCACCTTATAGTTGCCTTAGTCATGCTCCCTCTCCCCTGCAATCAGCCTAATTATCCCATTCTATATAGCCCATCCAATAAATTTAATTCCACTAATTCAATGAGAAGCAGAAAGCAAAATGCAAACTAATATCAGATACACGGAGAAGTTATTTATGTGATTATGTTACCTCTAGCATCACAAGGGTAGGCTCAATCACACGCTCAGCTACTGAAGCATTAGTTGCTGCAGCTGCTGCACCTTGATAATCTCTCAAAACTGTCTCAGTTTCTGTTCCAGTGTCCTCCAATCTTTCTTCCCTAGGTTCATGTAAGGAACAGTCAGGTGATAAAACACCATCAGCAGACAAATCCCCCTCTACCCGCCTTTTTTTCATTCCAGCATCAGATTCATCTAGAGAATGTGGCCCATCGTCAATTTGTTCACAGCTAGTTTCCATACTAGTCACACCATCCATTGGCTCTTGGCCAACACATTGATGTGCTTGTTCCATTGGGGTAACCTCAGCAGCACACGATGAAACTTTATTGCTTGCTAGATCTTGTTCAATGGGATCGACCAACGGTGATAAGAGTGGAGAGTCCAGTGGCAAGACTGGCTTTACAGTCCACAGGCCAGAATTGTCATTACGAGTGTATATTTGAGGAGGGGCATACCACTCATGGCGTTCAACTGTGACCAGAACAGACTGCAGCCAGATAAAAAATTTAAAATTCCTCCAACTTTCAATTGGAAATAAATTCGACTATATATCTCGGACAAATATCACATGCATTATAGTCTAAAAAACATGGTAATCTGTATTTAATGACTGCAGGAAAATGGTAATAATGAGCATGTAAAAGAACAGTTCATGGATCAATTCATAAACGAACCCAAATAATATTGGCTTAAGCAAGGTATACAATGTATGCAATGCTCATCCATTACAAGTAAATATTAAATGCTGCACAATGATACAAACATGTAGCACTAGGAAATGTATGATGATCATCATTGGACAATCATAAACTTGACAAAGCAAAAGGCAGCCCAGAGAAACTTCCTGGATTGTATCATGATAATACTTCAATTAAGTATGTTATAGCACACCTATGTTTTTAAAACCATATGTGTGATCAAACCTGACACTCAGCTGAGTCACTGGTCCGACAGGTTGGATCGGTATGAAAAAACTGGTTGACCCATATTATGGCGTATGTATATTATATAAATAGATATACATGTGTCTATCATAATTAAACGAGATTATGAAGATTATAGAAATAACAAACATAAAAGAAAATAAAATAATCTAAGAAAAATAGACAAGGTCACAAGGTAAGTAAGATCAGGTAGTGATAGAACCATTATTTGCGTGGCACAAAAATAAATTTTAGTTAAAAGCAAAAGCATCTTAGAGTAGCTAAAAAAATCTTAATATATAATCTATACAATAATATCTATTTGTTAAAATTTAATTATTTCAGACTTGATTATAGCAGGGGGTTAATTGCATTATGGCAAATGGGCTTGAAGAACTTTGCAATCACCAAAGCCCATCTTTTTGCACCAGCTTTATACACCCATTTTAGTGGACTTTGACCTTTTTTAATTCCCCTATTTTATTGATTTGACTAATTAATATAACATGCTAGAAATCAGAAAACCTAATTGTATCCTTCATGTTCCCACCATAAACACACCCGTTATCCTCTTTCTTATCTCTCTTCGTTTCTGTCTTTTCTGCAACTTGCGTCTCGGCCCCCCTTGTTCTTCTTTTATATATATGCATATAAATTTTGCCTGCATCTAATTCAGTTAATATCATTCTTTCTCTCAATGAATCTTCCTGCTCATAAACCTAAGGATCTTCCACCAATAGAACTACCGCACTGCTGGCTCCCAGCCAGCGACTTCTCACTCAGTTCTCAAATAATAATTACAGAAGCAGGGTGGCCTGTTTTTTCAGGTCCCCAATTTTTGCTGATTTTTCCCGGTTCACAACAGGTCTTATGCAGCCCGCTTCTAGAGAGAACCTGGATCGGCCTTTGGCCGCTTCACGGTTTAACCGGCCGGACCGGACCCTTTTTAAAAACATTGTGGAACACAGCATGCTCCTAGTTAGTTTCCAGTCAACAATAGCATGGCTCTGAATTATAAGACCTACATGAAGAACAAAGAACATGCCTAAGACATACATGGGCAAGAACTAACTAGTGACTATTATTTTCTGGGATGAAATATTTCTCCATTTCCCAGGATGAAAGAATATTCAGATTCAGTTTGGAGAAGCAAGAGATTCAAAACATTGAACCAATAAGAACTTGATTACACTTGCAAAGAGGCAAAATTAGAGATGACACACGCAAAATTATGCATTCAAGCATAGGCATATCCAAAAATCATCATATTAGTTTAGCAAAGTATTTGGTCCCAGATCTCCAAATGTATAGATAACATAACATCATTCCACTGTGGAAATGCAATTGTGAGTTTTATTTTACTTCAACAACATGCACAGGAGGCCCTGGGAAACAGGTATCATCAATGGATTCATGGGACTATTTAGTTGAGAAACACCAACGCTGGCATATATTCCAACACTGTACTTCAAAGGCACCACGATTACCTTTCTTCGGTGACGATCAGTGTAGCTTATATACTCTAATGGTACTCTTGCACCCCTGGATAACTTAGATAGCACAGAAATGAAGTCTTCGAGTCTTGATATGTCTTCACCTGCAAACTTCTTAATAATAGCATGGCGTGGAACTCCAGCTCTAAATAGCATGTACCTGCAACGAGCAATAAGAACAAATGCACCATTTATTAGAAAGAGAAATAGTAAAAATAATTATACACAGTTTCCAGTCTAGATGATTAATCATGTGAAAGACCTCAACCATTGGCTTCAATATTACTTAAAAGCAACCAGAGACCGAAATTTGGCATAAGTTCCAACATGCAAAAGAAAAATGATAAGCCCGACATCTTAAAGCATGTCAAAAGTAAAAATGGGCATACCCTGGTTCTGAAACATATACAAGACCACACTGGAAACGGAAATTCCTGGCCTGCATACCAAAAGAATTAAGTTTATGGCAGAAGACCAAATTACGAGGTCATTACAATAACCAACTACAACAGTACGACATCAAAAACAATGAGCATAATAATGGAAAGTAATAGTTACCAAAAATAACTAAACCAACTACAAGAGACTCAATCATTCAAACATGAGCTCACAAAAATTGCATCAAGAAACAAAGTAATGGCACTGGACAAAAAATAGAGGGTGTTGCACACTCAAAGTTCTCTTTGCCTTCATGTTTTCTCTCCTTTCCACAGTTCAGTTATTCTTCATTCTTTTATGTTGCTCCTCCATATGCTTGTGTCTCTTTTGTTGCCTCTTATATCATCATTCACAGCACCGGAGAGATGAGATAATTTTCTCTTCAAAGCTGGCAACCTTTCTATTTTAAGTCCTCAAATATCAGTTCTTAAGAAAGCTATGCCTCTCCGTCTTTCCCGTCAATTACCTACGCTCTCCATCATCTACCATTTAATATACCTTGTTCTTCTACCAAGCACGAAAAAGTACGAGGTTCCATTCACAAAGTTAACAAAATGACTGAAATAGATTCCTTACATGACCAGTGTAGGGAGTAGCGGTAACTGTAAAAGCCACTCTTATGCTTGACCGTGGATAACTGTAGCCATTTTATGCATTAAATTGTTTGCGTCGATATTAGTCCACAATATCCATGTTAATCAACTTCGAGGTGATTGCTCTTTGCGTGATTTTGCTTATTGACAGTTTTCAAGATGGTTTGAATTTCTCCTTTAATTTCTAGCTTGTCAAAAGATTGGAAAGTTATTCAAGTTGCATCATGAGCAAGACTCCATCACTGGTTAAAAGAGTAAAATGAGGGGTGGGTCTAACAGAGATGTGCAGCCATTATATTCAGAGAAAATCATTATACTCAGCCCTAAAGGGTCACCCGGAAAGAATAAAAGGAAAAAGATGTCAAAGTTTAGGCTATTGAGGGAATGTTTTTGCATTCTCTTTGCAGTTCTCTCTTTTTCAATCAATAACTGAAAAATAAACCTGGCTTAAAAATATAATAACTTCAAGTAACCCTTAGGACCACACAAAAAAGTAAGGAAATTAACAAAGAGCATCGTGTCTCAACTCTCAATGTGTTTGGCTAGCCAATAACTGACAAGAACTTCGAATTTCTTTTAGTGCCCAAAGCTTTTAATCGATACTGTTTTCCAAGGACTATAAAATCTTCCTTGATTATAAATCCAATCAAAGATTTGCAGAAAAGATGTTTTGCTTTTCCTCCACTTTACTTTCCCCAAGAAAAATTCCTGTACAACTTTCCTGGTTTTAATAAACACAAAAAAAAGTTTACATGGTGATACAGCAATGGAGATATAATTGAAGCAGTGAAATCTACTTTTTGTTATGAGGAAGGGAATTAATCGAAGGAAGCTTCAACTTCCTTACTTTTAATTTCTGTCCAATCAACACATTTTAAATCTAGAACAGCCTTTCAAGTGGTGGCATGCAATTGTAGGGACCTCTAAAGCTTCAACTTCCTTACTCTTAATTTCTGTCCAATCAACACGCTTTACATCTAGAACAGCCTTTCAAGTGGTGGCATGCTATTATAAGGACCTCTAAAATGACACAAATCTAAAAAGACTAGTTGATGCATAAACTAAATTAACCTATGAATGGAAGGCAATGATATTGCGCAACAGAAAGGCAAATATCTTGTGCAATATATCTGAACACTCCTCTTTAGGCTGAATCAACAACCAAATTAAGTACCATATACCGTCTTGCTTTCCATAAAATTTTATTCAAATAATAATACCACAATCAACAAGAAACTACTAAAGAAAAAGTTGACCAGAAGATGATAAATTAATTAGACGCAGAGGAAATTTCTCCACCACGCAAGCATGAGTCGGTCTACATATGTTTGTTTTCCATCATCATCTTCCTCAGACTACCAATTTTTTTCCAAGTAATTACTGCATAAATAGGCTGATTTTATTTGCAGAAGATTCACTTTATTCTATCTTTCAGATGGAAAAACCTACAAAAAAATTATATGTGACAGCAAATTCAAGTTGATATAGAGTGGCGAAAGCATTAACCGGCTGTTCATTGCAGATTGATTCCCTAACTGAACAAACTTTTAAGTGAGAAGTTTGAAATTCATATCAGCAAATCACATGCACCACATTCACAGCAACAGAGTATAACAAATGATTGGTGGCTTGAGCACAGGATTCACGCCCCATAGCAATCATAACAGCCATAAAAATCCCAAGAACTGATGATAGAAAAAAGTGGTATAAGCCAACCTGTTGATAAGAAAGAGGGTGAATAACAGCACCACTCACTTCAAGAAAGTAGTCAGGAGTGACGGAGTGCAAATCCTGAACCTGAAACAGTTTAAGGAAAAGAGAAACAAAAATGCAGCAATAAGTCAAGATGTTAGCCTTAGAACTATAAGTAGCTTATCCATGTGATTCTCAGACAAAAATCATGATAAAGTTTGTCTGCAGAACTATAATAAGTAGCTTATACACGCGGTTCTCAGACAAAAATCATGATAAAGTTTATGTCTGCACTTACAAGAAGCCCTAACACAATGACTGTCATAAGTTCAAGAGCCAATCCACCGAAATATAGTATGAAACAGATGTACATATGTACGCCCAACAACAGAAAGGATACATGACAAAGTGTACGAGAAGACAGAAAATGTTATCAAAGTTTCAGTACTTACAACTGAATCCCAACATAGTAAAACTATATATGGAAAGGTAACCAAGAAAAGCATTGCAATTGCTGCCCAAATTAGAAAACATAAGGGACAAAATCAGAGATAAATGAGAACAAAAATATTGCTTGAATAAAATCTTCTTTAGAGGATAGTAGCTTAGATTTATAATATATAGAATTGAACGAATTAACACTTGATGACCACCTTGCACGGAGAAAGCAATACTAATAAAACTCGTAAAATTTTACGAAGAGAAGTTTATATCTCACCATCAAATCCACAGTCAAAGGTTTGCCTCCCCTTTCAATCTGAAGTTCAAGTTTATGGTTGACACTGTCATCAAGCAAATTCTCCATCTTCAGAAACTGGGTAGTCACCTGTACCAAGGTTTTTGAAATTAAATTAACTCGTTAAAAAAGTTAATAAGAAGATCAGTCATTCGTAAAAGTTAACATTAACTATCAGTTGTGTCATTAAAATCTTCATACAAGTATAATAAAATCTCATGGAACAAAGCCAAGAATTACTAAGGCATTAAAGCCACGCGCCACACATAAGTACCCTCTATTTTGGCTTTTAACTAAAAATGCAAACAAATTTAAGGTCTTTCCTCCCAAACATTAAGCATCCATTTCAATCCAGGATATAGTCGAGGAAAGAAAATGAAAAACAGGAGGCCTTGAAAACTAAATTCCCTTGCATCTGATATTTGCCCGAAGTGTAAATCTGAAATACTTTTTTGAAATCTAACTCAATATATGAAAATAAAGTAGATGCATAATTTAATATCACATAATTTGTACATATGTGAAAGTGGAAAGGAAACACAAAGCTCGTGAAAACTAAATTTTACCATATTTCCCTTCAAAACAAAATAGGTATCTACTAAAAAACTTCTTGAAAGTGATTGAGGATTAAAGAAAAATAAATATATAAAATTCTGTGTTTGAAAAATCATATCATTCAAAACCAACCAAGGGAAATACTCCTCACCCCTTTCTTCACTAAATTCCTAAGTCCAAACATGTGTTTCCTTCACTAAAATCCAATGCCCAAATGTAGCCTCACAGAACATGTCTGGCAACTCAATGAGATAACTTTTGTAAAAGAGAGATTCACATATTTATAATTTTCTGGCAAACACACACCCCAGCTCCCCAACCTTTCTCCTCCCTCTCTCTTCCAGGACCTCATACAGGTTTCTAACCACCAGCTTCCCGCAGCCACACCTTCACTATTCTCATTTCAACATCAACAAACCTATCAATCACAAAATCAAAGATGCTGATTCTCTTGATCCAGTCATCAGTTTCCCACATTTTCCAAAAGAGCACAGAAGCTAAATAGGTGCACAACCTCATGCATCTATATGCCACCTCCATCACCCCACTAAAGCCAATGCAACCAACTAGCAAACACCATAAACACCTTCAAGATTTCAATTGGGGGTAGAGGGTAGAGGGTAGAGGGTAGAGGAGTATGTATATGCACTCTCATAGGGAAGGGTGAGATAAAATTCCCTCAATACAAATTAAGTTCTTTCGAAATCAAAGAGAAGATTCAATCAATATCCCAAGTCCACCTCTTACCTTCTTCAAAAATCGATGATGCTAAACGGTATCATGAGTCCTGCAGTTGGATCACGATCGTTCATTTCTCACTACAATTCTACACTTGCTAAAACACTTGACTCAAGAAACAAGTAAATGACACAGTTCCACAGTTATCATCTCTAATACTCAGCAAATCTATCTTAATCAAGGATACCTAACAATGCAATGTAGATATCACAAATAAATATTAGGCAAACATACCTCCCCATTCAAACGAATAAGCACATCACCTGGCTCCAAATGCTTATGGGCTGGGCCATCTGGCACCTGAAACCAACACAAGAGCATGGCCGAATTCATAGGAAAGCAAAACAAAAAAGAACACTATTTTCTGATAGAATGGTCACTAAATTAAATAGTAAAATAACCAGAAAATTATACTCACCACCGAGTCGACAACAAGCATTCCAGTTTCCTCAGGGGGAGAAGCATGGCGCACTAACTGAATCATAGAATCAAAAATAAGAAAACGGTATGGATTAGTCAATGGGACTATTCTATAAATCCACAAGCAAAAACCTATTTTGAGGAAATGTCAATCTAGATGGCATGAGGAATGACAACGAAGATACAGATACCTGTTCTGTTTCACTTCTGAGGCCAAGCCGACGTGTCTCATCAAATCCCTTGTGGAGAAATGTAGCCTATATCATGAATAGTGAATAAAAGTCAAACAAAAATGCATCAAGAGATCCCAAATATGAACAAAAGAGGGACAAAAAATAAGGCTATTTTTTGGTTTCAAGTCCCCGAAACATTTTTACATTTTCAGTCCAAACATGTGTTCGTTTCTACTCATTATTAGAAATTGTTTTCTGAAAAAAATTCAAAAAACAATCCTATTTTAAAGCCTACACCTTAATTTTCAACCTTATTTCAAAGCTTAGACCCTATTTTTCAAAAGCCTACACCCCATTTCAGAAAACACACTTTAATTTATATTTGGAAACAAGTAAACCAAACATGTTTTTTTCAAAATGATATGTCTCAATTGCCCAAACTTTGCAACAAGTCATCCAAACACATTTTTATTTTCACAAATTTCGCTAGGACATCTTCTCAAAACATTTTTTAAAAAATATTTTCCCAAAATCAAGATCAAACTGAATTCAAACATAGCGAAAGCTTTCTTCCTCACAAAAACCCAGAGACCAAGCAGGCAGACTAACAGTTAATAACACACCCAATAATAATTGAGAAACCAGGTAAGGGGTTCGAGGTTCTATACACACTTCTTATCAAAATTTAAAAGTAAAGCTGTGGAGAAAATAGAAAAGACAGCAATAAACTAATAAAACAAAATAAAAGTTCGTTCTCGTTCCTTATGTTTCCAAATTATTCTGATCCTCTACGAACCTCCAGCTCTCTGCACGTACCATTTACATTGCTCTCAAATTTTGTTCACCATCATGTACAATATCAGTTTGAACCTTTTTCTTTCTTTCCTACCTTTTTTTTTTTTTTTTTATGACTCAGCAATGTTGAATTTTATGAATAAATGTTTTCCTTTTATAACAGTGAATCAATAGGTGACTTAATATTAAATCAATTATTTGCAAGATTACTGTTTAAATTCAAAGCAATTCAGACTAAAGCAGCTCTTTACAAGATAATAAAGGAAAGGTGCATAATTTCTAAATCTGAAAACAAAGGCACTTGTGATCAGCAAACCTCAGGGAGTATGACAGAAAATAAAAGTGAAGGACCAAGACAAAACCCTATAAGAAAGAACTAACAAACCTGAAGCGTACCACGGGGAATGGTGACTGCCTCCCATGTATTAGTAATGGACTCTTTTCCTTTCTGCAAGAATCTTAAGGCCCTCACAACCTGATATCCAAATCAATGTAGCTCTTATTAATAGGTAGCAATCTAATAAGTAAAGAAAATTTGAGCAGTCTTACATAACTGAACAATTTCCAATCTCCATTCAAATTTTTTCAAACATGGGAACTGTATAACTTAAATAATTGCATCACCGTAAGAGTACAAGCTTAAGTATGTATAGTAGCAATTTCTTGAACAATACATACATGTGGAGACACATCCAGAAGTACAAGAAGTCCAAAAAACAAGGCCACAGATAGCTGGATACCAAATCCAAGCTCAGCCCTTGTATAATAGGTTGTACAAGAGAGTCCTAATAAGAATATAACTCACTTAGCAATCAATCCGCAATAAGAGAGCACCATAGATAAACTCATAGCTGTACATTTTTAAATTAAAACATATCTTGATTGAGTGAAGCATGTTGCGTCACTTGGGCTTTCCCATTAAAGGATAATGTCAACATAAAATTCCAGGGAAAATTAAGGGTCAACATGGTCCACAAGATTCTGGAAGTAGGATCCTCAGTAACCAAGTACTACCACTTCTATCAACAAAACTAAAAAGGAAAACATCAAATATTGTATTCGGGTTTCTTGCACAGTTGACATAAGTAGTTTGACTTATCATCAAAACTGTTGGGAAGACAAATGCCAAGTCACTAGGATAGTCATCAAGATGACTGACATTTTGAGTCACAATATCAAAGAAGCAGCAAAGACCATATAATTAATAGGTAGTGAGCAAATAATATCAGATCATGAAGACACTCCAAATGGGACAAAAGAGGTTTATGCTAATTACAGTATGATTTCACAGGGAAAAAAGAATATCAACTGCAGGTTACAGAAAACACTGTTCTCAAAAATATCTGCTTACTCGTTCTAAAGGTAAGAAAAATGCCGAAGCACTAGACGTCTTGCTCCCAGCATTCAAGGCAACTGCTCTACCTTGCCAGTCAATTACAGGGGAGCCACTTGAACCTCCTTTTGTTCCAGAAGCTGCCTGTGCTCCAGAGAAGGGGGGAAAACAAGAAAAATTGGCTGAGACACAACTATCTAAGCACAAAAAGATGATAGTCGAGAATCAGATAGAGCAAGAAACTTGATCGTCGTTGTCATAAAAGAACCAAATTCATTGATGAAATCATTCAACAAAAAAATGAAATTACTTCAATATATAATTCTCATCCCATTATACTAAGGCTTATGAAAATATTTATAGTTCTAGAGGCTGAAAATACAAAAACAGCACCATTTGTGCTCTTTCTCCTCTTACTGGATGGTCCAAGACTTCTGCCTGGTTTTCGGGATCTGCTTTAGTGATGGGGCATGCAGGGACTAACTGGAGTCTCGAGATTATTAATAGAAATAAAGGGACCGTGTCAAGGGGAAGCAAACCACCAGCTATCTCTTCTCAAATTAATTAATTTCTTGATTGGAAACTTTAGTCTTAATACAGTGGAAAAACCAAGGATATATTTTAAAGGTACAAAAATGGCTACAAATTCGACTTCTTTTCCTGTCTGGTAAGGATTTGAAGTAGCATGTGAGTCATAGGCAATGGCTTTTGATTGGGCCCCAAACTCAAAGGTGCGAAAGACAAGCAAGTTTTAACCAAGAGAGCCTGATTCTCCCTACCAGGTATGGGTCATCAAACCTAGCATTCCTCTAATTCAGTCATTAGAGCTGGCACCTTAAAGCTCATAATTATTTGTAGGTGCTAAGAATAGGATGATGTAACTGAATCAGCTGAATATGAGCAAACTAATTTCACATAAAAATTTCAAATATAAATTTGGCTACTTGCGCAAATTATAGATTGCTATGTAAAGCTTAAAATGAAGATGATAGATGCAAGTAGATACTGGATCATTCTGGATCTTTATTTTACATCTTAGTCAAATCATCGTCCAATGACTTTCCAAATAAGCTAATATCAGTGATCTAGGTAAAACATCACTTCAAAATATGAATCTCCGAGTGTGATTGTGTGAGCCAATTATATTGCAGGTAATGTTAAGCTCTATTATGCCATATTTTCTTCACCAAGTTCTCTCTATATTTCCCAAAAGTGATAGAATACTCTCTCAAACAATCAAAAACATCAGTCAAGTAAAATACAAAATGTACAATCCAAGAAATTAGTTATATCAAGAGAGCAACATGAGATATCCATGATCACAGTGAAGGGCTTGGCCAGAAGCTATATCATTTAGCAGTCTTAAGTAACTCCAGGTAACCAAACAGTATTTAGCATTCTGCACTCAAAAGCATCTATCATCAAAAGGCTTACTTGCATGTAGAATGTATTGAAGTCGTTGTAGCCATCCCTGCATAAATGGTAAAATTCACCATCAACATTATAGAAACGGGGGGGGGACACTTTTAGTGTGGATCATGCAACAAATGTCCACACAATGAACACGCAATAATTATAACCACAAAAGAATTCAAAGAGTTAGAACGGAATAAGACACATAAGGCTCATTCCAACAATGTCATAATGATATCCCCAAGGTTAAGAACTTCCTATCATAGATCCTTCACCCAAAAAATTTCCTTCCAGAAATTGACCAACCAGCAAAATACTCCCTCAATTCCAAAAATTATGGTCCTATTTTCACCATGCATGGAGCTTTAGATGAAAGGTGAAGAAGTGTAAGTTTTGTGTAGATTTACACTGTTTCCTTTAAAAATAGTGGTGAGAAATAGTTTATGCCACATCATTGCTTTATTTGATGGGAAATAGAGTCTTACTTTGGGGCGTCCAGAAAACAGAATGGGAGCAATAAATTTGGAAAAGAGGAAGTATTAGAAAAGCCCTCTAGTATTTGTGGTTGTCATCTATTGCTGACAAACAGTTGTGGACCCCAAGTTTTACAGAAGTTGCAGGTTCCAGATGCAAGTTTTAATAAGACGCAGATCATAGATCAACGTCATGATTATGATGAGTGTATCTGTTACTAAAGGATGCCAATCTCTTTGATTGAAGCCGATGGCTATTTGCAAATCAAACATCTCTTAGGAAGTCCAAAGGTAATATCTCTTTATTAAAGTTGCATTAATAATCTTATGCTCTAACATCACATTAAAAGCTGCAGCTTAAGCACACAACTTAGTGTTATTCAAAATGGTCCAAAAGACTAATTGTTAACATTGATATCAACCACAATCTGCAAGAGAGATAATGGCAGTGCTTTCAAACATAATGTCAACCACGATCAACTAGAGAAAAATTTACAGCAATGCTTCCAAGTGGATGTTTTACTAGAAGGGAACTTACTAATCCAAGGCTCCACGGTTGGGCAGAAGTTTTTAAATTCGCAGAGACTATAAGTTCTTGGTTAGACAAACCAATTGTGAACTAGAAACTGAATAGAAACAATTCAAAACCACGAATAATATCCCAATTTTTGGGAATAAAGAGAATTTTAGTCATCTAAATACTTGGTTGAAGATGCTCAGTCAAATTGACAATATTTAAGAACTAAGTTTTATATTGATTTATTTATGTAGCATGTACCTTAGTACAGCAATTGTCTTACCAAAAAAAAGGTTTTCCAAAACTCAATTAACTCCTAAGATATGTCCATTTGACCACAAAAGTGAAATTAAGTCAATAGATTGCACATTATATGAAGTAAAATCTTATTCACCAAGTACGTTACCAAACAATCATGGTTCCCATATAAACAGTCTATATTGCTCTGGAAACATTATAACAATCTTGAGTTGCTAAATAGAAATTACAAATACACCAGATGTGGCACGGCAGGATAAGCAGTGTGAGATTCTTCACACCGAAATCACATTAAAGAGAAAACAGTGATGGCATGTGATACGCCAGCGCACCCAGGTCTGTTTTTATTACCAAGTCGAACTATAATATGTAAATCTGACAGACTTATACAAGTCAACATACCAAAGGTCATGGAAAAGAACATTTTGAGCTTCATATTCAACTGATCTCTATACTAAACTGAATCTAGAAATCTCAATAAACTTGTTGAAATTGGACTACATAAATCCAAAACAACAAGAATTTCCTTCTGACTCCTTTACCAATGATCATATATTCTGAAGTGAGTGATAAAGAAAAAGTCAAATAGCATATTAACACATAGAGAACATACTTTTTATAGTGTGGAGCATCTCTATCCAAACGAGCAAGAGTGCCTGCCAAAATAGAGACCTGCAAATTCACAAAAAGGAAGAAAATATTCGTAACAGAAAATCCTTGCTTTTTGAAAGACTATGCAAGATGACTAAACTGGAAACAATAAAATGAAAAGTTGGGACCTATACATAACTATTAAACATCTTTTGCAGAAAATCAATATGTCTGTAACACATTAAACGGCAGTTTTAGACACATAATAGAGACTCGGCCCCATAGTCACCACTGCGCATCAGAAGACCAATTGTCAACGGATCAAATCTAATTGGCAAAGAATGTTTGGTAGCATTAGCTATCTTAACCTTGTTGCACTGGACAATTAATTAATAAGAGACAAACCATATATATACCTTTTCTCCACTATCATTCCCAACAACCCGAATCTCAAGCCCCACACATGCAGCCTCAGGAGCAAGAGGAATCTCCTCATAGCTAAGGAATTGTATAGCAGAAGGGTCATAACGAAAGAAGCCGAAATCATGAACCTAGAGAAACAAAGAATCAGTGTCAAATATTTGAATTTAAACTCAACTTCCAATCTTTTCAAGCTTAGGCAGAAATATTCAAACTACTTGCAAACTATATCATAATTGAAAGAGGTTAATTTGTTCAAGAAGCATGTTCCTAATAAACATGCAACCCATCTCAAAATAGCATAAGCCCTAAGAAACCCATGAATTTGGGCACTCAGTTCTGGGAACAAAGACCGCACTCACAAGTATCTTAAACCCCATTCATTGTGTATTGTGAATTAGCTTAAATCCGAATAATTAAACCCCATTCATTATGCATTTTGAAGTATGTACCACTTTGCATTAGCAGATCCATTATACAGTTTCATTACCTTTATTTGATGTTCAACTACAATAGTTATTAGCTCAAACATAAAACTTTCTGTAAGTAACCAACTCTTGCAGCCAATTTTATTTGGGTTCACAGATCATTGCTTACAAGAAAAAACCATGCCTTAATTTGTCATATGGCTTCTTTACATTAAGAACTAGAATAAGTCAACAAAAGAATAAAGCTGGCTAGCTAGAATCTTGACTAATACATGGAAAGAATAATGAAATACTATCATTCATGAACTAAATGCATAATAAGGATAACTAACAGGGTCTCTATATATTGGATACACAGGAATTTCTTCGCGGTTCACAAACATAGCTTCTGCCACCACCGGCCCTGCAACAAGAAACAGCAAAAGTGATTCAACCACTATCAACAAAATGAAAGCGCCATCATAAAGGTCAAAAAGATCAGATTTTACCAGGCTTGACGACATGGCGGTTGGTTAGGATGATCCCGCGGCACTTGTCGACGACGAAGCCAGTGGCATAGGACGCACCGGCGGACTCGGTGTCGAATGCACGGCAGGCTGTGGTGCGGAGTACGACGACGGCGGGGACCACCTTGTTGAGTGCCTTCCGCCAGTCCTCGGCGGTGGCGGGATTCTCCTTGAACGGCGGATCGATCTCCATGCAAAGCTCCTCCTTCATGCTCGTCTCCATCCCCGCCAACGCCGTCTCCGATCCCAACCTCTCCATTTCAGTTTTCAACCCAACCTCAAAAACCCTACTTATTTCAATTAATCTCTCTCCCTTCTGCAACAATGAGTTTAGGAACCACAAAAATTAGACTAGAGCTTAAGTGAAAGGGAATCTGAGACCTTACGAAAGAATATTCCGGCGACTGTGCCGGGGGATTCTAATGATTTTTGCACTCGCTTTTTAGGATCGGGAATGCTGCTTCCTCATTTTTTGCTTTTAGCTTCATCTTTTTTTTTTTTTTTTTCAGTTTGAAGTAGGTCAAATTATTTTACATTTTCACTATATTATTTTTCATTTTTTAGTAAAATAATACATTTTTGTTAAGAAAAAAGATGCTCATTTGGTATTTTTATTGGGTTCTAATTTCTACGTGTGGAATAAATTTATGCAACATGTAAGTTTTTCCTGTTGAACCCTTTGTGAGAATTTAAATATTTAATTTAGTTTTCTACCATCGTTTGATGCAACATAACTTTATGCTTTAGAAATAACCACTTTATTTAAAAAATTCATTTCTTGAAAAGAAAAGATATTTAATATTTAATATTTAATATTTCTAACAGGATTAACAAATCAATAATTTTGGACCCATAAATTAAGAATTTTGGTTGTAAGATTAAATGTTTATCCAACATAATAAAGGTTGTTTAAGTACAATCACAAGTATTATTTATATTGGAAAAGCAATTTTGATTATTGACTGAAAATATCAATAATCAAATCCTAAAATACATTTTCAGATGCCAAAATACAATGAACAATTCTCCATCTTTAAAGCATAAATTTAACCAAAAAAATTAATAAATTAATTGAAATTAGATTGATAGTCAATACTTTTAATGGCACTTGAACCCAAAATTTTTAATTACAAAATTTTAAAATCTTGTCACTTAGACGGTACTTGCTCTTGTGGAGTGTGATTGTATAAATTGCATTGTTCATGTTTGTGTAAGGTTTGAAGTCTGAAGCACGTGTATATTCCTGTGGAGGTAAGAGCCACGTTACAATAATAAATTTAGTATATAAAAGAAGGTCTAATGTTTTATTTTATAAAAAATAAGATACCTGAAAAATAAATACTATATCAAATATATGTAGATCAAATATAATATTTATAAAATCGTCATGTGAGTTACATATGGATAACAACGAGGCGGCTTTGGGCATTTATCAAAATTCAAGACCCGCCTCGAACCCGTCGGGTTCGAATTAAACCTAATTTAAAATATTAATTTTTTTAAAAAAATAACATCAATAAAATTATTTAAAATATAATATTACATATATATATTAAAAAATTTATAAATATAAAAGTTAAACGTTTCAGATTTAAAGCGAAACAAATTTAAAAAATAAAATTCAAAACACATTTTGAATCAATTTATAACTTTAAAAACTCATTGCTGCTGCGAGATGAGTCTTAATTTGAAGCCCCTTATCATCTAGTTACATACATAGTTTAACTAAATCTCTCAATTGTGATAGAAAGAAATTAAGTGCAATAACATTATTGTATTGGTTGAGCGAGCTCCTTCTCCAGAGCTGTAGAATTGATTATTTAGTGCTTAACACCAATCAAATCTAAACACTTTTTTTTTTATTCAAAGAAAAGTCTCTATTGGCTAATTTCCCATTGGTTTGAAGTGGCTGATGTCTTTTTCTCATAAATGAGATTGACAATAATATAGGTTTTCTTTTCTTTATTTTTTTCAATATTGGAGTTTTGCCCAAACCCATTTTTCAATTTGTTGAATTGAAAGGGTTTCTGTCACCATAAGGCAACTGAGGTGCCCCCCCCCCCCCCCCCCACCAAGGTTATTTCCACTTGCCAAACATTTGAACGATAAAGTTTACAATTGTGAGCAATCCAGAGAAAAATAATTTTCAAATAAGACTAATAAGTTATGAACTTGTCATCTGTATACACTTAGGCCCAGTTTATTTTCATGAATTGGGTTGGATTTATAAAATAATTCAGCCCAATCCAGGGCATATCTTTGAGAATTTCGGCCAACTGGATAACCACAAGTCCGGTCTAATTTTAAAATTGTGTGATTATTTATTGGATATAAATCCTAGTTAGATGGTGGGATTTAATTATCCTACCAAACCACCAATAGACACATAAATTGTCTATTTTATCCTTAAAATTGAAAATGAAATTATAATTTTTGTCCATCTTAAAAAAAAAATTTGAGTATACATTCCTAATTTTATTGAATAGATTTACGAAACCCCTTTTCCCACAATTCATTCTTCTTGCTCATCTTTCTCCATTTATGAAACCCTTCTTCTTCTACCTCTTTCTTTTCCAGTTGAGGCAGGGGCTCTTTCTTGTCTTTTCAGTTAAAGAGAAACAAAGCCGTCAGATATTAGGAACATGAAAATTCCCTTCAATTTGAAGAGAAAAAAAGAGAGAGAAAAAAAACAACAGCGGCAGTAACGATGGCGGAGATAGAGGGAGGAGAGAATGGAAATAAAAAAGAGAAAAATAAAAAGAATGAAGAAATAAGAGAGAAGAGAAGAGGAAAATGAGAGGATTGAAAGAAAGAAATAAAGAAGGAAAAAAATTATGAAGAAGTCTGTAAGAAGGTGAAATAAAATGAATAACAATGAACAGTGGACTCTTGATCATTGAAGATGAATGAATATTATAGGAAAAGAGAAAAAATTATGAAGGGTATAATAGTCATTTTATTATAATTTTACTTATTTATCTCACAAAATATACATTTGTTTATATTTTGTATTAATATGTGATTCTTACAATCCAAGTAAGTATACATAATATTTATTAATAAATTAATATATATCCAACATCTTATCACATTTTTTATCAATTATTTTATATTCTAACTAAAAAAGTAAACAAGCCCTTAAAGGCTTGCCACTATCATTACCATCAAAAGCCAACAATTTTTTATGGAACTAAGAATAAGTCAAAGTTAAAGTGATAGATTTGGTCAGATAGGATTTTATATTAAAATATTATTTTATATTTTATATTATATTATATTAATTATTGTTAAATGTAGATTTAACAGACATTTTATATTTTATCCATTAGCCTCTTTCGCTAATTTTACATGTGAAGTCAATCGGTATAATATAATAAATGATGTAATACAATATTATAATAAATAATCATATTTATTTAGAAATATATGCTCGAATTTTGATGGTCAATCAACTGAATGAGAAAAATCTTTTTGAATGGAATTTTATTATACTTAAAATGATCTTATCTAAAATGATCATATATGCCGTGATAAACTCTGTAACACCCCCGTTACTACACAACTCTATATATAGTATAATTTGACATGATAAAACTTGTGTGCAAGCATAATAATTTTTCTTTCTCTCTGTAACAACTAAATAAATAATAAACTATTTTCCCACTCATAAACTAATTTATATATATATATATATATATATATATATAATATATACATGTAGAGGACCCATAACAACCATAATATTTACATACTCATGAACAGAAATGTTTTAAAAGTAACACACAGTACAAATCCCAAAACCTAATATAATAGACTTCAAAATCAAATAAGTTAACAACTAGCCCAACAAGTCGTTATCCATGTACACTAATCCTCATAACCTGTAGGAGTTCCAGCCACTCGCTCAGTAAGTCCATGGCTTCAAGTATCATCAAACTCACCTACAATGTATGAACTATGTGAGTTAATACTTAGTAAATAAAAATCATGCATGCTGAAGGGATAATTTAATGTAAATGTAATGCATTTTATGAGATCATGACAAGAATGTGAACTCATGCATCAAAATCATTTCATTCAAAATTATTTTCCATCATTGGGCCCTTGGCCCACCTACTATGTACCGGATAGAGCTCTCAACAATATCAATAATCACATGGCCATAAATAGATCGACACAATCCGGGGCCATTTCTTGGGATCACCAGAGGTCCACCCCCTGTTATTCTCTAGAAGTCTTCCACCAGCGGCGTCGATAAGTGTACAATCAAGTGATCCACCCTCTCGTGACCACCAGAGGCACATCCTCTGTCTACCTCTATGATCCTCCAAGAAGTAATACTCGCTGCGCCCCAAATATCATATATATATAAGCCACACATGGGCCTCGGTACACTAGTAGTGGCCAACCAAAACATTTTCTTTCTGAAAATAATATCATGCGTGCTAAAAACCTCAATTATGAGTACGTGTTATGCATGTACGTGTAAATGCTAATGAATGGCATGCCCAATGACACAATTGATCCTATGTCCCATCATTCAATCAACATATGCACTATAACGTATGTATAATATTAACAATACACACATCAAGACATAAGGATCACATTTAATATAGATAATGCATAAAATACTATGTCTATACATTGTAGTTGCAAATGAATTTTCACTTACCTTTCACATTTGATATCCTACTGAAGGTTAACAAGATTGTCCTCCCTAACTTTAAATATAAGTCAGCCTGTAAAAGTATAATGTATTAATTTTCATTTTTAATCAATAGGTTTCTATATCAAATCTCATAAGAGATTTTAAATCTTAAATTTAATTAAGTAACAATTAAATCTTAAAATTTTATATTTCACCCCGAACCTTTTAAATATTTTAATTTCTCGTCTTGAATTTATTCTAATATTATGTAATAGATATGTTATAATCATATAACCAATCCCTCAATTTAATTAACTCCGTCATTCAATTAATACAAGATAATAAAATTGAATCTTTGTAACTAATTTCGAATTAAAGATGTATATTAACAGGTAGATAACTAATTAATTTGGATAAAAAAAATCTTTTTTTCAAATTAGAAATAAACAGCATAAATATATATTTTTATCCGTACAAAAATAAGAAGGAACTTACCCAAAATTTTCTCAAATTTCTACAATTAAAATTTATTCTTTCTTTCTCCCTTATTCTTTTCCTTTCTTTTTCTTTCTTCTCTTTTCCTTTCCTTTGCTGCCGTGAACGTGTATGTGTGGTGTTTTAATATCTTAACTATTACTTAACTATTAAGAAAACCTAATATAATATTATAACATATATATACTTATCTTTAATATAATATAATATATTATAACCTAGTATAATATATTATAACATATGTATAATATCTTGTTTTAATATCTTAACTATTACTTAGCTATTAAAAAAATCTAATATAATATTATAACATATGTATACTTATCCTTAATATAATATAATATATTATACATATGTGTAATATATTATAACTATTACTATACACTATACATATATGTATATAGAAACTAACATTCTAATATATAATATATGCTTATCTTAAACATAAGCTATACACCTGTATACATATATATATATATATATATATATATATATATTTATGGTATTATTTTATTATACTACGCACATATACTTATATCTATATATATTTCATACATCTATACATATATATATAATATTTCATACATCTATATATATATATATATATATTATATTTATATATATATAATTAATACATAATATTTTGATATTTATTTATAAACTCCCAAATTTATTTTCTAGTAAGAATTTATACCCTCTTAATTAATATGATAATATCCTAATTTTTTTTATTATTACCATTACTATCACTATTTTCTCCCTAATTAATTTATTTGTATAATTTATCCTACACTGATAAACACAACAATGCCACTTTTCATTTACGTGTATCGTAATGGTATCTGATAGTTGATACCTAAATTCTCGTATGTAAGTACCAACTCAACCAATTAGGTTAAAGAATTTGGAAACCAATATCGGTAACAATTTCAAAAGTTTAATTATTAAAAATATCATATAAAATATAGTGTATTATGAATATCAATTAAAAATGCAAATGACACATACGTAGCATGGAATGCATAAAATATATTGATCAGATGAGTAGCGTGAGGCTCGATTATTACAAACTTAGCATCAAATCATACTACTTGAATTATTCCTAGTGTTGCACTGGCATTAGAAAAAAGTAACCACCATGTATAACTTGAAAAACAATGATTTTGGGAGTCATATTATAAGTGAGAAGAGCAAAGAGGGAAAGAGAAGAATGTGTTTTTTAATAGTAAACTGAAGAGCAAAACTTTGACACTCAAATAAGATAAATCAATTAAGAAATTACCTGAAGTTGGTCAACGAAAGTTCACCTGTTATTGGGAAAGAAAATTGGAAATTCGATGATTAAATTATTCTTGCCGTCAATTCAACTATGAGTCTGATCCATGTGTTTGAAAATTAATTTTTTTATTATATTATATAAAATAATAATATAATAAATTAATGGTTACGTATAATACAAAAAATATAAATAACAAATTCAAATACACATATAATAAAATTCAAAATGTAAATAACAACATATATATAACCAAATATCATTTTTAAAATTTTTAAATAAAAAATAAAAAAATAATAATTATAACTGATTTGGCCTCTATTTTTGAACAGTTCTTGACCGGTTTAATTGAATTTTCAATTTTTTTCTTTTAATCGAAGTGAAGTGACTATCGATTTGCAATTGAATCGATGTAAATAATTAACCCAATTTTAAAAAAACATTGCATAGAATCAACCAAGATATAATGATTCTTTCAAGTTAGTTATTTGTCGTAATTGGGCTATAGTTCTAAAAGATTTTCAAGAAATAACTCATCATGTGATATTAGACACTTGCAATGGTTAGTCAAATTAAGTGGGTATACTTAATTAAAGTCGATAACTATTGAATGATACGTGAGAGTATCTTAATTTCACTTTATAAGATCATGTACCTATCTAATGATACATAAATTATTCGGCGAATAGTTTGTTATTAAAATTTCCCGTTCTTAAAACATTTTGAAGCCAGTAAAAATTGGAAACAAAAACAACAATAATAATAACAAAATGAGCTTTCATAGAAATATATATACTATAGTATTATACCTGCGCACAATATATGATAGTACATGGAATATATTAACGTAGTTAGGAAAGTATAACACCTTTATATACTAAATCATTTCAATAATTTGTATAAACATGAATTCAATTGTAAATAAATGTAGAACAACACAAACAAGAAATTCACCCCCAAAATATCTGGTTCTTGAGGAAAAATCAAACACACAGAAAAATGAAAAGATCACCACAATTTGACATCATCCCTTTAAGAAGTATAGGAAAAAATCTGTACTATTTGTATAGCTTTCAACACACTGAGTTACTTTACAAAAAGCTAAGCAAACCATTCATTTTACACTCCTAAGAAGTGTTTAAAACATTTTAGTGACACTTACCAGTCACCCGGTACCCCTACTAAAGGCCTGGACTAGCATTCTTACTTAATTTTGCTTTTTCTCCTGTTTTCATTCCTGTTTTTTTTTTGGTCTACTTTTGGCATGGACAATTTGATCTCACAACATCAGTGATTTAAAGAAAAAACCCTCAAGAATAAGATGGAGTTTTCACTTTGATGGAACTTCAGAAGAGCAACTATTTATGGGCAGATCAGCTGGAGTGCATACCAGAGCCCTTTGCTGCAAATGTCTCAAACTCTGTTCCATACTAACTTGTACCATCTCAGAAAGCATCTGCTTTGCTTTTCCTGTTTGATCTTCCCCATCAATTTGAGATATAATATTGCACACAATATTCTCTAGCGTATCGGGTTGGAGCTCAGACCTTGGATAAGGAGTGTCTCTCAGCAGCCGCAAAAGAGTTTGTGCTTTTGATTGAGACTTGGCTGTTCCTTGAACAGTGAGCTCAAGAAGCCCAGGGATTACACCTTCGCTAAGAATTGGTTCTCTGTACTTGGAACGGTCACTCTGACACATTGTCAAAAGTGCTCCAACTGCATGCTCCCGGCTTTGAAGTGACCCACCCTCAAGTACTTCAACTACTGCAAGTATTCCCCCCTCCTCAGATGTCAGTACAGTTCTTCCCTCGTCAAAGCCTACTAAAGATTCTATCAAAGCAGTACATTTTTCCACCGTTTTGGAAGACTTTTTACAGGACTTAAGCAAACTAATTAAGGGAGGAATAGGTTCTGTTTGAAGGATAAGGATAACATTTTCAGGATGAGTCGATAAGTTGTAAAGAGCCATTACAGCATCGAATTTAGCTTGTGAACCCCCAAATCTTAGAATATCTACAAGGAGAGGGATAGCACCAGAAGCACTGATTATTGGCTTGTTGACTGACGATGCAGACAAAGTGATCAAAGCTGCAGCTGCATGCTCCTGTAGGGTTACATTCTCTGACTGAAGGAAGCCAATAATTGGTTTTAAGGCACCAGCATGAATTATATTTATCTTGTTTCTGCAAATAAACATAACCCAATAAGCAGATCAGAATACAATTAACAACATATGGAATATTCAAATACCAAAAAAGCTAGCTTTATATTTCAGAGAAGTTGGACAGATAATACTCCATAATTAGTATTATCTGCCTTAAGATCATTGAGACAAATGCATCAAGGTCAACACAGACTTTTGGCAAAGTATTCCTGACAGAAAAACAAATATTCCAGTGAATTCAAGTAGTCATAATCAGATGAACAAGATTACTGTGATTTAAGTTAATGATTCTCCTACCTTAGTTGGGTATTAACAGACGAGAAAGTTGCTGGCATTCTCCATTTGTTCTGTTTTTTCCCATTCCCTTATACTAAAAGCTTTTAGGCCCCTCCATCTTACACAACTCTGTTTGTTGGTATATGTAAAACTTATATCAGTCCATGCAGTAGCATAGAACTGGGGAGGCCAGAAGGGGGACTGTCTCCACCAAAACTCTAGGACATTGCAACTTCATCAGCCAGTCTTTTTTGCTTAAGTTCTCTGGGTTGAAACTCTATACTATTACTTTTTTATATCAAAACAGGGTTCAACTCTGTCACAGTTTCCTCATGATTTTTAATGCATTTAATACAATGGACCAAACCCTGTCATTCACTGCAGACAAGATTCAAGAATACTGAAAATTCTTAAACACTCTAGATTACTAGCATAACCATACACTAGACATGAATTGTAAGTGTAATCTGTCATAGTGCCTACCTCCCTTCCCCCGTGATATATTTCTAGCTCGAGCCCTCAGTCCACAGGAAACCTAAAATTCGCTGCAGCTAGTATACACGAAGAATTATGGAATTGTAAAGATATTTAGGGATACAATGAATAATGTCAACGGAGTCAAGCAAATTGGCAAATAAAAAAGAAAAGTAGCCGGGAGCACCTCTTGAATATACACACACTTTTAGAGATTGAAATAGAACTTCCACTATTAGTTTGAAACAATCGGATAAGAATAGCTCATTCAAATAATTACATATTGATAGAATATACTAGTATTATTCTTCAAGCTTTTCAAACAATGTTTTAGTTTCCAAACATACTAACACACACAGTGCTTGTTGGTTCTTTGGTATGCAATTATTCAGGCCAGAAAAATAATTAAGGAAAGAACCCTTTTGAGTAATATCAAAAGTTCAAATTGCTTTGTCCTCAATCAACATTAAATTATTGCCTGAACCAGACTAGCAGTAATAAAGAGAACAGAATTTCTTCCATGAAAAGGAAAACAGAACCTAATCCATGTGATAACTTCACAAGCAAGATTAAAGAAAAAGGGTTAGATGACACAAGCAAAGGGCAAAGTGGATTAAAAAGAAAAGACATGAAATGAAAGAAAAAGAAAAGAGAAAGCAGCATGTGAAAAGAAGACCAACCCCTCATCACACCAACCTAATTCAGAAGTGGAGAATATACCCCGAACGAGAAATATCCGCAATTTATAGTATTTCATATTTTTTGCAATAAAATAAGCATATATGCTCCAAGTATTTGTATTTGTCCATAATGTAGATCCATAATGTAGAACCAACCAATTCAGATCCTCTATACTATTTTATAATTTCATCCTGTATTTCACATTAAGAATGCACGCAAAATGTAAATATCTCATGCCATCCATTTGCTCGTTCCCTCCCTTAAATATATACTACGCTTGCAAATTGGAATAGAGCATCCAAATGGAAAACAAAGCTACCAAGCATAATTGCATCATTATCTGAAGAAGTATAATTAATCCATTTAGATATTCTTAAAATAATCCAAAATTCCATAAGAAAATATTGAACTTTCAATCATTATGACATGGAGGATCTGGGTCTCTAAATTTGGATTAGTATAAAATTCTGAAGCCAGGTTAACTTTTTTTAAAGACCTTAAAAATGCAAGAGTCAATATTTCACTACTTACTTTGCAATATTTCTAGATTTTATATCCAAATAATTACTGAATCCAAGGCAAAAAGGAGTAATAAAAAAAAAGAAAAAGCAAGAAAGTGACCCCGGAATAGAAATAGCTAAAAAGGAATACCTAATAAAGTGATAAAAAAATTCAAAATCATTTCTAAGCCTCAAAATTTGGAAATTTTCCATAAGAATTCATCACCAAGAAACTGACATATTCCACCAATTCTAATTTAAGAACTCGAATTCCATGCCACTCCACACCGACAATTTCAAATTCACAGTAGAAAAAAATGCACTAAAAATCAGAAGCTGCAATTCACACAAGCACACGTTCTGAAGAGAGATATTTTGAAGAGCTTACGTTTCGTCCTTGACGGCGAGGTTAAGGAGTGCGGCGAGCGCGGCCTCGTTGGCGTCGGCGGAGCTGCAGCGGAGCATGTCCACGAGGGGCCCGACGGCGCCGGAAAGAAGACGCCGGTAACGCTGCGAAGTCTTGGTCAGCCGCCGGATGTCCTTCGCCGCCTGCACTCTCAAATTGGGATCGTCCGATTGCAGAAGCACGAGCGTCTGATTGACGGCGGATGAAGATGAAGGGCTCGAACTCGAAGCACGAGGTACAGCGTCATCAGCATCGGGAGTAGCGGCGATGAGCTGGCAGTGGCTGCTGCTGCTATCTTCGATGCCCATTTTCACACACTTTCAATTTTGGGTTTTGGAGAGAGAAAAAGGTTGGTTTGGTGGGCGTCGGGGGTGGGGGCAGAGAGAGAAAACCAGAGTGAAGAGAGCGGGGGTTAAATAATAATGGAGGAAACGTAAGGTTGAGGACTGGAGCCGTGGCGTTAAGCAACAGTTTCAGTTACCACCCTAAGGGGGCGGGGTGGGTGGGGCGGGGGCGGGGGCTATTCAACGGCCTTTTTGTGTTGGCTTGCTTTAACTTGGCAGTTGGAAACTCTGGTAGTCCCCCTCCTAGAGGGGGGTGCGGGGGGTGGGGTGGAGGGGGGTGACGGCTTTTTGCCATTTCAATGTTTTTATTTGTCGGTAACCTGAATTATGTTAGACTAAATAATACCTAATTTGTATATTAAGCTCATTAATAAATCTAGTTAATTAATGTTATTGGATTATTTGTATAGTTTGGTGTAAATTGAATGGTAATATTTAATTTACTAGAAAAAATTAAATATATATATAATAGAAGTTTTAACTAACAAAATTTTAATTGATACTTGCTTGAAACAAAAAATTCAAATGTGGGGTGTTTTTGTCAACAGTTGTTATCTTCTTTCTTAATTGAACTATTAGTTTTTGTTAGGTAATAATAATTTATTAATTCAGATATAGTAAAAAGTGAAAATTATTTTGATATTTTTTAAAATTAAAATATCAATGTGATAAATAGTTACAATATATTAAATAAAAATATACAGATGTGAAAAAAATATTGTTGGAATTTAAATTAAATTATAAGCTACCAAATATCATATTTCAGTATATGGATTTCTGATATTCATAATTAGGACGTGAATCGTGTATTATTTTGGGTAAAGATGGGTAATTATAAAGTAGTCATTATCTTAGATAAAGAAATTTGAGTTCCATTAAGATATTTAAAAGTCCACACATAATGCTTATTTAGATAACCTCGTATTTGTTATACTATATATATTTGATTATATTGTGCAATCTTTAATCCAATAATATAAATTAAATAATAAGCTACCAAAAATCTCCTTTTAGAATATGAATTTCATACGTTCATAATTTTGAATGTGAATAATCAGATTCTCGGTGAGTTGTATTTCTTTTTCTTTTTTTTTCTTTTGATAAAGATGGGTAAATACATCTTTTCAAATTTAGCAAAATAAAAACAATCATTATCTTAGGTAAATGATGGCATATTTTAATATATGCCTCTCCGATTTTAGTCCAATTACGCAATCTCGTAACATCAAATACTAATCTAACAAAATACATACACTCAAATCATATCAGAAATTCATGTCTCATTTAAATAATTCATCCTTATCATTTACAAGATAAATAATTTATTTAGTCATTTTGATTTATTCAATTAATGTTCTCTTTAAAATCAATATTCACTTAAGCATTAGAAATGTTTCTTTGAAGTACGCTCCTTAACAGTTCAATTTATTTGTCTTGTTGGTAGGAATCCATTATCCAACAGTTCCTAGGAATGATCACTTAAACATCAAAAATGAATTTCTCCAATACACTTTGAGGGACTTTCTGGACAAAAACTCAATTATCTAACAACTATTAAAAATGACCAATTCTACAGAAGTTGTTCACATCCATAGAATTTGATTAATTAGTGCAATAATTAAGATTAACCAGACTAATCTCCAAAAGTTTAATAAATTTAGAATATTAGCTTGGTCCAAAATTTAAACAATGAGATTAAATTTAGAAGAGGACCGAGCAAAGTTAAATAATATAATAAATATCATTTCTTTCTAACACGAATCAACATATGATTATAAATCTAAAAATATCGGTCCAACATCACATCATCATATCTTTATTTTGGAGTTTTTAATCTTTTTAAGTGGGTTGGAAAAAAACGTGTAACTTAGTTGAAGGCATTATTTGGTGAATAATTAATCTAATTCAATTACTCCGATTTTTGTTTTTTGTGTTTTTGTTTTTTGTTTTCTGTTTTTTTATTTTACCCCTATTCTTCTATAGTAGGAAAGTTTATTTCCCATGTGAAAATTTCTGTTTTCTTGTGGTGATTGATTGAATTTGTTAGATTATGATGATTCTCTCTTATTAAACCCCTAAATATTTTTATGAATCAATCTCGAACTCCCCTCAAACCCAATCCGACCTCTCAATATTTTTATAGACCCAAACCAAAACTCCCCCAAACCCGAGGGTCAGTAGGTTGGAACCACTATAGTTGATTTATAATTTTAAATATATTAAAAAATATTTTTAAAGAATAATATTTAATTTTCAAAAATATAAAATTTCAAATATACTTGTTATTTTTTATATATTTAACTATTTATTAATTTTATATTATTATTTTAAGTTATGAGAGTATTATACTTATATTTTATATATTAGTATATATATAAGATACATATATCTTTCCATATATATAAAAATATATATATATAATAAATATAAAAATATATACAACGTTTTAAGGGATCAAGTTCTACATTATTTTCTTTAACTATTTATCTCAATCTAGTCAATAATTAAAAAAAATATACGATAATTTAATTTTTTGATTTTTTAAATTATATAAGTGTGAGATTTGGTCTATGTTTGTATATATATATATATATATATATTATATATTAATATTGATTAAAATCATAACAAACTCACATGTGCACAATATATCAAATAAAAATTTTCTACTAAAGGATAATTTAGTCACCAAAAGTAATTTTATTCTATTTTTACTATTCATTTTTAATTATCAATCATCAGATTGGAATCACGCAATGAATGATGATTCCATTCATTCTTCATTCCTTGAACATATCAATCGTGGGAAATATTATATTTATATTATTTATTTCCTGTCATTATTCATTCATAAATTTATTCTATTTCTGTTTAATTCCATTATTACATACCAATTGTTCCTTAATGGCAAGAAGAGGTGATACTTGTCCTCTCACATGCAACTATATGTGACCCTTTTTGTTGTGATATTCTAAAGTAAATATTTAGGAGGTGATTAATTCTCTTTTATTTTCTATTTGTATTTATTGTTGATGGTCTCTACAATCTGAATTTGATTTAAATATTGAATTATCTTTGTTGGAGAGTATCCCAATCAGTCTAATGATATTGTAATTCAAGGTATTTTTATTAGCGTAGGAGCATTATGATAAGGTGAAACTTCTATTGGGCATGTATTAGTATATTAATTAGTGAATTAATAAAATAATATTTTATATTTATTTTTATGCATATTGGTATGCTTATTAATATCAGAAAATTCTTGTTTATTTATGTAATTTATATACTAGAGAATTAAGATTATGGATAATATACTAAATTAGTCCATAATGAAATTAATTAAAATTAAATTTTTTAATTAAATTATTATTAGTGCGGTACATTAATATTAAAAATGTAATGGTCTTATCCAAATTATTGATGTGTGATATCATAATAGAGACACTTTACATAATGTAATTATATAAGATTGAATCAGATGTAATTTGAATTTTCACATAAATTTCATTATTTTCTAAAAATTCAATATTAATAGTTGATTATATATGAGTTGATCTTAATCTTGAATGGTTATAGACTCATATTTATTTCATTAGATCTTTGATTTGTTAGTTAAAAGTTTGTTGGTTAGTACACTTGTATTTCGAGATCATATTGTGATAGGTAGTTGGAAATGTAACTTACAGATATGGAATCCATTACTTCCCAAGGAAAGTGAAAAAAGATAGTTCCATTCATTAGTTAATTTTGGAACTTAACGGTAAAGTGCTCAAATTTATAAATTAGTTATAAATTAACTGTTCACTAGTGAATTAACAATAGACAAGAGAACAAGAGATAATTATAGAGGTTATGGAAAATCTAGCTCTAATTATGAATCGTTTATAGATGGTTAAATCATATATAATGATTATATTGATGAATTACTCAATATTGATCAGAATAAATTGTTCTATAATTGTAAAAGTGCAATACCAGAATTTTTAGTAGAGTAATCTTGGAATTAATAAATTGGATATATTAATTAAAGAGTTTAATTAATTGTCCAAATTTATTGGAGTTTGTAATTATTGGTCCTCAATCCACCTTCATAAACACTAAAATGGATTTTATGCAATAAATTTAATTGTACTTGTAATTGTAAGATTTTTTTTTCTAAATTGAGTGTTAATTATAAATATCAAATATTACCGAAACTATTTGATATTGTTGGGTAATAAGTAAATATGAAATTTTTATTTTTGATATTTATAATTATTATTTGGAATTAATTAGATAATAATAAAAGAAAGTTAAATATAATTTTCTTATCAAATAAGGTATTTGTCTATTAGAGTTAAAAAGATGATTAGAAAACTAGGAATTCTGTGAGTATAAAAGAAATCTCTCACTCTCTCCTCAACACATGTTTTTTCACCAAAAGAGAGAGAGATAATTTTCTAGCTTCTTGTTGAATATTTTTCTTCCCATTTCTTAAGTTCAATCTTGTAATTTCATGAGTTTAATTAAACATTATAATTAATTTAGTGTTAAGAAAGCCTCCTCGTTTCCACTGGTGCGGAGACTTGGATTGGAAGACCTTAGTGTCTCATTCAATTGGATTGAAACTTGGTGATAAAGACTTGAAAATTCTTAAAGTATAATTAGAAAATGAATTAACTTTTTCTATCAGGTTATGTTCCTGAAACCCTCTTCAATATAATTATTATATTTTGTATAATTTTTGAATATAATTATTATATTTTATAGAACTGATTAAAAATATATATTGATACAACTGTATTAATTTTGTAAATTTTTTTATTGTATTTGATACTGTGTCTTTCTGCAATGCTCGATCTGATCGGGAAATAAAAAAAAAAAATTATTCGTAAAACTATTTCCAACAACTTTAATTCTCCGAGCTTAGATACTTGTTTCCCCGCATCATAACTTTTGCAGTCCATTAGAATGTATGAATTTATTGTATAAGAATTTTGATTTTTTTTACATTACAAACAAACGAAGGAAAAAAAATAAAAAAAAATATTTGAGTCCTTTAAACTGCAAGATATTAGAGCTTCAAATCTCTAAACTCCATCTTTGTAAATCCTTATTCTAGGAATAAGAAGGGTGAACTGAGTAAATAATTGAAATTTAAGCCCTTACACATAGGGCTGTAAATGAATCAAGTCGCTCGCGAGCTATTCGAATTTCGATTCGAAAAAAAATTCATACAAGATCAATCGATAACTTTAATGAGTCGAGTTTGAGCTCAAACTCGAAAATTTTATCGAGTCGAGCTCGAATCTAGCAGTATTTGGCTCGTTAGCTCGTGAACCTGCTCGTTTATAAGCTCGCGAACCTATTCGCGAGCTCGAGCTCGAGCTCGGTTCATTTATATACCCATGAACCTATTTGCGAGCGGCTCATTTATAAGTTTAATAATAGGTTCGATAAAATTATAAAAATCTTAAACATAAAGTTTTCCAATGAAATCGAACACAATACATTTGAAAAAAATGTGAAAACTCACGCCACTGAGCCAACTACATTTTTGTATAGTCAAGCATATTAAAATATTCTTTAAGGACTAACATAATCAATAAATAAAATTTATTGCAAATCTAATAATAGTATATTTAGAATAATTAATTGAAAAAAATTATATATAACTAAGATAATTCATAAAATAAGAATACAAATTTAGAATAATTAATAAAATTAGGCTAATAAAATAAAATCAACTCTTATTATGATTTATGAAACATCTAGAGTATGAATTACTTGAAATTAATAAATTTCGTACATTTAAAAAATTAAAAATAAGAATATAAATAGAGAATAATAAATTTAGATTAATTAATGCAAATCTTATAATGGTATATTTAGAATAATTAATTAACTAATTATATATAACCAAGATAATTTATAAAATAAGAATATAAATTTATAATAATTAACCAACTCTTAGTATGATTTAGGAAACATCTACAATATGACCTATTTGAAATTAATAAAATTTTCTATATTTAAAATATTTAAAAATAAGAATATAAATAGAGAATAATGAATTTAGATTAATCAACTTAGAGCAATAAATAAAATTTAATAATATACTATAGAACCATCGATTTAGAATAATTAAAAAAATAAATAATAAAATTAAAAGTAATTAAATATCATACTTTAAGATAATACAATTAAATTAAAATTAGTTAGAAGATTAGATAGTTGTTTCGCTTTAAAATTTAAAAAATATAAAAATATAAAAACATAAATATGTAATAATATACCTAGTCTAATCAACTAAAATTCAATTCTAAATCTTAGGATGACAAACTATAATAATAAACTAAAATTTTATATCTTAACTATATTTAAAATAGTTCATAAACTAAGAATTTTAATTAATAATAATAAGCATAGATTAAAATATAAAATAAATAATTAAATTTTAATTTAAGATAATTCATTAAAATAAGATTAAATTTAGAATTATAAGTTCATTTTAATTTAACAAAATATACCTGTTTCCGAATTTATTTCATTCAATGATATTTTTTGATCTTTTTTGTATTATATCAGAATAAAATTCGAATCATGAATTATTATGAATGCTGAATAATACCTACACACGTTTTTTTACTATGCTCTTAAGGGGTGATTAGTATATAAAAATAAATTATATGGGAATAAAAATGAATTTAGGAATATTGAATAAATTTACTGCATTTAAAATATTTAACAATAAGAATATAAGTAGAGAATAATAAATTTAGAGTACTTAAGAAAAAACTCAATTCTAAATTCTAAGATGATAAACTATAATAGTAAATCAAAAATTTTATATACTATCTACACTTTACATCATTTATAAAAAAATCAAGTTAATAAAAATAAACTTAGTATAATATGCAAAATTTAATAATATATTATAGAACCATGATTTAGAATAATTAAATAAAAAATAAAAGTCAAACTTAAGATAATAAATAAAAATTAAGATAAAAGAAGAATAAAAATATAAAATAATAAAATAAAACCTAATCAAATATCATACTTTAAGATAATATATTTATATTAAATTAGTTAGAAGATTAGATAGTTGTTTTGCTTTAAAATTTAAAAATATATGAATATAAATATGTAATAATATACTTAGTCTAATCAACTAAAACTTAATTCTAAATCTTAGGATGATAAACTATAATAATAAACTAAAATTTTATATATTAATTATATCTAAAAGAATTCATAAACTAAGAATTTCAATTAATAATAATAAACGTAAATTAAAATATAAAATAAAATGTGTTGTTTTCTATTTTTTGAAATGAAATGTATTTATCGAGCTCGAGCTCGATTGTATGCTTAACGAACTTGAACTCAAGCTCGATTTTAACGAGTCGAGCTCGAGCCGTTCGCGAGCTTAATAATTTTCAAACAAACCGAGCTCAAACTTAATTATAAAAGCTCGAATCGAGCTCGAGCCGAGCGCGAGCTTTTTCCTGTTCGATTCGATTACAGCCCTACTTACACATACAAAAAATATAGAAGAGTTCTTTTGCCATGCTAGCAAAATTTCATTGTAAAATTAATAACTTATAATGTTGGAATTACAATACAGTTGATGGGTATTCTACCTCATGTGGGGATGAAACCGATGATAGGAAAAAAAAAAAAAAAAAAAAGGGGCTGGCCAGCCCATTCTCTTCACTCTCCCATTTTTTTCAAATGCGCCGAAAGGCGCCGAATCCTTAAAAAAATAATATTTTAGCAAAGCTCTCCTATAAATAGGCCTTCTTGGTAGAGAAAAAATGCACACAAACAACAAAAAAAAAGAGTAAAAATAAGAGACTTGAATAAGAGAAAAATAGAGTATTTTAAAAGAAGAAAAAATGAGGAAAATTCTAGAAAAATAGTCTTCATATTTTTCTTTGGTATTTTAAGTTGAGAAACTTGAGATAATTGTGATTCAAGAGATATTCTCTTAAAAATTAGTTGTGTATCCTCTAGTTTGTGGAGAATCTTATAAGTCTACTATATACATAGTTGAGGTTTTGTCTAAACTAGGATCCCGTAGTTTTTCCTGTTTTGGATTTCTACGTAAAAATTATTGTGTTAAAATTTTACTTTCTTATACTATTCTCTAGAATTCTTGGTTTGGTTTCATTTTTAATCCAGTAAGTAGGAAAAGAATTTTCTGATTCCTCTGCTTTCATGTCATTTATTTTGCCTCTTTTTCCCAACAAGTGGTATCAAAGCCACGTTGTTACGGGTGCGGATTAAGAAATGGAAGAATCGATATCTTTTGGCGGAATGTTCAAATTAAATGGATTGAACTACTCCATTTGAAAATTGAGTATGTTGGATCTTCTCTATTGCAAGAATTTTTATTTATCCTTACACGGTGATGCTGCCAAACCAAAAAAAATGAATGATGATGAATGAAATATTCTTCACAGAAAGACAGTGGGGTATATTCAATGCTTTCTTGAGTATAGTATCTTCCATTATTTTTCAAATCAGGAAAAAGCTGACGTTCTGTGGAAGAAAATGAGGCCATGTTTGAGAAGAAAAATCCTTAAACAAAGTTTCTATTATTAGAAAAATTGTTTGACTTAGGTACCAGAAATGTGCAAACATGACGGAGCACCTAAATGCATACCAAGGTCTAATGATCAATCCATTACTATGAAAATACTGTTTGATGATGAAGTGATTGCTTTATTGCTATTTAGCTCATTGTCTGATAGTTGGGACACACTTGTAGTGTCAGTAAATAATTTAAATCCAAATGGAGCATTGACTTTGCTAATGATCAAATATTGTCTTCTGAATGAAGAATCCAGAAAAAATGAGTAAGAACAATCTTGTGAGTCAAAAACTTTAATAGCAAAAAATGCTAATAAATGAGGAAGGAGTAAGAAAAGAGTTCCTATAAATTGGAGAGACAAATTCAGGGGGAAGTCCAAGTCCAAGAAGGATTTCAAATGCCATTATTGTGGTGGTCCAAACCACTATGAGAGATATTGCAGAAAGAAGAAAATAGATCAATTGTTTAGGGTTTAGGGTTATGGAAATAATGAGAACAAGAAAGATAACAATGACACTATCATTATTGTAGTTGATGGTGATGTTGTCATAATTTGTGATGATGTTTGTATCAGTTCATTATGCCAACATACAGACTGGATTATTGATTCAGGAGCTTCATATCCTATCACTTCACATCGTGATATGTTTACATCATACATCAGTAGCAGCTTTAGCAAATTCAAAATGACCAATCATGGTGTGACAAAAGTCATTGGCATGTGGAGCATCATCTTATATACTAATACAAGATGTAGACTTCTGCTCAAAGATGTCAGACATATACCTGACATTTGGCTCAATATTATTTTCACTGGCAAGCTTGATGATGATGACTATACTAATTACTTTGGTGAAGGAAATTGGAAGCTCACCAAATGACCTCTTATTGTTGCTAAAGGTAAAAAACATAATTCACTTTATCTGATACAAACTAGACTATCCAATAAAAATGTCAATGCAATTGTCAAAAATTCCTCCATTAAGTTGTAGCATAAAAAGTTTGGACACTTAAGTGAGAAAGATTTGGAACTTTTGGCTAGGAAAACCCTAAGGTAACAAATATCACCTACAAACTTGTATTGATTGTTTGGATGGAAAACAACACAAAGTTGCATTTAAGAATTTTTCTCCATATAGAAAATCTCATCCTTTAGATTTGGTGCATACTGATTTGTGTTACATAAAAGATAGAACTCTTGGTATTGCTTTGTACTTTGTTATATTTATTGATGATTTCTTTAGAAAAGTCTGGTGCTTTGCTTTGAAATCTAAAGGTCAAACTCTAGGGGTTTTTAAACATTTTCAAGCAAAGTGAAATATGAAGGAAGTTGAAGTGCATTCGTGCAGACAATAGTGGGAAATACAAATGTCCATTTGAGAAACATTGCAGGGATCATGGTATCGAGTTTGAGAAGAGCATCTCAAAAACTCTCCAATATAATGGTGTGACAGAGAGGATGAACAAGATAATTTTTGAAAGAATGAAGTGTGTGCTATCACATTCCAAATTCCCTAAATCTTTTTGGGGTGAAGTAATAAGGACTGTAGTTGATCTAATCAACTTTTCTCCATCAACTCATTTAGATGGTGACATTCTAAATAGAGTTTGAATAATGAAAGATGTTTCATACAAACAATTGAGAGTGTTTGGTTGTAGGACATTTGTGCACATTCCAAAATATGAAAGATCCAAACTTGACGACAAAACCAAACCATACATCTTCTTGGGTTACGATTATGAAGAGTTTGACTACAGATTATGGGATTCAACTAACAAAAAAGTCACCAGAGGCAGGGATATCGTGTTCCTTAAGGTTCAGATAATTGATGATGCTAAACAGAAATCGGAATCTAACTCATACATTCTTGATAACTTAGATCCAGTTTATTCGTCTGTGGCTCGGAATCACGGGGGAGATGTACGGGATCTCACACCACCAATACAGATTGATGATATTTCTTCAATTCTATCATCAGAGGCAAAGGTTAGAAGATCCACCAAATAAAAACAACCTTCTACCAGATATAGTCCATATGAGTATGTAATGCTCACTAATGAGAGAGAACCATAGAATTTCACAAAGGTTATATCACATTATCAGAAAGAGAAGTGGTTCGAGGCTATACAAAAAGAGATAAAATCCTTACAAGAAATCAAACCTACGATCTTGTAAAGTTGTCCAAAGGCAAAAGAACACTGAAAAACAAATGGGTTTACAGGCTAAAAGCTGATGAGTTTAACTTAAAACCAAGGTACAAAGCAAGACTTATTATAAAGAGATTCAATCAGAAAAAGGGTGTTGATTTTGATAAAATATTTTCACCAGTGGTGAAAATATCTTCAATCAGAGTTTTTCTCGGAATTAATGTCAGTTTGGTCCTGGAGATTGGACATCTTGATGTAAAGACTGCATTTTTTTCATGGAGATTTGAATGAAGAAATTTACACAGAGCAATCGAAGGGATTCAAAGTCAAAAGTAAAGAAAACCTAGTATGCTGGTTAAAAAAGAGCTTGTACGGCTTGAAGCAAGTTTCGAGACAGTGGTACAAGAAATTTGACTTCTTCATGTTTGATCAATGGTATAAGAGAACCAACTCCAATCACTATGTATTCTTTAAGAAATTCTCTGATGCTAACTTTATCATATTATTATTGTATATGGTTGACATGTTGATTGTAGGTCATGATACTAGCAAGATTGATAAACTGAAGAAATAACTCAGCAAGTTTTTTGCAATGAAAACCTTAGAACCAGATAAACAAATTCTTGGGATGAAAATATCGAAAGATAGGGCAAATAGGAAGTTGTGGCTATCTCAAGAGAAATATATCGAAAAAATTCTTGAGAGATTCAACATAAGCCAGTCAGCACTTCACTTGCGGGTCATTTCAAACTCAACCTGGCACAATGTCCCACAAGTGAGAAATGTATAGAATAGATGAAAAAGGTACCATATGCTTTGCAGTTGATAGTTTAATGTATGCTATAATATGTACTAGGCCTAACATTGTTCATGCAGTTGGTGTTGTTAGCCGATTTCTCTCTAATCCTGGCAAAAATTACTAGTTTGCAGTGAAATGGATATTCAGGTATTTGAAAGGTATTTTCAAAGTTTGCCTAAAGTTTGGTGATGGCCAAAATATATTAGATGGATTCACAGATGCAGACATGGCTGATGATGTTGATTCCAGGAAATCCGCATTCAAATATCTGATGAGATTTGCTGGGGGAGCTATCTCTTGGCAGTAGAAACTTAAAAAATTCATGACATTATCCACAATGGAGGCAGATCATATTATCATAACTGAAGCCTATAAGGAGATGTTGTGGTTGAAGAAATTTCTTCAGAAATTAGACTTGAAGCAAGAAAAGTACACGCTCTACTGTGATAGTTAGAGCATGATTTACTTGAGTAAAATTTTTACTTTCATTCAAGATCAAAACACATTGATGTGGGATACCATTGAATTCGGGTTGTGTTTAATGAAAAGCTAATGCAACTTGAAAAAGCTCACATTGATAAAAATTGTGCAGATATACTAATGAAGTCTTTACCAAGAGATAAGTTTGAAGTCTATAGAAGTATAGCAGGTTTGATTGAGTCTCCCACATTAAGTGGAGGGGGAAAATTGATTGGTCTTCCACCCCATGTGGGGGTGGAACCCATGAGAGGCAAAAAAACCAACAGAAGGGGCTAGCAGCCCTTTCCCTTCTTTCTCTCGAATTTTTCAAATGCGCCGAAAGACGCCGAATCCTTAAAAAAAATGGTATTTCAGCAAAGCTATTCTATAAATAGGCATTCTCGGTAGAGCAAAAATACACATAAGTAACAAAAAAAGAGAGTGAAAATAAGAAGTTGAATGAGAGAAAAATAGAGTGTTTTGAGAGAAGACGAAGTGAAAAAAATTCTATAAATTTTCTCTCTTAAAACAGTTTTCCTATTTTTTTTTTAGTATTTCAAGTTGAGAAATTTGAGATATTTATAATTCAAAAGATATTCTCTTGATAATTATTTTGTGTATTCCCTAGTTTATGGAGAATCTTGTAAGCCTATTATATACATAGTAGAAGTTTTGTTTGAATTAGGGTCCCGTGATTTTTTCAATTTGATTTTTTCACATAAAAATTCTTGTTTCAAATTTTTACTTTCTTGTACTATTTTCTGAAATTTTTGGTTTGATTTTATTTTTAATCTAGTGGGTAGGAATTTTTTTTCCTGATTCCACTGCGTTCGTGTTATTTTTTTTTTTTTTTCAATAATAATACTATCAAGTGAACTCAATTTAATTTTTATTCTTTACAATTGTTAATGTGAATTTTTTTGTTGACACAAAAATATGAGCCGTGTATGTGACCAAATTTATTGGTCAGTGACTTAAGTCAAAGCGTTGTGAATGGTAATGGATTTATTACCTCAAGCGAACTTGGGTTTATGAAATTGAAGTTACGTACTATTAATAAGATTTTACCTAAGTGTGGTTTAGGTTCGAATTTGACGAGGATGTTTTATTTTATTTTGCTTAAACCCAATAAAAGTTTGAATTTAGCACTAAGAGGTATGAAGGCTCAAGGATCATATTTTATTTAAATATATATAAATACCCCATCCTACATATTTATAAGATACATTATTCATTTTTATTGTTTTCAGTTATTAATTATTATCTCTATAATATTTGTTGATTTATGTATTTGAAAGGTTTTCTTGGGACAATCCGCAAGGTCCTTGTCATAGTCTGATCATGTTACAGGTCAAAAATCCATTTTAATGACTAACTTTTTTACAGGGAATGAGGGACAACTTGCTGGCAAGGAAGAGGAGTTGCTTGCAGGTAGGAATTGCTCAATAAAGTTGTTTGTAGTCAGAAGCTGCTAGTAAGAGATTCATATAAGGAGAGGAGTTCATCTCCGCACGTGAGATATTCATCAATCTCAAATAATAAATATTTATCCGTATCAGAATCCCTTCTCTCTCTATATATAAGTATTTATCTACATTAATCGTAGTGGATTATTAATTATTGTAATTCTTTTTGTTACTTGATAATTAGTTTTTGATGATTGATATTATAGCATCGATTCACTTAAATTTCAAAAAATAAAATAAAATGTTGAGTCACCTAATACATTAAATTCTGTTAACGTGTCAGGGTTTGTTTGATTCTCATGAACTTCAAATTTCAAAAAAGAATTGAAGTCACCTAACTCAGCCTCGTACCTTAGCTAGTTTAATACATTAAATTCTGTCAGGTATATGTTTCATTCTCAAGAACTTCAAATTTCAAAAAAGAATTGAAGTCACCTAATTCAGCCTCGTACCTTAGCTAGTTTAATACATTAAATTCTATTAAATTCTATCAGGTATTTGTTTCATTCTCATGTGAAATCTCTTTCAAAACGTTGGCTAAATGCCCTAACTATCATGCAATTCAGGTGTCTTTTTCTGCCTCATAAATAAGTTGGACATGTTTTAAATGTTCAGGGTTTACCTATTTCTTGTTGGGGTATCAAAATTCAGGGCATCAGTAGAAACCCGATTTTGACCGAAAATTTTAAAGTTTTGAGTTTTGAACTTAGACAAGTATATTAAATTCTTTTATTTTATTTATTTTTTAATATTAAATACAAACTTATCATATCATTTTACATAGAGTCACTTTGAAAAATCATCTATACCACAAGCGTATTATACATACAATTTTTTGAGATGTGAAAGAGTTATTATGGTTAGAATTTTTTTTTTTTTGATATATATCATATCTAAAAAGAAAATTAAAAATTCTTTTTGTAAATCATAACTACCCTTTTATACGCTTATTGTAATTGACGTATGTAATATAAATAAAATATTTAAATTGATGAGGAAAGCCCTATATTTTTTCGCCTTTTTCTGGCCATTTGCTGGCACATTAGTAAATTAATTAACATAATCAAGCTTATTAAACGAAAACCAAATAGAAAATAGAAAAAGAAAAACATGCAAACCATTGCCATCAGGACAATATATTCATAATTTATGGAATTGATTCTAGTAGTCCAAAAATTATTATAGGCGTTTCATTATCCATTATTTTTTTTAGTTTTTTTTGGATGAATTTTACTCTTCCCCTTCACTTAAAAAATATTTACACTTTGCCCCTTACTACTAAGAAAATATAATATGTTTTCTAGTTTTACACCTCTTTTTAAAATATTTTTCCAAATATTGAAGTTGAATTTTTATTTCATTCGAACTTAATAATATAAAGCAAAAACTAAACCAATTATAGAATGATATAGTTGAATTTTATATCAAAGCAATAATTTTAATCTAATAAATTAACTTTATTCATAATTATGAATAAATAGTTTCCAAATATTTAACACTTTTAGAAAAAAAAACTTGAAACATCTTTAAGAAAAATGGTAAATTTACCTAAAACTAATATAGGTGGATTTACAGAAAATGGCTTAGGATGCAAAATAATTTTTTCTAAGAATTTTCAGATAAATAATCCAATAATTTTAAAAAAAGATGTGTCTCATCGTAAAAGTGGTCAAAGTGACCAGGTCGGTACAACCTATTACCACGCATCGACAAGTCACACTACCATATATGAAGATTGAAGCCTATATACTATAGGAAGGTTAAAAAAGTTGACGACGTGACCTATATTCTCATTGTCAAGATTATTTTCATACCTTTTCTTTTATTTTTCAAATTATTTTTCAAACAATGGTTTCATCACACCAATCTTATATTAGTTACCTAATGAATATTTATGATATTTAAGAATAAAACTTATTTGTTACATTAAAATAAATATTAAAGAACCTAGCAGCCATTGGTGTAAAGTGGAAACTAAGACCAAAAACCATCAACCCGATCAATGCGGTCAAATAATTGAAGCCATCTCTAATTGTGGGCAGGTGGCTAAAAACACCCATTTTTTCCCACGGGTGGATTCGTGGAGTCTAAGAATTATAAACACAGGAAAAATAAAATATATACTAGAAAACACTGTTACTACCGACACGCTTTTCTTGGTTTTCAAGCGATTATTTATGAAGGCTCTCTCACTCTTGTTTGCCATCAATTTGAATATACTGCATGTGCAAGTGACTGTCTTTCCAGATTCTTGAAAGAAAAACAGGGTTTTTTTTCCCTTTTTTGGTTATTTGTTTTATTTTTATATCATAAATTTAATGAAGCCCATCGGAACTTTTTACCAAATTAAGACAAAATGGTATAAATATTGTGGAAAGGTGAATACGATTTTGTAAATGTTACACCACCCAATACATATATAATGGTGTAGAATGAATTCAACTAAGTCAATATATAGGTCAATATATTGGTTTTGATGGATAATTTAATGGGTGGCAATCCTTTGATAGCAAATGCTCAAATTGTGACAGTTTGGAAAAGCTTGTGCAAATGCTTATGAGAAATATGCATATAGATTTTCACGCCAAAGAGAAAAAAACACGTGCATATTTACTTTTTAAATTGGTGATGGAAAAGAAAATTCTGAAAAGAGTTGCGAGTCAGAGAGAAAAAAAACGTGCATATCGAGTTTTTAAATTGGTGGTGAAAAAGAAAATTTTGAAAAAAGTTGCTGAGTCTCCTAATACCTTATAGTTGTTGAAACTAAACGTTACAGTGAGAAAAGTTGATTTACAATTGATGTTTCGGAGATGTTTTCTTGTCAAAAACCATTTGTTAGGATTTATTACTTGGAAAGGTTCTTGTTTTTATTCCTTTCCTTTTCTTTTCTTTTCTTTTCTTTTTTCTAGCTAAGCATTGATTCATTATCCATGCTCTAGAAATGAAATTGACCACCTTGAAATTTAATCATACAATAGCAGATCACAAGATGTTATTGAGAAATAACATATTGAACCAATTGTCTTCTCATTTTTGTGAATCAAAAAGTTTCAAAAATTCAATATTCACCAAGACAATGATAGAAGACAGAGAGATGTTAAAATTTGCATCCATCCTTAAACTTTGCTAACATTATTGGAAGATTTGAATGCCAAAGCCTTGCTAATATCCTTCACGAACGCGCCCATTGCTGCGTACTCATCAAAAGCCTTAGAGATCGCATTACACCTCAAAAACTCGGGGAAAAATAACCAAAACGCCGTAACCATCACCAATCCGATGGTTAAAGGGCCCGCGATTAACCTAGGCAACCCCCACCGGCCCTTAATTACTTTCTTAATCGCCAACTCCATCGCCAAACACACACCATGAAGAATGAAAAACAAGGTGATTTCACCAGTGGGCCTCCTCCGGCCCAAGTAAAAGAATATCAGCTCATGCATCAAAGCCGAGACCAGAAACGTGCCCATGGCAGCAGGCAGAGGGGCCCATTTCCGGCCCGTGATTAGTGTCGAAAAATGCAGCACGGGCTCGTACACTGTCGGCCGCAGAATACGAGTGACCATAATATTCCACCTTCGACCCCAGAATTCTTGTAATGAAGTTGACAGATACGGCTCATCAAATTGTGGCTCCAGCTCTATCCCAACCAGGGCTTCAGCCAATCCCCCGACAATCGCCAGGATAATCTCCAGCCCGAAATAGATGTGAAAACTATAGATAACCCATGTAAATTTGGGATGAATCAGATCAGTATAATCATACAGCTTCAAAAACAAGCATATGAGCAAAGCTTTTGCAACATAATTCCACAATGATTTGAGGCCCTTTTTGGAGGTCTTGGAAGAAGGGATTTCCTTATCCTGAGGTGGAATGTGGTGGGATTTGATGGGGAGACACGCAAGAGCAGCAAATCTTGGAAGGGAAATCAAAGGGTCGGATAAAGGGCCCTTTCCAAAGGCAAACATGAGGAGCTTAAAGTTGGCGAGCCAAGCCAAGAAGAAAGCCGAGGATCCGCCCAGATGCATTGTGTGTAGGTTGAGAGGAAGGATTAAGTTGAGGATAAGGACTGGGATTATCGTCAAGAGTCTTGAAAAGCCTTTGGGCACAATTTTGGCTACAAAAAAGCAGTAGCAGAGGGAGGCAAAGACCAGGGTCCATACCTTGATGAAGTTGGTGATCTCTCCTTCTGCCCAATATTTGAGTACTTCGATGATTTGCAGAGTCATGGTATTTGGTTAGTTTCTTGTTTGTAAGAAATTTAGTGAGAGTTGATTTCTACTATGAAAGTTGAGGTTCAGACAGGTGAGGTAAAAAGAGATGAAATTCCTTTGTCGGAGCCGCCGAGGGGAGAATGTGAAGCAAAGGGAGGGTGGTGTTATTTGACTCTGGTTCAAAATGTAGCAAAAGGCCTGTTTGTTTTCTATTTTCTATTTTCTATTTTTATTTGTCGTTTACGCTATTTAATATGTCGTAAATATGTTTGTTTAAATATTATTGATTTTTATTTTGATACTTATAGCTACAATTCTCAAGTGAAAGTAGAATTCAAATTATTAGATTCCGTTTGTTTTTATTTACATAAGAAATCTTTTTATTTTTTACAATTTAAAATTTTAAAAACCCATTTGTTTTACTTACTTTTATTAAAAAAAATATTTTCTTTTTCAAAATTTATTTTCAGACCTAATATCATTTCATGTCTTTTTATATACTTATCAAATTTATTTTTAAATATATTAATATTTTACGTTTTTCATATAAAAAATATTATAAATAAATATATTTTAATTTTCAAACCTATATAGTCTATATAAAAATATAAATAATCGAAATATATATTTATTTTTACATGAAAATTTAATAAAAATATTCAATTCTAAAAATATTAAAAATATGAAATTGAGCTTCAAATGAAACTAAGCATGCTCTTAATATTTGATATGGCATTCTATTAATTTTAAAATAATTAAAACTCACTAACTAATTAAATTATAAGTTTTCTTTCAATTATTAATGTCTAAATCCAACATATTTTAATTAATGAGATATAGAAAAAGTAATGAAATTTACTAATAATTATTCTTATAATAAAATATTATTTATAATCCCATAAAAATTAATATTTCTACATTATATTCAAATTAATACAGAAATAAACTGCACTTAAAAAACGATGACAATGAAAACAAACAAAGCCTTCATTTTCGCTGCGGTTGGTGGACTTGGACTTTAGCATTTTTTTATGATTTATTTTGATTGGAAATGGGTAAAAAAAAGACAAACTGGTGGTTTAATGTTTCTAAGTCTATTTTGGGTTTGCATATAATTATCAATGTATAGAGTATTGAAAATGGGGTTGGTGGAATTCCACGGGTATGTCCCCCTCCCCGATTTATTTGACTTCCACCAAGATTTATGCTTTGAAAAAGCATTTTTTTATGTCGCATCAATTAGTATTTTTTCTTTTTGCTGAGCTCGACGTATATTGCAAAGAATCGTTAGTGGTATTGAGATATGATTGGACGAAATTTTTTCGATATTCAAATTAATTTTGAAATAAGTAAATAAAAATTAGAAATTTTGAAAGCATATAAGTATTTAATTAATCGTGTACTTTTCAATAATGAATATTAGGGATATTTAAAGTATTAATTTGAGGGTTTTCATGGAAATGAGTCCTCTGCCATAATGGGTTTAGTTTAATCATTATAGTCTAATTTGTCTTATTATTTTGTATAGCTCATGAACTTAATTCATTGGATCATGTCTTTGTTCCGACCCATAATCTAGACGAATCTCTGGAACTTAGCCTCTTGAGCCTATTTTGGGCTCATAGCCTATCATAAGCCCTCACTCTCGGTCAAGTCTCGCGTATGGAGGATTAGAGTGGTCATATTTTGAGGTGAATGACTCGGGGCAGATCACCTCTTGGGGTGAGTAGTTTGAGGCAGGTTATATCTTGAGGTGAGTAGTTTCGGATTGCATTCATTGTCTGTCAAGTTAAGTTTTGAGTCGAGTATGTAGGCTCTTTGTTGTGCTCATGTGTAGCCCATTTTTAGGGATTGCACAACTTTCAATGTATGGATAATAGAAATATTTGAATTTTTCTCAATCTCTCGTTTTCGCTCTTACCTTGTTTCTTTTCTTTTTGATATTATGTTGAACACATCAGTACAATCTCGTGGCGGAGTTTAAAATTAAGAGAATCATGGCCCTAGTGATGTCGTAGAGGTTGGGGATGATGGCACTAGGGCACTGCCGCCGGAGTCATGTTCGCCAACCGTCGCATCAAGCAGTGTTCGTGCAAATGCCGACAGGTCAAGTGTGTTGCACGCGTGTAGGTCGAGCGAACAGATGGAGCACGATGCGTGCGTAGGTCTAGCATGGTGCACGTGTGCTAGTCGAGCGAGCAGGTCACACGAGCTTGTCGAGCACAGGTTAAGCATGACAAATGCGTAGGTCGAGCGCGTAGGTGCACAGGTCAAGCACATATATCACGCGAACTTGTCGAGCGCAGGTCTAATGAGCTTGTGTGTTTGAACCAAAAAACTTGACTTTGCTACACTTTGTTCCGTAAGTTTAGGGAGTCTGGTCTTTCACACGCTCTTGGCGAAAGGAGTATGCCGCCTACTTTAGGCGAGACGTGTGGTGTTGATAGAGGTGGCACTATAGGAGCAGAGGTGGTGGTGTGCCATCTCCCCCCTCCTAAGGGTGACAAATGTAGGTCATCGTCGCATGATGCTATTGGTGCTGGTGGAGGATCACGCCTGGAGTTGGATGAAGACTCACAACATGGTAAGTCATTACCTTAGTTGCCTTGAGTCAACATCATATCACTTTTTTGTGGAGCGACCCGGGTGAGTCGTCTTTTGTGATTACTGTTTAGCTCGTTCACTTAACATTTTTTTGCCTTATTTTTCTTTGTTGGCTTGCTAATGCTTCTTGTTTCTTTGCAACATCTCATGCTGGCCTCCATTCTGAGTAAGGCAAGGCATCCATGAAGATCTCTCATAGGGTACCAGCTATGACGGCAAGAGATCTTATCACTTCATGGAGAGGTCACTCTCTCTGAGTTTGTCATTTTATGTGGAAGTTGTTCCATTTAGTCGCTCTTTGTCTCGAGCTCCTCCTAGGGGTTCGAGAGCATCACACAGAGGTGCATTAGTGTGTAAGCTCCATATGAGGGCACGATGATATGGACGACGTCTTCTTCTTTTTCTTCTTTTCTCTCACTCTTTTTTTGGGTCAAGCCAAGCATGGCTCAAACCAACTGACCAGATCGAGCTCGATCTTTTTTTCTTCAGGTCGAGCCGAGCGCTAGACCTATTTTTTTCTTTCAGGTCGAGCTCGTTGAGCTCAACCTGGATTTGACTTAGAGTGGTCCTCCTTCATATGCGAGCGAGGTTGCTCGTCTTCTTCTAGTTGTAGTCTACGTAGTCGCAACACTTTGCAGTCCGCGTAGTTGTAGCCCCTCAAGGAGCTTAGCCCGGGTGAGTTGTTCATCTCCTTCTTATGCTTAGTCTATTTACTTAGTTTTTTTTGTCGCTTTATGCAATGGTTATTTGCTTTATACTGCCCTTAATGGAGGAAGTCGATATGACTTCTCATATTTGTGAGCCTGTAGGGCTACTCAAAGTTGGAGGTGAGTAGGACCTCTCAAGTGTGAGAGGTAATAAGATTGTTGTGGAGGTGGAAGTCAGTAAGACCTCTCAAGTGTGGGAGTCGGTAGGGCTTCTTGAAGGTGGAGATCGGTAGGACCCTCAAGTATGGGAGCCGGTAGGGCTCATCGAAGGTAGACGTTGATAGGACCTCTCAAGTGTAGGAGTTGGTAGGGCTTCTCAAAGGTGGAGGTCGGTAGGACCTCTCAAATATGGAAGTCGATATAGCCCTTCGATTATGCACGAGACTGTGAGAATTTTTAAGTTTTTTGTCTCATGGGGATTCCCTTAAATCATGTGGGGCTAGGCTTTGGCTAATTTCAAGGGATGGCGGGTAATCCCGGGACATGTAGACTTTGTAAGTTTTTTATCTCGCAGGAATTCCCTTGAACAATTCGGGTTTAGGCTTTAGCTAACCCATGAGATGGCGGGTAATCATGGGATGCTCTTTATCGTTGGCCTCAAGGAAAGTCAAACTTGTGAGATTTCAGGGTCGAGCTGGCCAGACTCATTAGTGACCTCAAGAAAATATCGTCGACCTCCAGGGTTGGTGGCAGTATAGCATTTTGTTAAGTAGTAGAGCAGACAAATACGCAGTTGTAATGTAAGGTGAAGAATTTTATTGATCTTGCAAAAAATTACTAAGTAGTTGAACAAAAGTCACTTGGGATTTGACAACTTGAGTTGAAATGCTAGTTATCGAGGGTTAAACTTTGTATAAATCATATAAGTAATTGAGCTTTTTTTTAATGGTAGAACTTCTTGAAGGCACAAGCGCGTGAGCTCCTGTGGGTGCAACAGCGCGAGCTCCTCCGGGCGCAATGGCATGCGAGCTCCTCCTGGGTGGTAATGGCACGCGAGTTCTTCCTAGAGGCATGATGGCACGAGACCTCTTCTTGGGGGTGCGTAGGCCTCTAACTTCTCTTAGGACGCGATGGCGCGATGGTGCACGAGCTTCTCTTGGGAGATAATAGCGCAAACCTCCTATTGGGGCGCTAAGGCTCGTAAGCTCCTCCTAGGGGCGCGAGGGCACAAGACTTTCTTTTGGGGTTACGTAGGCGGTTGGCTCCTCTTGGGATGTGAGGGCGCGATGGTGTGCGAGCTCATCTTGGGAGACAGTAGCACAAACCGTATCTTGGGGCACGAAGGCACGTAAGCTCCTCTTGGGGGCGCAAGGGAGCAAGACCTCCTTTTGGGATACACTGGAGTGAAGATGCACGAGCTCCTCTTAGGACGCGATGATGTACGAACTTCTCTTGGGGCTGCGAAGACAACGAACTCCTCTTAGGATGCGCAGACACGATGACGCGAGAGCTTCTCTTGGGGACGTGATGATGCGAGAGCTTCTCTTGGGGGATAATAGCGTGAGACCTCTTCTTGGGTCATGTATATTACCTTCTCCTGACGAGGAACAAGCATATCTCTTGGTTTAGCCGAAAGTGGACGTTGATCATCTCCAGCGCAATGGACACCTCCAGTAGGGGGTCACCTTTATTGCCACGAGTGTCCCCGTAGGGGGGGTTGCCTTAGGTGTTGGCTGTTTTCACTACTTTGGAAATTGACTGCAATCTCAATGACCAAGTAGTAAGTTCTCACAGATGGCGTCAAAATGATGTAGTATCACTCTTTTTAGTAGTAATCCTGCTGAACTTGGGTTGTTGAGTGAGTCACTGAGTGTGTCACAAAAAGTTGTTAGGGGTGCCAGGGGTTGACCCGACGATAACCCTTCGACGCTCAAGTTAGTTCCAGAATAAGTAGAGGCAAGTCAAAAATCTTGAGAGCATAAAAGTGCGTAATTAATCGCGTACCTTTCAATAATGAAGACTGACGGTATTTATAGTGTTAATGTGAGGTTTTCATGGGAATGAGCCTTATGACTTAATGGGCTTAACTTGATCATTATAGCTCAATTTGTCTTATTATTTTGTAGATCTCATGAACTTGATTCATTGGGTCATGTCTTTATTTCGGCCCATAATTTAGACGAACCTCTTGAACCTAGCCTCTTAAACCTATTTTGGGCTCATGGCCCATCAAGTTTTTACCTTGTTTCAATTTTATTTTATTTTATGGCTATTTATTGTGATTCATAATTAAATATTTAATTAAAAAATATTTAATATACGTAGTGTTTATCTGCGTGAAATAGCTTGGTTTGCTATTTTTACGATGACTTGCAAAATTTTATGGGTCTGCATGGTTATGTTTTTACTGGAGTTTATGAGGTTGTATTGATTTTTATGTAAAAATTGAGAACATATTTGAATGAATAATTCATGATGAAAAAATTATAAATATGAAAACGAGAATATATTTGATTGGTTGTATTTTTGTATGTTTTGCTATGAAAAATGTGATAGAATGGAGATTGTATTTGCTTTGCTAATTTTTGATGGAATTTTTTTCATGATTTATATATATAACAATATTAGACGTTGATAGTGATGAGGTTTACTTTAAATATATAGTTTAAATATGATAATTTATTAGGGTGATATGTAGGTGGTGGGTCTTATTTCATGTTGTTTAAAAAATAATAATATATTAATTAGAAATAATTAGTAGTGGTGGATTTACTTTAAATATTAATTTAGATATAATAATTTATTAGGTTAATATGCCAATAGTAGGTCCCATTAAATTGATGTAATTGGAAGAAAAATATTATATAATTAGATGTGGTTGGCAGTGACAGATCCTACTAATATAATATGGGATGAAAATTGAAAATATAAGTTTGAGAAGTATTTTAGGTGGTGAATAAGAATGAAAAATGAGATATTTTCAGTGAAATTGAATTAAATAAATATAATTTTAGTAATTCAAATAGTAAATTAAACAAACGAGCTCTATGTTTTTCGCCATTCTCTATCTCTTTATGTTACCTGGAAGGCCCAGATTTTGCTTGGATATTCGTTTTTTCTGGCTTGGGCTAAAACTTGGGCTTGCGTGTATATATATATATTTATGGATATATATTTATGGACATGAGAAGTTCTGTAAATAAAGTCAATAGGGATGAGTTTTATTTTACTACCAAAATTATTATTGCCCACTGAACTCATTCTACAAAAGATTATCTATTTATTTGACGGTAAACACCATCCAGAATTACATTTTTGCATTTAATACGAAATTTTGAATTAAGAAAACCATTCAATTTCTCGGAAGTTTGAATCTTGTAACTAATATTAAGAAAATCAATTACATCTTTCACTGCATTATTTCAATTCCATTTGTTATTTTGTAAATCCACATTTTTAAGAACGACAAACTACCAGTATATTTATTGAATAATTGTGTTGAGGCCCTCGGAATCAGCCCTAAGAATTTGGGCTTGGGAAGTTGGGCCGACCTATTAGGGGGGTAAGTAGGTTGCAAAGCCTTGAGGGCAAAGGCCCAAGATTTGTGCACAAGGTAAGGATGGGCTGATTTGGATTGCCCATCCCATCCTATAAAATCGGCCTAGTTGTTCAATGAATACGATTACTCTTGTAAGAAGTTGAGTTATAATTAACTTAAGGTTTAGGTATGTATTATATTCATCAAATATATTGATACACTTTTTAAGACTCTATTTTAATTTAAGTATCGAAATTTTTTTATTTTAGGTATATATTATATTCATCAAATATATTGATACACTTTTTAAGACTCTATTTTAATTTAAGTATTAAAAGATTTTCGTTTTGTAAAAACCCAACACCTATAACATATTTGTATAATGTATTTGTTGCAAGAATTCTCGAGAAGTGTTCAAGCTATTCATCAATCAAGAGTTGAGTGAGTTGTTGGTGGTGTTTTGACACACGTCACACGTATGATATGTTTCGACTCATAAGATGTTGCATTTTCAGGTATTATTCAAGTAAAATTATAAATCGTAAATTAAATATATAATAATATCAATATTTTACTTTATAATAACATTATATATACATTCAACAACTATAAATTTACTTAAATAATAATTAAATGGATAACATATAATTTTCCACTTAAATTGTTGAATGGTTATCCAAGAAGTTGGCCTCTCTCTATCCATGCCCCCAACATATTGGAATTCTTTTGAATATACTTGGAAAAAAGATTCAATTTATATATTCTGAATTCACAATGGAAGCCCACCACTAAAAAAACAGAACTCAACACAATATGAAATACAGGAAATATAAGTACATAAAATACGATATTATATTATATAAACATATACAACAAGAGGTACTAATTAGAAAAACACTAAATAAAATAAACCCTAATCAAATTTTTAACAAGCGTAGTTTCTAAAAAAATTATACCAACATAATCAAAAAGATAGTATACATATATACATGCATCTTGAAAAATTGCCAGCAAAATTATTTATCACACTCCCTCGATCTATATACATATATGTGTATATCTATTTATTTTTTACGTATTTATTTATGATGAACCCAAATATATGCAGAAAAAGAAAAATAGTGCCATCCAATACCGATAAACAGTACTCTCTATGTATTTCGATTAAAAATAATGTGTACATGTACAAAATTCTCACCTACTAGTAGATGTGTAACATGTGCGGTTGGATTATAAAATAAGTAGTCTACGCACAGAATTAAATATGCACTTCTTATGTACAGAAAAAAAAATTCACTTAGTAATTAATTTCGACATATTATTACTTTATTATATATGTTACTAGTGTTGCTTAATAAGAAATAAGGAAAAAAGAAAAAGGTCGTTGAGGTCATACCTTACTAAATTATGGGTCTGTCGTCCACATAGTTCCCCATACCACTCTGCTTCCCACGTTCCTATGTTCATGAGTATGAATAATGAATACAATCCTATTTGGTATTGAAAATGTTATATTGATGTTATATATTAAATTTGCATTTATTGTACATTTATATATAAATACGCACAATTATATGTATATATTTATGAATGTCTGATGAGATATAATGTATATTATATATATATATATATTATCTAAAATTTAATTTTAGTTAAAATGAACTTTATATGGAAATGGCTAGAATCATAATTTCCACCCAAAAATACAGGCACAGGCAGATGTCCTTGAAGTATGAGTCTGTTTAATTTGCGTATCTTTTTTTTAATTGACAAAAAACATATTTCCGATGGTATTTTGATGTTATATCGGGTATGTATTATTAGGTGCAATATCTATCGTATATTACATTATCTTTCGCGCACACACACATACATTTGGTATATATATAACTATCCAATGTACTATGTATGCACTAGATGGAATATAATGCATCGGGTAGAATATGAATATTACCCATATACCCCATATTAATTACTAACAAGATTTACTCAATGTTTAGTTTTCTTTCCATCCCTTTATTTTCATTCATCCAAAATAAAATTAAATATTTAAAATTATTTTTTTTCCAAATTACATATTTTTCTTTTCTTCTAGAATATTTTTAAGTATTTTTAAAATAAAATCAATCATCCTGCGCATTCTTTCATATGTTTTTTGGAATATGTTTTTCCAAAATATTTCCTAAACATCCCAAAATAAATACAAATATTGCCTTGATATGTAAGCAATTGCTCAAATTAGATTTTTTATTCAATTCTTGTTTCAAATTGCTTTTAGTCTTCACTATTGCCATAAAGATTTTTCTGACAATTAATTATAATAATGACGCCATCAAAAGCGGTTGAGAATCATATTGTAGAGCCAACTAGGCTTGCCACAGCGGTAAAATCGAGGCCCAAGACTTAAAAAGATTTTGCATTTGAGTCCAACTTATATGTCAAAATTTATTTACTTTTATTGTAATTGATATTCAATTATAAAACTATTAGTAGTTAGTAAAGGTTGATTGATAGAATATTAATTTGTAATTAATTCTTGATAACTTTTAATAATTTATATTTTAATATAATAATATATGTAATCAATTCATTATTAAAAAAAATAATATTATAGATATTGACATCAAAATTAAAATTTAAAAATTTTGGTGTATATTTCACCACACATTTACACATAAAAATATACATAAAAATATACGCTTACGTGTATGTGTGAATTTCTTATATTGGTTGTTATACGCAAAACAAAACAACTACTATATCAAAAAAAAGAGGAAAAATGATAATATCAAATACATAACGGAAAACACTTTGGCTAAGTGAAGATTCAGATCAGTTCAGTAAAAACTAGACTTCAGCATTGTTTTTTATTTTTTTTTTGAAAAAAAAATAAAGAAAAGAAAAGACAATCATACTAAAGTTGTGCTACACCACCACTCTAATGTAGTTGATTTTCTTAAAATAATAGTAATAATAAAATAGGGGGATATGAAAGAATGACACCAAGTTTTTGCATGGATCCACAAGACAAGCATTCAATAATTAATGGAAATATATAAGTAAAATTAACAAGGGAATTTTCAATTGATTTAATTATGCTATTGTGGAGACAACCATAAGCTGGAATTATTGTTAATACATGTATGTATTAATGATGAAAACACTAATCAAGTCAAATTAATCTTAATATATGTCTACTGATTGAATCCTTATATATGAACAAATCCTCACTCATTAAAGATTTCAAAGTACCAATTGTCAATCTTGTTTATACAAATGTAGGCCATGCATGTCACACCCTATACTTGTAACTAACTACATTTTTAACTAAAAGAATTTGTCCAAAATAATTATAATATCCAGTTCAAGGTGTTTCCCAATTCTAAATAACCCTCACTAATTCAAGATTAACCTTAAAACCTCATAGTCTCACAATTCTAATTTTGTACACCAAATTTAAGCCTCGTAAAATGTAGAAATGATAAGGTAATTAATGCATTTTTGAGCATTTGGAACGTAGAAATTCAAATGAAATGATTTTTTTTAGTATTTAGAGTCAAAATACATTTGGTACCTGATGGATTTAATAATAATTTAGAAAGTTTAATAGTTTAAAAATACAAGTTCAAAATACCCAAAAATAAGAGAGGCTCATTAAATGTATGCACCATACCATACTCATGCATTTTTTATAAATACCTATAAATACCTTTTATTTTTATTTTTTTAAATACCCCGACTTAATCGTCGAAAAGTTATAACCCTCTAATGATTTGCACCACTCAATTATATACTATGGGAGGAATTGATCCTAACTAATCGGAAGGATGCTTACGTACTTACTTTGTACGAAAGAATTGACGATATCATCCTTAAATTAAAAGTTAGGTACAGTAACTGTACCTGATTATATATTTAGAAATTTCTGAATCAAATTTTGTAACTTTTTAAGCTTATTTGCGAAAGTATTTGGTCTAGTTTGTCTAAACTTAAAAGTTTTTATACAACAAAAGGAGACAAGACAACTAAATCAGGTGAATTAGACAACTTCAGTTACAACTAATAGTGTGTAGTTTTTGCATTTAATTTAGAAATATTGGGGGATTGAAAACCATTTTATACGGGGTTGGGGCATGTGATAACCCATGTGGCCCTTAATTAAAACCATATATACGTGCTTTATGGTCCCCATGATAACATATATACATAACATCACGAGTAGTGCACCTTAGCATATCGATGCTATATATAAAATGCCATATAAATGTATTATTTAAGTGGTTATGTGAGGGTCCGTGTTAGTCATTGGATGTATATATGATTAAAATTGAAAAACAAATCAAATAATGATAGTCGATTTGAGATCGATCGTTAAAAGTTCAATTGAGTTTAGTTCGTTATAAGATTTAAAATTCAGTTCAATCTCGATTCAATTAATAAAAAAATAAAATAATATATATATATATATAAAGATCAAGTTACTAAAGTTTGATCCATATTTGACTTGATTAAAATTTGCTCAAGTTCAATTTGATTAACAATCAAATAAAACTCAAACAAAATATTTAAAATTTGATAAACAATCAAACAAACTTGAATAATAATATTCCACTCTATTTAATTCGTTTACACTCTTATATATAGTTATGTCATAAAGTAAAATACTAATATTATCATTTATAATTTAGTGATTTTAAGTAGCCAATTGAATGACATCTAATGACTCATGAGTTAGGAAAAGGTTTTCAAAATGAAAAAAAAATACTACTATATTTATTTTATGCTTATTTTCTAAAAACTAATAAAATAATTATTTATTTGTATCTTCACAAAGAAAAAAAAAATGTAAGTTACTTTTTGAAACTACTCATGCAAAAAATACATGAAAACTAACACTTGTTTTTAACATCTAATTACTAAAAGAAACATGAAAATTTTCCTTTTTTTTACTGTCATTGTAATTCGTTTTGACGTTGAAATTATTAATGAAATTTGATTAACATGTAACATAACTAAATGGAAAATAAAGGAACCTCATTCCTATTTTTATCCTGAATTATATTCACATTTATAAAAGAAATAGAAAATAAAATTATCTGCATTATTGTATGTTGATATTAGTTGTCATAAATAAGACGGAATAGCCTGGCAACTGCAACTGAATAACTTTGGATTATTTGACTAATATTAATCTCATTTTTCTTAACATTTTATAATCAATGAGTGAGATTACATATTAAATTCAGTTCAGATGCTGTCAACAATTGTTAGTTTAATAATCTAATATTAATTTAATTTAATTTAATCAGTGGATTTCACAATTCTAATATAGTTTTGAATTTTTGAAAAAAATCATAGGGAATTAAGTAAAAAATGAAGTAAAAGTTAAATAAACTTGATTTTTCTCACTAATTAATAATTTCATTGAATTATGAAATAAATTCATTAATTAATTAGTTCCCTAAAGCCAGTACTTATAAATTTGCTCATGTGGAAAACTAGGTTTATATTCTACAGGCTCGATTTTTTCGAGTCTACGTACATGTACGGGTAGTGTACATCGTGTTGGGTCAAACTACGTTACACAGTTTAATTTTAGTATAATTATTAAGCTGATCAGTGCTGAGATATTTAAATAATTATCAGCAAGGAAACAATTTCGTCTCACCAAACAGAAATTCCACACTTAATATTTACTCTTTTCAATCACATGCAAGTAGCTACATACGCAAATGAGACTGAATTTAAATAATTTCTTAATATTGATATTTATTGTCAATACTTTTTTAATTCGCGAGAATGAACTAATTAATCGCTCTGATGTATCAAGGTTGAAGTCATAAATTTTAAGCTTAAAGGGCGAGATTGATTTTTTTTTTTTATTTTCAGCTGCAATTTTATAATTTTGGGGGAGTAAAATTTTAAAATTTAATAATTTATATATTTTTTAATTAAATTATATAGACTTAAAATGGGTGGTTGCCCTGTGCTCAGGGGAACACAACACCTCATATCAAGTATAGCATATATGGGATTTTATGTTGCCATGTGTCTTTCAACATCTATAATTTGTAACCCAGTGACAACCACTTAGTCCTAAAGAAGGGTAAATTAAAAAAAATATTTTTGACATTTGATATATTTACAAAAAATAATTTCATTATATTTTAAAATTACAAATTTTTTTTGCATTATAAATACTTTTTGAGATTTATTTTTATTTTACAAATATCCTCCTCAATAACTGTTATTTGCAAACTAGAAACAAATATAAGATGAATACTTATAATTTTAAAAATTGGCTGAGTTTCTTTGTAATTAGATTAAACCAAAAGTATAGGTTTTGTAAATCAAAAGTACGTGAAAGGGATTCATTCATTTTGAATAAAACTGTTGGATTTTTTTTTTCCGGACGGCCTGATTTAGTTTCTGGCTCCAATGTTACAAATAAAATTATGTTGCATGCAAAACAAGAAGTTTTTATTTCACTCCTGAGAATTTGTACTTGCATTTGGAACACCATTAAAATAAAAATTTACTTTTTTTTAAGTTGATAATTACTACGACTATCTTCATCTTTTTGAGGATTTAATGCCTCATTTCGAGCTCGAGTTTCTTCGGTCTCTCTGAGATGCGAGGATGGCATCAATGGCTTCTTTAACCTGTGAAAGGTCAGGAGCTTTTCCACCTTGTGCCGGCCAAAATTCATCAGTCGCCAAAACCTGCACAATTAATTACAGTCACCACTTTTGGAATCTTTTTCCTAGTAAAAACTTTTAGGTTTAAGTAGAGACGGAGCGACTAGGGGACTGAATCCATCAGTCGCCACCTCCACATTTGTCTATAATCTCAAGAATTACATGTGAATTAAAATAAATTCAAAATTTTATCCCTTTAAATTTCTAATTGGTTCGTTTATGAGAGCCAAAATATCTATATCACCCTCTTAAACTAAAATTTTTCATTCCAGTCTTGATTTTAGGGTTGTGATCAGATAATTAAACACACCTTCACTTGCAACTGCAGAAACTTGACGTAGCTGATTGCTTTTTCAAGCATGGTAACCAAATCAACCTGCATGTATATATGAAAGACAATGAAAACAAATATGAAAATGTATCTCATCAGCATCATTTCGTAAATAGACCTTAATTATTATTAGTACCTTGGAACCATTTGGGACAAGTTCTTGTAGTACCTTAAGCCGCTCGCTGATCCGCTCTCGTCGATTCTACAACAGAAAACATTCTTGTTAACGAGCCTATAACAATGACTTTTTAATCTTGAATAATTTGCACATAACTTTCGGTCAAACTCTTTAACTTCAGAAGGAATTAGCAAACCTTGGCTGCAATGCTCTGTGGATCCTTTGATGGCGATTCCGTCTTTGGTTTGGCCTTCTTTGAAGCACAATTACTTGAAGCAACAGCACATTGCTTCTTGAGAGCCTGCATACTCTCTCCCTGCAACAAATTGCATGCAGAGTGATGCCATTTGTTAGGAAATTAATTGCTTCCTTTCATCAAACAAATAGATGTTTAGGATTTTTACCGTAGATGGACGTTTATTGTTGCTTGTTTCTTGTCTTCCTAACTCTTGAATGCCATTATTGATTGTATTAGCCTCTTGATCACTCAGCCATGCAAAATGTACTCCGCTGCTTGGGGCGCCATAGCCTGTGGTGGCGTGGTGGCTGCTGGAAGTTTCCGCCAGGCCATGATTGGTGGTGGTGGTGGTACACATGGGATTGATCAGCTGACTCTGGTAACTACTAGGATACAAGTCTTCTTCCCAAATCGGGTATTCATCTTCATTACCAATCATTTTAGTGTACACATTTCGGGGTACCACCCTTTTAGTTTGCTCAAAGCTAAGCAATGATCCACTGGAATGAAGGAAATCACCGTATTCTGGCTTCAAGCTGATCACAGAATGACCCTCCTCGGATAAATTGTAAGCTGTGGCTTGGTACCCTAATCCATCAGAATTTGTGCTGCTGGGACTAGACACTGAAGAAGAATTGCTCATTGTGAAATTCTTGGCAGGCCCGCATGCCTTTTCCAGGCTTTTGGGCTCTTGACAAATGCTCTTCTGGTGATCATCCATCCCATAAATATTCTCCCGGGAGGAATTCTTGGAAGCATGAACCAAAGATGGCCCTCCAAAATTGTGATCATAAAAAGCACTAGCTTGGATTATAGCCATGGTTGTTGAATCATTAGGAATGTGGTCCTTACTGTTTAGTGCCATAGATCGATCAAAATCTTGAGTAGAAATTAAGTAGCAGCAGCTAAGAAAAAAGACAAGATTGGAATAAGGGTCTGAGGAAGTATAGGTATTCAAACATTGTGGCTCCTCTACTATATTAATACTGGGACATGATTATCACTTTTATAAGGTTGTCTGGGGATTGTTAGCTGGCACAGGGTTTTAGTAAATTGGAAGAAGAAGAAAGAAGAGGAGAGTAAAATTAAAAGGGGAAATCAGCAAAACCCTCGGCGGTTCTTTCGCCATGCCCACGTCTGTCAGATTCCCCACCACCCCATCCCATTTTTAGTTACTAGACAAGTTAATTTGAGGAACTTTAGACTATTTCTTGATGAGGGTTCCTTCCTACCTGTTTCCCTCATCATTAAAGAATCCCCGAGCACGTGGATTCAAGAGATTTTATATAAATTTCTTACATTCCATATAACCAAGTCATGGATTCCACAACTAGATGGAAGTTGTAGGCTCCAGCTTTGGTTGTTTGTCACTGTACAGAGAAGTTGGAGCTCTTTTTGCTGTCATTGGAAAATTTTAGAGCCAATATTCATCGGACAATAAAAATTTTTATTATAAATTTTATTGCATTATACTGCATTGATTGTCGTGTACATTTTGCGGATAATTTTTTTTATATGTAACGGGTAATCGATGCAATACAACAATATTCAAAATTTTAAGTTTATATTTGATCTGGGTTCGGAATTGGATATAATTGTATATAGCAGTCTATTTCCACTAATATTGCACAAGCCACTCAAATAAAGATTCTTGCAATGATGGTATTCACTTTCACTTCACATATAATTCAAAATAAAATATGATATGACGATTGTTTTATATGTTGTGATGTAAAACATTTTTAGATTTATAAAGTCAAAATTTTTAAATGGACATGCATTTTGTCAAGTGGTGGATTTGAGTTTTGCTAATGGAAGAACAAACCTTTTTCTTGTAAATATTGTAAGCAAGGCAAACAATTGGTACAGCACCATATTTCCCGAGTCCTCAGGGTAATAAAAACAAACTTAGTACACAATGGCAGCAAGATGTTGCAGATAGAAAAGAGAGCAAGAGAATGGATGGCAATTGCAAGAATAATGTCATCCTCCCCTGCCTCAAACCAGCTCACAAGAAAAGGAGAGAAGAGAATAGGATATACGAAATTCCTGCTACAAGATTAGATTTGTTCTTTTACAAATCAAAGAGCTAAGAGGAAACCTACAAGATGGAACATAATTCTTGAGGAACACAGTCCATCGTCCTACAACATGGAGGGAATTAAGCCATACCTGGAATTGGAAAACCACATATCTAACTCCAGACTCTAGAACAACATAATGCTTGGCATCGGTTAACAAAAGCAGCAGAACCTGCATCTTGTGTTAGAAAATGAAAATATGAATATATTTATGTATGAAAACTGAGACAAGAGAGCTCTCTGTCAAAGAAAAATAGTTCATATCAGGATTAGAACTCCAATATTGTAAACATGAACAATCTGCAATAAATGACATCATAGGTTTAAATAAAGTTTAATTGACAAATGTCCAATAGATGTACCGAGCTAAAGTACAGCCGCTCATTGGGCTGCTGAACAAGCATGGACTGGACTCTGAGGAATCATGACAACTGTTAACCTGCAATTTTGCAGCAACTTTCAAAAGGCATGTATCGAAGAGAGAGGAAGCAATGCAAGGCCCTGGCAAAAAACAAAACTGACTACTGATAATGACACCCCAATAGAACCCCTTATCATTGATATGAACCCCAAATGAATTGTGCACTTGGAGGAAGGAAAAGGTACAGAGGAAGTATGACAAAAGATAACAGCATCGAAATGTTGCAATCAGTAATTGGCACTCCACATAAAACAACTTCATTCAGATAACGTGCAAGAAATCTTATAGCATGACTCATGGTTAAAAGTTTTGTCAGCTGATGTGCTGCCAGAAAGCTCTAAAATTTATCTCGGTTTCAGTCATTGGGTTTAGCACCATTTTACATGGTTCCTAATTTGAAGTTATTCCAGTAAGTCAAGGTAAAAGAATGTAGAAGTGGTAAATTGTGATGTTATCTTCCAGTATTTAAATAAGCTCCAGCGATCTAAAGTTAGAACTCGGTTCTGCCTTATGTGCAAAGCAATTCATCTAGCTTATGAGTATAGTAAACCAGATTCTACAGAAAATAACTCTTTTTGCTGTTAAATAACATGCTTTCAGTCTCATATGAAAAACTTATACAGTTGAATTGTCAAATCAATTGAGGATACCTCTGTATCTAGCACCCTCGAGGACAAGCACGGCCATATAATGTAAACAAAATTGACAGATTCTGTATCTGAACCGATAAAATTAGTAAGTATCATGACAATACTTACGGAGATTGATGTTGCACTTTCTTTTTGGCCTTCTTGTTTTTACGATTCCGCTTTTTTCCAGAAGTTGTGCGTATCAGAGCTTGTTCTGAAGCTGGAGGCACGAATACAATTGGAGGAGCTATTGCTGCTGATGAAGTTTGTGACTTAAGCTTTTTGAACTCGTGGAGGGACTGGTGTGTGGCTTGGGTATCAGAAAGTTGTTCTGTGGTAGACTCTGGAAGCACCTGTTGAATAGCAGGAAATGGCGCCAATAAGCTAGACTGTGGAATTGCAGCAGAAGGTCCAGTAACAGTGCCTCCACTAACATGGACTTCTTTTCTCTTATTAACTGAGAAAAGTGCACCACTATCCTCCAATGGGTTCATTCCAGCAGGCACATTGCCACCCTGGACACTGGATGAATCCTTGAAGTCCTCCGATGGCTTCACTCCAGCAGGTACAGTGCTACCCTGGACACTGGATGAACCCTTGACTTTCTTCAATATGTCATAAAACTTAAACTTCGATTTAACTATCTCAGACATTGTAGTGCTAGATTCAGAGTCTGCAACAATGGCTATGTCAGTATCACCAACTAGTTATGTAGCAAGGATAAAGTACTACTTAGAAAGGATATACCAATAGTACTATTCAAGTTTGTAAAAGTCACCTAAAATTGATAAAATAGCTGAACGTGCTGCAAATTGCTCAGCCTCTTTCTTATTTTTTCCGGCATCTCCAACGAAAGTTACACCATTTAAAACCAATGATGACACAAATATGGGAAGCATCGCCTTTGACTCATTTGTTACATAAGTAGGTGGCTTCAAATTCATCTTCAAAGCATACTCATTAATGATCGACTTGCAAAAGATTGTATCCTATGGAAGTATTGAAATGGAAAAAAATAGCAAGAAGTGAAAAATCAGTCAGAAATTTCAACAGCCTTAGGAAACAAGTATTTGAGCCAAAAAGAAAGAGAACAACAAAAACAACAACAATAATAATAGTGATAATAATAATAATGATAATAATATTAATAAAAATCCAGAGCAAGAAAACCTTTTCCAAATTGAAACAAGATAGGTCAAAGCTAGGCTCAACTTGAATCCAGCTCAAGCACTAACCAACCACCATGCAGGCTCTAATAATAAAAAATCAAACACTTGACCTTGCAAAGACCCATGAGAATCAGTTAGCAAAAGATGGAGAATAAATGATGGTAAAAACACATTCTCGAAGTATTACAAAAGCTTAATCGCTTAAAAGAAAATAAGAAATTAAATAATCAGATAAGATGGAAATCCCCCAAAGAAATTTTATATTTTATGAATCTTCATGCATCTGGCATCAATACAACCAGATGACTACATGCCAATATTCATTATCAATATCACCAACATTTCCAAGAAAAATAAATGAGATGGCTTCAAAACAATCTAGAAATTGCAATAGATGCTAGAATGTAAATCAAGCTTTGCTAGTTGATGAATATTAAAACTGCCAAACAAAAGGAACTGATATTATTTGCATGCGACCAACCTCAAGTATACGTGAAGATCCCTCATTCTTTACTTTTTCTCGAATGCCAATCAGTGCATGCTTGGCAGCGTCTTGTTCCGCCATCTTCCTATTTGAAAATGTATTTGGTGATAAGAAGCATGTTCCATCCACCCAGACCCGAGATCTAAAGTGAGGTGCATGTGGAGCTCCTTCACCAAAAGTTTGATATACTGGAAGTGGTATAGAAGCTCTTTGTGTGTATTGTTGCAGACGATTCTTGCACCAGACCTCTTCAGGGATACCTATATTATGGAACACAATCAAGTACAAGCGCAACTGAGAAGACATTTCCACTACATAGTGTCACGTGTCTTTGTTATAGCTGCATACCTTGAATCAAAACTATGGGAAACAGGCATGACACTAACAGAAAAAAAAGTCTTCAAGCATGAAGAAATAGGAAAAGAATTCAATGAGGAAATAATGAAAGAATCCAATTATTAAAAATAGAAGTAGCCAGATTCAAGTTATAGACTTCCTCAATGTCACCGAATTATGTTAAACAAAATGAGGAAGTTCATAAAATTGATGCCCCAGTAGCTACTGCATATTAATTGAATTGCACAATAAATGAAAATTCGATGGAATCTAATCATAAACTAGATGTTAGTAGTTGTAGAATTCAATTATCATAACGTACCATGTCCAACAAGACACGTGACACAACCCGGCCTTTTGGAAATAATTGGACTCTGTAACACTTGATGAAAGTCCGTATTACAGTCTAAATACAATTTACTAGCAAACTAATGAATTGTCATGTTATGTTGAATTATGCAAAATTTCTTTCTTAGGAATGCCCTAATCTAAAGTTGGGATGAATTAATGATACAAAGCGTGTGTACCCCATATGTCCGAGACAGAAGTTAAGAAGCCTTGAGACCGAATTTCCATATCCTAAAATTTGATAACCATCATGCTCAATTCTTAAATTCCTGACAGTGCTTGACACCCCTACCCAAGCCCAAAGCAACATCTCAAATACAAAAAATACTAATTTAGCAAATCCTAGGTCCCCAATTACTTTATCTGCTCAGTCACAATACACAATCTAATTCCAGATATTGTTTGGAAACCTCCTTGTTTCATCAAAGCTTTTTAAAAAAGATAAATTAACTAAGGCCCACAAAAAACACTAAATCAGGAAATTATACCAAAAGAAAGATAAAAACATGATGAAAACAGAGGAAAAAATGACAATGGTGGATGAATGCTCGGGCTTTGCTCAAAATAAAGAAAACAGCACAAACAGACAAACAAATTGAAAAATCAAGCTGAAGAATAAAAGAAACCCACCAAAAACATGAACCCATTTGGCCGAACACACCCACCCACAAAGAAGCAGAAAATGGAAATTTTACCAGGAGGTGGCGGTTCAGGCGCAGACATGTTAATGTATTATTCCGAAATGACACACTTTTCGTTTTCGTCTCTTTGGCGAAATGGTAAGGAAAACTGTGGGTTTTTACCGTTTAGGGCATTCACTCCTGCAAGCAGGGTTGAGTGAGCTCTCTCCAATGGCTCTCACTCTTGATTTTGACTTGGATTTTGTACAGTAGCTTTTTAATCAGATTTATTTGTACAAATTACTCTCTCAAATGTGATTCACACATACGTGCACAAAATTACTAAAAACTCCTTAAAATTAATTTTTTTTTTATCATAAAATCCGTCAATATATTTTTTAATTTAAAAATTTTTTACCATCAATTTTTCATTCCAAAAAATCCAGTATTTAATGTTTACGCCAATATCATCAAAATCTAATTATTTTTCAAGTAAAATATCCTCAACTTCTTATAGTATGAAATTTAATAAATTGATTTTTTTTTAATAGAAGTTTTTCTTTTACATTTTTCGAATTGATTTTAAGAGATTTTTTCAAAATTTTCTCTAGATTAAAAGTTATCCAATTCTTTGAATATTAGATGAATACAAAAGTATCAAATTAGTTGTATATAACTTATTTTAAAAGAAATAATTTGCTCTAGTTTGCCACAATATCGTTAATAAAAAATGGGGGAGCAAAAATATGACTTTGAGTCTCATTGAGGATAATATGTTTAATGTAATACTTATCCCCAATATTTATTAAAATGGGTTAATATGACAAATCGATTTAGGCTGCTTCCGTGTAAATATGAAAAGAAAAGGAAAAAAGAGAGAGAGAGAGAGAGAATGGAAATATTTCAAACAACATATAGAATAAAACTAAAATTTTGATTAAAATCCCAAAATAACAAGTCAAATTAACATTGTTATGTGCAATAAGATCACGAATCTCTAATGAATACAATGAAAACCTATAATGAAGTATGGTTTCATGTATTCTTTTGAATAGAAATTTGTTAGATTTGTACTTGCTGATGCAAGAAACAAATGTTTATTGGTTGATGGCACCAAATTTATTTCATAATTTATGAAATATTTAATAGTTATATAGGTAAAGAAAACAAAGAAGGGATAAGTGAATATTTGGTCTATTATCCCCAAGATTTATTAATGAATAAAACAAGTTAACATTATCTACATAACAAACAGCTGGAATAGCTCAGTTGGTTAGAGCGTGTGGCTGTTAACCACAAGGTCGGAGGTTCAAGCCCTCCTTCTAGCGAATTGGGTTTTTATAATTATTAATTTTCGCTTTTTCATGGAAACTAAATTTTGATAATAAAAATAAAAACGTGAGCGGCAGGATTCGAACCCTGCGCGGGCAGAGCCCACATGATTTCTAGTCATGCCCGATAACCACTCCGGCACGCCCACGTTTTCTTTGTTTTCGAATTTTTTAATTAATATTAATGTTATTGGCTAACCTAATAATTTGTGTTCACTATGGGCCCTTGCTTATCTTTGAAAAAAAAAACTACCAGACTTTCTTGCAGGCCCAACTGTTTGGACATTAATTGACACTTTCAGATTTATTGCAATAAATTTACCCTTGCTACAATTATTACATAGGAAGATGAAAAATTCTTGAGGAAAAATTGTTCACATGTTGGTAGAATAAGACAAAAAAAAAAGAAAAAAAAAAGATAACGATTTTAATTTCATCTCTTATAAATGAAAATAGGAATTCGAATACTACCCCTATAATCCTTTTCCATATTTCAGAGTTTAAATTAAAAAAAAAAAATTAGGGAAGAATTAGAGGTCAGTAATTGCACTTTTGACAAGTTAAAAAAAAAGGGAAAGATTCTACTTTTTGAAAAGTTAAAAGAAAAAAAGTTTTCATCATAAATTTAATCTTTTTTACCATGTTTTTCATTTTGAAGAGGGAAAAGAATTCTCAAAACAATTTCGATCGTCGTTTCTCCAAATCCTCCGAGCCAGATTGTTATTTCTATGCATGGTCTTGAAATAATGCCAAATGATTAAGAATATTGGCCAAGAGTTCTCTAATGACTCCAAGCTGAGGCACATGTTTCAAGTCCTTAAAACTAACCTAAGCATACATATGTATGAAACTATTATTGTTGGAATGATTTGTAAGCTAACAAAGCATATGCAGAAACACATGATCTGAAATTATATGCAGCATAGATTTCACCAACTCATTTAAAGACTTCCTTACCACTTCTTACTAGTTCTTTCTGTTCAAACCCAACACCCCCTCCCACTAATCATTTCATCTCTATGATCAAAACTACCAACCATACTGTTTTCATTAAAGATTGCACAGGACAATTTGGATATTTCACATGGCTTGATGGTACAAGTTGGCATTGGTATCTCTCAGCTTGATTCTATAAGTACTCTCATTCACTCCTCAAGGTAACACTTTGATGTTCTTTTAACAATTGCTATCAAATGTTTACATCTGTGTGATTGGCAATTGATTTTTACATTTTGAAATCGATAAGGAATGAGCCACTCTCGCATAACATCGTCACATTGTAGCTATTGTGATATTTAATTCATGCTCTTTTCATCTATGAATTGTTCACGAGTAATTTGTTTTCTGCTTTCTGTTTACCGGTAACCAGTGCATGAGGTCCCGAGGCTCCTGCTATTATAGGGTGTGGATACTCAGTTCTGTTATCAATTTGTTAATCCTTTGATATATTCGAAAACCATCATATTAATCTCAAATCTACAACAGTTTTCTATTGTTTAATCTTGCAAGGCAATACTGTGTGAATAGTAATGATTTACTTTCAAGTTAAAAATGCTTATGGTTTTACTATGGTTTTACTGAAACTGTTTTGTACTACTTTCATTTTTCTTATTCTCACTGGTGCAAGGATAAATCGTTTTCTTTCAGCATCTTTATTGAAATTTATTGTCTTTGAACAAAGCTAAGTTCAAGTGATCAACGAGAAGGCTCGTTGAATAGAATTACATGTACAATAATATAGGCCCGTAAACAACTATAGCCTCTGCCCTGGTTGTTACTAGAAAAAGTTACAGCATTTTGTCATTCCAGAAGGGAACTGCGTTGCTACATCAAATTACTGCAAAGTTCTTATTGCCTAAAAGTCTAACCAGGTCAGCCCGTGATTTTATGATGAAAAATTCAGTTTGAGCTGTGGCCCGTAGTACACGATCAGGAGGCCTTAAGGTTTTACGCTGTTTAATCTATTGCTGATTTACTACATTATTCTTGTTCTTTCAGAAGACAACTCCTTATTACCACGAGTTACCAGGGCATGTTCATGAAAATTCAAAGAGCAAGAGACAAATTTAGCCAGCAAGTCTCGTAAGAAGGCCTCAATTATTCATTCTCTACTTCCAAGCTTTAGAGCTCCTGCGCCATTCAGGCTAACAGGTTACTCCTGGGACCAAACTCATACAGTGGCAGCTTCCAGTCCCCACCATCTCAGTGTCAAGCAGATTTACATCCAGAACCTTTATCTAATAAGAGTTCAATTTTGTGCCGATTTTCAGGAAGTGGTTCAATTCCCACATCTATAAACTACATTCCCCTAAACACAAAAGCTTATTGTAGCCAGTTCTTATGCAACCCTTTGGCACCAAACAAGTTCAGAAGCACTCGAAAGAGTGGCATATCCTGAGAGGTTGCTGATAGTGATTCTAGAAGCAGTTCAAACAGTGCAGGGGCAAAAGATACCTAAATAACTTTTTCCTTTTGTCTATAGTAATATAGTATTTATATGCTCTCTTTTTGTCATCATGATGAAGAATTATCTTATTTGGCGACATGAGTGATGGATTGCCACTTACAGGTGCCTCTTTTTTCAGCATTGAGGCCTCTTTGCAAAAAACAATTTAAGCAATTACTATGTTGCTTTTCCTTGCAGCATGAAAATAGCATAGCCTTACAACTTGTTCCAATTTAGATATGGTGTGTTTCGTGCTCAGAAACAATACTCGCACATTTGTTTGAAGCTTTACCAAACTGAGAATGATTATCTCCGAAAAGAAGTATTACCACCTAATTTCCGGAGACTTCCCAAATGGGCAATCTGCTAAGCTAATCAAACTACCTTTTGAGTTATTTCCCGAGTTTCTGGATTGATCTAACAGACAGCTTTAATTTATGTCACAATCTCACAACACACGCACACTATAATCCAATTCTGTAATCATATCATATGGATTATGCATAAGGTCAAATTTGCTTATGTAAAGGAATCTTATCTTCATGTGATGTACTTTATTGATCATTCCTCTTTCATCTGAGTGCCCTTACTTGATTTTTCTTAATCATGTTGGATTACTTAATAGGATGTTCCCTTGATATGAATTCCAGTCCAAGAAGCAATATGTGCATGAATCTTGCTTGAACATTCAATAACCATCATGAATACAAGGCATGCATCATACACCATCACCCCTCCAATCCTTACATACAACATTCCTCACACCCATTACCCCCATTGATCTCATAGAAGGTAGACCCTCACAAAAAAGGATAAATCTGCAACATAAACATGGCAGTAATTAACATGGCCACCACCACTTCTTGCCATTCTCTATGACTAGTCATAGTTGTTGCCAGAAACAAACCCCACTAAAGAAAAACCATCTTATTTTTTGTCACTCTCACTCTATTCTTCTCAGACATACTAAGAAGAATAGGTGATTAGTACAGAACTGGCAAAGATTTTAATGGAGCTTATTGGCAAGATTACACTGCTTTCTAATTTCACCCTTTGTGCCAGTGAGAGGGTTGTTCTCAGAGAGAATAGTGATGGCTCTAGCAAACTCCTTGAAGAAATAGTCTTGGTTCTTGGCCATTTTCTTCACAAAGGGCTTGGTCCTCTTGTCTGTGGCTAGTTGGTGATCCACAATCAACAAGCCCTTGTTATCCAATATGTTTCTGTAGTAATTGTTGTCAAGTTTCATTGGGGTGCCACGGTCATTCCTCACATACTGCACCGCCTTGGGGTCTGGGATTGCGTCGGGGCACTTGTGGAGCATGTGCTCAACATGGTCAGGATTGAGTGCTGGATCCACCTCTGGATACAAACGGTGAACCAGCTTGACACAGTGGGTTCGGCCTACACTGTGAGCACCTGTAAGAGTAAACATTGGAGAATTAGTCAGAACCTTAACTTCATTTATATCCTATTTTTCATCTCAAAAGTAACTTATGAATCAGGCATACTCGTGAGGAAAGTTCTTGGTGTACAAAGCATAGATGTATACCTAGCAAAGCAACAACCGCAGGGGTATCAATTCCAATGTTAGCAAACCGCTCAAGAACAACACTCATGCTCTCATTGTGATCTGGCAGGTGCTGCTCTAGTATATCTGCTCTGCTTTTTCTACCATCTCTTCTTCCAGTTTTAAGGGGGATGTATGGCCCTCCAAGCTGCAAACAAATTCCAATGAACATCATGCATGTTATGGTACTTTACCAAATTTACTTACAACACCACAGACACTTAAAAACAGGACGTCTTCACAGTCCAGGATAAAAGAAGCCACCTCAACTTTCTCTCTTGGAACTCTTTGATTAAAGGGGAAAAGACAACAATTTGAGTCAACTACTCAAGTAGCTTTGTTTTTAACTTCAAAAAATCCACACCGCTTGTAAGAGTATGGAAAAATAGTAAAATCTGAGCATCATTATCAGAAATAAACAAGATATACATGCACATGGCAAAACTAGTTAAGAAACATAGTACACAAGTGAATTTGTCAACAATGATTCTGAGATTTGCAGTGTACTAAAACATGACAGTTTGAGAAATCTGGAGTTAAAGGAATATTACTCACCGCAACAATGCCATCTCTTGCAGACAGTACAAGAACATCCGAGCAGGAAACAACCCCTGGGCACTCCCTCTCTAAAGCTTCCTTGATGGTTTCAATGTACCTAAAATTCCTCATTCCAAAGCTCCTGTCAGTCTCCTTCTCTGACAACACCCTCCTTGTTGAGTCCAGCAGCAGGGATGCATCACATGACTGCAACATAGAAAGCAAATATCAGTAAGTCTTGAAATATGCTGTACAAATTCAAGAAAGTTTTTATATTTTGACCTCAACAAAGCAGTCATGGAAGATGTTTCTGAGCCAAGAGAAAGCAGTGTTCTTGTGGCGCTTGTAAAGAAGCTGAACTTGTTCTTTGATGATATCTTCAGCTTGAGGACATGAGTCCTTGTAATAGTTCATAACAAGAGCAGGGTCCTCATTTTCTGCAAAAGCAGAGAGTGATGAAAAGTAGAGGACTGCAAGGAAGAAGAGAGCTTTGGAATTGGAAGACATTATTGTTTTTCTTGCTTTCTACACACTAAAGGTCGCACATATTATGCTCTCTTCTCTATCACTTGGCTACTACTATAAATAATGAGGACACAAATATACCATAGCCTAACACCTAAGGATCATTGAGATAGACTAAGGATCAATACAATCAACATCTAGAATGTGACAACATTGATTTTCCTTAATTATTTCAGGGAATTGGATATCTCAAAGATAGCAAAATTAATATGCATTCGTATCTAACTCATAACTTTTCTCTATATTTTGTTAATTAGACACTGCTATTTTCATATTAATCATTTTTAAAAATTGACGTGATCATGTGTTCTGTTACATGTGTCAATAATTTCAATAATCACGTAAGGGGTGATAAATTCGAAAACCTAATGGATATTCATCATTTGAAATAGTTATATTACCAACTTATTATCACTCATTTGTGATTATAAAACCCTTTTCTTTAAATTTATCATATTTACCAAACTTCTTTTGCCGTCAAACGGAAAATAATAACATCAACAAATTTTTAGTGAACTTTATATTTTGCCTCTAACCTAATTGCCCTTAGTGATCAAAATGTCTTTGGCAAGATTAAATACTTAGAGGGGTATAAATGTAATAATTAGATACACAAAAGTGGGTAAATGTAACAAAATACTATTTTGGAAATATAGGAGGTAGATGGAGAAATTTAGCCATTTGATGGCAAAAAAAAAAAAATAAAAAATTGTTGATGTTTGTTTTTGGCTTCCCTATATAGATCAATAGTTATTCTTGTATTTGTTAAAGAAAAATGACTTATTCAATTACTTCTTCTATTAAAAAGAAAGGAGCTTTAAAAAAATTATTAGACTAAATATTATATAAAAAAATAATTAAAAGTTCATATATTTTCCTTTTCATTTCTTCTCATTTTATCTTTTCTTGTTTTCTTTCTTTCATTTGATGGTGGAGAGGAAAGGTTGAACAGAGACACTGGGGAGAGAGGGATATTGCAACGAGGAGATAAAGATATAATTTTCAAACAACAAAAATTAAGATGAAGTCCATTCGAATAACTCGATTACAAGATTTAAACAAATCTCTATATAATTAGGGGAAAAATGACACTTCTATTAAAAATATTTTAAAGTTTTTAGGATAATGAAATATAATTAATGATATATTACGAAAATACCCTTTGAACTAAAAAAACATTACAAATGCACCTTTTTTCCAAATATAATTATTATCAAGACACCAAAAAATAGAATGATCATTTAATGGATCGATACTTTGATTATTTTTAAAAAAATTTAAATTAAAGACAAAGTGGTTAATTCATGACTTTGGTCTTATTTTTTTAATGGAGCAAATTTAGAGGGAATATTTTTACAATTATGAAAGAAAGAAGAAAAGAGTTGATAATTTTATTATTTTAGAGTACAATAATTAAGTGTAATTAAACCTTTACAAATTGTACTGTAATTGTAATTTTTTGCCTAGTTAATATATTACAGTTGGGTGTGACACACATTGTTTGGTATCAATGATATTTTCCATTTAAATTTTGCATGAAAGTTGGTAATACATCAACATCGAGGTCAAAGTCAAACTAACTAATGGATTTCTATTTTGTCACTATCATTACCAGAAAAGAAATGAAAATATGATTTGCCATTATCATTACCATATATAAAAAAATAAAAGAAGAATTTTTTTTTTACTGTGATTACCACTTATGAAATTGCACGGATAAATAAATACAAGAAAGTGGTACTAAAAAAACTAGAAAAAATATATGTTACATGCCATGCATGCACGTGTGTAAATCCAAAAAATGGTTCATCAAATCTTAGGTACTAGTTAGCTATTCTTGCAATTTCCTTTGGATTTGAGCTTTTGTATTTTTCCTAACAAAAAAAGAAATTAATAAAAAATAATAATAATACTAGTTAGCTAGCCAATTGGATGGCAACGAGTTGGGTATGTTATCCGACACATTAAAATATTTAAGAACTTAACCATAGGGTTAGATCCAAATCCGATGTAGATTCGTTTGACCAACTTTAAAATATTAAAAATTATATTTATTTAAAATAATACTATTAAAAAAATTAAAAAAAATTATTAGACTAAATATTATATAAAAAAATAATTAAAAGTTCATATATTTTCCTTTTCATTTCTTCTCATTTTATCTTTTCTTGTTTTCTTTCTTTCATTTGATGGTGGAGAGGAAAGGTTGAACAGAGACACTGGGGAGAGAGGGATATTGCAACGAGGAGATAAAGATATAATTTTCAAACAACAAAAATTAAGATGAAGTCCATTCGAATAACTCGATTACAAGATTTAAACAAATCTCTATATAATTAGGGGAAAAATGACACTTCTATTAAAAATATTTTAAAGTTTTTAGGATAATGAAATATAATTAATGATATATTACGAAAATACCCTTTGAACTAAAAAAACATTACAAATGCACCTTTTTTCCAAATATAATTATTATCAAGACACCAAAAAATAGAATGATCATTTAATGGATCGATACTTTGATTATTTTTAAAAAAATTTAAATTAAAGACAAAGTGGTTAATTCATGACTTTGGTCTTATTTTTTTAATGGAGCAAATTTAGAGGGAATATTTTTACAATTATGAAAGAAAGAAGAAAAGAGTTGATAATTTTATTATTTTAGAGTACAATAATTAAGTGTAATTAAACCTTTACAAATTGTACTGTAATTGTAATTTTTTGCCTAGTTAATATATTACAGTTGGGTGTGACACACATTGTTTGGTATCAATGATATTTTCCATTTAAATTTTGCATGAAAGTTGGTAATACATCAACATCGAGGTCAAAGTCAAACTAACTAATGGATTTCTATTTTGTCACTATCATTACCAGAAAAGAAATGAAAATATGATTTGCCATTATCATTACCATATATAAAAAAATAAAAGAAGAATTTTTTTTTTACTGTGATTACCACTTATGAAATTGCACGGATAAATAAATACAAGAAAGTGGTACTAAAAAAACTAGAAAAAATATATGTTACATGCCATGCATGCACGTGTGTAAATCCAAAAAATGGTTCATCAAATCTTAGGTACTAGTTAGCTATTCTTGCAATTTCCTTTGGATTTGAGCTTTTGTATTTTTCCTAACAAAAAAAGAAATTAATAAAAAATAATAATAATACTAGTTAGCTAGCCAATTGGATGGCAACGAGTTGGGTATGTTATCCGACACATTAAAATATTTAAGAACTTAACCATAGGGTTAGATCCAAATCCGATGTAGATTCGTTTGACCAACTTTAAAATATTAAAAATTATATTTATTTAAAATAATACTATTAAAAAAATTAAAAAAAATTATTATTTTTAATATCATATAAATATATAATCTTTTTTTAAAAATAAAAAATATATATATGGGTCAACTTTAAGTCGGGTCGAATTTAAAAATAAAAAATCAAAACTCATTTATACTATTAAAATCCACCACAAGAGAGATGGGTCCGGATTTTAGACCCTCCCTATTGTCATCTCTGCCAGTCAATAACGCTCTGCCAGTCAATAACGTTGAACCTATTATTGGTTATAGAACACACACAAATGTTTATGTAATAATTAAAATTAAAATACAGTTAAAAATTCTGAAATCATCATCCAACATGGGTAATAATTTTGTCAAAACTAAAAGTGGTTAAAAACATGTGGGGAGTAATCGATAATATATATCGCTAATAAAAAAATATATGATGATATCTTGTTAAATTAAGCTAATCAGTAACATTCTACTTATTAAATCATTAAAAAATCCAAGCTAATGACTTCTTAAATCATTAAAAAGATTTAGCTTTATATGATGGACAAGAATTAAATCGAACTTAGGTCATTATTTAGTTTTTATAAACTTAATAATTACAAATATTTTGGAATCTAAATTAATTCTTGCATCATTTCGTGGTGACCAAACTTGAACAAATTGTAGGCAAAAGCAAGTAGGCATTGTTCTAGCTACGTACATTTGATACACTACAATTGTGATCATGTCGATGCACTTAATTGCCAACCAATATTCCCTTACACAAATGCTTGCACATGTACAAAAAATGCTTTAAATTTCAGTAGTCAAATGTTTTAGTCCTAAAAATAACATCCTCTCGTACATATAGGAGAACAAATTTGAGACACTTGAGAACTAATACTATAAAGTGGGTTCTTTTTGTGAAAATTGTGAGATTTGTGTTATAAAAATCCTGTAAAACTAATAAAATCGCAATAAATTTGTTAGCTAGAAATTTATCAAAATTAGTTCGTATAATAAAATAATAAGAAAAATAAGGAAAAAAAGAAAAAATGAGAAGAGAAATAATAATTGTCTCTCTACATGCTTGTTAGATGATCGATTAAGGGTTTCTGTCTTGTAGTTCTTAGCTAGTATATAATTATATGTGCAATAATGTATGGAAAATAAGAATCAATTTATAGTTATATTGCCGAAATACTCAAATTTTGTGGGAGTATAAAGGGGAACGTCTCTAAATCTATTATCTAAGTGAACACTTCAAATAGTCTCTTTATATATAAACATTAAAAAATATGGCCACTATATATAAAAAATTATGGCCCAAGTAGATTATTTAAAATAATAATACGACGGCTCATAAATAATATAATAAAATCATAATAAAACTGATCAAATAAAAATAGAGATTAGGGTTAGACTCAACTTTGGGGTGTGTACATCTAAATGTTTGACATCACTGGATATGAAATCGATTTAATTTTCAGTCTATTTCGTATTTTCATACTTGTGCAAGATATTTTTTAGAACATAATCTAGTGATTAAAAATCGAGTTACAAGTAGAAAATTTTGAGAATTGTTTTTTAAAAATAAAAATGGTTGAAATTACAATTAATCTAGGATAAAATTAAATCAAGATTAAACATGGTAGAGCAACCTCGTAAAAAACTGAATTTTAGTAGCCAATATTAATTTGCTATTAAAGAATCTTTGATTCGACTACCATATAATTCATTAAATAAATCGTGAAAAATAAATACATGCAAGTTGGCGAAACTAATTATTTTTAAGTTAACCTCCATCTGAAAAATGTCCCCCATATACATTTTGACTAGTTGTGCGTTGTAGAAGGTAGAGCAAAAATAAAGAAATAAAACAAAAAATGAATAAAAATATTCTCTAAAAAAATTATTTCTCATATATATGAGAAATGGAGGTGAAGTCAACTCCAGGTCTCACTACCACAGATACAGATTAATCTGCCATGGACTTACCAAAAACAATCAATTAATATTCAGAATTCCCATTGAGAAATTTGAGAGGGTGACGTGGATTTTTTTCTCAAGTAGATGTTATTAGCCAACTGTTATGTTATTAGGTGACCTAGCACTTAACCTAAACAAGACAGGATGGCTGTCCTAAACAGACAATCACACGTATTTGATCATGTCATCAATGAATAAATGTTCTATCCCAACCAAATATTGGTGTTTCTTTATATTAATGTATCTCATGGACCCTGTGAAGAAAAAAAAAAAAAAAATTTTGGAACATTTTGATAAAAAAAATAAGAATTATAAATTTAAAATAGAGTGAGTATAATACAAATTTAGTGAAATAAATCTATATTTCAGACTTATGGTCACTAACATAATTAGTGTACATATATGATTATTTGATGTACAATTTTTCATTAATTACAATATATTGTTTGAAATATGTTAGTCACCTTCGAACGACACGACAACTCACCAATGTCAAAACTTAAAATACTAGAATAATTGGTCCTTGGCAGATGATATTCTAACTTAGATGTCAACTCCAAGAAAAAACAAATAAATAATGAAAAGCAATATTTGATGCCATAATTTTAATTATTGGTCATTTATAACTAGATGTGCCAATTTTTGGTACCGACACTTGTCAAACGTGCAAAGACTAGATTCAGTGATTTATCCAAATCCCTCCTATTTTCATCTGAACATGATTAAGTAACCTATCATATACCGATATTCCTCCTACCAAACCAGCCCCATGCCCCCATGGCTCCTATTAGCACCACAGGCTTTTTTGACGTGGGATTATCTAATCCTGTTTGCGTAGATTTAACCTGCCTTTCTTGTGGTTTTACTTTCTCTCCTATCCTTTTGGTGGATAATTAAGGTCGTCACAAACCTTATCAAATACTCATAAATGTATTGGAATTTTTTTGTTTCAATTCGATATTTTATCTCGTATTTTATTTTATAGATATATTTAAAAAATATACATTTTATTTTATAGATATATTTAAAAAATATACATTTGTAAGATAGATTAGAAGATGAAATATTAAATTAAAATAGATATATATTAACATAATTCTTGAATAGTTAAGGCAATCCAATCCTATTCCATAACTGAAAAGTGCTTGATGGTGAAAACTTTTGTGGCATGCACAGGTGAAGAAGCTAGTACCTCACACTTTATTCTTTTGGATCAAAAGAAAATAAGATTGGACCATATTTTTGTCTTTTTTTTTTTAAATACAAATTTACATCAAAATTAGGCAAAAATCATAAACACTCATAAGTTTAGTCCTCAAAATTATTAATTTGCAATTTAGATTAGACTATTGAAAATTCCATAAACACGCGCTTATAACTTAAGATTTGTGTTTTTCATATACTATGCGTCACGCATAATGCATTTCTGAGAGATAGAAGACAAAATGACTATTGCTCTAGGTTTGTACGAAATTAGCTAGCTAGTTTTGAAGGTTAGCCAATAACCAGCTTGTGAGATAGAAAAATTCTTATTTATTCTAGGTATAAAAATATCAAACGTTGAGAATCACCCTACATTAGCATTATATGTTTTGTTTGAAAATACTAAACATTGAGAATAATGCCAAGTACATAATTTTGTATTTTCACACTGATTGCGAACAATTTTTTTTTTTTTTTTTTTTTTGTGAAATACTACCAGCTTGTAATATTTAAATTACATTGTGAACCTTTATACTACACGCAATAATTTCACCGTATAATATTATTATATTTTCTTTAAAAAAAGAGATAAGAAGTTGAAATTGGAATTGATGACATTTTTCCTAAAAAAATTTAAATCAAGAATAGGCAAAATTCTAATAATGGAGGCCAAATCCCTGTCATTATTTCATGGAACTGTACTAAAAGGCCCAAAAGTTGGGTCCCAGCTTCACAACTTAGTACCATTCCTTTATTCCATTATCCTTGTAATTCCCTCCAATTTGCAAATGGCAAGTCAAGCTTTCAAGTTCAATGAGTCCCAACAAATAAGATTAAGACCAGTAAAATATGGCAAATGACTCTATTTAAAGCTGCTTTTGGATCCTTTGATTGAATTACGGTGTAGAGTAATGTAGAAAAACATATAGTATAATTTACTGTAAACCAGTATAATTATTTTCTATATACGCTTTTTTTTTTAGGGGAAAATCACAAAGGGAGTAAGCTTTTGGTAGCATATACATTGGTTTTCAACCCGGTTTTTATTGTTAAAGTAATTTAGACTATCTCCAATCCGTTACATTAAATTTGGTGTAAGTTTGGTATAATTTGGTCTAAATTATTTCTTATTTATTTTATTAAATTTTACACTAAATAAATATTTTATTCTTATTTTTCATAATTTTCAATTATTACCTATTTATTTATTTATAAAGCTATTTAATTACTTATATTTTATTACTATTAATTCAACTAAATAAAAAATTACATATAATTAATATTACATTTATTGATTATATTACAAAAATAAGTATTACAATTAATATCATAATAAAAAAAATTACATTACATATAAAAAAATTATGCAAAAAAGAGGTCAACAACATAACTAAGGATCTCAAAATAGCTCTAGTTCTTTTGGTCAATATTTTGATGATCTTGTATGACTCTGAAATGATGTATTCGAAAATGATTTATCAGACTATTAAATTATTGTCTTTAATGTAGTATTTTATTTTTAAAATTTTAGTTTTCAATATTTATGTTGTATTTTACTTTTTAATTTGATGCAAATAATGTTATTTTAATGTATTTATTTACTATTGTTAATTATTATAATTTATCACAAATATTAATTATTTATTAATAATAACAAATATTATTGCAAAATAATAACAAAACTAAAATTGAATAAATAAAATAAAATTATAAATTAATTAAATATAAAATATAGGATAAAAATGAAATTAAAATTTAGAGTAGAATAATTTTGAAAACAAATTAAAAATATATACATTACACCAAATTTGGTATAAATGAATAGTGTTACATCAAATTTGGTGCAACGCTATTCATTACATCAAATTTGGTGTAACATTGGTGCTCTACTGAAAATGAAATTACACCAAATTTGGTCTTCCATTATTGAATATGATCTTAGAATATTCGCTACAATACTATTAAATTAAATGTTGCACTAGCCAAAAAAGAGAGAAAAAATCTAGAACGGATGAGAAAATATGATTCAGTCATACAGATGTGCTGTGTGGAGTGATCCTTAGTCTTGTTTTTGCTCTCATAAACTCATTTAGTCACAATTTAACTTAAACTGCAGCAATAATTGGGTTGAATTGTACGAAAATAATGTCACTTCAGACACCTAATAATGATGATAATGTCGTATTATTAGTAATCCGTATTGTGTTGAAACAGTAAATTTGTCGATATTTAATTTGAAGCCACCAGTGTAGGCAAGTGTTTCCCTTACAATGTGCCAACACATTAGGCCAAAAAAATTGAGGCGAAAATGAAGCTACCAAATAGCAAGGAGAGCCCATCTCGTCTGTCAAATATGGTTGTTAGGGGATGAGAATTTGAGAAGTAATGGAAGTGGATGGTCACCAAACTAACATTACATTATCTTTATTCAGATTTTTGGTACACTAATTATTCTTTAATCATAAGAAGATCCTTATTAAAACCCCAAAATTCTCCTTTTCCCTCAAGAATTATATATGGCCCCAGTTCTCTCCCTAAATGTGATCTTGTTCAAATAATGTGAATTCAATTATTTTGAAGCGAGCCAAAAGCATCCCCTTTTTCCGAGTCCCTCCTACTTACCCCCTTTTTATATGGTCTGCTTCTCACTTTTTATGCATGAATTGTATGCACTCTTGTGGGTTCTTGTCGTCTTTGTCCACCCTCAACACCAAGTATCTCATAACAGCACCCACTGCACCACCTCCCAACCCCACCCACCCACCACCCCGCCCCCCAATTCATCAGTTCCACACTTTTCTTGTTCTTAGTATTAGTAGTATAATGCCATTAACTCAAGTAGCCTATATGTCATCCGATCATTTATCTGGGTTGGTCTACTTTTGATTCTTGGGACCATCTCTCACCTTCTCCTATTACTATAATATTTCCCCCGCATTATACATCTCCACAGGTTTCTTTTATACATATATGCATTTGTTTATGCACATTCACACCCATTATCCCAAGACTCTCCTTTTTCACTCGTGAGCGGTGCATTCTCTCCTCTCCTTTCAAGCAAAGTTGCTTCAACTTTCTCTCTTTTCACCTTTTATTTATTCTTTCTCGCCTTTTGGTTCCTGGGTTTCTGTGTGTGTGCTTTTGGAGATCAATTACCATCTTCAGAAATGGGATTTTCAAGAAATAGTTGCACAAACTCTATAGAGCCTCTGCACTCCTCGTTCTCCTCTAAGACGCAAATTTTAGGCCCTACTGATGACGATGAGTATTGTGAAAGCTATGAATTTGATGATTACGAAGTAAAGTTCAAGTCTTTACTGTACAAAATGATCTGGGGGCTTGGTTTAAGTTGCGTCATTCCACACCGCCGGCGCCGAACCTCCGGCCAGAATGAGGAGGAGGAGGAGGATAATTGTGGTGGCAATAATTTGGAGCATAATAAGGCTTGGTTGCTGGCTGAGTCTGGTGGCTGTGGCGCAGAGGAGCCACACTCAGTTCACTCTTCTTTCAGGTTCAGTTTTTGCTCTCAGGTTGAACTTGAGTCAATGACTGTGAATAGTAGCTGTTCTTCTGCTACTGTCTTGATGGTGAATTTGGACAATGGCTTGTTGGCTGGTTCTAAGTCTGCAGAGCTGAAATGGAGGAGAATTGAATCACTGGAGAGGAGTATTTCTCCTGTAGCACACTCTTTAATTCGGTTCAGCTATTCTGAAATTCTCTCTGCCACAAGAAATTTTTCCAAAGGTACTCAATCAGTTTCTCTTAATTTTTCTGAAATTTTGCATTTGAAAAATGATATATATAATTTTTTGGTCTTTCTCTAGTCTAATTTTTCTCTGTCCCCGAAATAATTTTGCTGCAATGATTAGGTGGAGTTTTGGGGAGAGGAGCATTGAGCTGTGTGTTTAGGGGAAGAGTGGGATTTCTGAGGACAGCAGTGGCAATTAAGAGGTTGGATAAAGAAGATAAGGAGTCATCAAAGGCATTTTGTAGGGAATTAATGATTGCTAGTTCTCTGCATAATCCTCACATAGTTCCGCTGGTAGGATTTTGTATTGATCCTGAGGAGGGCTTGTTTTTGGTCTACAAGTATGTTTCTGGTGGAAGCTTAGAGCAATTTTTGCACGGTATTATTTCATTTCATTCTTATCATTTACCACAAAAGCATGCAATGTTCTATGAAGTTTTTGGAGATTTGAGATGTATTGTCATGTGCAGGGAAGAAGAGGGGAGTGAAGGGTGGTCCTGCACTTGCTTGGTCTGCTAGGTATAAGGTAGCCATGGGAATTGCAGAGGCAATTGAGTATTTACATAATGGGACAGAAAGATGTGTTGTTCATAGGGACATTAAGCCCTCAAACATCCTTCTTTCTTCCAAAAAGATGCCAAAGGTGAGGGAAAACTTCATTTTCTTGTATAACTTTGTGAACACGTCTGACAAGCTTCCTACCGATACATTGGCCATGTTAGTTGTACCTACCACCCACCGCTAATTTTACGCTCAAGTTATATGTAGTATTGAATTTTCTTAGTTATTTGTACAGTTATGCGACTTTGGATTAGCATCATGGACTCCTGCACCATCAATACCATTCCTTTGCAAAACTGTTAAAGGAACATTTGGGTATGACCTCTATAACTTTATGTGGAAGAAGCACATAGTATTATGTTCCTTGGTTCCACAATTAACCAAGACTGGTTTTTTGATTTGTTGAATCTCACAGATACTTGGCTCCTGAATATTTCCAGCATGGGAAAGTGTCTGATAAAACTGATGTTTATGCCTTTGGGGTGGTGCTCTTGGAACTAATAACTGGCAGGAAGCCAATTGAGTCAAGAAGAGGACCAGGAGAAGAAAATTTGGTTTTATGGGTAGGTCATTGCTTTAGTGTATGCCTCATTTGCTTCCAATTCTTTTTCTTCTTTGATAGCTCAACTCGTCCCAATTTCATGTTTTGTGGTGTACTAGGCCTCCCTTTTAGCTGCATATATACACTACTCTCTGATTGCTGAAGTACCATCTGATGATTAACAATTTGAAATTGTTTTTGCTAAGTCTTTGAACAGGTCGTAATTTCTCTATTCATCTAATTCAATCAATCTAGTTGAAAGCCTGATTTCAGTCTTAGTTTTATTGATGCCTGACCTACAACATCAGTAACTCTTTTTCTTTAAATTACACAAAAAGTTCATTTCAGTGTAGATTTCTTGAAAAACCAATTAGAAACTATCGAAACATTAGCCAAAGGACTGGTTAGAATAACAAATAGACAAGGTTTTTGCTCCATTGTAGAATTCCAATGTTCTGATAGACGAACATGCTATGGATGGTCCCGTGAAAATGATGCTTCTGGGAAAAATTAGAGTATAACAACTAGCTTAGTCGTATTGCTCATTGATTTTGGATTGCAACTATCTATAAGCATTAAGGGTTGCAGAATCCCTAATCTTGAAACAGTATTAAATGCCTGTTAAGGTTTTGAGGCTCAGGAAGACTTGTGCGTGGATGTCAATGTATTTGCATCTCTGTCTTGAGGTGCTGAATGCATGTGCTTGTCAGTGTAATTCCTTCCGAAAACATGCAACTGTAAGGGAATCTTATTTTTTAATGCATATGTTGCTAATTTAATGTTAGTTAATTGGAACTATTATTATCTGATACGAAAATCCGGTCTCAAAGGTGAATTTCCTTCCATTTTAGGCAAAGCCGCTACTACAGCAAGGAGGTCTAGAAAAATTGCTTGATCCAAGGCTAAAATTCACCCAAAAGAATTCAACTCAGATTAGCCTAATGGTTCGAGCAGCAACTGCTTGCATAAAGAATGAGGAGTCCCGTAGGCCTGAGATGAGGGAGACCATCACAATACTGAGAGGAGAAGAACCCAGAGGCTTAAGCAGAAAGAAGGCTATCTTGCCAGGAAACAGTACTGTAATCGATTGTTACCCTCAGTTGCAGCGGACGAAGAGTGAAATGAAGAGTCACTTTGCATTGGCAATGCTGGGAGTTGAGCTTGAGGATGACGATCACCTTTACTGCCGGTGACACCCCTATAACTTGAATTTATTTCTTGGGTTATTTATTTGTCGAGTCTTTGCTTAGGTATTTCTAAAAGCAAGAAATTTTAAGCTTAGCTTTTGGTTGTTTTTTCGGTCAAGTCTTTGATGCAGGCATTTGCTAAACGAAGGAAACTTTTTAACCTTAGGATTAACAAGTTTGATTTTTGTATAGAACTGATATCCTGATATCCTGATGAGCTATTGTGATTGTATAGCTCTGTATTTTCCCATCCTTGTTTTCACAGGGAGAGATGGCATGATTACTTTTTGCCAGCTTAAGTGTGCAGAGGAATAATAGTTTGACTATTATTGTATTTCATATTATTGTATTTTCCTAGCATGGGGAGGGCTGAATCTTACTAGACTCCATTTTGTTTATTTTCTTACATTTTTCTATTTTGTGGGCATGTGCAATATTCCATGTTCCTGGAAATAATAGAATGCTGTCATGTGCATATAATGCAAGATAACATGTGCACTTCCACCAGAGTCCACATTTCAGATCTTGAGAGGCTTTAACTGTTATTTTGTGTTGACTGTCATCCTATGAATTCCTAACAATTTGAAAGACAAGTGAAACACAGGGAGTTCCAAGAACAAGCTTCCCCCAACCCCAACCCCAACAACACCCACACCCACCCCCCAAAATCCCACCCACCCTCAAAAAAACGAAAAAAAATTAGAAGAGCTTATTTAATTCTGGCATTAGGTGATCAAGAAAAGAAATTGGTTCTGAACAAAGACCACTGGGGACACAATCACAATCCATATCAAATATCAACATCAAATACATACATTCTTGGAGATTACAGGTTTAACTACCACAAACTATTCCTATTAAGACCAAAACTGAGAAAAATCCGTGAAACAGACAGCCTACTTGCAAGATGGTAATAAAATCAGTGACTAGAATATCTTGGCAACATCCTTAACTAAGCCCTTGTTGGCCCGGGCGAATTCTGTAAACTCCTCGAATGATACGTAGCCATCTCCATCGGTGTCAAGCTCAGCCATCATCCGCTTAACTTCTTCGGCCGTGACGGAGCCTAGCGCCTTGAGGGCCTCTCCCAGCTCCGAGGCCGAGACTTTGCCGTCCCCATTGGCGTCACAACGCTTAAAAATGCGCTCGCGGTCTGCCACATCCTGTGGATCCTCAGCCATTGTTGGTTGCTTGTTGACAGCGAACGTTTTTCTTGTTGAACGTTTCTGGTTAGGAAATTGAGAATGGAAGAGTGTCTAGAATTGGGGTTATAATGACAAGGTTTTCTTGGAGTATTTGGCCATCCTTGTGACTCGGGATGATTAGTAGTAATACCTCAACCAGCGGATTCCCACACCTCAGAATCGTGCAACAAGAGCGCTATGAAATATTAGATCTAAACCAATCGAGTCGAGACGTAAAATTCTAAGAATCACCGTGATCTTAGGGTACACCCATGATAAAATTTAGTTCTATTTTTCAGCCAGATTTTCTTGAGGATCATATTAACGTGTCTCTCTGGCTGAGGGAATTATTGAAGGTTCAGAAAAGCTTGAATGTTCCAACAATAATAATTGGAAAACAAAAGATCAGAATCCTTGGATACGTCCACGTCCAATAGATTGTTGGTGGTGGTGCAATTCAATCCAAACAACCAATTGATTCCACAAAAAATTAAATTATTTACACATGAATTGTATCATTTTCAGAATTGCAATGGACAAACAAGATAAAACAATGAGTTCTATATGGTCAACACATCTTAGAAGTTGGCATATTAGCCTATTGGCAAATCATTGAGGAAAAAAAAAAAAAAGAACTATCATTATTGGTTGATCCTGCCCCTCATCACTGAAAAATAATATGCAATAATGTGACAAAAAATACTTACCAATTATAAGATACAAGAAATTAAAACTCAATTGGAGCAACTACCGGCTGAGACTTAATGTGTATTTATGATATTGTAATAAGAGATGAAATACTAATTTCACCAATAGATATTAACAAATCTCAAAGCATCTTTCAACCGATTCTCGTCCTGCATATTTTGAAGATTTATGAATGCATTTAAAGCGGTAATGTAACAGTGAAAACAACTGCCGTTTGGTCGAGTCTCGTGGCTTGACTCATGCCCCTTCTGAATCATTCTGTTTCTGAAGGTTAATTTTCAAGCTGACTACAGACGCTATTCAAAGAGAACTACAGATGCTTCTCCAAGAAATACTTCAATTAGAGAAATATGACTGCTAAAACCTTATGCAGATATGAAAGAGAGAAAAAGAAAAGGTGAGAGAAAACTAATACATTTTATCATCAACAAAACACAAGTCGAGATTGAATTTGACAAGCAGTACCTGTCACTATTATGTTTCTTATAAAAAGATGTAAATGAATTAAAATACTACTCCAGCAAAGATTAGTTGTCAACATAGGAAAGTTAAGATTTGTGTCCAAAACTTCAAGACCAAGAACAGTAAGACAACTATCCAAATATACTCTGAATGGGAATTCCGGCGGACGTTGTCAATTTATTAGTCAAATCCATGGATTAGCTATATACAACTTGTTTATGTAAGGTATAATACGATAATATCTATGTTATACTCGATTGACATTTATGTTAAAATTGATTGAATTCTATTTTATATAAATAGATATAAGTTGATTAAACATAATTTATGTTATGAATAGATAAATTTAGTATATTTGATTTTTCAAAATCAATTTTGAGTGAATAAAAAATTAATGGATAAAATAAGTCATTTAAATAAATAGTTAAATATGTAAAGTTGAGAATGTGAAAAGAAAAAGTAGTTCAATTTTGTCTTATATATAAAAAATCTCACTTTAGTAAGGAATAATCAAGTGAAACATTCTTATGGTGTACTATAATGATTTTTTAGCTATCTTTAGTTTGATCAAGGAACTACGAGAATGGTGGTGTATAGTACCATTCGAGCTTGCACTCACGCCCGTTGTAATGGTCGCATTGGACTTATTAGATATGCACTTTGCACTTAAATTTTTCAGAAATTGAACCAAAATGACTTGATGTGGCTCAATGACGTGACTAGTGTTCGCTGATGTGGCAGATTCATCTGGTTGGTATATGCGTGTCATGGAATTGAACCAAAATGACTTGATGTGACTCAGTGACGTGGTTAGTATTCGCTGATGTGGCAAATTCATCTGGTTGGTATATGCGTGGCATGACAACATACGGTTGGAGGCTAAATAGACGTGATTGGACACACAATTGCTGACAAGGCGCATCCAAAGGCTGTGAGTGGATCGAATTGCTGACATGTTTGTTCGATTGGTAAAGGCTCACTGTAAAAGTGTGGACCTTTCCATAGACATAAAATTGGACGGTTGAAATTGATACTTGGCAAGGGGTTCACTATAAGGGTATGAATTTTCGCAAAAGGATGCAATCGTACGTATTAGATTGATTAGGAACAAAAATTGCACTAACTTACGAATTAATATCACAATTCTTCTAAATCTATAAATAGATCACCATATTTTATCATTTTCATCCCATTCATTATCTTCTTATCTTTCTCTAAAGTTCAAGAGAATTTTATAATACTTTTGTAGTTCGAAAGTTATTGTTAGTGCTCTTATCATAAGAAGTAAGTTATTATATTTTGGGAAATGATTGTCATATCCCGTAAGTACTAAATGCGGGACAATTTTATCTTAAAAAAAAAAGAGTTAAATTCTTACTTCGACTATAGCCAATATTCTACTAAAAATATTTTACTATTTTTGATATTACAACTACCAATAATAATTTATTATTCCTTTATTCAGAAGAATGTAATTGGCCGAGAATTAACTAACTTAGCCTATGGTGCTTATGGGGATGCAACAATCTTATGCCTAACCTTCATTTAGTATAGTGTTTTGCATTGCCAAGAGTTTAAGGAAATAAAATTGCATCTCTGCTAATAGTTATAACTTTTGACTAAGTGGTAAACGCTTAATCTTATCACTCGGTATCAGAGTGAAGTCATGGGTTCGAATTACTCAGATTGGTACTGGGGGTGATTATTGACATTTATTGTTAACACCTTCCTTAATTCAAGAGAACATAACTGGTTGGGGACTAATCAACACGATCTCAACCATCACTTAGTACAGTGCTTTAGCATCTAGGACTAATTATTGATATTTATTGTCAGTTTCATTATTTATTCAGAAGAACGTAAATGGCCGAGAACTAATAAACATGACCCATGTTACTTATAGAGGGAGCACAATACGGTGCTTTAGCAAACGTAAGTGGCTGAAAACTAATCAATCCGACCGTCACATAATATGATATTTTGCATTGTCAAGAGTTTAAAAAAATAAAATTGTACCTCTATTAACAATTATAATTTTGAGTTAACAGCAAGCGCTTGACCTATCACACCTAATGCATGGCGCACTTACCGTCTAGAAGCCCCGTATACTACCAGTCAAATCCATCCATGAGCTATATTTATCCACCCTTCAAGAATCACATTGTTAAAAAAGTGGAAAACTTGACAATGTTGATATACTAACTACACTGAATGTACAATGGAAGATACACAAAGAACTATATATCTTTCTGAAAATCAGCAAGAAACAGCCACAAAACAGAGCAAATTTTGCTTGCTTTTCGTGTCAATATGTGCCAAAATTTCTTGCAAAAGAGTGTTGCAGCAATTTACTGCAGAATTCAGAAGCATAAACACACAACCAATAACTAAGAAAATTGAGCAAAGGCAATGGCTGGAAAGAAGAATTTAATTTCTGTGCTCTCTATAGAAAATTATTCCAAAACAACATATAATAACATAGAATTTGGGATATAATAAAATATAATATATACACTAGAAAATATTGTCTCGGAATATAAAATTAAATGCATAATACATATCATTTCCCAAATAAAATTCTACACATTTTCATTTTTCACACATGTCCCTTTCATTTCCTTAAAATACGTTTCACCCAAAACCTTCTTAAATTACTCCAAACATAGTATGGGGGTCTGTAGGAGCTTTGATCTCTTTAAACAACCAACCACCTCATAGTCCTAACAGACGCTCATTTTTCTTTGCTTTCCAAAGATTTAGAGGGGTTTTGGCTAATTTTTTTATTTTTATTTTTATTTTTAAATTCCCACTGTCTTGTAAAATATTTGAACTTATAAGATAGTATATTTTATTTAAATATTAGTTCTAAAAATATCTGAAATGGAGGGTATAAGATGTTGTTAATAATTTTATAATTAATATAATCAAAACTAAAGGAGTTCGTTTCAATCTTAAATATAAATTAGGCACTTCTTACTTTTTTTATAGGAACTTAGATCCTATTTTGAGAGCTTATAGGCACGGCACCTCTCTTTTTTCTTTTTTTTTTATTATCAAATATTAGAATATTTTATAAATTTTCAAATATCTTATAAGATGTTTTAATATCAATGAAATATCCTAAATTACGGGACTAATTTTATCAATATAAAATTTTAAATTTTTTTTTTTTGAATTTTTATATTATTACCTTTAAAAGAAGATGTGATTTAAAAGTGTCACATCATTGCTTTAATTAAAATGATAATTTTGAAAAAAAATAGAAAATTTATTTTAAAAAATATAATCTTATTTTAGGATGTCCAAAAAATAATGAGAACATATAATTTAGGAAATTGAATGTATTTTTATTACAACATATACAAAAACATTTATTACATATATAAATATAGATGACATACCATATGTAAGTATAACATGGACGTATAAATTATATGGAATATAGCGCCTTTGTGTTTATAATACGCACACATGCCCCATACTTATATAATACATAATAGTAAAACATGTATATTGCCGTGTGTATGCATTATTCTATTATCAGAAATTACAAAAATTAATCCAAAAAAATAGTTGGATATATTTATATTAGTTTTTTTTTTTCGAACACCACAAAAAATATAGATCATTTTCAAATACTAAAAAAGAGTAGCTAAACCACTAAACCACTAAACCACTAAACCACTATTGTAATTTGTAATTACTACAAAAAAATCTTTTTATTTTATTTTCATTTTAAAACGGTTTCGATAAAATTTGAATAGAGGCGTGTGTTCATTTCGCGCCACTATTCATTACAAAAAAAAATAAAAAATTAAAGGAGACGCGAACTCTGTACGCCTTCTGACTTTGTTAAAAAAAATAATAAAAAATGTGAGGTGATTACTGTAAGTGCGCACCTTCTGTAAGAGGCGCGACTGCAAAAGGGCTACTCACCGTGCGCACCTTTGCTCATTTTATATTTTATTAAATGATTAACAATCTTCTAATTTTGTTATAAACCATTAAAAAAAAAAGACGTTAGAAATCAACACTTTTCTAAAATTAAACGTCGGGCCATTATACCTATAGAAACCCAAGTTGGTTATAAGGCCCAGGAGGCAAGGCCCAAGTATTCGGCCCATATCTTCACTAATTATTTTCGATGCTTAGGACGCAATAACCTAATTATGAATGCAGAGTATATTGGTAGATCAAATTTCTTTCACAATGAAGATTATATTTGTAAAAAGTTGGAAAAGGTGATGAAGGAGTAGCTACTAACAAGCATCCTTATTTTTGCCCCTTATTTTCCACTTATATATTTTTTTTCGGACTGTCATAAGACAAATTTAGAACTATGTTTGAATATGTTTTAGGGGAATCGTTATCTTTCGCTTAATCCATTCTTCACTCAAAAAAATTGAGACCTACTCTATATTAATATTATTACATTATTTAATTATTATATTTTTATAATTATTTACATAAAAAAATACAATATATAATATTTAGAAAAGTTGATGTAACATTAATAATAAAACAAAAACTTACAAAACATGAGATCAAGAATAAAAAATATCTCCTCTGAAAATATCTAACATTACTTTTATTCTCAAATTTTTTGTCCCAAATACTTTCCTCTAAATACCTAAATAGAGGTGACCACGGGGTTGGTTCGAAATTGAAATCAGCTCAGAATTGTCCCATGGTCAACGGGTCCAACTTGTAATATGCCCGTGAATTGGGGTATCCCAACTCGTCGAATTGTTTGGTCAGATTCGATGGTTCTATTTTTTTTTATTTTTTGCATTTTTTCCCCCTACGAAACTCCTCTCCCTCTTCATTTTTTTCGTGGTCTACATTTTCAACTATCAATTATGTAAATTTCAACTATCAATTCTCTAATTCTATACTCTCAATTATTCATTTTTTGATTCTATATTCTATATTTTACATTATTTTAAATATTTTATTAAATTATTTTTTATATTTCATTTCCTTCATCATCAATTATTCATTTTTTAATTTTATATTATTTAAAACTTCAAGTTGAGCATTTTTTTTAAGTTTATTATAATTAAAATATTTGATAATTTAAATTTTATGTAACAATTTTTTCTTTTCAAATGTAAGTTAAATTTCTTTCATTAAATTCAAAAATTAACATTATTTTTTTTTCAAATTTAAGTTAAATTTTTTTTATTCAAATTTAAGTTTAAGACTTCATGTTATTTTGTAATTTCTTAAAATTAATAGTTAATTAAGAAATAATAATTTTTCAAAATATAAGTCAACATAAAAAATTAAAAGTTTAAGAGTTGGAACTGAAATCGAAATCAGCCAGCTCATTTTGAGATCCGGACCGTAAAACTGGTTACGGTTAAGGGTCGGAATTTTCCGACCCTTAAAACTGACAATTTCAAAATAGCGGTCGGGATACCTAAAACATATCCACACATAGCCTTAATTTTGAAACTTATAAATGTTGAATCTTACAAAAAAAGATAGTGAAGTGTTTATATTAAATAATGTATAGATCTTGTAAAATTTTACTAAAAATAAAATTATGTGAATGTCAAATTAAAGGATCTTGCGAAGTTAAAAATGTGTTGGGGACCTCTTTACTTTTATTTTTTAATTTTTATCGAACATATAACTTATTAGCTCATAGCATTTTATTGTTGAAATTATAATATATCATTTTCAGGTTCTTAAAATACACTTTAAAATATTGTTTAAGCTATAATAAAATATTTGAGAATTTATAAATTTAGCCAAACCCCATATAACTGAGTTATCCCTATGTTCTATTTGGTTCCATTTTGATAATACCTAATTTTTGACAATAGTGGAAAAAGTAAAAAAATAGTATAATTTCATACTATTAACATCAACAATAACAGTTCATTTTGCAATACGAAACCATATTTTGAATTTTTTTTTAAAAAATAAATATTAGTTATGAATTTGGAATAATGAAAATATTTTTTTACAAGAAGAATAAAAGATATGTACCATAATAAATTTTGAATTATAAGAAAGACTTGATCAGAATAAGAAAAACTCAAACATATAACGTGATTCGATTATTTAGTCTACGTCCAGAAATAAAGTGTTCAAAAAAATTATAATATTTATATTGCTATTTTTTAATTTAACATTAAAATAAACATCTATTTATATAGATAAATTATAAATAAAAAAAAAATCACTTCCAATCACTTCAAAATCAAATTAAAATATCATAATAATTAATCAAATGACATTATTATGATCTTATAATCCTATAAAAAAGATTGATTTTTTTTTTGATGGCCACGATGTATTGGTCCATTGTTTTGGAGAGCTCAGAGGCACTCGTTTTCACATGGCGCTCTGTGCTGGCCAACCCGTTTCAACTGATCCGACGGCTTTTGACAGGTACAACCGTACCATTCTCAATCATAAAACTGCCAAAGTGTGAAGTATACAATCACAGCCCCATCATTCCTTATCCTTTCTTTCACTCCACCCTCCATATAAAGTAAAGTAGATCAGGAATCTTATAGAGTTGCATTCCTCTACATAAACCTCAGCTGCAGGACACACCTGCCAGTGACTGATTGGCTAGAATACCCACAAAGTCAAACTTTCTTTGAGGTTGCCTATCTTATTGACCCATATTTTCCTATCTAGTTGCTGTTAAACCTACCTTCGTCCTTCTTTTCCACTTTGCAACCAACCTACTTAAGATAATGGTAGAGGTGTGAGTTCTATAAAATCATGTTGGACTTAAATAAAGTTTTGATATATAAAAATTTATCAAATTAAATACCAAACTGATTTAAATAGGTTTGGTTCGTTAATTATTAATTTTTTTTTGATAATTTCTGTTCGACAATGGTGAAATTGAATTAAAAAAAAAAAAAATCAATCATAAAAATTTCTGTATGCCATTAAACTGATTTGGTTCCATATCTACAAAATCTCGATAATGATAAAATAGAATTGAAAAAAAATATTCAAATACAAAATCTGCTATGGAGAGAAAATCAGATTTTGGTGAAAATCTTCCCCCGAAAAAACTCAGCTTGAATTCTTTAACATAAAACTCCCATATCTTCAAGAATTAGCAGCTTATAGAAAAAAGATCCCTTTGCCTCTTTTCACAGAATTTTTGCAACACTATGCTTCATTTCAGAGAGAAAAACAGCAGACAAAAACAGCAAAGGGAATAACAAGAAGTAGCAAAAAGAACACAAGTTTGGTATACTAAGCCCTGATATGGATACGTAAATTTTAAAAACATGAAAATCGATTGTCGAATCAAATTTTTCTATTTAATTTTAGTACGAATTGAAATTATGATTTTGATTCAATTCGATTGATAAACCGAACTATGTATATTTCTATACAACCCTCGTAAAAAAAAAAAACTTGTTAAATATGTGAATAAGTATGATTTGAAATATCTTATAGAGTAATTTTTAAAAGGTTTCTAAACGTAAAATCTTAAATAATCACAATTATTTATATATAATAAAATTAATATAATTCCACTATATGAATGAATGATTATAATTATCTCAAAAAAAATTTATAAAAAGAATTCAAATACAAATCCATTATATGAAGTGGAACCCTTGGGTTTCCCCATCCACGATGTTAATGAAAACAGAGTGAGTGGTGAAAACCAACCATCCTCGTATAATCACTAGATTGAATATGTTGCACTAGTTTAGGCAGTCAACTCTTTTGGTAGGGTGCAGGAATTAATATGTCCGCCTCCCAGCAGATCATCCCATTAGACAAAAGTAAATAAAATGGATACTGAATTCTCACTCAACGCGTATTCAAAACCGCGTGACCATTCCATATAAATACACAGCCGCAACCCACCCAACCCCACCCCAACAGAAAAAGCCTTCTGTTACAACAATGGAGACAAATCCAAACCCAGCAGCAGTTCCGTTAACCCAAGAAGAAGAAGTCGAGAAAGTCTTCAACAAGTTCGATGCCAACGGCGACGGCAAAATCTCGTCAGCTGAACTCGGCACCATACTCAGCGGCCTGGGCTCCGCAACCTCCGCCGAGGAGGTGGAGCGTATAATGTCGGAGTTAGACACCGATGGCGACGGATACATCGATCTGAGTGAGTTCAAGTCCTTCCACTGCGGCGGCGGCGGCGACGGCAACAAGGAGTTGAAGGAGGCGTTTGACTTGTACGACAAGGACAAGAACGGAATGATCTCCGCGAGTGAGCTGCACTCGGTGCTCCGGAGTTTGGGGGAGAAGTGCTCGATCAACGACTGTGGGAGAATGATCAGCTCCTTCGACGTCGACGGCGATGGCTGCATTAACTACGAGGAGTTCAAGAAGATGATGACTGGGCCTCCTTGATATGCATAATTCTGTGTCAGATCCTTTTGGTTCTTTTCATATTTAAATTCTTGAAACTGAAGTTAACTATCACTAGTAGGTTTTCTTTTAGCTTGTTAGGGGTTTAATCCTGGTGCTTTTTGTCTTGTTTGAATTGGAAAATCCTTGTGTTTCAGATATATATTGTGTTGACTTAATTAGGTGTTCATCGCACGTGATATTTTCCTGTCTTGATATGATATAATTCTCATTACTTAATTTATCATTATTTTTTATTTAAAAATTGTTGATATTAGTTGACAGGATATTTTGTTATAAATATTATTATATTTATTATTACATTGTATTAATTACTGTATAAATTTTATGATAAAAACTTATATATGATAAATAATGAATATAATGTAATAAATAATATAATATGATTTGCAATAAAACATTGGAAATGAATTTTTGAACAACTCTTTTGTGAGAAATAGAAAAGCTGGTTCCAAGAGAAGATGAGACAATTTACACATGAAATAAAGGGAAGGGGCTGTTCAAATAGGCAAAAGCAAGCAAGCAGTAATGATACTTATATGGGTTCCCTATTTTATTGGAAAAACTTGTCCTATTGGAACTAACGTTGAATTTTCATATCAAAAGACAGAAAATTATACGACATCAGTTAAACTGAATTAAATAATCTTATCTTGTAAAAAAACACCTAACGTACCTACAAATTTTCTGAATAGAGAAACAGGCGATGCGATTTTGAATATACCTAAAAAAATACATAGATTTGTGAGCAGACTCTAAATCCATGATCCATTGGTGGATACAGGCCATGGCTTTTGATTGCTTGTACTCTTCGATTACTTTTAATATTTCTTAATTTTTTTTTTTCGATAACGCAGATTTCTAACTTGCGTCAAACTAACTATTAGTTAACCGTTTAATTATAAAAATTAATTATTTATAATTCAAACGTCCTCATATGATCTTTAATCATAATACGTATTTAATCAAAATTAATTAATTATTAAAAAAATATTTAAAAAAATTATCTTTATAATGATTTCTATAATAATTTTTTATCGAAATTGAATGGTGCAATACTCCAAACATTCTCTAAATCTTTAAAACTGTACTTTTTTTTTCTGTATAGGTACAACGATGAAACGTTGAATATAAATTAATTTGAAAATTTTGGAGAAAATACAGAAATTTTATCTGATAAGATCTTTTCCTATCTCAAATTTATGCAGTTTTAATAAATTACAACTCTTGTAATTTAACCAATCCTTATATTGGAGCCACCAAAGGGACCTGGTCATACCCAATTAGACTAAACTCCAATAAATTAAATTTGACCCAATCAAGTTATGACCGATCAAAATAATTTATTAATCTTGTTTCATTCCACTAAAGAAATGAGACTGCACTCTTAATTCAATCGAAATTACTGAAACTAATAATCAATTATATATATATCCTCTAATTTATCGATCTTACATGTTACCCTCATTGATCAACTGGAATAAATTAGAATATGATAAATTGCCGAAAACGCCCTTTTTACTGTCTATAAGAAGAACCGTGAGATCATGATCATGCCTATTGATTTCATATTACGAATATATGTTCTACGTTATTGTCCTTTAATTCTCAAAATAGTGAAATATTGACCATCAATTTGATCTCACCCATTGGTGTTTCAAGAAACTTAAAGTTAGTAATCGAAATTCATTATCTACTTAAGATTAAAGTGTCACGTACAATAATCAAGTAAAATTAAATTTGTGTGGTCAAATCACAATTTTAATTTCACGTGGTCCAATCCAATATATTAAAGTATTTTTAATTTTATTATCAAGTTAAAGATAGACTTCTATAAAATTGAAACGATTTTATCAAAATAAATTGTCCACATTTGTTTATCGATCATTGACAATAATTTTTTGGATTGAATTATAAATCGAATATTTTTGTGTTTATTGACTTAAACACTCGATTTATAATATCAAAACAATTCATGAACTAATGCAAGTTCAAAATAATTTATTGATAAATAAATCAAAATAAATATTTTATTTTAAAATATCATATTATATAATAATTTACTCGATAAGCATAATACTATCCAACACTAATCGAATTGTCTATTTTTTAAAGCATTATTTAAGTAGATTTGTAAATCATTGAATATTAGTAATATTCATATTACATTTATTATACTGTCTATCGAATATTTGAACGATGATTAAATATCATATTTATTATTAAATAATGATCCTCAATGTATTCTTAATCGAATGAAACATCTTAAATATTGTATTATCGATAACACCACAATATTTACAAAAATGATGATTGCTAAGAATGATGATTGAAAAAAATGACAGGTGAAGGGGGCTCACCGAAATATAAAACTGCCTACTTTCAAGACGTGGCTTCAATACCTTTTGAGTAAAACAAAAGAAAAGAAAAGGTACACAACCCAATGGTTATGTTTTAGATGTCAAAACAAGGGAAAACATGTACCTACATAGTTCCAACTACCACCAAATTCCAACAATGAATACTAATTCTACCCTGCTTAACCCACAACACGTACGTTTCATATGATTAATCAAAAAGTCGACTTCTTCTTTGGGTAATCCTAGGAAATGCCACCCACAACATGGTAGAGACAATCCTATATTTTATCCGCCTTTTCTTATTCCAACCATGTTTCCTTGCTGCAGTTATTTAAGTGGTATTCGGAAATTGAAGAGATAGAATACACAATAAAAATGTACTTATATAGATGGAATTCATCCTCAAAACACATATTAAAAAATAAATGTACATACATAGGGCTGTTTCTTGATCTTAAAACTGTTCAGATAATTTCAACATTGGATTGGAGCATACATACTTGCAAGTTCACCCGGAAGTACTAAGAATTTTGTTTTTCAAAGTCCACGCCCATTAAGTTGAATTTACACACGATTATTGAATTTTACGGGTCTACCCAATATTGATTACAACACTTTTCCTTTTGCACGCCTTTTATATATGTATTATTGAATTTATTTTATTATTTCAAAAAACGTGGTTGTTTTTCTCATTTCCGAATTAAAATATTTTTTAAAAATTAATAAATTTTATTTTTCAAGCCTAACACCTTATTTTATTATAGAACAAAACTCCATTGTTCAAATATCACTCCTTATAACGAATTTGAAAGCAAGTAGAACAAACATATTTTCTCCAAGATAAAAATATTTGTTTATTTTATTAATATAAATATTCAATCGTCACAACTCATTAAATATTTCACAATATTTTTAAAAAACATATCTTATAAAAAATTCAACGAACACAAACTTTACCTTGTATATGTCCATTATTTAGTGGTACCGTACCACTCAAACTTGATTAGATATTCGGATTCCTCTCCACCTTTTGTGAAGTTGTGTACTTTACAAAAGCTGTAATAACATTCCCCACATAATTTCTATTGGATAGAATGCGACTTTCAAGCTAACAAGTTTACACAGTGCAATTATTATTTACAATAATAAATAATTTGCGCATCGTTTTCCTTAATTTTTTTCCTTATTGCTACATTTTTCAATAAAAGTAATCTTATTCTTATGCTGCTTTTTCGAATAAACTTTGATATCTACTATTTTTGTTTCTCCTGGTAATCGATGATAGTAGATAGTATATTCATTTATGTAAACTTATCATGTATGTATATAATTAAATTCAATTTGATGTATATATCGTCACCTTAGAAGATTATTTAAAATATAGGAAGAAGAAGAAGAACAATTATTATATATATAGGAGGGCTTTGAATATTGCTTGTGTCCTATATTGCTACACACACACACACTCTCACGTAATATTCATGCATATATAATTATTTATACTTTATACTAAGTAATAAAATAATGTAATACAATTTATTTGAATATATATTTTTCATTCATTAATATATATATATATATATTTATATATATATATATGCACGTGTGTGCATATAAACATGCATACATACACACATAATTATGCATATTTTATATATAAGTATTTTCTATACTTTATATTAAATAAAATAATATAATGAATTATATAATACATTTCATTTGAGTATAAATTTTACATGCGTATATAAGTATCTGTATGCATGTAAACATGTCTACAAACACGTATATATGTGATATATATACATATGTATACGTAATGTATTATACTTCGTGTTAAATAATAAATAATATATAATGAATTATATAATATATTTCATTTGAGTAAATTTTTTTCCATAAATATATATGTGTACGTGTATGAAAATATATAAGCATAAATATGGTATATATGCATATTATACAAATATATTATACTTTAATTAAATAGAAAAATAATACAATGAATGATCTAATGCAGCTAATTTGAGTACAAAATTGGACACACATATATATATATATATATATATATATATACACGTAGGTGTATGCATATAAAAATGTATATATTCATATGTATACATATTTATTATGTTTCATAATAATATAATAAATGAATTATATAATACATTTTGTTTTGAGTATAAATTTACATATATAAGTACGTGTATGCATATAAATACATATACATACACGCAATAAATATGATATATATAATGTTTATACATAATGTATTATACTTTATATTAAATAAAATAATATAATAAATCATATAATGTATTTAATTTGAGTATAACTTTACATACATATATATACACATATGTGTAAGCATATAAATATGTACACATAGACATACATAATGTATTATTGTATTAGTACAGTTATATATATATGTATATGTAGGGTGTACATTCGATTCCACCAAATCCAATCGAACCGAAATTTGGGTTCGGTAAAATCATAAACTGAAAACCGAATCGAAATATTTAATTTTGTTTGGTCGAAATTGATTTTCTTTTATTTTTTGATTCAGTTAACCGAATTTAAAAAATAAAAATAAAAATAAAAACTAAATAATAAAATTATAAATATATTTTTTATTTATTTATTTTAGTTTGGGTGAAAAAAAACATAATATAATTTTTAAAATAAAAAATAGTATAAAAATATAATATAAAAATAATATATATAAATATATAAAAATAGTAATTCGATTCGTTTAACCGAAATGAAAAATCAAAATTGAACCAAAATATAACAGTTATAAGGTAACTGTACAAAAAAACATATAAAAATATAAAAAAAAAAGTAGAAGGCCAATAATGTACGTGAGACATGAGACTAAAATTATCTCAAAATAATAACCAAAAAAGTTTTCAAACTCATTTTGAAAAATATATCCACATCACAAATATCTTTTTTCAAAAAAATAAATATTATATCAATTGTAATCCCTACATTCTTATCTGTTATCCAAACTCATTCTCAAAATTTCTTTTTAATCTGGACCAAAGCCATAAGTGCTTTGCCTTTCTCGATATGGAATCCTGCAAAGGTCCATTTGCCAAAAAAGGAAGTTCCTTTATCTAGTGGAAAAATCTACATTATAAAGCCCAAAAGATTAGCTTCAGTTCCCTGCAATACCAAATTATATTTCTGGTCTTTGGCAAAAAACTATGGCTCAGACAGCTAAGATTGAGGCCAAGGCACAGATAATATGTTCCCCTGCTAAGGTCTATGATTTCTTTAAATATAACATTAACCAGTTTATCACTATGTGTCCGCAGATATTCAAAACTGTTCAATTACTTGAAGGAGAGGAAGGTGAGGCTGGAAATGTCAGGCTCTTTGAATACGTACTTGGTATGTATTTGCAACTGAGCAATTTTTTTTGTTGATTCATTTATTCAGTTGCTAAATAATTAATTAATACTTGGATTGCATTGTATTTCGAGTAGAGAGGAACATAATATCAATTGGAAATATATTGAAGTTTCCAAAGTACTTTGTGTAGTCCTTAGATTGTTATACCCGTCGTCGCCTTAGGTTTTTATTCATATATTTCATAGAACACATGCACGTCAAGTGTATAATATATTTATTTAATTATACAATTAAAATTAATTATATATATATATTTATATATATGGCGTGCACGGTTTATATGAATATCTAAACTGTAAATTAGGTTTTGTGTTAGATGCTTCCACAACTTGACGGATGCTTGCCTACTTGTATATATAGTCTCAGACTCCCAAAGTTTATTGAGGATAATTTGTCAATCTTTGTATATGATAGGTACGACAATGAGTGCGAAGGTGAAGACTGAAGCTATAAATGATGGAGAGAAATCCATAACCTTTACAGCCCTTGAAGGAGATCTTATGCAGGTGTATACAAGTTTCGCTGCCAAAGTTACTGTCACTGATGGCTCTGTCGTGTGGTGTATTGAGTTTGAGAAAGCTAATGATTTAGCCCCAAACCCAGACCATTATGCCAACCTTGCAGTTGAGATTACCAAAGGACTGGATCTTTACCTTCTCACCCATTGAGAACTATGTGTTTGGTTTTGATGCTTGCAGAAAAGTTGGCCTGTAATGGATGTAACTTTTGTGTTTATGGCATTGAATTAAAAGTACTGAAGGAAATTTAAGAAAAAAGACATTAAAGTCTGCAATAAAGGCAGTTTGTCTTGCCCAAGCAAACTGTTACAAGTGTAGCACTTGTGTATTATTATGTGCATTGGAACTTAAAGGTTGCTTTGGTTATATTTACTTTATTAGGACAAGGGTTCCTTCCCCCCTCCCCCCTTCCCTTTTATTCAAAAGAAATGATAATTATATCATTACATTAACTGATAAATATTTGAATACACTCATTAATAATCAACAATGAATAATGAGAGATATGTAAGACAAATATCAACACGTCTAGAGGGACTTTTGACATACCTCATACTTAAAAGAATTTTGAATCTTCAGTATTATTGATTGTTAGAACAAGACCTTTTTAGGAGCTTTAATTTAAAATGGTTTCAAAACTATTTCACAGACTATTTCAAATATCAAGTGAAAGAAACTTCAGCCTTGGGATCGTGATCTATGTGTTATTCTTTTTGGTGAGGGATATTTTTTTTTGTTATAATTAACCTTTCACATTATCAGAACACAAGACACGTGTGTATAGTCATGATCGAGTTGAAGCAACAAAAGTCTAATGTCATGATCTATGTGTCATTCTTTTTGGTGAGGGGTAACTTTTTTTTTTTTTTTTATGCTTAACCTATCACGCAAGGCCAAACAAAGATCAATTTTATTGTTGTATTTTTTGGGTTTCGAGGCTTATTCGCAATTTTTTAGAATATTAGAAATATTTTGAATAATTATTAAAAAATTCTGGAAAGTTTTCTTGTAAGTATTTAGTGGAATTATTTTGGTATATTTTTTACAGAACTTTAGAAAGTCTTTTCCAACTGTAAGATCAAATCAATCACCTCCGTTCATTTAAAAGATGGAGTTGTAAAAATAGGGATAAGAACTTCATTTATAAATTATCCAAACAAAAGTTGAGTCTGAGTGAATACAAGTTCTCTTACAAAGCTCTTTTACCTTCTTTGAGTATTCTTTATCTTCCCAACTATCTTCCAACACTTTTTCTAAACAATGAGGCTGACTTAGCTACAGCGAGGGGCGGTTGAAAAAGTTAAAGGCCACACGGTCATTGTTGAGGGAACAAGTCTGTGACAGGTAGTATTAGAACCCGATTGGGCTAAGTGCTGTAAAATCACAAATGATGGCCGACAAAGAGAATAGGTTAGGTGTGATCGAGGACCGTGGGAGGGAATCCAAGAAGAAGCGCGATCAGAGTAAGAGCCATGAGGGCAGCTCTTGGGAACACATCGTGGAGGATATGGGTGAGCGCCTTGAGATAGTCGAACACAACGTCGAGACGCTGGAGAGCCATATTCTCGAACAATTAAACTCCCTAAATGCGACTGAAGGCGAATGTGATGGACGCTCTGCAAGCTATGTAGGTTAGCATCGAGACATTACGAGAGGACTTAACAGTATGTAAGATGGCTGCCACCACCGAGGGAGCTAGCACTAATGTGGTTAGTCCAAGAGCGGACTATCCCAAACCCAATGGGTTTGATGGCCGGAGGAATGCGAAGGAAGTTGAAAACTTCTTGTGGCAAATGGAACGCTACTTTGAGGGACTTAACTTAACCGATGAAGCATCGAGGGTAAGAACCACCACTCTTTACCTCACCGATACTGCTATTCTATGGTGGCGCAGGAAGCACGCCGATATAGAACGAGGTTCATGTTGGGTTAATACTTGAGAAGACTTAAAGAAAGAGCTTAAGCAATATTTCTACCTAGAAAATATCGTCTATGAGGCTCGCAAGAATCTTAGAGAACTGAAACAATGAAGCACCATAAGGGGGTATGTTAAAGACTTTACCACAATCATGCTTTAAATTCCTAATCTATCGGAGGATGACCTTCTCTTTCACTTTGTGGATGGTCTTCAACAATGGGCCAAACAAGAGTTGCAATGGCGAGATGTCAAGTCGGTAGATGAGACCATTATCGTCGCAGAGTCTCTTACAGAGTACCAACCCTACACGGATGCTTCAAAGAATAAGGAGAAGTGGAACCCGACTAAAGGTAGGGGAGAAAAATGGGATAATCGGGACTAACGAAAAACACACCCGCCCAAGGGAGGGGATGAGAATCCATTCTGAAAGGAGTATGAAGAAAAAAAACATGACTTCGTACCAAGGGAAGGATGCTTCGTGTGCAAAGGGCCACATACCATGAGCAATTATCCCAAGCTCGAATCCTTGTCTGCCATGGTCGAGAAGAATGAGATGGCAGAAACCATAGATGAAGGGATCAGCAATATAGGATCCATCCGACTTATCAATGCCCTCAATGTCAAGCCGATACCAATGATATTAAATAAGGGGTTGATGTACGTGGAGACATAAATAAGTGGGAAGCCTATCAGGGTGTTGGTGGACACAAGAGCTACCTACAACTTTGTAACCGAGGAAGAGGCCAATAGGTTAGGCCTACGATGGAACAAGGGTGAGGGTTAGCTAAAGACAGTTAACGCCAAAGCTCAGCCCCTTAATGGCGTAGTGAGAAATGTGGAGCTACACTTAGCACTTAGAAGGGCCAAATGGATTTCTCAGTGGCACCCATGGACGACTTCAAGGTCGTACTCGGTATGGACTTCTTAAGAAAAATAACAGTTATTCCCATGCCTTCTTTTAGCTCTACGTGTATACTTGAAAGATGAGCACCTTACATGATACTCACCATCGACCCAATCGAGGGATATTTGCAAGGGAATATGAATCAAGGCACCTGTCGGCAATGCAAATTACCAAAGGGGTAAAATGGGGTGAGCCAACATATTTAGCAACCTTAAAGGAGGAAGTTCCAATAGCCACTAAGGAGGAGGACTTGCCACTTATCATCCAAAACATCTTGGAGAAAAACAAGGACGTGATGCCGAATGAGCTATTGAAAAAACTCCCACCTAGACAAGAGGTGGATCATAAGATCGAGTTGGAGCCGGGTACCTAGCCACCCGTCATGGCACCTTACCTTATGGTCCCATCTGAATTGAAGGAACTTTGAAGGCAATTAACAGAGTTGTTAGACACGGGATGGATCTGACCTTTGAAGGCTCCATATTGTGCCCCAGTGCTATTCTGGAAAAAGCATAATGGGTCACTAAGGATGTGCGTTGACTATCGGATGTTAAATAAGATAACTATCAAAAATCGATATCTCATACCTTTGATAGCTAACCTATTTGATAGACTTGGGGGAGCTAAGATTTATACCAAGATGGATTTGCAAAAAGGCTACTACTAAGTTCGGATTGTCGAGGGGGATGAGCCAAAGATGGCGTGTATCACTCGATATGGGTCTTTCGAGTGGTTAGTCATGTCTTTTGGATTGACTAATGCCCTAGCCATATTTTGCATGCTTATGAACAAGATTTTCTAGCCATACCTGGATTGGTTCATGGTGGTCTACCTAGATGATATAGTGATCTACAACAATTCATTAGAGGAACACGCCAATCACCTTCATACCATATTGCAGGTATCAAGGGAGAACGAGTTGTACGTGAAGAAATAAAAGTGCTCGTTCGCCAAGGATGATGTTTCTTTCTTGGGACACATAATTGAACATGGGCAACTCCAGATGGATTGAGCAAAGATACAAGCCATTGTGGAGTGGGAAACTCCAACTAAGGTAATTGAATTATGGTCTTTTCTTGGACTTGTCAGTTATTATCATAGGTTTATCTAGGAATACTCGACACGGGCAGCACCACTGACAAACCTACTCAAGAAAGGAAAAATATAGGAATGGTTCGAGAAATTCCAATATGCCTTTGATGACTTGAAGACGACAGTAAGCAACGAGCTAGTACTAGCCTTGCCGGATTTTGACAAGTCCTTTGAACTTCATACGGATGCCTCAGACTTTGCAATATGAGGGGTACTAATATAAGAAAAGCATCCCATATTATTCGAAAGCCGCAAGCTCAATAACCGAGCGACGATACACGATGCAAGAAAAGAAGATGACGACCATCATCTATTATCTATGGTTGTGATGACATTACTTGTTGGGCTCACATTTCATCATCAAAACTGATAATGTTGCTATAAGTTACTTCCAAACCCAAAAGAAGCTGTCACCGAAGCAAGCTCGATGGCAGAACTTCATGGCAGAATTTGATTACACGTTGGAGTACAAACTTGGTAAAACCAAAGTAGTAGCCGATGCTTTAAGCTGAAAGGCAGAGCTCGTAGCTGTCAGCCTAGCCAAGGGAGAGATAACGGATCTCATCAAACAAGGATTGGAGTAGGACCTAATGGCTAGGAGTTAAAGAAGTTAGTAGTAGAGGGCAAGACCAAGCAATCTTGGGTAGAGGATGGCCTACTCTACACGAAGGGACGATGCCTATACGTCCCGAAATGGGGGAACTTGAGAAAAAAACTCATCAAAGAATGTCACAACACCAAATGGGTAGGACATCAAGAACAACGACACACGATGGCGCTATTAGAGGCAACTTACTTTTGGCCTCACATGAGGGATAGTGTTGAGTTGTACGTCAAAACTTATCTTGTATGCCAGCAAGACAAGGTAGAGACCAAGCAGTCGGCAGGATTGTTGAAACCATTATCAATTCCTAACCGACCATGAGAGTCCGTCACATTAGACTTCATTAATGCATTGCCAAAATCAGAGGGGTTCGAGTCTATCATGGTGGTGGTGGACTGATTTTTCAAATACGAGACATTCATACCATGCAATAGAGACTGCACGGTGAAAGAAGCGATAAGGGCATTCTTCAAAAATGTTTTAAAGTATTGGGGACTACCACGAAACATTGTGAGCGATCGAGACCCCCGCTTGACAGGACGATTGGGGATGGAACTTTTCAAATTTCTTGGGTCAGAATTATGTTTCTCCACAAGTTTTCACCCCTAGACCGATGGGCAAACGGAATGGGTGAATGCTCTGCTAGAGTGTTATCTGAGGCACTTTGTGAGTGCTAATCAGAAAGATTGAGCCAAATTTCTTGATGTAGCATAATTTTCGTATAACTTGCAGCAGAGTGAGGCCACGAGATAGAGTCCATTCGAGTTGGCGACATGACAACAACCATTAACTCCTCACACTCTAGCAATATCCAGAGGCGATGGGAGAAGCCTAGGAGCGATCAAAATGGCTAAGTCATGGGAGGAGCAAGCTGACTTAGCTTGTTCATGCTTAGAGAAAGCTCGTCGACGGATGAAGAAATGGGCCAATGAAAGGAAACGACCACAAGAGTTCAATACGGGTGACCAAGTCCTTGTCAAGCTCTTACCACAATAATTCAAGATACTGTGAGGCATGTACAAGGGTTTGGTAAGAAGATACAGGGGGCCATTTTTGGTTGTGGCCAAGGTAGGTAAGGTATCTTATCGGATTGACCTATTTAGCTATTTGAAAATATACCCTGTCTTCCACGTAAGTATGTTGAAGCCATACCATGAGCATGAGAAAAACCCCAGCCGAGGGCAATCACATCGGGCACCTCCCGTGATAACCAAGTCTAACGACAAGGAGATTGAAGAGGTGCTCACCAAGAAGACCGTACGACGATGGGGCATACGACTTTGCTCTCAATACTTGATCAAATGGAAGGGACTACCAGAGTCTGAAGCAACGTGGGAACCCGAAGAAGACTTATGACAGTTCCAAGATCAACTTCGAGAGTATGAGGCGATGGGGGCATCGTCAGATTATGTGGGGAGGATGTCACGCACCGCCAAGCCAATATCAGTTTCATTACAGTATTTTTGGGCTTGGAGGCTTACCCGTAATTTTCTAGAATATTAGGAACATTTTGGACAATTACTAGGAACTTCTAGAAAGTCTTATTATAAATTTCTAGTCGAATCATTTTGACAAATTCCTTGGAAAACTCTAGAGAGTCTCTTCCAACCGTGGGATCAAATGAATCACCACCGTTCATTTAGGAGGTAGAGTTGTATAAACAGGGGTAAGAACTTCATTTATAAACTATCCAAGCAAAAGTTGAGTTTGAGTAAATACAAACTTTTCTTACAAAATTCTCTTGCCTTCTTTAAGTGTTATCTATCTACCTAACTATCTTTCAACATTTTTTCTAAACAACGAGGTTTACTTAACTACCAAAAAGAGCGGTTGAAGAAGTTGAGATTGCACGATCATTGTTGAGACAACAAATCCATAACACTAAGATCTTAAAGTCTAACAATGGTACGAGTCTCGTACCTCAAATTTATGGAGGACATTTTTTCTCCAAAAAGTATAAAGATGAGATCATACTTATTTTAATATAATAAGGCTCCGCATTAGTATAAGATACCATTTATATATGAGCTCTTACAAATACAATATTAACTTAAACATTAGAATATCTAACTTTATGATAATATTAAAATTGTATTTTGTAGGATTTGCACTGATTTTTTGGTCTGCCCTACTTAGGGTCTCTGTGGTATAAGATCTCAAATCCAACTCTTTTTTAAGAGCACATATAGGATATTGTATTACTAAAGCAAAATAGAGTCAGTAGAATATGAGTCATGTTCGAAATAGTAATTTATGATTTTCAAGAGAAAGAAAATGAAGAAAAAAGACAATTTTATTTGGTAATGTCGGAAATAGTAATTTGTAATTTTCAAGAATAAGAAGTTGAAGAAGAAAGATAATTTTATTTGGTATATAGACACTAGAGTGGTACATATATTTTGATTATGCAATTTTTCATGTATTATGGAAAGGGGAAATATGAATTGGATTACAACATGTATCTAGGTTAGGTTCATATTAGATGATGCCTGTACACTTGGTGTTGATTCGTAAAAAGAAAATCTGTCGAGAGAAGTGAGGATGACAAGATTTTTCCATTATACAAATTTAGACACTGTCTTAGAGAGTGAAGACTTTGGACGATAATGAGAAGAAATTCATGTTCGATGTGGTATCACTCCACTTCATGTATCGACTCTTTGTATCGTAGTAATATCTTAAATAGGTCATTACTTACAATACGCATAAACAGTTAGACACCATCTTAGGGAGTGAAGACTTTGGATGATACAGAGAAAAAATTCATATTCGATGTGGTATCACTCCACTTTATGTATCGACTCTTTTTATTGTACTGATCTTTTAGATAGGTCATTATCTGCAATACGCACAAATAGTTAGGGATCCTTGGGGCGTGCTTGGATACTCCTCTGACGATCAAGTAACTTCAAGAAAAAGAATGCTTAACAATCATTCGTCATACCTTATAATGAATTGAAGTGAGTATTTATAGTTGTAAGATCGGAGTAATGTAATCCTGTATAATATGCCGTATAGATCATTTGGACTTCATGGGCCTATGGGATTGGACCTCGCCTCCGTGAACTTAACTATAATATAATAATTTAATTTTTTTATTTTGAACCTATTAAATTTAATCATTTGAATCTATTTTTGGCTCACGAGAGCCATGAGTGTTGTTGTGTAGGAAAGAGCAACACAAAATGAGCATGAAATGGAGATCAACAAAGACGTACACCAAAGAGTCAAAAAAGGGAGGAAAAAAAAGGCAACGGCCAAAGTTGAAATGAAAATAGCATGGCAACAATAGTCATTACGTATTTTTGAAAACAAAATTACAAATAAGAGGGGATGCTGGAAATAATAATTTTTATTTTCAAGAATAAGATATTGAAGAATAAAGATAATATTATTGGTATCCATGTATTTAAAATAACTTCAAGAGCACATGGAATTAAAAAGTCCATTAAGTAGAAAATAACTTTCTCTTCTACTATTTTGTTGGGATTTTATTATTTTGGGTTTTTAAACTGTAAGTTAATCTATTTTCTGATTCAATTGAATTGCAATCCTATATGTTCAAAGGTATCAAAAAGTTTAAGAAAATATTTGCATTTATGAGTATCATATCAAATGATTTTACTTATCTAAAACCATTTAGTCGCAGCATAACACTGTACATACGCCTAAGAAGTTTTGGTCCAAATTGGCTTCGAGGTCTTACTTGAGTCCCATAGAAGTCCGAATATTTGTTTATTTTTATAATAATTATTTATTGATGATTAGTTATGTGAATTATTCGTTAATATTACTAATATATTATTAATTGATATTTAATATAATAATATATATAATCTCTTCACTTCAACAATAAAAAAAGAATTATACATACCATTATACAAAGATGAAAGAATGCTCGACATAGGGCTGTTTCTTGATTTTAGATAAAACTGTTTAGATTTAGATAATTTCAACATTGGATTGGGAGCATATATACTTACAAGTCCACCCGAAAGTCCAAGGAAACTTTTTTAAAATCCCGGCCCCATTAACCCGAATTTACTCATTATTGGATTATCAACCAGATAGACCAAAGTTTTTCAAGAAAATCTCCATGAAGTCGAATTTGATCAAAAGTCAGACTATTCCCACTATTTGATTGCACAACTTAATTTTCCTTGGGAGAAAAATTAATTGCAGCTTTTGTGTACTATTGAAATATTTTTTAAAATATTTTTTAAAAAATTAATATCTTTTTTCTATCATATGTTCCAAGCCTACCATTTATTTTCAGAAACCCATACGTTGGTATAAAACAAAGCTTTATGTTCGATAATCACTCCTTATTTCAAATTCGAAAGCAAGTAGAACAAACATATATTTTCAAGATAAAATATTTAATTATTTTTTCAGTATAATTATTTAAACTTCACAACTCATTAAGGGAATGTTTGCAAAAAATTTTACTTTTAAAGAGTAATTTATTATAACAGTAGTTAAAAGCAATTGAGAATAAGAAGTTGATATTATTTGCAAAGTATTGCTGAGAATTAAGACAAGTTAAAATAGAGTATTTGATAAATACGTTGTAAAAATACTTTTATTTGTGTGTAAAATTCTAAATTGCCCTTTGACTTTGAAATAGTAATTTGTGTATATGTGTATATAAAAAGATATATATATATATAAATTAAATAATTATATAAATATATTTATATACACAAATATATAAATACATAAAAATAGATATATACATATATTTATAAATACATATATGCATTTATTTATTTATTCAAATATTTATAAGTATATATAAATATATTTATATATTCACAAATATATAAATATATGAAACACACACACGCACAGACACATAATATATATATATATATATATATATATATATATAATATATATATATATATATTTATAATCATTCAAATATTCATAATATATTTATATTCATATACTCACCAGTATATAAATATATACAAATATATTTATAAATATATTTGTATATATTTATAATTAAACATAAATGTATATTCACAAATGGTAAATATATAAAAATACGTATATATTTATAAATATATATGTATTTATATGTTCTTGCAAATATTAATAAGATATTCATACATCTACAAATACATAAATATGTTTGTAAAATACATATAAATATAAATATATATATATATATATATATAAATTTATTATATATTCACAAATATATAAATATAAAAATACATATAAATCTATATATATAAATATATTTATATATTCATACAAATGTTTATAAATATATATAACTATATTTATCTATTGAAAACTATATAAGTATATAAAATTAAATATATATTTATAAATATATTCATACATTAGCACAAATAATTATATATTAAATATATATTATATATTGTATATTTATAAATATTTATATATTTATGTAACGTAGGGACATTTTTGAAATAGAGATATTTTTTAGGTGGAAAATATCCAAAAAAAAGTTTTAAATATTTAAGAAAAAAATCAAAAGCAGAATCAAAAGTTTAAAATTACCCCTCATACTTTTAAATAATGATTAAATTATGCAGAAGTAGAAGTAGAAGTAGAAGTTGGCAGTTGAACACATTAAAAAGCTATTCTTTTTAGCTAGAAGCTGAGAATTATTTTTGTAGTGATTGCAAACACTACTTAATTGTACTAAAATGAAATGCATTATATAATTCATTATATTATTTTACTGTTTAATGTTACACTGTAATATGTATATATACCATATTTATGCTCTTATATTTATTTATATGCATACACAAACGTATATAGGTATGTAAAATTTTGTAAACAAATGAAATTTATTATATAATTCATTATATTGTTTCTTACTTAATTTGAAGTCTAATACATTATGTACGCATATGTAGGTACATCATATTTATGCGTGTATAACTACATGCATACAGGTACTTATATATGTATGTAAATTTTATACTCAAATGAAATGTATTATGTAATTTACTATATTATATTAATTTTTAAACAAAAAGTATATATATATATATATATATATATACCATATTTATAGGTGTATCAATACTGATGTAGTCCGTTTGGAGTTGGATTTCATATATCGTTTTGAACATCCAAAGAACTCCTAGTTTGTTTAGAATAAGTTTTATTTAATAATTGCAGTTTTTAAGAGTATTATGCAATTTTTTGTTTTTTTACTTGTAATTTGCATTTTGCTAGGAGTAACTTACAATTTCTAATTCTTGTTTGTTAGGGTTGAACGGTTAAAATGTCATTCGATTAGAATTTATTTTGCAATTAAAGTTAAATAAAATTTGAGAATTCTCTCTCTCCCAAAATCTATTGACATTCTTATGAATCAACAATTAATTTTATTTTGTTCTTTTTGTTTGCGCTAATCCACTGCATCAAATGCATATTTATATGCATACACGGTGGTACATGTGTATGAAAAATTATACCCAAATGAAATGTATTAGATTATTTATTATATCATTTTATTAATTAATAAAAAGTATTAATATTTATATATACATATGAAAATTTACATGAGAGTGCTTGTGTTTGTGTATGTATAGGTGATAAACTCAAGATCCACCATAACATAATGTAATCACAAATAGTGTTGGTATTATTAGAGATAGGAAGTGTGAGAAGCTTTTTCAAAAAATAAAATATTGAAATGGGATTTTTCTTCACAAAAAAGGAGCAAACCCTAGATTATGTTAAATTTAATTATATATACATTATTAATTTACGTAAATGAATATATTACCTAATATCACCAATTACCAGGAGAAACCAGGAGAAACAAAGATAGTAGAAGTCTTATGTACATAAAAAGTCATAATAATAGAAGTCAAAGTTTATGCGAATGAGTAGCATAAGATTACACTTACTGAAAAATGTAGCAATAAGGAAAAACAAAAATTTGATGAACAAAAATTATTTATAATTGATGTACCCTATAAATTTTATAAGGGTATGATAAAGGCATATTTTGATATATTTTTGTATCAAATTTTTTATACTTTTTTTATTTTATGCTTCTTAATATTATATTTTTATCAATATTTTGTATTAAAAAATCAATTAACAAAAATATATCAAAAAGAACTAAAATAAAGCAGAAGAAAACAATACGTTTTATGAGCAAGTTGAGAGGTAATATTTTATTAGATCAAAAAAACATCATAATTAGAAGAAAAGTGCCATTTTTGCCTAAATCCATCATGTGTAGATTAAAATATATGCAACTTTGTAAGTGATTGTTGAGTTCGAAATCAACATATGTCCAAATTTATGTAGTTTTGGTATATTGGCCATAACTCCATGTTCGAAAGTCCTATGTATCTGAATCTTACTTCATTTAAAAGTTAAGAGATAGAGCTACAATTTTACTATTGGAAGCTAAACCCAATTCAACCTAGATTATAAAGGTGTATAATGTTTAAATGTGTTATTTTATTATTTTAATTTTTGATTAAAACCCTCCTTGTTTAGTGATTCTTGATTTATATATTACCAGTAGCACAACAAATACTTGAAATCAGTTAACTTATTGTACGGTTCTATACCACTAACTGCTAATGTGAAACTTTGATTTATTGTAGACAAAGATGTGCATAAATTCTTGATCCTATAAATATGTGTTGACATTAAACCCTTTCTTGTTTATGGCGATTATTGATTTATGTATTCCTAATCACACAATAAATACTTGAGTTCATTTAACTTATTGTATGGTTCTATTCCACCAACTGCTAATGTGAAATCTTAATTTGTTGTAAATAAATGTATGCATAAATACTTGATCCAACAAACAAATTTAGTGTTAAGAGATAATTTGCAAACAGTAAGTTAATATTATGATTATCTTAATGTATGAGCTATTTTATAACATCCTTCCATTGGAATTTTCATTATATATGGATTATAATTATGATATTTAAAAGAGGTAAAAATAATAAATAATTATTCATCTATTCAAAACTCAAGAGCAAATCTCTAATTGTTAGTACTTTTATTACTTTGATTTCTTTATTATAGCATATTTTTTTAATATTTTAAACCATATTCAACCCATCTTTTAAGAAATATAAACTCAAAAATTTCAAACAACTTCTATGTGAATAAACCTCAAATTTTCGAAAAATTTATTTTTTGACACAACTTGCACTTGATTTTGTAACCTTAAAGTTGTAGCAAGTTTTTGGAGTACGTTTTTGGCATCACTGGGGAAGGCAAGGTAAGTATTCAAATTTATAAATATTTTTTCTTTATAAATATTGTGTAATTATATGTTCATATAGTATCATAGTTATAATTATCACCATTTAGTTAGAAATAATTTTAAAACTTTGTTTGAAAATTTGTTTGTGTTACCTGCACACACTTCCATCATGGTTGAAAATAAAAGTGTTTATGATGAAAATAAGAATCAACAGGTACGTACCATGCGTTATTACTTGTAACTTTCTCAAAATTCTTCTTCTTCTTATTTTATATTTCTTTTCAATGCAAATAATTTTCGATACAAGCCAGGTATGATCCATTTACTTTCTAATTTCTATGATTTAGACACTGAAAAATCCTTGTTTACATCTGAAAGAATTTGATGAAGTATGTACCACTTTTAAAGATCAAATATGTTCAAATGAGATTGTTAAACTCAAATTATTTTCTTTTTCTTTAAAAGATAAAACAAAAACTTGGCTTAATTCTTTAAAATTTAGGTCAATTGGTATTTGACTAGAAATGTAAGCTGAATTTTTAAAAAAATTCTTTCCAACTAATAAAACTAATACTTTGAAAAGATAAATCAAATTTTTTTCTCAAAATTCTAATGAAGCTTTCTTTCAATATTGGACAAGATTTAAAGATTTGTTGAATTCATGCCCACATCATGATTTTAAAAAATATGACTTAATTAGTTTTTTTTACGGAGGCTTAACTCCTGAAATAAACTAATTTGTTGAAATAATGTGTAATTGTGAGTTTTTTGATATCTAGATCATTTGACAGAAAACTCTTAACCATTACATATTGTTAATTCTTTCAAAGATTCTATCAGATCTAATCTTGTTAATAGTAATAAAGAAAAATATTACCTTAGTCAAGAAAATGATCTAAATACTAGGATTGTTAGTTTAACAAGAAAAGTTGAGACCATGAAACTTTAAAAAGTAAAGAAAATTAAATTTGTGTAAGATAAAGAAGTTTGTAGCATTTGTGAACTTGTTGGGCATTTTACTAACGAATGCCCAATTATTTCAGCATAAACAAACATCATGAACACATTTAAAAGTCTTTTCATTTTCTATATTTTGAAACTTACAATCCACAATGGAAAAATTATCCCAATCTTAGTTGACGAGATGAGAACCATGACCAACCGCTATATTAATAAAAGCTACCAAATTTTTTTTGTTATCCAACTCTACATATAAAATCCATTGATAAGACTTTGCAATAATTTATGTATGGAAATAAACATCATTAACCAAACTTCATAAGCCATTAATGAGATCAAAAACACACTTTCAATACTGATAGTTTCTTCGCGTACTCATAACAAGGTAAATTTCCTACTCAATCTCAACCTAATCATTTCACTCAGAATCATATTTCTTCTTCAGGTGAAAATTCTATCAAGAAGGCTAATTTGATCACAACTCTTCATAATAAAAAAGTAGACTATTCATCCCAAACACTCCCTCTTTGTTTTGATGTTGTTCTTGTATTATTCCACTAATGGACTTATTTGCGAGATCTCATCGACTTGAATCTGTTTCGTTGAAATCCCTTCAATGCTGAACTTCTTCAGATAACAAAGCACATTCTCCCGAAAATTCATATCCTTCTCCTGAAGGATATATAATACGTACCAATGTCTTCTTCCAAAAACTCACCTCACTTTCCCAACGGATGTTCAATGGTGATGTTCCAACAACGTTTAGAACACGGGCGGACAACTCCAGAATGATTTCTTGTATGGAAACGACCATATGACTCACGTACCTTGAATGGTGAATGAATAGAGTTTGCTGCAAATTTCTCCAACTGTTTGTATCTACTCGATTAATCCCTAAGGCCTGAGGTGAAGCTTGATTTGTCATGTCATATTCGGTTGACTAATAGTATGCATTATATGCCATCTTATCTACCACTTTCTGCTCATCTCACATACACAAGAAAAGATATGCGATAATAAAACAATGACACAATCAACCAATAAAAAAAATCAAAATACAAGAAATAATTCAAATTAAAATCAGAACTACTTGGTATCGATATTAATAAAACAAAACAATTACCAACAATAATGCCAAAAACTTGTTCCAAATTTTGTGAACGAAAGTACACATTATTATTAACAATTAATAAAATGATGAATGAGTATCGTTCCTACGAGAATTATTGAATTATTAAGTACTGAAATTATTTTAACTTTAATTTTATTTGGATAAAAGTAAGAATGTATTAATGATTATAAACTAAATCGAACTAAATTAAACTAATAATCAAAATTAATTGATAATAAAATTAAAAAAAAAATAAAAATCTAGGATTATAATTTCACCAGAATTATTCTGAATTGAATAATTTATATCATCAATTTCAATTTATTTCTCAAATGATAGTTGAGAATCCCTATATTATCCAGTAGCCTCTCCCAATGTTTAATGAAAATATCATCAATTGCTAATTCATTATATTCTTATGTGAATTACAACAATCAACAATTCATTAGGTATTATGGATCTCAAACAAGACTACACAAATTATGCAAGTGTATTCTTATCTCATATACAATTTATGATTTTCTAAATATAGAACTAGACACATATATCACCTCACAGGTCAATATAATTAGCTAATCATTCAATTAGTGACCAAGTAATGGAAAACATTAAAAATCATGTGAAAACTCAACTTGAAAAATAAATCAAGAATTGAATTGATAAAAATATTCAAAATATCTTAATTAAATTACATCACAACCCTATTAGTTCATGGTGAAAAAGAAATATAACTTAACAATATTCATAAAACTAATCAAAGAGAGAAAGAGAAAAATATAATAGACTTTGGAAGATAATGAGTTTCTTCCCTTGTGATGTCTTCTTTTTCAATTTTGGAAGAAATCTTTCTTTTTCCCCTTGTCTTCTTCATTCTTCTTTCTTATCTTGTTTTCACTTTATTCTCTCCTCCCTCTTGGAGGCTTTTGAGATAGTTAAAATTGATGGAAAAAGCCATAAAGAGGGCAAACATTCTGTTTTTGTCTTTATTTGTCTGTCTAGGCGTTGTTTTCGCTGGAATAACAATAATTCCAGTAGGTGCAGTGCTTAAGCATTGCATTTCCAGTACCTAGGCGCTGCAAAAAAAATAATAAAATTTATAAAAATATCAAAAATTAATCAAAAAGTTAAACAAATGGTACTCAATTAATAGGTATAAAACCCACTCATCAGTAACTTAGACAATAAACAATTCTCCCAAAAACAGTTTTACTTGTTAGACTCCATCACTCACATTATCACACATTTTCTCATTTATTAAAGAATTATTTGAAAATAAGATCAGGATAAGAAGCCATGGTCCAATACAATTACACGACTAGGCTTTCATATTTATCCAAGTTAATTGACGCATACAACTCATGGTATGCCTAAAATGCAAAAATTGATAATGTATACACAAATTGAATCGTGCAAAATTAAACATGTCAACATCAAATTTCATAAATCCTAATTCCAAAACATCAATAAGAAAATTCATACTAAAATATGTTTTTCTATCGAACTTGAGAATAATTGCAAATTTTCATTCCACAATTTTATTTTTCTTCTTCTTTTTATCCCAGAAATAATATTTTTTTTAAATAGAGATTAAATCTCATTTACCACAGAACAATGTTCTGTCAGTGTTCGATCATATGGTGAGAACATGAATTTAGCCAATTAGAAGCTTTCATTCTAATCTCAATGGTAGTTTTTTCTCATGGTATATTGTCCTCTAGATATTTGTGATATTTAGGCCCAAATTATTCATGAGTAACTTTCACTCTATTGAGTTAGATAATTTTTTCTGCCATTGGCCTCTTAGTTCTCATTTTCAATAAAAAGTTCAAACATTATCATGGCAAAACAGACAAAGTTGTCATTCTAAATTGATATTCCAGAACTGGACTTTTCGAAATTAATTTCTTTTAGACTCATAATGCAATTTACCTAATGCAAATTTTAGCATGATATGCATGAAATTTTTAAAAAAAGTCCTAACCTCATTTCAATAATATCAACAAACTGTTGGAATACAAAATGATAATACTCTCTACTTCAAGATGTTCCAACATCAGAATTGAACATGCATTATAGAACACAAACATCTAAGGACTTTCTCAATGCAATGAATATTTGTGCATCAATGATCTAGGTAAATATGTCAGCCAGTTGGTTTTTAGTTGTAACATAATCAATTATCATAGTTCTATTTTCAACCAACTCCATAATAAAATGGTAACGCATGCCAATATGTTTGGTTAAACTTTTAAATATACTTCACATGATCAAATGGAAACATGCATTACAACAAGAGGGTGGATGATGATTGGGCCCTCTTGAGTTTTTCTATCATCATTAGAAGAGAAAAAAGTAGCAACACTTTTGTACTGAGAAAGATTGAAACTTTTACCTGCTTTGAGTTTGTTACTCTGTTTATTCATTTTCTAGCAATTTTTTTCAAAGTTTGTCAACAAGACAAGTGGATCATTCATGTCCCTAATATCAGTTTAAACATCAGTAGTGGATTTTTGAACTTTAGCCTAAAAGGCCATATCATCCTCTTTATCTTTCTAATACGAATAATTAGTTTCATTTGGCTATAGTTCACATAAAATCGAGCCTCCTTCACATAAGAAATTTATATTTGCACTCGAAACAATAATAAATTAGCCTAAAATCTCATTAAGTATGTCTAGTGACCTGTTCTTAATGCCATTTGTTAGAATCTGTTGTCGCATTAATTAACCAAGTTAACCAATTTATCAAATTTGTGAACATTCCAATTAATATTATAACATCAATTAGAGTATGAACAAATACACAATGAAAATTAAAAATGGCACCAACTATTTTAACGATATCCAAATATAAAATATCTTACTCATTGAGGCCATGCCCAAAGAAAAAATAATTCACTATCAGTAAAGGAATTATACAAACTCAGTTCTCGATTATCGATCTCTGATTTTTGGAGCTTGGAATCTACTGCACTCATTTGAATAATTCTCTCTATGAAATTCACAACACATGACTTATGAAGATTTGTGTCTTTTATGTACACAAACTTCATAAGTTGATTCCTAATCAATTATATAGAAAATTACATAGTCTAACATAAAGACTTTCCAAACCAAATCTTTCTATGTTTAACAAAGAAATATGGTCGGTTGTCGTAGGGCTATCAAATTTAAATATTAATATTCAATAAATTTTTAACGAGTATAGAGCGAGTAAGAGTCAATCTTACGAGGATCAAGACTAATTGATTTACTGTCGACTTACTAACTAAGAATTTTAACTAACTTAAAACTAAAATTTCAACAAGCAAACTCTAGAAATAAACAACAACGGTTGGGAGGGTTGAATTGAGTAACTAAATTATAAAAATTAAAACTAATTAGAAATATAAAATAATCAAAATCAAAATAACATTCAACAATCAAATAAAGTAGATTGAAGTTTCATTTACCACCATTAGATAATGAGATGTAATTTCATATCAATATTATTAATAATTTACTATTGAAATTATTAACCATAGGTAATAACAAGTTCTATTACCCCAATCTTTCCTTAATTATTTGTTAGGTAGAACAAGCTCTCTACTTAATTCCCTACCCACCAAACAACCTAGAACAAACTCTCTAAATTTAATTTAATGGATGCATTAAAACTATAAAGATAGATTGATTTAAGCAACAACCACACAAGTTGGAGTTATTTAATTTAAGTTATGTTTTCCTTTGCAATTAACAAAAATATCCTATAATTATTAATTACAATTTACTACACATAATTAGAAATTCAAGACAATTACGGATCTAAAATATGTAATCTAGTTATAGAGAGTTCTCAAACCCAATTTAATTGCGCACCCAGACAAAATAAGAAAATATCCATAAGACATTAAACATAGAAAAATATAAACAATTTCAATTGGAGAGTTGATTAATAATATCAAATATTTAATTACAAGAACTCAAGTTTAGGGTTTTGAAATCAATCTCTATCAAGAAGTAAGTTTAACCTAATATGATAAAAATTAACAAGAAAATTAAAATTAACAACATTGGAAATCAAAGAAACTTATTGGTTGAACAAGATAGTTGAGGTTGATAGTGGATTATGGATGTCTCTTCCTCCAGGCCTCTTCCACTTTGTCTTCTTTGATGCTCTAAGACCCCAATATTGCTTTTCAAAGGTGTATATGAATTCTAAAGAATAAGTGAATCTAAAAATTGATGTGTGTGTTGAGAGAATAATGTGTATTTATAAAGTGTGAGATGGTGTTGTGATTTATTGTAAAGTGTCTAAGGTGTGTTGTGTACTTAGTATAAAATATTTAAGGTGTGTTGTGTGTTTGGTGTAAAGTGTATGCGGTGTATTATGTGATGTATTATATATATCTAGTATTTACAAATCACAAACATGTGTCAAAAGGTGTAAAATGTTATCATTCCAATCAAAGAGATCAATTTTCCTACACGGATAGCACCTAGGCGCCAAAGAACGGCACTTAGGTACCAAAATAAAGTGCCTAGACGTCATTGCTACTGTTTTCTTCTTTTCTAGTTCGGTACTATGATACTATACATTCTTTTTCAACTATTTTTTGACCTCTTTTTATGATGAATTAATTTTTGGTATCTTTTGTAATAATTGTATCCTATTTGTTAGATTTCTGTAGCCATTTGAATTAGATCAATATTACATTTGTGGAGAGAGTTATGTAAAAAATACAAAAATTACCATATCTGAAAGTTTTAGTGCACGTTTGACTTTTTAATCGAATTTTTCTCTCTGAAATCAATTGAATTGGGATAAGTTGTCATATGAAAATTATAGATATATTTCTTATCTTTCCAATAAGCTAAGAATTAGATTAATAGGGATTTGGATCAGAAATTTATGCTCAAAATACAAAATCTGTCGCAGTGGAATCATGTCAATTTGGCCCAAAAATATTTGTTTCAACTTCGTTTTGACTCATTTTCGGTCTTTTGATTATTAAACTCCTGTCACATACAAAACATTAATAAAAACATATTATCAACAAGAACAAAGCAAGGAAGACGTAGAGAAATTGATACAAAATATGTAAAAATATGCACTTATCAATATAGGATCCAATTACAACTCAAATTCCTACTCTAATTAACAAGAATCGGATGCTCTATCTTGGTAGGAAATTTGGACGATTGTATGGAAAGTTGCATGAAGCTTGACTCATATGGATAAACCAAGTACAAGATATCAAATCTCTTCTCCAATAGGCCATAAATTTATTTGGAGTTATTTTGAGAATTTATTTCCATAAATTCCTCAAGCTTATCTTAAATAAATTTATCTAATATGAAAAGTATGTAAAGTTTTAATTCTATTAGAAAACAAATATTCAAGAATTAGTCTTTCATTAAGACTCATATAAAAATATGAAAACTCAACTTTCCATTTGTAGAAGATCCAATAAAATCAATTTTATTTTGCACAAACAATGCCAACAATTAATTAAGTCACGGACTTAACACATATTATGTATGCAAAGATAAAAGAATGCTCGCTGAAAGCTGTTTAGATAATTTAGACTTGACCACGGTTTATGAACCGCCAGGTCCGGTTCATGAACTGGTGGGTTCGTCCCTTAACCCTAACCAGCAGATGCCAATTAATGGCCAGTCTAAAAATCAACAATTCTAGGCCAATTTCATGCTCGGTTAACCATCGGTTCCTAAAACGACCTTAATCATATTTTTTTTGAATTTGAAGTTACTTTTGAAAAAAAATATTGTTAACTAAAATTTAACTTTACAATTTTTTTTTTAAAATAACTTGAACTTAAATTTAAGTTACATACGTATCCTTTTAGGGTGTAAAGGAATCAAAGCCCACGTAGTTTTCTTACCTTTTTACCCTTCTTATCTTAACGAGTGACATGATTTAATCACTCTCACTCATTCTTTTCGTCGAGTTTATTCCTTCCGTGTCTAAATCATCTTATTCGTTATCTGAATTTTGCATATCTTGTATTCATTTTTTGGTCTTCATCTAATTGTCGAGATATGATTGGGTGTCTATTGATTCAGGAAACATGATTAAGTATTTTTCACTCAATATATTACTTCTCGTGTTAAAAACTTACTCCACAACAACTGTTGGGACGAGGCAAGCGAGAACCTTCTTCCCCATCTCGAATTGGGAAAGACGAGGGTTTTTTGCGACCACAATCGCCAAATATCGAATCTCCGTCGACCTCATTAAACTCAAAAGCAATATTAAAATAATTTTCAAGTTCTTGGTTGGAACCTGATAATCTTTTCGGAGGTTTTGTCATCTCTTTTACTAAAAGTTGTGTCTTAGTAAGACTAGAACTATTACTACTATTTCATACTTTAAACTATATTTTCATAAGAATCATTTAAATATGTTCTAAATGCAAGATTAGGAGAATGATCATTTTAATAGGAATTAAAGCATCATAATAGATTGTTAACAAGTCTTGTAAACCATCTAATTTAAGTTTAGAGTAAAAAACAATAATTAAATTAATTTTTGGAATGTTCAAAAAATATTTTTTTCCATTAAGTTTTCATTATTTTAACACAATATTTTAAAATTTCATCACTAGAATATTCATTTAAAGTTGTTGCAACATTATAATAATTAATTAATACTAAATAGGCAGTTAGGTAAGATGACACCATTAATTTTTTTTAAAATGATACAAATTTCTTCACATACTATCGCCCATTAGCTTAGAAACAAATGCACATTATGAATATTTTATATAAAAAATATACACAATAATTCTTTATAATAAAAAATTATTGTAATAATAAATATATAAAATTCCAACGAGTTAGAACATCTCATGAAAATCTTTTAGACTTTATACTATTGGCCTTGTAAAATTTAGCACATTGTTTCATAATTTATGATGTGACCACAAGTAAGCAATTGCTTGTTTAATGGGCCTAAGTTGTAATTATAAATATCTTAATTCATCTTATACATGCAAATTTAAGACGTGACATATATATCTAATATGAAAAAAATTACAACTAATTGATGTCTCACATACAAGTTTAAGATCTTAAATACTAGCAATATTTGAATTAGAACTGTCAAATGATATTGAAAAAAAATTAGTAGTTAAATTATATTATTCTAATATTAATAATACCATTTTATAATTGTTCTCATTTGTGTGCGCTTTATCGAACATTCTATATGCAAGTAACCTTTTTTGGATTGACCAAGAATTATTAATCCAATAACAAGTAATACCTATATATGAATGAATTCGCCAATAATCACTCTAACTATCTGAACATAAAGAAACTTTATTATTCATATTAGCAAATAATTTAATTAAATCTTTTTTACCTTTAATATATAATTTTTTTTAGTGTGCCTGTGTGTGGTTCGTGGAACACATTTTACCAGTAAGATTTAATATATTTTGACAAAAATTTTCAAAAGTTAATTTATGACTAAAATAAAAAAAAAAAGATGTTCAACAAAAACTAAATCAGGTAATATTTCTTTAAATTAACATCAAAATATTTAAATAAGTTAGAATCGTTACCTCCGCCAGAAGACAAGTATGTCGGGATTTGAGTTTGAGAACAATTGATTCCATATTCAATTGAATACTTCTTTTCTATATATCTTATCAACAATCTATAACCACCTCTAGATTAAAAATTTATATAATTGAGAGCAATAATTGCCATATCTCTAAATGAAAGTTTTACCTTCTCAAAATATTTGGTGAAAAATAGAAGATTTTATAGTAGGACTAGCTCAAACATTAGCATCATTCATACTTTCTTGAGTTGAAAATATATGAGGTTGCTCATCATAATTTATTTCCACTTTATAATTAATGTTAAGCGTAGGTGTTGAATCAATGTCACAAAAGGCCATCTTTCCCTAATTTCTGCTGCTTAAACTTGAACCGACTATTTGATAATTGATAGGATTGAAGACAAAGGACATCTGAAAAAATAGTATTGACAATAAATTAAAGAATTACTAACAAATACTTAAATACTTGGAAAAATAAAATTGATATTTTTGAGTTGAGTGAATTAAGAGAGTTGAGAATTTAGAAAATTTGAGAGTTTGTTGAGAGAAAAAATAATAGGTTTTGGAAAGATATATATAGGTCTAGAAACCTAATTTTTTTCGGGGGAAAGGGGGTGTGTGACCTTAAAAGGGCAAAAAATATGGCCGTTTGGAATCTGGCCATTGATGAAAAAAATATATTAAAAAAAAACCCTAAACCATTAGGTTGGACCTCACGGTTCAAGGGTTAGGAAATCCCTAACAATTAACCGGCCATTAGACCAAGGGCTGGTTGAAGGTCGGATCTGTCAACCCGTGATCAACGATTTTCAGACCGTTCACCACAAGCGACTATCCAATTCTAACTCCGCCCATGGTTAAGTTTAAGATAATTTCAACATTGGATTAGGCTCATGTACACTTGCAAATTCTGCCCAAAGTCCTAGGAAAATGTTTTCAAAGTTCCTGCCCATTAAGCCGAATTTACTCGTGACTTTTGAATTTTGTGGTTAAGAGGCCCAAACTTTCCAGGAACATTTGATCAAAAGGCAGACTATTCCCACAGAGTAATTGCACAACTTAATTTTCCTTGGGAGAAAAATTAATTGCATAACTTGTTGCTTTTGTTTACTATTGACTTCATTTTGTTAAAATGTCTTTGTAATTTTATTTCAAAAATGAGTTTGTTTTTTTTCATTTTTTGAGATTATTTCAAAAATATTTTTAAAAAATTAATATCTATTTTCGATCCTATTTTTCAAGCCTACACTTTATTTTAAAAAACCTGCAAGTAGTTATAAAACAAAGATCCATGTTCAAAAATCACTCAAAGCAAATTTGAAAACAAGAGGAACAAACATACTTTTTTCAAGATAAAATATTAAGTTATTTTGTCAATGCAAATTATTCAAACTTCACAACTCATTGATTGTACTCAAACGAAATGCATTATATAATTCATTGTACTATTTTACCATTTATTTTTATACTTTAATATGTATATACACCATATTTATGCTCTTATATTTATATTTATATGCAAACACGTACGTGTATATGTATGTGAAATTTTGTACTCAAATCAAATCTATTATATAATTCAGTATATTATATTTGTTATTTAAAATAAAGTATAATGCATTATGCATGCATATGTATATATACCATATTTATGTGTGTACAAATACACATTTATATTTATACCCAAATGAAATGTAATATATTATTCATTATATTATTTTATTACTTAAAGCATAAATATTTATATATACATATGAATATTTACATGAGTGTGTGTATGTATAGGTGATAGATTTAAGATCCACCATAACATAGTCTAATCACAAATATTGTTGGTATTATTAGGGATAGGAAGTGTAGAAGCTTTTTGAAAAATAAAGGGTGAATTATATTTTACTATCCAAACTATGACCCTTTTCTAGACTTTTCATATAATTTTTTTTTTTTACAGTTTACCACCTTAATAATGCGAGTTTTACATTTTACCATCTAGGACCTTTCGATGACGAAATATTCTATCAAGATTCCTTCATGTGCATCAAACATTAAGGCAAAATCATCAAATCATTTAAAGTTATAAAAGTTATTGCACTTTACCACTTAAACTTTGCAAGATTTCTCAGTTTACCACCCAAACTTCGCACTATTTCTCATTTTGTCATCTCACTTCAAAAAAATAAAAATAAAAAATATTTATATGCTTGTATTTATCTCTTTTCTTATTACTCATTCACAAAAATTAAATTTAGTTACTACTAATTATTACTAAAATTAATTAATTTTATTTATTTCTTTTTAACTTTCTTGTTGAATTAAGAATTCTATTCATTAATTTACCTTACTAAATTTGAATAAGAATAAATTATAATTTTAAATTGAAAAATGACAAAAAAACATAAGCAATTACTTGACAATTTTGAGTGAAACAAAATTACAGATATACAATAATGAAAATTTGAACATATTAGAATGCATTTTGAAAATAAATTAGTCTGAACAAAAGTAAAATTAAAAATTAAAAATATAATAATTTTAATTCTCAAGTTATTCTTATATTTAAAATTTTATTATTGCTCCATATCTATAAAGAATTTTGCTAATTTATAATTATTATTCATTTCAATTTATAAGTTAATCAAGTAAATAAAAAAAATTATAATATAACATGAAAATTGAATAGGGATAAATTAAAAAATTAATTTTACTAATAATATATTTTTTTGTTATAATAAGTGATAATTAAATTTAATTTTCATAAACGAGTAACAAGAAAATAGATAATACATGCATATAAATAATTTTTTTATTTTTTTCAAATGAAGTGGTAGAGTAAGAAATAGTGCAAAATTTAGGTGACAAACAGATAAATCTTAAAAGGTCTACGCGATAAAATACAATAACTTTCATAATAACTTTAGATGATTTGATAATTTTTACTTCATTTTAGTGCAAAACTAATTTGTAAGACAAAAATTTAGGTTGGAAACCCAAAAATTATTATAATTCGAATAACAAAAAATAATTAACCCAAAAATAAAATCTTGAAATGCAATTTTTTTTAGAAAAAAGAAGGAAATTCTAGATTAGGAATGATAACAGGCTGATCTGGAACAGATTCGCCAATCTCAAAACCCATTCCCTCAAGAAAATACTAGCCGTGACCCGCCCCACCGTGTCTTAGTTTAGCCCCCCTCCCAAAAGCAGGCGGGTCCAATAGTTGGTCTTGCCAACCCATTAAACTGCTAAGGATCTGATTGGAAGCGATAAAGAAATGGCCCCAGCACAGTAATACTAAAAGGGTATAGAAAAACAAAACTAAGATTTAACAATAAAAAATGAAGAAAATTTGAAAAGTAAGATTTGAAAGAAAATTGAAAGGAATAAATTCATTTATCCAAAGCAACGGCCCACTATCTTTAAGATTCTGAAGGTAACAGTATAATGTTTACTTAAATCTTTACCTTTACCTCTAGACTCGAGATCCATCTGCAGTGAATTGACAGCTCGCAAATCAATTTTTCTAAAGCTCCACTTGTTTTGCAATCTTCTTGAAATTTGAGAGACAGTACGGAGATTTAAGAAAAGAAATAGAAGGTGAAGAAAAAGCAATGAAGTTGAAGAAAGAAACAGAAGAATAGAAGGTGAAGAAAAAACAATGAAGTTGAAGAAAGAAACAGAAGAGTAGAAGGGCATCCTGGATTCGGGAATTGCAGACGAGCTAGAGAAGACAAACCCTAATTAGGAAGAGTCAAGTGCCGTATGCTGTACTAAATATCTCAGTATATTTACATATATATTTTTTTTCAAAAATTAGTAATTGTATTGGGGCAGGTAGATAGGACTTATTATCCACTTCAAACCCGTTTTATTTTAAAAATTGTATCCACGACCATTCAATTTTTTAAAATTATGATTGAAAATTTCATGTTACCAAATAGAATTATAAAATGAAAAGTTTTATCCAACCTTTAGCTGTTCATGAGCTGATAAGCAAGAACTACAACTGATGGGATTGTTATTATAGGAGTGTTTTTATATTTTTATAATTAAATTAATTTTATTATTAATTTTTAATTTAATTAATTGAATTAGTTCAATCGTCGGTTATATAAAAAAATTAATTATATTTTTTATTATTTTATATAAAATAATAATATAATAAATTAATTTATAAAATAATACAATTTAAAGATAAAAAAATAATTAACTAGAAAAACAAAATATAAATAATCATGAACATATAATAAAATATTAAATTTAAATTTATTAAAAAATAAATAAAATAAAATTAAAAATTAAAAAACAAAAAAGAATTTGACTGATTGAACCATAAATTTAATTACTTAAGATTAATAGAACATGATCGGTTGTGATTTTCAATTGAACCAACTATATAGTCCAATTTTAAGAACAATAATTACAGCTTTTATAAAGGATAACTCCAAAAAGGTAGAGAAGAATATCCAATCAAGTTTTATTGGAACGGTACTACCAAAAATTGGACATATGCAAGATAACATTTGTATTCATTTTTGGATACATTCTCTAAAAGTATTTTTGAAAAATATATTTTGAAATTTCAAAAAATAATTAGCAAATAAGTTTTTGAAAAATATATTAAAAAATATATCAACATCCACCAAAAAATGGACATATGCAAGATAACATTTGTATTCATTTTTGCATACGTTTTCTAAATTTATTTTTAAAAATATATTTTGAAATCTCAAAAAATAATTAGCAAATAAGTTTTAAAAAAATATATCAACATTCAAACACCTTTTCCAAATAAAAATACATTATCAATTGTAATAATTATATTTTTATCTCCATCCATATATATCTTAAAAATAATTGTTTCTTCAAAAATTATTTTATCTCAAAAAGTAAATTTTACAAGAATGAGAAATCAAGCAATGTATGTCATTATCCACATCTAAATATCTTTTTTTTTTATAAAAAAAAGCATATCATATTGATATAATTATTGCATTCTTACATCTCATCTAAACACATTCTCAAAAATTATTTTCATTTCTCTAAAAATATTTTATATCATGTTTTTTTCAAAGAATAAATTTTACAAGAACAAAGTCAAATATTCACATCCCTAACGTTTTTCACAACATGGAATCCTTTAAAATGCCCATTCAAGAAAGAAAGTTCCATTATCTAGTGGTCTCAAATCAACATAATAAGCCCAAACCCCCCACCACCCCCACCCCATCTTTTATTCTTTTTCGAAAAATCTATATAAAGCCCGAAATATTAGCTTCAGTTCCCTGCAACACCAATTATATTTCTGGTCTTTGGCGCAAAACTATGGCTCAGATAGCTAAGATAGAGGCCAAGACACAGATACTATGTCCCCCTGCTAAGGTTTATGATTTCTTTAAATGTAAAGGGAACCAGTTTATCAATGTTCTTCCGCTGATATTCAAAAGTATTAAATTACTTGAAGGAGAGGAAGGTCAGGCTGGAAATGTCAAGCTCGTTGAATTTGTACTTGGTATGTATTTGCAACTGTTCTATATATATATATATTGTTCTGTCGCTAAATAAATAGTTTATACTTTATATATATATATATATATAGAGTCTCAAACTTGAGGATATATAATTTGGTAATCTTTATGTATGATAGGTACGACAATGAGTGTGAAGGTGAAGACTGAAGCAATAAATGATGCAGAGAGATCCATAACCTTTGTAGCCCTTGAAGGAGATATTCTGAACTTGTACATAAGTTTCAAGGTCAAGCTTACTGTCTCAGATGGCTTTGTCCTATTTTGTTTTGAGTTTGAGAAAGCTAATGATTGGTCCCCAAACCCAGACATATATGCTAAACTCGCGGTGGGGATCACCAAAGGACTGGATCTTTACCTTCTCTTCCATTGAGAACTGGGGTTTGTTTTTGATGCTTGCAGAAAAGTTGGCCTGTAATGGCTGTAACTTTTGTGTTTATGGCATCTACTGAAGGAAATTTAAATAAAAAGGAATATTATAGTCTGCAAGAAAGGCAGTTTGTCTTGTCCAGGCAAACTGTTTTAGCATGTAGCACTTGTGTATTATCATGTGTAATGGAACTTTAATAAGGTTACTTTGGTTGCATATTTACCTTATTAGAGAATGGAGGAAACAATAATTGTATGATTAGATCAATATATCAATCCTTAATTCATTTAATAAACTCATCAATAACCAACAAACTATAAACAAGGAGACAACATGCTTCAATAAGTAAGACAAATACCCATGATAGGATTTCAACTTGAAGAATCTCAGGACCACACTTTTGACTGCTAAAACATCTTTTTGGAACTTCTAGTTACGATGGTTATATTACCATTTCAAGGCTTATCAAACAAAATTATTATTGTTCTTTTGTTATATGGTTTTGATCTCATCTAGAATTTGAAATTTTCAAATATCATGTGCCCGAAATTTTTTGCCTTGGGATGGTGATCATTGTGTTAATTTTTTATGTGTGGGGTAATTTTTTTTTTATAGTTGACATTCACATCGTCAGAACAAAGCATGCGTGCGTGTATACTGATGATCAAGTTGAAGCAACTAAGGAATAAAGTCTTCTAGATTAATAATGGTAGAAGTATCTGACCTCAAAATTATGGAGAATTTTTTTTCCTACAAAAAGTATAAAGTTGAGATCAAACTTATTGTAATTATAATAAGGCTTAATATTAGTACAAGATACCATTTTATGCGCCCGCTCTGACAAAGACAAAGAAAAAGACGATATTAACTTAAACTTCAGAATATCTAACTTTGTGAGAATTTGGAAACTATATTTGGTAGGATTTGAACTAGTATTTTGGAAGATCTTCTCCATTACGTATAGTTTCTGATGTGATATAGATTGGGATTAACCTACGTAGGCCGCATTATAAGCAAGAAGTTGGTGCGATATATGTCGGGACGGACCTACGTAGCTTGGGTTATAAGGAGTGAGCTAGTTGGAAGTAGGTCAGGTTGAGATGACAGAAAATTCTCATCTATGGTATGGAAGTTGGGTGAATAGATTAGCTCAATACATGGGCTAGGAGAGTAGCACGACCTGTTAAGCGATTTGTATTTAGTATTGAGAAGCTTACCGACCTCCAGGTCGGGCAGGTTCACGAGAAAAATTAGGATAAAATGGTTAAGGTTAGAAAATGACAGCGAATCTTTTTAAGGTAAATCTAAAAGCGTGGATATATGCATAATCTGTTATAACAAATTGAGGTTTGAAATCTTTCTTTTGCCCTTGTTGAATATCTATAAATAGGGGAATGCATGTCATATCACAGGTTATACTTTTTATATCTGAAATACATATATATATCTCTCTACTTTTTATCATCTCAAAGTGAATAGCCACTGACTTGGGCGTTAGAGTTCTTATGCCGGGTCACGCCGACGTCTTATGCAGGTAATCCAATCGGAGAAGAAGAGCAAAAGCGGAGGGAAGGTACTTGGAGTGCACCTTTCTCAATCGGTGCATTACAAGTTGGGGGAGGTAGGGTATATCGGTTTAGATCCAAACTTGGACCGTGCTATTGAAAGTGTTACTTCCCTTAACAATAGGTCTGCCCCTGTCGTTGACGTAGCTGGTCCTTCACAACCATTAGCTAGCCCATATTTTTAGGGGATCATTCTGCTCATTTGTCCCCTACTTCTCCAATAGCTACTGTCCCTCCAGATCTTCCTCTTGAGCCTACCATCAATGTTGAGAATGATAGTTCTTCAATTTCGAGAATCTAGATGATGAAGGTGCAGCTCTAGAACCCCTCAATATTTCTGATTATGGAGTAGAATAGGCAATGTACATTTTTGTAATAATCTATAATAATATTATTGCTTCTGTTTTGCTTTATTTTTCCAACACCTGCAATTTCCACAATAATATTTCCAAAAGCATCTATAAAACATGTATATCTCAAGTTTTGTAACCGAGCTACATGTCTTATTGAATGTATTCTTGCTTTCTAATATAAAAAGATAATCTAGCTCAGCTAGTATGGCTTTTAATTTTTTTTTTTGAATCATTTCTCAATGAGGTCGGTCTTTGCGAACCCTCAAAGGAACCCAGGTAGGTCCAGTTCAACTGGCCATACCTTAGGATTTTTTCTTGAATCATTCCCCAAGGAGGTCGGTCTCTGCGAACCCTCCAAGGAACCCAGGTAGGTCCAGTTCAACTGGCCTTACTTTAGAATTTTTTCTTGAATCATTCCCCAATAAGGTCGGTCTCTACGAACCCTCTAAGGAACCCAGATAGGTCCAGTTCAACTGGCCTTGCCTTATGATTTTTTACAAATCAATTCTTAATATGCCAGATAAATTCATTTCTTTTCTTTTGTAAGAAAAAGATCAAGATTATATATAGAACTTCTTCAAATGGCAAATATTCCATGGTTTGGGTATTTTTTTTTCCTTTCTCATCTTCTAGCTCATAGGCACGTCTAACTAACACCTAAGTTACTTTGTAAGGCCTTTCCCAATTTGCCTCTAATTTTTCAGTTTGCTTTAAAGCATCTGCTCATCGTAGCACCAAATCCCCAACCTGAAAATTTCTTATTTTGACCTTTCGCGAGTACTTAGCTCGAATTCTGCTTTTGTACGCTTCCATCCGAAGGTATGCCTTCTCCCTTTTTTCATCAATCTAATCTAATGTTTTCCTCATGAGTTCGTTGTTTTCTTTTTCATCATAGCTTTGGATTCGGTGAGTTTCCATCCCGATATCAGTGGGTATAACAGCCTCTGCTCCATATACCAAGCTAAATGGAGTTTTTTCAGTTGTAGTTCTTGATGTTGTACGATATGCCAATAACACCGAATCTAGCTTATCCACCCAACCACCTCCAGATCTATCTAGTCTAGTTTTGATCCCCTGCAAAATTATCTAATTGGTTACTTCAACTTACCCATTGGCTTGGGGATGGGCTACCGAAATGAAATGTTGCTTGATTTTCATCTCAGTGCACCAGCTCTGAACCTTTTTCCCATGGAATTGAGTTCTATTATCTGATATCAGGTCGTGCAAAACCCCATATCTACATACTATGTTTCCCTATAGAAATTTCATGACCTGTGATTCTGTAATCTTAGCAACAGGTTCAGCTTCTACGCATTTACTAAAATAATCTACTGCTACTATTAAGAATTTTATTTGCCCTATCACTAGGGTAAATGATGCGACAATATCAATTCCCCATTTGGAAAAGGGACAAGGCGAACTCATGACCTTCAACTCCTCTGCTGGTTTATATATCAACGGGATATACTTTTGACATTTTTCACATGTTCTGACCAAATGCTCCGCATCCTCTTTTAACGAAGGCCAGAAGTACCCAACTCTTGCTGTCTTACAAGCAAGCACATGATCTCCACATTCCCCATCATGAATTTCTCGCAATACATAGGTTCTTTTTTCTTGTGATAAACATCTCAAGTATGGTGTAGAGTAAGCTCGTTTATATAATAAACCATCAATTAGATAAAATCTAGTAGATCGTACCTAGAATCGAACTGCTTTTCTTTTATTTTGTGACAGTTTTTCTTCTCGCAGATATTTCAGTATATCGGTCCTCCAATTCTCTTTTCCTTCTACAGAGGCTACTTCTACCCCTATACTGTGCTGATAGGCCGTTAATAATGTGATTTTTTTGGTCTTGCAATCGGTGGTAGAACTTGTAATTTAGGAAAGATAGTCAGCCTTAGCATTCTCAGCCCGCGATATATGACTTAGCTCAATCTTTGTAAATTATTGTTTTAACTGAGATACATGTTCCACATAATTTCTCATTCTTTCTTCTTTGGTTATAAATTCTTCCTCAACCTGCTGCATGACTAACCTTGAATTAGAATAAACATTTAGCTGCCTGACTCTAAGCCCTAGAGCCATTTTCAATCCCCTCACCAATGCCTCATATTGAGCTTTATTATTGGATGTTTTGAACTCAAATCTTACTGCAAATTCTAATTCTTCCCCTTCTGGGATGGTTAGCACAATACCTGCCCCACAACCTGATATGGTAGCCAAGCCATCCACATGCAACAACTATGTTTCTGGACTTTCATCAGTAGGTGTCATTTCCTGCAGAAAATCTGTCAAGGCCTGTGCCTTGATAGCCACTCTTGGCTAGTAATCTATGTCATATTCACTCATCTCTACTGCCCATTTAACCATCTGATTTGAAGTTTTTGATTACTTAGTACTTGTCTCAATGGTAGATTAGTTCGAACCACTATCTTATGTGATAAGAAGTATGGCCAAAGCTTCCTGGCAGTCGTTACTAGGGCTAATCCTTATTTTTCTATTTTAGGGTATTTAATCTTCACCCCTCTCAGTAATTTGCTTACATAGTAAATGATTTCCTGCTGAGCTCCTTTCTCTTTCAACAACACTGAGCTAACGGCCGATCCTCTTACTGACAGATATACATATAGTGTTTCACTTTGCATGGGTTTGGTCAACAAGGGTAGTGCGGCTAATTTTTTTTTTAATTCATCAAAAGCCCTCTGACACTTCTCAGTCCGCTCAAACTTGTTAACCTTTCTCAGGATTGTAAAGAAAGGCAAGCTTCTCTCTGTCGATCTAGATATGAATCGGCTTAAAGCTGCTATCCTACCCGTGAGCTGTTAAACCTTGTTAATACTATTGGGAGGATTCATATTCTGCACTACCTTTACTTTCTCGGGATTCACCTCTCTGCCCCTCTCGGTTACCATATAACCCAAAAATTTACCAGACCTAACCTCGAAAGCACATTTAGAAGGGTTAAGTTTCATACCATACCTCCTAAGGACTCCAAAAGCTTCTGCCAAGTCAGCTACATGAGCTTCAACCTTTGTACTTTTTATCAACATATCATCCACGTATACCTCCATATTCCGCCCGAGCTGCTTTTTGAACATTTTATCTACCAGCTTTTGATATGTAGCTCATGTATTTTTTAGTCCAAAAGGCATAACCACATAACAGCAAGTCAATGTAGAAGTCATAAAGCTTACTTTCTTATGATCTTCAGGTACTAACATGATTTGGTGGTACCCCTGTGAAACATCCATCATACTTAACAGTTTGCACCCTGAGGTAGAGTCAACCAACTGGTCTATTCGTGGAAACGGGTAATGATCTTTAGGACATGCTTTATTTAAATATAAAAAATCAATGCACATTCTCCATTTTCCTTCTATTTTGGAGACCAAGACAATATTTGACAACCATTTTGAAAATTGAATTTCTTTTATATGTCCAGTTTCCAGTGATTTCTCTATCTTCTTCTGGATAACCTTGTCCTTCTCAGGCCCAAAATGCCTCTTCTTCTATTTAACAGGTTTGCATGTTGGGTCAACATTGAGGTGATGTACTACCACATCTGGATTAATTTCTTCCAGGTCATGCACAATCCATGCGAAAATATCAGTGTTGTTTCTTAAGAATTGAGTCATCCTTTCTGCCAATTTTGGACTCAACTGTGTGCCCATCCTAGTAGTTCTAGTCACATTCCCTGGTATTAATTCTATATTGACCAATTTCTCGTTTGGCATTACATGCTCTTGCTCAACTGAAGGCTTTCTGCCCTATTTATTTTCATCATCTTCAATGGGGGCTCTCATTCTGCACTTTGTTCTCTTTTAACTTTTTTTTGCTCAGCCTTCCTAACAGCTTCCACATAGCATCTCCTAGCTGAGCACTGATCCCCTTCTACTTCTCATATCCCTTCATCCACAAAAAACTTTAATTTCATGTGAAATGTGGACACCATCACTTCGAAGTTATTGAGCGAAGGTCTTTCTAAGATGATGTTATAGGCAGAAAATAAGTCAACTACTAAATATTTAACCATCCTGGTCTTATGCATGGGCTCAATTCCTAAGGATACTGGTAGGATGACCTAGCCCATGGGATCTACCACTCCTCCACTAAAACCGAACAAGGCTATATGTACTGGCTGTAATGTCATATTTAGATTCATCTTCTTATATGTTTCATAGAACAAGACATCGACTAAGCTACCTGTATTTACCATTACTCTGGCCGTGTTAAAGTTAGCTACGGTTACGGTGATGACTAGTGCATCATTATGAGGTACCTGCAATCCTCTCATATTATGGGTCCGAATTGAATCGTTGGCCTTCATTAATTTTATGGACCTCTCCACTTGTGCTGCATGGAGTAGGTTGGGCATATACTTTCCTGGATCGATTGGAGTCCCCATCTGTAGGACCTCCTACTATCATTTGGATAAAACCCCTTGGAGCCTGGGGATGATTTTCTCCAGGGGCAGCTCTAACTCTTTCTTCTTTAGTATCTCTTTCTATCCAAGTCCGTCGAGCCTTTTTCCATTCAACCATTTTCTTCTCCTCCTCTTTCTTTACCCAGTCATCTAGTCATCCTATTCTTATCATCCTCTCTATCTCGTCTCTCAGATGTCAATATTCCTTTGTGTTATGCCCATACTCAATGTGGAATGCGCAAAATAGATTTGACTTGGGTTTGGTCAGAGCTGACGAGTGATTATATGACCATTTTAAACTCTTATGCTTCGTAATAGCCATTAGGATATGTACCCTTAGGGCTACCAAGGGAGTGTATTATTTGGATTCCCCAGGGGTAGGTAAAAGAGGTCTCTCTTCTGGCTTTGATTTCTTGACAAAACCTCTTTCCTCTTTACCAGGCTCTCTTCAGTCTCTTTTTCTGTCCCTTTCATCTCTTTTCATTCACTGAGCTTCTTCCATATTGATATATTTTTTAGCTCGAGCTAGCATGTCATCAAAATTTCTGGTTGATTTCTTAGCTAATGACCTGAAAAATTCCCCATCCTGCAAACCTTGGGCCTGGGCATTGGAAAGTACCTCCTGAGTAGCTGAGGGTACTTCTAAAATAGTAGCTGTGAATCTTTTTATGTAACTTCCTAGGGCCTCATTGTGTTTTTGCTTTATATTGAATAAAGTCAGCGACGTTTTTTGGTATTTCTGAGAACTTGCAAATTAATACAAAAAGGCATAACTAAATTCATTAAAAGAGTTAATTGAACTGCGGGGTAACTAGCTAAATCATTACTGGGCTGATCTTGATAGGGTAGTTAGGAATACCATGCACTTAACCCCATCAGAATACATGTGCAAGAGAGCAGAATTTTCGAACCTGCATAGATGTTCTCATGGGTCAGTAGTACCATCATAATCATAATTTAGTGACCTGAAGTTGGTTGGTAGGTCGTCCATCATTACTTCCTCAGTAAACATAACTCATCTTTTGGTCACTGTATTCTTTCCCACCATTTTCATATTCATCTATTTCAGTTCATTATGTAAATTCTCCAACTTCTCCGACACATCTGACTCTTTCATTTTACTATTGTATTCCCCTGTATGACTTTTTTCCAGCTTCTCAGGACAGAGTGGTTTTTTCGGTACCACTAGTGGTGGTGGTGGTGGTGGATTAGCCTCCTTTCTTCTTAAAACTACATCTACCACAGTTGTGATCAGACTTGCCAACTGTTCCATTATAAGCTGGTCGGCATTTCCTGCCCCAAATTCCGGAACCAAATTTATACAGGGTGCCTGCATGGTTTGGAGTGGTGGAACTCCAGGTATTACAGGGGGTTGGCTATCATTCTTCCCCCCTCCCCCCCCCCCACACTCCTGAACTTCCGGATTATGACTGCGCCGGTCGACTGGTGGTGGAGCGTCACCGGATGTTCCTTCGCCCAGAATTCCCTTTCCTGCAATTTCTCACGCCTTAACTCAATATTTCCCACAGACGGCGCCAACTTGTAGTGCACCGATTGAGGAAGGTGCCCCAAGTACCTCCCCTCCACTTTTGCTCTCCTTCTCCTCTGGATTACTTGCACAGTTTCCATGGTCTACGATCTCAAATTCAACATTTTGTTTTTGAGGAATGTATTTGGATTATGAGTTTATTCATTTATTAGGAAAAACAGAATATATGAATTAAATTATGATATATGTATCTAGGCTAGGTTCATAGTAGAGGATGCTTATAAATATATATGCACTTCAACGAAGTCATTTGGAATTAAAAGTCCAGGTGACTTTCTTTTCGATTATCTTGTTTGTGGGAATTGTGTGATTTTGCCCTCCGTGATTTTTAACTAGGAGATATCAGAGCCTCAAATGATTATGAGATCATGAGAATAGAAGAGAAACAAAGATCAAGGTTGGCTTAATTGTGCGAAGAAGAAAAATAAGAGAGTAGAAGGTAGAAGACGTTTCTCTAGGTTCACAAATTCAAAATATGTTGAGGTGCTATTTACTTTGAAGTATTGAGATCTGCGGGTTTCTGAAAAGAAAAATTATTGAGAGAGAAGTGAAGACGAGAAGAGTCTTTCAATAGAAAAGAGGAGTCTAGAAAGCTAAGAATTTGAAAGAAAACCCTTGTGAAGTGAAAAAATACCAAGTATCTTACACAACAATACTTTGAACATGACGGAGAATATCATTCTTGCCGTTGTGCAGAAAAGAGCAACACGAATGTAATAATTTTTAATTTTCAAGAATAAGAAGTTGAAGAAGAAACACATTTTATTTGGTATATTAATTCTAGAGCGATACATGTATTTGGACTACGTATTTGTTCATATATTAGGAAATTAAAGAGGACTATGAATTAAATTTATGATTCAATTATCTACGGTAGATATTCATGTTGATAAATACCTATAACTCTAATGAAGTCATATGAAATTAAAAGTTCATTACATAAAAAATAACTTTCTTTTCTATTATATTGTTTGTGTGAGTTGTATGAATTCTAACTTTTAATATGAATTTTTATGAAAAATATATAGAATTAATAGAAAAGTAAATTTTAATGGAAACTTAATATATATAAATAAATAACATCAATTCACGATTCAATTTATCATGTTGGAGCATGCCAGATTACATTTGCAATTTATATTCACAACTAATAGGTGTAAACGAATTAATTTCATACTCCCAACTGATGTGTAAATGAAAAACTTTGAGCCGAGCTTGAATGAGTGTAGTTTAATTATTATCGAATGAAAAACTATTCGAGCTGACACATCGAACTAAACTCAAATAATTAAGCTTTTAACTATCATTTTCAAATTTGTCGACTAATTCGTTTTTCACCTTAACTATTTTTTGTGCTTCATATTTATTCTCAATCAAAATTTCTAAACAAACAATCGAATTTGGTGTAGATTTTAGTTAAAATTCCATATATAATGATATATTTCATCCTTTCACTCAAAAAAACAAAACAAAACAAAAAATAAAATGTACATACTATCTATTACAAGATGAAAGAATGCTCGCTGAAAACTGTTTAGATAATTTAAACATTGGATTGGGCTCATATATATTTGCAAGTTTAGCCCGAAGTCCTAGAAAAATGTTTTCAAAGTCCCAACCTATTAAGCCGATTTTACTAAAAGACTTTTAAATTTTATGGGTTCGACCCAATAGGCCCAAGCAACATTCACCTAAAAGTCCAATTTGATCAAAAGTGACTATTCCCATAAAGTAATTGCACAACTTAATTTTCCTTGGGAGAAAAATTGATTGCACAACTTGTTGCTTTTATGTACTATTGAATTCATTTTGTTAAAAAAAATCTGTAATTTAATTTCAAAATGTGTTTGTTTTTCTCATTTTTTGAGATTATTTTTTAAAAATATTTTTAAAAAATTAATATCCATTTTCGATCTTATTTTTCAAGCCTATTGATGAGTGGGTTTCATATCGATTAATTTAATAATATTTACTTAACTTTTTGATTAATTTTTGATATTTTTATGAATTTTATTATCATGTTTAGTATTTATTTTGCAGATTTGAGGATGAAGTAATAATGTCACTTGAATGTACAAAAATCTCCATTCATCTTACATTTTTCCAAAAAATAAAAAATAAAAAATAATTCGGCGAGTCTAGTAGCTACAACACCTAGGCACTGTGTAATACCCAAACCTCACACTACTAACTTGACTAATATGATTCGTGCATTACATGCTACTTATATGCTAATTTGCATTAACATCTACATGGCATATATAACATTCTTAATTGTTAGACTTCTAATGTTATCACATAATGTTAGTGGTTGAGATTCTATAACGTAATTAAGTAATTCTATATTTAAATAAGAAAAAGAATAGATTGGTCAATATATTGGATATTCATAGGTTATATGTTATAATTTTTAAAGTGTTAAATGTGTTACTAGTAAGTTTATATGATTCGATTTAAATTGTAGAACTTAAATATACTCAAAAGGAGTTGAACTTGAAAAAATGATGGATATTATTAGTAAATGAATATATTGTATGATCCATATAACTATAGATGTCATTAGACTGAAATGTCTCAATGAGCTAATATTCATGCAAATTTTACATCATAAACTATTTTGGGAATTGAGGGTTGTATAGAGGATGAATCAGAGTAAGTAGTGAATTATCTGTTTATTAATATTTTGATAAGACTGATTTTGATTGATCTAATTTCAAAGCTCAAAATAAGGTCGATGAAGGTTAAGATTAAGATGAAAGACATAAAAAACACCTAAATAGATTTTTGTGATAAGTGATAATAATCTCTTAATAAAAGAGAGATGTGAAAATGAGAGATAAGAAATTGCAAGACTAAGTTTTAGGTAATGATCAAGTACCTTTTTATTTGTTTATTTAGTGGTATGAATGATGATTGTGATCTCAAGAAAATATACAGATATCGGATACTAGACGAGTTATTATTATTAATATTTGGTTTGCCACAAAAGGGATATATATAATAGTATATATGTAGGAATGATTTAGTTCTGCTTTCATTTTCAGGTGGAAATGAGAAAGTATTCATGAATTTTTTTATGTAATAATGGAGTTGGGTTATTGTTCATAGGTTAACTGAATATGCTCATTCTTTCTCAATTTACCCTAGGTATTCTATGGAAATCTATGGAAATATAAAAATATAGGAAGTGGTTAGATTTTATAGTTTATTAGTGTGTATTAGTTCTGATATAGATTTAAGGTCTTTGTTCACTTCCTAGAAGATCTTACATCAGGTATTAGGAACAAAATTATATTTTAGTATTGTGATCATCCATGTATCAATGGACAATCAAAACAAACAAATTAGACTTTGCAAGATATGCTTAGAGCTTGTGCATTAGATTGTTGATTCCAATTGAGAAATTTTTTCCTTGGGTGGAATTTCTAATAACAATTGTGATAAGACTACTTTGGATAGTTCTCTATGAGACATTGTATGATAGAATATATAGGTCATCATTTTATTGAAATGAATTTGGTGTTCTTTCAGCCTAAATATGGTTTGGGAAATGATAGAAGTGGTAGAACAAATTGCCAATGTATGAAAACTAGTTAGAGGTGACCATAAAATTATGCAGATTAAAGAGGAATATCGTTACAATTTATGATAGGGGATTGAATTTTTGAAGGTGTCTCCAATGAAAGGGATTATGCAGCTTGGGCAAAAAGAAAAAAAAATTTGGGAATGCTGCTTACAAACTCGACACACCTAGATCAATCTCAAGTGCATAATGTATTTCATGTATCTATGTTGAGGAAATATATTGCAAATCTATCTCATATTCTGAAGAATGAACCTATAGAGTTGAAAGTAGATTTGAGTTATGATGAAAGACCTATAGAGATTTTTCGATGAGAAGTAAAATAATTCAAAAATAAAAAGATCCATTGGTTAAAGTATTATGGAGAAATCAGTCAACAAAAGAAACTACTTGGGAATGAGAATATGATAGGAAAATCAAGTATCCAAAACTCTTTCGGTAAGTAAATTTTGAGGATGAAATTTTAATAAAGAGGGAAAGATGTAATACCCAAGCCTCACACTACTAACTTGGCTAATATGATTCATGCATTACATGCTACTTATATGCTAATTTGTATTAATATCTTCATTGCATATATAACATTTTTAATCGTTAGACTTCTAATGCTATCACATGATGTTAGTGGTTGAGATCCTATAACGTAATTAAGTAATTCTATTTTTAAATAAGAAAAAGAATAGATTGGTCAATATATTGGATATTCATAGGTTATATGTTATAATTTTAAAAGTGTTAAAGGCGTTACTAGTAAGTTTATATGATTCGATTTAATTAGATCGAGGTGTTTTAAAAGTATACATCTATGGATTAACATACTTGGAACATTGGACATTATATAATATGATTTAAGTGTCATAATACAAGGTCCATATGTGCATATGATTTTAGAAATGCAAACTAGACAATCATTTAAAAATCGGATGTCAATCGGTTTGGAGATCGAATGAATGGACATAGAAATTATCTATGGGAATGAATGGTGACTAAGATAGGTTGTAACCAAATAAAAATAGGCGAGACACACAACATTAGGGCTGCAAGATAAGGTAGAAAATCAGATTTTACTACTACATGCCACCTCAAGCTTACTTGATAGAAAATACTTGTTTTAGAAAATATCATCTTGCAGTATTCTTGTGTTTTAGGCTTCAAAAGTGTATGGTATGTTGAATAAAACCTGGGGGTATTATCATATACATGTTCATATATGAGTTAAGAGTATTGGAATAAATTTTCATTGGCTAGAAATTGAAATAAGGCATGATATTGAAGAAACACTTAAAACTGTCAGAGTAAGAATATCTATTCTAGTATGCTGTGAAGGGGACTAAATTTGGGGACTTAGACCCATGCGTTTTGGAAACTTTATGACACGATTATATTGTTCTACATGTTAGATAGATGTGGTAAAAATTTGAGAGTGAATAAATATTCCTAAGGATGTCAAAATATCTATGAAACCTAATGTGGCAGCAAGGAAATTAGAAAGTGAAAATATGTCCCATTTTACTTGTTGCAACATATCTATGGTGTAATTAGTTTTTGTTATTTAGGGACTTGTTATAAGAGTCATAGCACATCAATTAGGTGATCTTTGCACACATTAAGATGGGAAATTAAGGTACGTAGGATATTTCATAAAGTTTTAGCTTCTAAGTTGCAATATTTGATTGTTACCTAGCTAATTTAAAATTCAAGGTGTTTGTATGATATTAAGAGTAGTAAAAATTTCCAATTAAGGATTATGATTCATATAATATATTTTTATAAATTATTTCACATCTAAGGTTGGGGAAGAACGCTAATTAACCTAGACACAAACCAGTGTATGGTAAGTAAAGATCAATTTGCAACTACAATGCATGAATATAGTATGCCTTGAAGCATTTATACCCAATGTATTGATATTTAAATTGATTGGATGACAAGTATAGTATGTACCTTAAGAGTTTTATGATTCTTGAAACATGTTGAGAGCAAGATGACTTGCATTTCATATTGAACATACCATTCATGAGCATTTACATGTTCATGCATGACATATGAGTATAGTTGAGGTTCTTGCATACATGATATGATTTGAGATATGATTTTCAGAAAGAAAATATTTTTGTTGGTCACTACTAGTGTACTGAGGCATGCGAGGTATACTTATGTGATATTTTGGGGTGCCACGAGTGTTACTTCTCAGAAGATCATAGAGGTTGACATGGGGTATGCCTCTGGTGGTCACGAGAGGGTAGACCATTTGACTATGTCTTTATTGACTCCGTCGATGGGAAGACTTCTAGATAATCACAGAGGAAGATATGGGGTGGACTTTTGGTGATTCTAAGAGATGGCCCCTGGACTGAGTCAATTTGTTTATGCCCATTTGATTATTGATATTGTGCAGAGCTCTTTTTGGTGCATAGTAGGTAGGCCAAGGGCCCAATAAAATGAAATAATTTTGAATAAAAACTCTTTGATTTTTGAGTACTCAAATTTGACACATTTATAACACCATTTCTTAGAAATGAGTTGCATGAGATTTCATATCATACTCTTGCCATGCATGATGTTTACTTATTGAGCATTAACTCATGTAGTTCATGCATTGTAGGTGAGTATGGTGAAATTTAAGACCTCTAGTTTACTAGGCTGGCTGTGGAGCTTCTACAGGATTTCAAAGATCGATGTATATGGATGATGACCTGTTAGGACTATTTTGTAGGCTATGCTTTTGATTTTATGGTCTATTGTATTATATTAGTGACATTATCCTGTATATCTCTTTTAAAATCCCATTGTAAATGAGTCTGAATTTTGTGATGATTTTAATAGACTTTTTTATCATTCAAATAACTATATATATATATATATATATATACAGTGTTATAAGATGTCAAAGCACTTTACTTTATCAGTGCTATGTCAAACTAACTAACTAGAAAAAAAAGTTATACACACGCATACATGCACATATTATGTTGCGCATATTGTTTATATATATATATATACATATACATATTTTTGGGAGGTTGTGACATGCTGCCAGTCAGAAAAATTAGGGAAAAATTGAATTTTTGACCTTTTTGGGGCATCTCTCATCTAATTTTAAGCATCCCAAAAGCTTTCAAAAGAGAAAATGGTAGGATTGAGGAGAGGACAAGAAGAAGACAAAGAGAAAGAATTTTGGAGGAGGTCCAACAGTGCTAATTTAAGTCGATGGGAACACGCAGGAATAACTAATTAGTGGAATACATAGTATGGTCTTCATGTAAAGATGAAGTCTTTAAATTATTTTAATTTAATGAGATATATTCTGTAAATTGTTACTGATTAGTGGATTGCTTCTTTTTCTGGGCGTGGCCTCGTGCAGTAGTGTATGAAGTACTTGAAGCACGTAAAAATCCTGGTGTTTATTTTTTATTTCCGCTGCATGTTCTATTTAGATGTTACAATACTTTTCATAACACCTAGAATTTTAAGTAAAAATGGGGCAATAGATTATATCAATTGGCACCAAAAGCAGGTCACTAAAACTAATTTGTAGGATTCTGGTTTTTATCTATTGAAGGCATAGAACAATTGCGTGAAGGAAGTTCGGTGTCACGTCTTCTATTGCTTAATGACAGGTAACAAAGAAAAATTAAGGGATTATCAAAATCAAGAAAGAGGTCAGGTTATATTCGGACATGGAGTTAGAGCACGAATCATTGGACAGGGACACTAAATGTTGAAGGGCTTCCAACATTGAGAAATGTGTTACATGTTGAAGGATTAAAGACTAATTTGATTAGTATTAGTCAACTGTGTGATCAGAATTTACTTGTCAGATTTAACAAAGATTCATGTCAAGTGTATCATGATTCTAATAAATGTGTTTTGATAGGTAGAAGACCATCGGACAATTGCTACAAGTTGCAACATAAACGAAATTGTTACAACACTGGCACTGAGGAAACTGAACTCTGGCACCAAAACTAGGACATCTGAATTTTTGAAATTTACACAAGCTTGTTAATGCAAGAGTTGTCCTAGGCATGCCAAAGCTTAGAAAGAAAGACTTAGGTGTTTGTGGACCATGTCAATTTGGAAAATAAAGAAAGAAACCGCATAAAGTGTTGCAACACACTGCTACAACACGCTGCCTAGAACTCTTGCACATGGATCTTATAAGACCAATGTAGGTAGAAAGTATTGTTGGTAATAAGTATGCTTTCATTTGTGTTGATGATTTTTCAAGATGTACATGGATTGATTTTATCAAAGAAAAATCTGATACTTTCATGATTTTTAAAAGGCTTTGTGTTAGACTTAGAAATAAGAAAACATGTAAAATTGCAAGAATAAGGAGTGATCATGGAAAAGAGTTTGAGAATTCTATTTTCTCTAATTATTGTGATAAACATAGAATCTTTCATTAGTTTTCTGCTCATAAAACACCACAATAAAATGGTGTTGCAGAAAGAAAAAATTGAACACTTCAGGAAATGACACGTATAATGTTAAATTTAAAGAAACTTACACTGAGGTTGTGGGTAGAAGCATTTAACACGACATGTTACACCATTAATCATGTATACTTGAGACTAGGTACTAAATGACTCCATATGAATTATGAAAAGGAAATTCACATAAAGAGGAAATTATCAAATCTTGTGAGGAAACAGAAACTAATTAGGAAGAAAAAGTCAATCATGATGCTGAAGTGCCAAATGTTACAACATCTATAGATGTTGCTCAGGATGTTGCAATATCCTCAGAATTTGAAGAAGAAATTGAGAGACTTGATATTTTTAAGAAAGCCAAGAAGCCATCAAGTAGAATTTAGATAAATCACCCTATTAAGAAGTATGTAAGAAGGTACGAGAACAAGAGACAAGAATAATGTAAACTATAGAAACAGGGTAAGATTTGTGTGTTACGCTTCTTCTTTTGAACCTATTTATGTGAAAGAGACTCTAGTGGATGAGTTTTGGATAAATGGCATGGAACAAGAGCTTGAACAGTTTTCCAAAAGTGATGTCTTGACCTTAATGCTTAGGCCTAAAGATGTGAATGTTATTGGTACCAAATAGATTTTCAAAGACAAAATAAATGAATTTGGTAACATAACTAGAAACAAAGCTAGATTAATAAGTCAAGGCTATAGTCAAGCAAAATTGGTAGTTGTTGATGAAAACTTTGCTCTTGTTACTATATTTGAGTCCATTAGACGTTTTATGACCATTACATGTCACTTATGTTGTTATTGCTCTAAATTATCATGAGTCAAACAAATGTTGGGGGATTATGGGATAAGTGAAAGTAGTATAACTGTTTATTGTGATAATTCTAGTCTATAAATATCTCTAAGAATCCTGTCCAACATTCTAGGACAAAATACATAGATATCCGACACCATTTTATAAGGGATTTAGTGTAGAGAAAGGTTGTGACCATTGATTATGTTATAACTGAGAAGCAATTAGCTGATATTTTCACGAAAGCCCTTGACTCTCAATAATTTGATGCATTGAAACAGTCTCTTGGACTCTGTGTGTTATAAAAGGTGTTATCTGCAATGTTGCAACACCTCATACATGATGTGATCAATAGAAATGTTGCAACAACTAAATACGACATTTGCATGCATCAGTGAAAATAATAAAAAAAAGGGAAACTTCATGCAATTTTAGCCATTCTACATTTAAAATTATTTTCATTATTGACACAGGCTATTTAAAATTCAACGAACCATCTTTAATTTTCACTGAAAAGTAGATGTGCACTGGAATTATGATAATTTCCCACAAAATGTGCTTTAATTGTTCTTTAACATGATTGGAAGCATTTGACAAAAAAAGCTACCTATTCTTGGGAGTGGAGCTAGTCATGAAAATTTTTCATAAAATAAATGGAATTTCTTGGAAATTAGATTTTAGACGAACAAAATTGTTTGATATATCACCTATTTTTACTGGGATGCCCATTGCCTTCTCCATACTTCTCAATGAATTTTTTGAGAAGAAAATCTTCTTCTTTTTCCACGCACCTTTCCTTACTTTTGTGGCCGAAGCAGTACTCATTTCCATTAATTATTTTCTTTTTTTTTCTTCCTGATTTTGTATTATATATGCAAATGTAATTCCTATTTATTCAATAATTTTGAGCAGAGGAATATTTATGCATGTATAATATATAATACCTCACATATAATATAATACCAGCATAGCAGTTGAATACAAATAATACCTTGCATGTGTGGAACGTGCAAGTATATCCCAGCATTAAATCACGCCTTGACAAATATGTCTATGAGTTGATTTCTCTTTTCTGAAAATTAGTAATTATGTGAATTGTAATGTTAGAGATGTTTATTTTTAGTACCTGCACATTTATTCAACCTTTAGTATATTGCATATCTTCATGATTACCTACAAAGCTGAAAAGCTATATAGCAAGAAAAGAGGATAAGTACTTATAACTTTGGTACATTAATAAAATAATTGAAGTGTAGCTATCCAGCATTAATGAAATAATTTTAAAATAACAGGGGTGCGTAGGAGCTCAGATAGTACCTATATCGAGGATTGTGTACCTACAGAAGACAACCTAAATATTGGTTGTGTAAAAATAAAAATACTACTAACGTGTGCTCACAAGATATGTAGTTAATATTGCTAGGATAAAAACATCAACTGCTGTTGAAGGTAGAATAGTAAGAGATATAATAAGGAGGAGAAACGATTTGGTATTTCCTCGCGAAAAGATTCATAACCACACTTATTAAAATAAAAAATAAAATCATTCCTGACATAGTCAAAACTAACTCATAAATGTTTATAATTTTTATGGTTCGTATTTGTTACACTATTCTAAGTCAAAAATATAATCTAAATGATTGAAGTGAAGGACCGATCTACCACCACTGAAGAATTCTTTAATATGAAACATTCTTCTACTATAAATGTTATAGACAGTTTGTTTAGCTTGTTAAAGAACCATTAAGAAATTATCAGAAGTCCTTCATATCTTCCAAGTAAAATTTAAAATCGTATCATCATGGATGTTTTGTAAGATAAGAAATGTGTGTTTACTAGTTAGATAATAAGAACAATATAGAAGATGAACATGGAGGAGGGAAACACCTAAAAGATAATTTTAGATGATTGAGCTTTTTTAGTCTCCAAATATCGCGGTTAACATGTTTACTACTTGGAGAGCACAAAGAAATTTTGGATGCCTTGTTATGGTTTTCTGTTGTAAGTTTTCAAATTAATTTTACATTTTATGACTATATTTGTGTTGTAAACTATTTGATTGGTATTAATAGGATGAATTGCATTTAGTGAGATGAAATTTGTTGATTAATTTTTTTTTTTTTGTAATCAATATTACTTTAACTATTCTTTCTATCATTATTTGTGCTACATCAATAATATCATAATATTTTTTAAAATTTTATAATATTTATCTGATTATAATTTTTGTCATTTTGTATGTACAGTATAAAGAATGGACAAATGAAAATAAAGTATGAGACCGAAAAGGCTAAGCTTGTTGAGACACTTTTTGATATAGTAAAACTTGAAATATATAAAGTGAAAAACAGGTTTAAACCTAGCTATCTAAATTATATTAAGGAGAAGATGCTAGTTTCTTTACCTAACTTAGTTTGAAGGCTAAGCCACATAATGAGTCAAGAATTAATACCTTAATGAGGGATTTTCATAGTGTATGACATATTGAATGGCCCCAATACAATTGGTTTTGGTATAGATCTAATTAAAAAATGAATTATAACAGAAAAAGTTGTATGAAATTCATATTTTCAGGTTTGCACATTTAACTTATTATATTTGTTCATATTGTTATCTATGTTATTTTATATCAACATATTTGGAGATTGAAATTTTTTGCAGAGTCATCCTACGATTAAGCTTGGCAAAACAAGTCATTCCTTTTTATGATGGCTTGATTATTACTTTCAAAAAAGATTGGTCTACAAGAATAAATGTTGAAGGTCCTAGTAATATGATGGAAGAAATACAAAGACAAGAAGATCACAATAATACTAATAATGATATTGAAGCCACAATACAAAATGGTTTTGAGGACCTTATTGCTTCTACGTCATTTTCTCCTATGCACGCTCCAAGAATGAAGCTACCAAAAGAAGAAAAAAAAAGAAACAAAAATGCTAATACCTTGATGGTTATGAAAATGGTATTGATGATGCAACTTCAATTATTGGAAGTGAATTGCCAAAGCTAGCCAAGTTTTTATTAAAATAATTGGAGTTAATGCCAAAATTTCAAAAAAGAGAAAAAAATTATTTTTGAGATAAGGAAGCTCCCCAAACTTACTAATATTAGCATGAGGTAATTGATGCGTTCTTTCGCATAATTGAAGAAGGTAAAAAACAATTGGTCATAATTATTCTACCTGGTGATGTTTGAAGTTTTTGTTTCTTTAGTTTACAATAAGTTCATTAATTACTAAAAATATTTGAGCCTTTCTTTTTTTTTTTTTTGTAGGGATGATATCTTGCTAAGTAAGTTGGTAATATTATTATCATGATATTTAGTTGAATTTTGTTTGTTAAGTTGGAATATTTCTTTCTTTTAAGTATTGAGAAAATAAATACTTGTGGATGCGTGATGAATAAATAGGGTATTGCATATTGTTGGTGGATCAGTTGTGCTTGTGCACAAGTCGTCTCTTTTCGTAGAAAAATCTACTATAAAGAATTTACGGAATATACATGTTGATTTTTAATAGAATTTTATGTTTTTGTGTACAAAGATATTAAATATATTTAGTTGTGTGCCATGAGTGATTTGAGCTATTATATTATTTTTTATCCTACCATCACCCTAGCCATACATTGCAAGCTATCAAAATCCTAATGATCTTTGATATTGTGTTAGTTAACATTAGTGGAGAGTGATATGAAAAACAGGCCTATGGAGTTCTAAAAATATATAAGTAAGAGATCAATAATTTTGTTGTGCATTTACATAAACTAATCAGAGTGGCAAAAAGTTAAATGTAAGAGACTAGACACACACATTCAGAGGATTTAAAGATGGGTGAATTTGACACATTATTTGAAATCGTGCATTTTGATGATATTTTGAGATTTTCTTGAGTTATAAACTCGCAACGATTTTTTAGGCCCATTTGGTTAGTAAGTTTGATTATCACTTAATATTTTAATTATTTTATTTCTTCATTTTTCTCGAGAACTAGCAAAATATTAAGTTGGGGGTATGTGATAAGTAGCTTACATACCTATTAATTTAGTATCATTTGCTTAACTTTTTCATTAGTTTTCGAGATTTTTGTGAATTTTATTGTCTTTTTTAGCATTTGTTTAATAGATTTGAGGATGAAGAAAAAATATCACTTGTATGTACAAAAATCTGCATTCATCCTATATTTTTTTAAAAAAATAAAAAATAAAAAATAATTCGGCGAGTTCAGTAACTACAGGGCCTAGGCGCTGCCAGACGGAAAAATAAGGGCAAAATGATATTTTTGCCATCTTTAGAGAATGTCCCATCTAATTTTAAGCATCTCAAAAGCCTTCAAGAGAGAAAAAGATGGGATTAAGGAGAAGACAAGAATAAGATAAAGAGAAAGAATTTTGAGGAAGATGAGAGATACTTCCAAAATTGAAGAAAATACATTTACAAGGGAAGAAACTCATCATTTTTCAAGTTCTTTTTTTTTTTTCCACTTTCTCTCTTTAATTATATTCATGAATATTGTTTAAGTTATTATTCATTTTTACCATCATGAACTAATTTTTTTTCTAGGGTTGTGATGTAATCTAATTAGGATGTTTTGAATATTTTTATCAATTCAATTTTTGAATTATTTTCATGTTGAGTTTTATACATAATTCTTAATGTTTTCAATTACTTGGCCACTAATTAAATGATTTGCTAATCATATTGACTCGAAAGGTGATATATGCGTGTAGTTCTATGTAAAATATCATAAATTGCATGTGAGTAAGAATATACTTATATGATTTGTGTAATCGTGTATGAGATCCATAAAACATAATGAATTGTTAATTATTGTAATTCACATAGGAATATAGTGGATTAACAATTAATGATATTTTCGTTAGACCTCATGAGAGGCTAGTGAAGGCCTTTATGTTATTGAATTTCATCCTTAATTCATTTTAATTGTTAGTTTAGTTTAGTAGGTTTTAGTTTATAATCATCAATATTTTCTTGCGTTTATTCAAATAAAACTAAAACTAACATAATTTCGATACTTAGTAATTCAATAAATCTCGTGGGAACGATACTCATTCATCACTCTATTACTTATTAATAATAACGTGCATTTACGTTCATAATTTTTGCAACACCTAAACCTTATTTTCAAAAAAACTTGCACATAGTTACATAACGAAGCTCCATTTTCAAAGTCCCAACCCATTAGGCCGAATTTACTGGAGACTTATGAATTTTATGAGTTCAGCCCAATAGGCCCAAGCTTTCCACGCCCTTGAAGTCCAATTTGATCAAAAGCCACGCTATTCCCATAAAGTAATTGCACAACTTAATTTTCCTTGGGAGAAAAATTGTTTGCACAACTTGTTGATTTTATGTACTATTGAATTCATTTTGTTAAAATGTATTTGTAATTTTATTTCAAAATGTGTTTGTTTTTTTTCATTTTTTGAGATTATTTTTTCAAATAATTTTAAAAAATTAATATCCATTTTCGATCTTATTTTGCAGGCCTACACCTTATTTTCAAAAAAACCTGCACATAGTTATAAAACGAAGTTCCATGTTTGAAAACCACTCCTTATAGCAAATTAGGAGAGAACAACGTTTTTTTGAAAGAGAAAATATTAAATTATTTTGTCAATGCAATTAGTCAAACTTCACAACTTATTGGTTGTACTCAAGTGAAATGCATTATATAATTCGTTATACTATTTTACTATTTATTGTTATACTATGATATGTATATACACCATATTTATGATCTTATATTCATATTATATGCATACACGTACGTGTATATGCATGTGAAATTTTGTACCCAAATGAAATGTATTATATTATTCATTATATTATTTTATTACATAATATAAAGTATAAATATTTATATACACATGAATATTTACATGAGTGTGAGAGTGTATTTATAGGTGATAAACTCAAGATCTACCATAACATAGTTTAATCAAGAAATAGTGTTGGTATTATTAGAGATAGGAAGTGAGAAGCTTTTTCAAGAAATAAAATCTTGAAATTGGATTTTTCTTCAGGAAAAAATGATCAAATTATAGATTTTGGATGATAATGGGGTGGATTTAGAATGAGTTTAGTTAAATTCAAAATCCGCCCCGCCAAGAAATCAATAATTATAAATTATAATGGCATTACATAAAAAATTAATGCTACCCAATATAAATTATTCATTGAAAAGTTTTATTAGGTGTGGGCTCCAGCTTAGTTGTTCATGTGTTGATAAGCAAGAACTACAACGGGTGGGATTTTTATTATAATTAGTGTTACCACAATTATACTGGTGATCAGATCGATCTTGTTGCCGGATACTGGTTTAGTCATCGGTGGTCCGATCGGTTTAAAAATAATTGATTATATTTTTTAATTATATGATATAAAATGGTAATATAATAGGCTAATAATAAAGTAATAAAATTTAAAGTTAAAAAAATATACATAACCAACTAAAAAAATATCTATTAAAGCAAAATATTTAAATAATCACATACATATAACAAAATACTAAATTTAATTTTATTAAAAAATTAAAAAATTAAAAAATTAAAAATGAGTTTGATCGATTGAATCACAAATTTAGTTATTTAAGGTTAATCGGATTTGAACCAGCTATCTAGTCCAATTTTGAAAAGAATAATTACAGCTTTTGTAAAGGAAAATCCAAAAAAGGTAGAGAGGAATATTTAATCAAAATTTGAGTGGTATGGTACCACTAAATAATGGACATATGCAAGATAACGTTTGTATTCTTTCATGGATATGTTTTCTAAAAGTATTATGAATATATTTATTGGAATCTCAAAAATTAATTAGCAAACAACTTTTAAAAAATATTCAGAAACATATATCAACATTCAGTCACCTTTTTCAATTAAAAATAAGTTATCAATTGTAGTAATTATATTTTTTTATCTCCATCCATATCTCACAAAATAAATTTTATAGGAATGATGAATCAAACAATGTATGTCATTATCCACATCCAAATACCTTTTTTTTTTAAAAAAAAAAGATATATCATATTAATTGTAAATATTACATTCTTATTTCTCATCCAAACACATTCTCAAAATTATTTTTATTTCTCTAGAAATATTTTATATCGTATTTTTTTCAAAGAGTAAATTTTACAAGAACAAAAGACAAAACAATCACATCCATAACTTCTTTGTCTTTCACAATATGGAATCCTGAAAAATGCCCATTCAAGAAAGAAAGTTCCTTTATTTAGTGGTCTCAAAATAAGCCAACCCCCACCCCGAACCCCGCGTCCCCATGCTTTATTCTTTTTCGAAAAATCGATATAAAGCCCAAAATATTAGCTTCAGTTCTCTGCAACACCACTTATATTTCTGGTCTTTAGCACAAAAATATGTCTCAGACAGCTAAGATTGAGGCCAAGGCACATATAATATGTTCCCCTGCTAAGGTCTATGATTTCTTTAAATGCAAAGGAAACCACTTTATCAATGTTCTTCCGCTGATATTCAAAAATGTTAAATTACTTGAAGGAGAGGAAGGTCAGGCTGGAAATATCAAGCTCGTTGAATTTGTACTTGGTATGTATTTGCAACTGTTCTATATTTATATATATATATATATATATATATATATATATATATTGTTCTGTTGCTAAATAAATAGTTTATACTTTAGATATATATACACACACACACATATATATATAGTCTCAAAATTGAGGATAATTTAGTAATCTTTGTGTATGATAGGTACGACAATAAGTGTGAAGGTGAAGACTGAAGCAATAAATGATGCAGAGAGATCCATAACCTTTGTAGCCCTTGAAGGAGAGATTCTGAACTTGTACTTAAGTTTCAAGGTCAAACTTACTGTCTCGCATGGCTATGTCCTGTTTTGTTTTGAGTTTGAGAAAGCGAATGATTGTGTGCCAAACCCAGACATATATGCGAAACTCGCGGTGGAGATCACCAAAGGTCTGGATCTTTACCTTCTTACCCATTGAGAATTAGGGTTTGGTTTTGACGCTTGCAGAAAAGTTGGCCTGTGATGGCTGTAACTTCTGTGTTTATGGCATCTACTGAAGGAAATATAAGAATAAAGGGATATTATAGTATGCAATAAAGGCAGTTTGTTTTGCCCAAGCAAACTGTTTTAGCGTGTAGCACTTGTGTATTATCTTTTATAATGAAACTTTAAGGTTACTTTGGTTGCATAGTTACTTTATTGCATAATGGGATGCGCAACCCCCACCCCATCTTTTTTGTTTTTTGAAGAAATGGTAATTATGTAACTTTATCAAAATATGAACCATAATTGATTTAGTGAACTCATCAATAACCAACGAAGTTTAATAAATTTATAAGGAGAGAATATGTTCACACGAATAAGATAAATATCCACACATTTAATGAAATTTGAATTTAAAATCTCATATTTGAATAACATCGCCACCTTGATTTTGACAGCTAGCACAAGTCCTTTTTTGGAACTTTTAATTATGATGGTTTTACTACTATTTCATGCAAGCAAATCAAACAAAATTGTTATTTTGTTATAGGATTTTAATCTCATCTAGCCATTGAAATTTTCAAATATTTGAGTGCAAGAAAATTCTACATGATGGTGATCCATGTGTTAATTTTTTCCATGAACTTTTTTTTTGTTATAATTGACATTCACATCGTCAGAACAAGACACCCATATATAACGATGATCAAATAAAACAACTAATAGTTCAATTTCATCCTCTGTAATTGTCCTCTATTTATATCCGATCTCAAATAGTTCAACCATCTCAACCTGTAGCTCTTCCGGCATCTCTTCATCCTGCAAATTATGAAATCATGATAAATTTCCATAAAATAAATGGAATTTCTTGGAAATTAGATTTTAGAAGAACAAAATTGTCTGAAATATCACCTGTTTTTACTGGGATCTGATGCCCCTTGCCTTCTCCATACTTCTCAATGAATTTTTTGAGAAGAAAATCTTCTTCTTTTTTCCACGATAAGCAGTACTCATTTCCATTAATTATTTCCTTTTTTTTCTTCTGGATTTGTGTATTATAAATATGCAATTGTAATTCCTATTTATTCAATAGTTTTGAGCTGGGGAATATTTATGCACGAATAATATTTAATACCTCACATATAAAATATAATACCAGCATAGCAGTTGGATACACATAATGCCTCGCTTGTGTAAACCGTGCAAGTATATCCCAGCATTTAAAATCAATGAAAATTAGAAAAAAAAAATCTACTCGGACCTAATTTAATCATACTCTCGATCACAAATGAAAAATGTAGATTGACATGTCTTATTATTGGCTTGGATTAAATCACGCCTTGACAAATATGTATATGAGTTGATTTCTCTTTTCTGAAAATTAGTAATTATGTGAATTGTAATATTAGAGACGTTTATTTTTAGTACCTGCACATTTATTCAACCTTTAGTATATTGCATATCTTCATGATTACCTACAAAGCTGAAAAAACCATATTGTGACTATAATGCTAGCTATATAGCAAGAAATGAGGATAAGTACTTATAACTTTGGGACATTAATAAAATAATTGAAGTGTAGCTATCCGACATTAATGAAGGGAAACTAAATATGTGTAATATAAAACACATCTGTGTCTTTATGTATTCAATTATAAAAAAATATTTGAATATTATCCATTCATATATATATATATACACACACTATGTACATATTGCATTTTTGCTTTGTATATGTATAATTACATAAATAGAACAATATATATCGTATCTAATATATATTAACACATATTGCATATATTTTATAATATTACAAAAAAATGTAAGTGTTATTTTTCATTTTAAATGGAAGTGTAGCTATCTGACATTAATGGAAGGGAAACTAAATATGTGTAATATAAAACACATCTGTGTGTTTATGTTTTCCAATTATAAGAAATACATTTAAATATTATCCATATATCATATTTTACTGTATATTAAGGAATATAAATTACATATATAAACAATATTATATGATATTATAACAATTACAAATATTACATTCTTTACAATTTGGCATATGATAATCATGTTATCATAAATTCATATATAATAAACTCATATACACACACACACACACACACACACACACACACACACACATATATATATATATCAAATAAAATATTTAATATATAACATAAATCAACTATTAAATATATATAATTATATCGTATTTTTGTATTTTATGTTTGTATGTAAATAGTATAATGTACATCGTACATATTATATATTAGTATATTGCATATTTTGCATAACTGTTTTCTCTTTCAATTCCCAATAAATCATGAAAAATTAGCTAGAAAAATGAGTTCGATAAGCCTACCGCCATGTTTTCCCCCCAAAAGGGAAATTCAACAAAAAATTTCAACACAATTTGAGTTAATGGATACATGCATGACACACATCATCGTCAATTAAAAAGTTAACGATGATATCAAAGTTGCATTGAGAGATTGATACGTGAACTCAAAATTAGAGTTTTTAGGAAGTATGATATCAAACTTGCAACTCCTCTTATATTGTAGGAATAAAAATTAAATAAAATCCTCCTGGACTTGAATGAATAAATGTTACAAATAACTATATTTCTTTGTGCTAGTTATAAATGATTTACATCAAATATGTGTCGTATAATAGAATTGCAATTAATCTAGAACTATACACACCTACTTAGCTTTCTTGAAATAATTTGAAGTTTTTTGTTTATTTCTTGCAGCAGTCCTGCTGTTAGATAGGAGACATCTCTCTAGAAAGAAGCATGTAATTAACTAAGGTTACGATTTTTTCGTTGATCCAACTCCATCATTTAGCAGGTCTTGTAATTCTTTTTTTTTGTCAAGTTTTTCACAGTAGCACGTACCTACCACTTCTAAGATATTAAACTTTGACAAATAATCCTATAGATGTAAAATTTTGCCAAATAACTTCTTTTGTTAAGTTCAACGTTAATCAACAATTAAAATGGAGGTAGGATAACATTTTTACCCTTATCTCTCAAGGACTAGTTGGATTTTTATTTTTTTGGCATTTATATATTTAATTGCTATAATGAACTGCTTTACATTTCTATAAATGGAGTGTCTAATATGTAATATTCTCATGTATATGAAAAAAATTCATCACAAAAGTTCACCTTACCACTTCTCACAAAATTTCATTTCATAAATTCTGTAATATTCATCACACCTATGATTTTTAAAATGTTTCACCTACACTACAATTTTCAGCAAAGAAATTGTTCGCCTACAATATATGGATTTTAATTTTTTTGGCTTTTATATTTTAAAATTTAATTATTAAAATACATTCCCGTATTTCTATAAATGATGAGTCGAATATGTGATATTCTCATGTATATTAAAAAAATTCATCACAAAAGATCACATCACCACTTATCACAAAATCTTTATACATAAATTCTATAATTTTTACCACACCATCGAACATTATAATTTTCAAATGTTCACCTACACTGCAATTCCACATCTTTATGGTTCATTACTCCTTGAAAATACGTAAAAGTTGCTTTATGGTACATTATTTTGAACCAGAAGTCTTATTCCATAGTTTGGTGCATAAAAAAGCAATCAAAATTGTTAATCTGAAAGCAAAATCAAGAGAAAAAATGGGTATAAGAAACACCTCATGATTTTGGATTACGTTTGGAAATCAAAGTCGATGAGAATATTTTTGTGCCTGAATGGCTAGCAATTAGTATCCTCGGGGCTTGGGGAGGATGTCCATCAAATCTACTTCTATATCACAAAGTGTGGTTCTTCTATGCTAAAGCAAAAAATTCCAGAACAACAAAATAAGATATATAAGATTAAGAATTCCATTACATACAATTTTTCAATATACATGAGAACTCTCAAATATTGGTTCACTCATAATATATACATAAATTGACAATAATTTTTATTCGGTCTCAAGATGACTATTTTCATAAGCTTAACAAGTGCAATAATTAATTTTAAGTTATTATCATAAAAAATGGGTAACACAAGAATTATGTATTATGTTGTTACTATTGATAATAAGTGATACATGTATATTGACAATTTAGTAATAGTAAAAAATACCACAATGACCATGTGTTTATGTGTATCGTCTTATTATTTATGTGTCCATAGCCGCCACATTTTTTGAACGTAAGGGCTAATGATAATGCCAGAGTATTTTTTTATCAAGTTGCCATTCATGCTCTTAAACCAATTATGGTTCATTATTTCTGTAACAGCGTCTCTTCGTCTGCCTCTCTCTTCACCGACATTTTCGAAATTGAATCTCCCTCCATTTCTGAATCACCATGAAAGCTGCTGCATCAATCCTTTCTTATGTATTGATTATCTTTTCTTGTCATCCTGTAAAATAGGGATATACATGCATATCCTTTTTCTTTTCAATGTATTATACACAACACTTATCTGTATACAATATGTTTTGTATGTAAAACTTCCACAATTTGAAGAAGCCATAACAATTAATGATATTTATGTATTACAGTCAAATCCCAAACCTACATATATATACCCATTTATTACAATATTTTGCTCCTTAATCAATTAACTTACTCAAATGGGTTTCTCAAGCAAACTTCGATCTGGAAAACTAAGTAGTCAATGATTTCAGTATGCTAGACATTCAATTTTCAGTTGTACTTATGCTGTTTCTGCCTATTTTCATCCGAACACACTAATCAAATGAGTTAACATGCTCGTTTTATTCTGATAGTTGATGTTGAATAGACATATACACAAAAAAGAATTGATGAGAAGTTAGCATCATATTTCTGTTTAATTTTGTGTTTTTTCTTTGTTGAAGGGGCATTGTTATCAGAGCGAACTCTTCATTAAATGAATGATATTAATATGCGTGGCAACGGATTTTCACATATACTTATTTCTTGATGTGGTGAATGATCAAAACTGCATATTTCTGCATCAAATGAGAAGGCCTTTCATTGAGCTCTTTCAGACTGCTAATTCTTGAGGCTCGTCGCCTTGGAAGCTGTAACTCGAGTTACACTTTTACAGACTGCTGTAAAAAATTTCTCTACCAATTATTTTACACTCTTATGGTAGAGAAAATTTATCACCATGAAATACAAAATCTATGCTCTTTTTCTGCTGGTGACTAGTTTTTGCCTCTGATGGAAGTGCAGCAGATGAAGTGTTGGCATTTTCAGAATTATGATAAAAACTTCCCAACTTTCAGGCACTGCTGCAGTGAAAAACTCAAAAAGCATTGAATCATTCACTGTTTTAATCTTTTAAATTAGAAAGGGAAAAAAAAGATTCAAGGTTAAGATTTCTGTCTACATAAGAACTCAAGTTCTTGACCCCCCATCTTTCTTGAAAAAGTGGAGATGAACACAATCCCAATCTTCATTCCTCATGATCTTTCTTAGACAAGGGAAAAATCACAAAAAGGCACAAAGGGACTACTAAAAAAGCTGCAGCTTTGAGCAAATCCTCTGTCCCTCTTGAAATCACACCAATTCTTGACCAGTCTTCACTATACCTGAGAGTTCGACATTCATATCCTAATAAATAGACCAGAAAATGATCCAAGAACAAAAAGAACATTTTTGAAGTATCTTGTAAGGAGATTTAAGTACCCGATGAATCCCAATGCAAACACTCCAATAGCAGACTGAATGAGGATTCTACTGCTAGAAAGTTTCAATGGAAACAAACCCTTGTTTTCTTTACTTGAATTTTCAGAGAAATCTTTTTTCTTAGCCAAAGTAGGAGGGGTCACATATGGTTTGCTGCCGTTTCTGTTGGAAATCAGACAAGAAAATGTATTGCAGCAGACAAGCCTACTGTCTGTTGTAAACATTTTCTTATCCGAGACTTAAGTCTGAAAACTCTTATCTACATTTCATGAGTGGCTATCATATGTTCACAGCATGTGAAGAACCAAGATAAGAGAGGCAGGGGTAAGGGTATTTTTGGTTGATGGGAATTGATCACACTAGAAATATTTTTTTTTTCTACTTGGTATAAACATTAGGAAAATAAAAATAAAATTTTTTATACTTTATTTTATGATATTTATTCTTACCAAAGTTAAAAGATCCAAACATAGCACATATGGATATATGGGTTATCCAAATCCATGCCTAGATTTTCTCTCTGCTTTGTGCCATCATGAGCATAAACTAGTGAAACATGGAGCGGCCCAAATGATCCAAAGTTGGCCCGTTGGGTTCAACCTTTCCGAATGAGGTGGGCCGAAAATGAGATGATCAACTTTCAGAAAGCCGGACACTTAACAACTAAACCACACCCCCACAACCCCACACCACCCAAAAAAAAGAAAAACATATTACTTAATGGCATAAATTATAATTATGGGAAAAAATATCAATCATCTCCTTCACTATAATTATGGCATAAATTACTTAATGAAATATCCTAACAAATGTTAATAATGTGGATCGTAATTAACAAAATAGGTTTAGGTTTGCAATCGATGGATATGAATATATATTATTATCGAAAATGAAAAAACCAGACACATTTTTGGATGTTTAAATAATAAAAAAATAAAAAATAAAAAAATAAAAAGTAAAGTAAACAAGATCTAAGTCTTAGTCTCATTCTTATTCCCTCCATGGCAGCATCTTCCAAGTAGCAAACCGTTTCACACACACACACATTAAAACCCCAGCCCAAAAACCCACAAATCTTGACTCTCACCACTCCACAATGGCACTCACCCCCTCCTCCCACCCCATACAAATCCACAAACTCCCTCAGTCCACATACATCGACGCCCTCCGGTGGCTGCCCCATCTCTCCACCTTCACCCACCGCATTCTCCTCGCCACCTATGACTCCGACACCACCACCCTTTCCCTCCAAACCCTCTCTTTCTCCCCTTCCCAAACTACCGCTTCCCTCACCCCGCAAGCCTCCGTCTCCGCCCTTCAAGAATCACCTCTTTGAAAATCTCCCCCTCACCCTTAACCCCCTCTAAACCCCTCATTGCCGCCGCTACTTTTTCCGGTTCAGTCCTCTTCTATTCAGCTGATTTGATAAATGGATCTTCGGAAAGGGGTTTCATTTGGGTGCCGTTTCGGGGATTGATTTGAATGAGAATGGGTCGGAGCGTGCAAGTGTTGGGGAGGATGGGAGGGTCAATTTGGTCAGTTTGTCGGCCAAGAGGAGTTTTAGGAGGGTTTGTGATAGTAATGGGTTGGTTTCGTATAGTTCGGTTAAGTGGGCTTCACCTGTGGAATTCGTGACTGGTGTTTTTGACAAAATAAAATTGGATTGGGCGGTTCAATTGGTCGATTGAGAATCGAGGATGGTCTGATCCGGCTAGAACTAAAAATTATTTTGATCGGTCAAATCGATCAAACCGGTCAAAATCGATATGATCGATTTTAATATTTTTTTTTTAATTTTTAATTTTTAATTTTTATAAATATTTAAATTTGATATTTTGTTATATTTATATAATTATTTGAATTTTGTGTTTGTTATATGTATTTTTATGTAATTATTTATTTATTTTTATATTTAAAATGTATTACATAACAATTAATATATTATACTATTATTTTACATAATAAAATAAAAAATATAATTAATTTTTATTAAATTAATCATACCGCCGATTGAATCGATCTGATTAGTTTGCTAATTTTAACAAAATCGATTTAATCATCGATTCGATTATGAAAACATTATTTTTTGGCCTTCATTGCTTAGTTTTTTGAGATTTGTTAATCGAGAAATATCTGTTAAAAGCTTTATTAATATTCAAAGGAGCACTAACTATTTTGTCAAGAATGTCTAAGCAATTTATTATAAGTCGAGCTAAATATTCGTAGACAAAATTGTGAAACTTTCTAGTATGTATTGTATGTATTAAATTTGCAGCTATAACAATATTACATTTAGCAAAACTAAAATTGACAAGGAAGAAATACATGTCTTTGGTTGAGTATAGTGCAATTAGTAAATTGGTTTTGGCTCATTGTTCTTAAACTTATAGAATATCATAGTATCTCTGTTGGTTTAAGATCAATATATCATTATAATTGTTTTTGAGAGGAGAAAATACATTTGAAAAATAATTTGTGCAAATGATAGTGCATGCAGAAACACATTTTGTATGAATAGGCAGGCTTTTGTTCACTTTTGCTCCAAATTTGAAGCTATCAGTATAGTATCCCCAACTAAAATTATGCTAGTGGATGAACTACAGTGCATAGTTTCGCTCATCATCGAAAGCAAAGAATTGTAAGTGCTAATTTTGAATGTTTTGGGAAAACAATTGGTAGGCAATTTAAAAAAAGTGATAAATATTATTATTAGATTTCAAGGAGAATTATTTAAGATACCAAAAGAAATACCTGATACCTCTATGGATAAGAGATGGAAATTGTTTTGAGGTATGCTATTTAATTTACCAACACATATTCTACTTATCTTAATTTTAAAATAATAGGGGTGCGTGGGAGCTTTGATGGTACCCATATCGAGGATCGTGTACTTGCAGAAGTCAACCTAAATATCGATTGTGTAAAAATAAAAATGCTACTAATGTGTGCTCCCAAGATATGTAGTTAATGTAGTTAGGATAAAAACATCAACTGCTTCTGAAAGTAAAGTATTAAGAGATATAATAAAGAGGAGAAACGATTTGGTATTTCCTCGCGAAAAGATTCATAATCACACTTATTAAAAGAAAAAATAAAATCATTCTTGACATAGTCAAAACTAACTCAAAAATGTTATATAATTTTTATGGAGGAGGGATTATTCTAAGTCAAAAATACAATCTAAATGATTGAAGTGAAGGACCGATCTACCACCGCCGAAGAATTCTTTAATATGAAACATTCTTCTTCTATAAATGTTATAGACAGTTTGTTTAGCTTGTTAAAGAGCCATTAAGAAATTATCAGAAGTCCTTCATATCTTCCAAGTAAAATTTAAAATCGTATCATCATGGATGTTGCCTACTTCAAAATTTTGTAAGACAAGAAATGTGTGTTTACTAGTTAGATAATAAGAACAATATAGAAGATGATGAACATGGAGGAGGGAAACACCTAAAAGATAATGAAGTTGATGAAGATGAAGAACTAGTCCCATGATTGAGCTTTTCGATGAATAGACCACTTTTAGAAAAAATCTCTCGATTAACATGTTTATTACTTGGAGAGCACAAAGAAATTTTAGATGACTTGTTATGGTTTTCTGTTGTAAGTTTTCAAATTAATTTTACATTTTATGACTATATTTGTGTTGTAAACCATTCGATTGGTGTTAATAGGATGAAATATTTGTTGATTAATCTATTTTTTTTTGTAATCAATATTGCTTTAACCATTCTTTCTATCATTATTTATGCTACATCAATAATATCATAACATTTTTTAAAGTTTTATAATATTTATCTGGTTATAATTTTTGTCATTTTGTATGCACAATATAAAGAATGGACAGTCTAACTCAATATATGAAAGGCCATGGTAAGAACAAATAAAAATAAAGTATGAGACCGAAGAGGCTAAACTTGTTGAGGTATTTTTTGATATAGTAAAACTGGGAATATATAAAGTGAAAATCAGGTTTAAACCTAGCTATCTAAATTATATTAAGGAGAAGATGCTAGTTTCTTTACCTAACTTAGTTTGAAGGCTAAGCCACATAATGAGTCAAGAATTAATACCTTAAAGAGGGATTTTCATATTGTGTATGACATGTTGAATGACCCCAATACAATTGGTTTTGGTATAGATCTAATTAAAAAATGCATTATAACAGAAAAATTGTATGAAATTCATATTTTCAGGTATGACGATATCTGAGGCTCGAAGAATGCATGAACTTGGTAGCTAACATTTTCATTTATCAATTCAGAGAGAGTAATTTTAGATTTAGAAGGCACTTTAACAAACTAGTACTTATATTGCTGTTAAATACGAGCATATCTCACTTACTTCTTTATTGCCCTGTATTAATGCAAGATGTGATATTTCTTAATGTGAGACAATTCAGTAGCAGGACAGTTGAAGGACCAATAGAGATACTATCGAGATATCATACGGCACATAGGATAGGGTTCGATGCCATTTTTTTTTATTTCTTTGGGTTCCACCGTTGATCTGACATGCTTTGCTTAACTACATACAAGGTATTTTACTAGTTAGTAACAATCATGCAAACCAGAGTCCTGAAATGCATTTGGCTCATGTTGACTCCTTCAAGCATTATTGACTCTCTTACAAGGCAAAACATACTTGATCTGGAATTCTACATACTCCAGATCAGCTCCTTAGCAGTTGAGTACCCTTATTACCTTCTGTGGCTTCTTGATGCTTTAATGCAGCCTCAAGTCGTGTCGCTATATCGGTCATTGATGGTCGGTCATTTCCATGATCAAGTAAACACCTTCCAGCAGTCTCTATGAATATTTTAAGACTATCTGGTGATGTTCTCCCAACCAGAAATGGGTCAATACAACCAGAAAGGTTATTTCTCATGCATGACTTGATCCACTGGGCTAGACTCACTTGATCCTCATCAAACCAACGATCTGATTCTTTATCAGCAAACAGCAACTCAAACAAAACCAAGCCAAATGAGTAGACATAAGACTTTTCTGTTAATTGTTCTCCACGTATGTAATCTGAATCCAAATACCCCCAGTTACCCCTGACAATGGTTGGCACCCTATTGTTTCCTTTCTTTCTGGACAAACCCCATTCTGAGACCTTGGGAATCCAGTTCTCATCTAACCAAATGTTGGTTGATTTCAAGTCACGATGAAGCACTGTCTGCTTGACAATGGAATGCATGTAGCTTAGTCCTCGTGCTGCACCAATGCAGATTTGAAGTCTTCGCTTCCATGGAAGGGGATCCTTGAAAGGTTCGTGAAGATGATCATAGAGTGTCCCATTTGCCATGTACTCATATACAAGAATCATATCTGATTCTGTCTCGCAATACCCAATTAGAGAGGCCACATTATTTGACTTGGAGAAGATTTCATTTGAATCTCTTTTTTTGATTGCAACTCATGTGCCATGCAGAGTTTGGACTCTGTAGCTCTTGACCATCTGATTGCTACAACCTTTTGACTACCATCTATATATCCTTTATATACATTGTCCGATCCTCCAAATCCAATGATGAGACTGTTATGGAAGTTGTTTGTGGCTTTTTGAATCTCCTGGAGAGAGAACTGGTGGATTACTACTTGTGACGGCAGTGGTGAAGCTTTTGACTTTGATGGTGTTCTTGGTAAAATTCCAAATAGGTCCCACCACCATCTTGGTGTCAAATTACTGTTGGAACTGTTGTCCTTAGTCTTCATTTTTGTATTCTTCTGATCCCTGCCTCTGTTTCTTGTACTTGAGCTGGGATTATCTTCGCTGGTAATCCTATCTGATTCTCCTTTTGGAGGAGTTATACTTATGTCATCCAAAGAAATAACCCCATCGCTCTGATCACTGTAAATTCTTCCAGCATTTTCCTCCTCTTCCACCTGTTCCGTTGGATCTGTGGTCTGTTGTAATGCCAATGCTAACTCAAGGCCCATCACTACATCAGCCATTGCAGGCCTTCCTTGTGGTTGAGTGTGTAAGCATCTGCCCGCAATTCCTACAAACACTTTTAAACAAGCTGGTGAAATCTGCCCTATCAGGTTATGGTCAATAAGTCGATCCACTTTTCCCTCTCTAATGCAATATCGGGCCCATCCGGCTAGGCTATGTTGCTCCTCCTCAAGTCTTATGTCCACTGCAGGTCTTCCAGATAGCACTTCGAATAATACCACTCCAAAAGCATACACATCAGATTTTCTCGTCAATTTACGAGTCAAAAAGTACTCTGGATCTAAGTATCCAAATGTGCCTTTTACGTTGGTACTGATGTGGGTGAAAGAATCATTTGCTGGTCCCATTTTGGACAATCCAAAATCTGAGATCTTGGCAACCCAATTCTCATCCAGTAAAATGTTTGAGCTTTTCACATCTCTATGTATGACCCTATGCCGGGAGTGAAGATAATATAAGCCACGTGCAGCACCAATTGAGACCTTGAGCCGCAGTTCCCAAGAGAGAGGAGGATTGGACTTCCCGTGTCTGTTTATTTTGTAGAGATGGTCAGCAAGCGTTCCTCGGGTCATATACTGGTAAATCAACACCCGCTCTTGACCATCATTGCAGTAACCAATCAGAGAGACGAGATTCTCATGCCTGAGCTTGGATAGCATCTTGTTCTCTGTCCAAAACTCAGTGTCCCCTTGCCTGGACTCTGATTTCAATCGCTTGATCGCAACAACTGTAGCGCCCCCATCAATACTCCCTTTATAGACTCTGCCATATCCTCCACTGCCAATGTGAAATTGAGGATTGAAATTGTTGGTTGATGAGCGGATTTCATCAATTGAAAACTGACGACACAGATGCTCCATGGATGACGAGCTTATGTTCCTTGTCCCAGAATTTGAGTCTGAAACTCTTCTGAGGTTGTAAACTGCAATATTCAATATGGCTAGTATAACTGTCAGCACAGTGGCAATCAAGTTATTTCTATAAATTGACTCTGGTTTCTTTTGCCGTGGCGTTGATGTTGAACTCTGCAACTCAGGAACTGGCCCCATGCCTGCTAGATTGTTGTCAGGGTTGCTCAACTTGAATACTTCTAGCCCATTCAGGGTGCCATGGATTTGTTCATCTCTTGATTCAAACTTTGGCTGGAAAGTGATGGTAAGGTAGCGCTTTCCCACCATTTTATCTCCCTCCATCGTCACAATATAGTCTTTGTAAACTGCAACTCCAGATGTTCCACCCCGTTGAATAATATTAGCATTATCCTCAGCAATCTGATTGTTTATGACAATAGAGTAGTCCTTGTTGCCACTCTCTGCTATCCTCAGTTGAAACTCAGGAAAATGGAGCCTAATCAGGTATCTAAATCCCAAGTCCACTGGTATTTTCCATGTAAGATTATTTATACTCAACTTAGTGTCTGCATGCATTGTCCTTGCTGTTTGGTAAACTTTGATTGGTGCAATGTATGTTGGTGTGCCTCTAACTGTAATTAAACTATTAACAGGAATAGCACCTGTTTCCAACAAGTAGTTGGAGTCTTCATCCCATCTGCGGAACATGCTTGAATCCTCAGCTGGTGAGATGGAGGTTCCGCCAACATTCAGCCGCCGAACCAGCTCGAGAGCTGTGCTATTATCTATGTAGAATCTGTACTTCTGGCCTACCACAAAGGCACCTAACTCCCCTTCTGGAGTGAAGTAAAGACCGGTGGGCATGGAAACAACCTCAATACCATTGACAAAGGCATAGAAGTCATCTGATTTCCTTTTCTTCTGAGCCGGTGAGAATGTTATAGTCAATGCCCGACCGTCACCTATATTAACACAGTACTCTTCGATGATCTGCTTTGCACCCAAAACATCATATATAAGAGCTGTGCTGAAGTTGCTGAGGAGCGTGTAAGGGCCAGCTTTAACAGTGAACAAGGCTTTAGACCTTTTGAACCCCTTGTATGAATCTTGATAGAAGTGCAGGCGGATGAATTTCTGTCCCGGCTTGACTGGGAAAACATAACTAAATTCATGGCGGGATACTCGAGCAGTCCTATAGGGTACAGAATCCAGTGAAGCAAGTTGGTGGATGGCTCTTGAGTTGGAACTAGGTTTGCCATTAATTTTCAGTGACAACGAGGATTCGAAACCGGAATCTCCAATCCAAACTCGACCATCCAGCGCAGTCAAATTGCCGGAAGAACCACAAGAAATGGCAATACTGTCAGGCGGGGAATAAGTAGCAGGAATGTCGCTGGCAAGGATGATCCGGATATGCCAGAACAAGCAGAGAGTTATGAGAATATCTAATAATTCAGAAACATACATGTTTTTTGTGTTTAACAAAATTGGGCCAGGAGAGAACGCAAGCAAGCTATACACAAGATTAGATTCATTTATGAAAGAAAAATGATTTGTAATCTGGAGTCAACTCAAGCAGAGAAGTCTTTTTTTTTTTTTTTTTCTTTTTTTTTTTTTTATGTAGATAATTTACATTAGGCTTGCTCAGCCCACCAACCATACATGTTGAAAGGAACAACAGAAGCTTACACGCGTGATGCTAATATCCTTCACACGGCTTTATTTGAAAAAGTAGTCTGCTGTCAATTATTGTTCTAAGCAATATGTTTTAATTTAGTTTTTTTTTTATTCCCTTTGAATTTATTTGATTTGTGAATTCATTTCATTTTTGTTCACCAATACGATTGATCCGGAAGAAGAAAACCTGTTAGAATTTCAAAGAGTTAAAATGAAAATTGAAGCATATGTGGGGTAGGAGAAAAATTGGATTTGGAAGCTTCCTCCATCAGTTCATTAACCTTTCTGGACCATATATATTTCTCCTCAGAGAAGGAATTTTCATCTGAATTGTTGGGAAAATCGTTGTAACTTCATGGCATTTGCGCATCACAAGTTCTTATTTGGATGGTTCTATCCACTAGATATTTTTCCTTCAATTTTCACCTTTTTTATCATTTATTATCTTTCGTGGAACAGGGAATGCAACAATTGCGCAGACTCTGTAAAATGCACATGGAAAATTCTATTATAAACTCCTCTAATTTAAGCCCAATTCAATTAGAAATTGTAATTGTTTTGGATATTCAAATAAATACATTCGCCTTATGACTAATTTGAATAATCAGAATTTGTCATGTATCTTAAATTTTAATAGAAAAAATAAATGAAAATCTCATGTGTATTTAAAATGACAAGTGCATGATGTCAAATTGTGGTTGCTTAAATGAACACAGTGACTCATTTATCATCCATTTACATATATTAAAAAAAAAATTATTTTAAACCAGCAAAATCGTAAAATCTTGTTAATTCCTATCTCCTACGGTCCTACCCACATAGACCGGTGCGCTCAGCGCTGACCCGATCCAGTTCAACTTGTCCCAAACCTTTCAGGATTGACCCGACTCCTATGGAACACTGGTGACCCACGGACACCCTTCTATGTGATAACTAATTGCGCCCACCCCAACTATGGCGGATGGGTATGGAGTATGGACGGGTTGACGGGCTTGGTTGTCACTTGCCGCCACTAGGTTTTGTATATTCATCATTATACACAACATGATGTCAAAATCCCTGCAACTGAGCACTAACAAATATAGCATAAAGATACCAACTGATTCTGATTTAGTTTCCCATATATACAATCATCCTTAAAGTACAGTGTACATAACGTGGCTGCTGCAGTGTGATTCTTTAGCAAATGAAGTCTATGTGACTATGTGTTTGATCAAATGACGCATCCATAGTGAGACGACAGGGAAACTAGAAGTATGGGACTAGTTATATTTTTGAAATGGACATTAGCACTAACTGCTTCCATTGTGCATATGGAAATAAATTTTATGATTGAAGCTAAGGATTTTGGTGCAATGTGGCAAAATTTTCCAGCCTAAGTAGAACAATCCAGCATATAGCTACCTTTGCAGTGTGTTGTCATATTCAAAAGTTGCTGCACTCTCAATATCTGAATCCGGGATGCCATTGTGTTCGTCGTTTTTAAAAGTTCTGGAAACAAGAAATGATGATTCTGTACGCATTCTCCAAATTGAATGCACCATCACATTCGATATTGGCCTTATGAGAAGCTGCTTCCGTTATTTTCTCTTGTAGGGATAACTCTTCCCCGAGCAACATCTCAAGCACGGACGGCATAGTTGGCCGGTGATGCGGTTCATATTGGGTGCATGAAAGACCAACTTGGATACATCTCAGTGCTTCGTCCTCTGAAAATGCCCCCCTATTGGATTTGTCTACCAGGTCTAATGCTTTCCCTTCATTCCACAGCTTCCATGCGTGAACATTGATCATATCATAATGTATCCATGGGTATAGAATTCATTTACTGGAAAATCTCACTCAAAGATCAATCTATTCTCATATTCACACACTATTTACTTTTTGCCTAAATTTATTGTGATCATCGAATTTGTTGATTTATGTGTTCATTTACTTCAATTTTTTTGTCAGATATTCATGTGGAACACTGTCTAGTGTGATGTGGTTAGGCTATGCCAGTGGCATTTGCAATAATTTTTGTATCCCTGCCAAAAAAAAAAATAGTTCTGCTCTTTTATTACAATCTACTTTAGGTTCATCTCCAATCATGGTTCAGAATGAATGAGACGTGAAATGAAGGCAGCAAAACGATATAAACAAGTACAACTTCTGCAAATGAAATTAAACAATGTATTCTGTTTACTGAGAGTAGTTGACTTGATTATATAGTAGCTGAAAGACTGCACTACAGATATGATGTGATTGTGCATTAATATGATTTCTTCACTCATAAAAAGGTTCCTGATACTTACATATTTAATGAGGTCTAGGTCATATCTTGGATAACCCGTATGTTTTTTGCCACTCAAAATCTCCAGGACTATAACTCCAAAGCTATACACATCTGACTTATCTGAAAGTCTCTTTTGAATAGCGTATTCTGGAGAAATATAACCTCTGCACGCACATATTACAGAAAAAACATCATTATCCCTGAGTTGGAAAAATAAGTCGGGAAAAATAAAAATAAGAATATAAGACAGAATAGGATATGTAACTTGACAGTACTTACAAGGTCCCAACAACTCTGGAGTCCGCTTTAGTAGATTGATGTTCTTCAAAAGTTCTAGTAATGCCTAAGCCTGAAATTTTCGGATTCATCTCAATGTCCAGTAAAATATTGGTGGGTTTGAGACCTCTGTGAATTATTTTCAACCCTGAATCTTGATGAAGATAAATAACTCCTTTAGCAACACCCATGATGATTTTGAAGCGCAGTGACTACTGAAGCTCATGACATCGTACTTCATCTATGTGGAAATGTTAGTTCATCACATTCAAAAGACAGGAATGAAACGTTAGGTCCTAAATTTAATTATCTATTAATATTGAAAAATGAAGAACAGATACCAAATATAATAAATTTCCGTTTTCCATGAACTCATATAAAAGCATCCCTCCTTCTTCATGAATGCAATATCCAAGTAGTTTAATGATGTTTTGATGAAGGAGACTGGAAAACGAAAGAATCTCACTTTTGAACGCGTTGAGGCCTGGCCTTGAAAAATAAAATCTTTTAGCTGCAACTATGTGTCCTGTAGGTAATACAGCCTATACAAAGCAATAGTAGAATTAGTAAAAAGATGGAGAAACTTGTTTCACCATCCTATCTTGTAAAATAAAGGAAAAAGAAAGAAATCACCAGTCTAGATAAAGTCACCTTATAAACAGAACCAAATCCACCTTCTTCAAATGTTTTGTGAAGGGGAGAATTGGTTGGTGGCAGCTGCAATCGTGGTCAGATCAAACTTCGGCAATTTTATGTCTGCTTCACAAATTTCTGCAAAATAATTGTATAAATGTCATATGCTTGCAGTAAATACTAAAGTCGGTGGATCAGTAATAGTTTGAAAAATTAGAATATGATGCAAAAATGTTTGAAATTTATCGTGGTTGTATGAATATATACCTGCTACTGAGCTGAATTCTTTTGTCTTAGATGGTTTTACTCTGTTCCAAAGTGCCTCCCATGCCCAAAGGCTTAATGGCTTATACCTTTTGGGGTTTCTCCCATCTTTTTATTTAACTAATTTTATTTGCTCATATTGTTACTTATGTTATTTTATATCAACATATTTGGAGACTGAAATATTTTGCAGAGTCATCCTACAGATTAAGCTTGGCAAAACAAGTCATTTCCTTTTTATTATGACTTGATTATTATTTTCAAAAAAGATTGGGCTACAAGAATAAATGTTGAAGGTCTTAGTAATATGATGGAAGAAATACAAGAGTAAAAGCTCACAATGATACTAATAATGATATTGAAGCCCATACAAATTGTTTTGAGGACCTTGTTGCTTCTGTGTCATTTTCTCCTATGCATGCTCCAAGAATTAAGCTACCGAAAGAAGAAAAAAAAATAAACAAAAATGCTAATACCTTGATGGTTATGAAAATGGTATTGATGATGCAACTTCAATTATTGGAAGTAAATTGCCAAAGCTAGCCAGTTTTTATTAAAATAATTGGAGTTAATGCCAAAATTTCAAAAAAGAGAAAAAAATTATTTTTGAGATAAGGAAGCTCCCCAAACTTACTACTATCAGCATGAGGTAATTGATGCGTTCTTTCGCATAATTGAAGAAGGTAAAAAACAATTGGTCATAATTATTCTACGCGGTGATGTTTGAAGTTTTTGTTTCTTTAGTTTACAATAAGTTCATTAATTACTAAAAGTATTTGAGCTTTTCTTTTTTTCTTTTTATAGGGATGATATCTTGCTAAATAAGTTGGTAATATTATTATCATGATATTTAGTTGAATTTTGGTTGTTAAGTTGGAATATTTCTTTCTTTTAAGTATTGAGAAAATAAATATTTGTGGATGCATGATGAATAAATAGGGTATTTTATATTATTGGTGGATCAGTTGTGCTTGTACACAAGTCGTCTCTTTTCGTAGAAAAATCTACTGTAAGGAGTTTACAGAATATACATGTTGATTTTTAATAAAATTTTATGTTTTAGTGTACAAAGATATTAAATATATTTTGTTGTAGTATAAAATACTAATTAATATATAATGATTAACATTTTTTACTATACTACTATTTTATAATTGAATTCAATTGCTTGTTCAAATGGTGTGAAAGCTGAAGTGATTCAATTTTGTCCAATCACTATATATTTCGACGAATAAATAAACAAGTAAATGTTTATAAATGCAATATCTTGCACAAACCTAGAGAATAAATATTAACAACTGTTATACATTGTACTAAACAAAAAACCAAAGATTGTTTCGAAAAAAACATGGAAAAAGGAGAAATAAAGTAACACAGTTAGCCTGCGCGGTTCAAAGTCCAATTTCATCAAGAATTTTCAAAGTAATATATAAACAATAACAATTACTGATAAATAATTTAACTTAAATTTAATTTTTCTAAAGGATAATTTAATTATTAAAAATAATTTTATTCTATTTCTATTATTCATTTCTAATTATCAATTATGAGATTGAAATTAAGTAAAAAATGCATTCTTTTTCTCATTAATTGTACATATCAACATAGGATATATTATACTGATATCCTTCCTTTCCCATCTTTATTAATTTTCTAATTTCATTACCTAATGCAATTTTTGTGCATACCAACGTGTATTTTATTTTATTTTCATTTAACTATATACACATATCCTATTAATATGGTTGTTATTGTTACTTAATTTTAAATTTAGATTAACATAATATTAAGATTTCTTTAACTAAATGAATATTCATGAAAAATTAAATGTACAATTGGAATTCAATTAAAGCTTAAAAAGACATATCCGTTATTATATGAAGTTTTAGATGAAAAATAGGATTGGATCCATTTAATATATACCAAGTTGACATTCATGGCAAAACTTAAACATCAATCAAGATGCCAATCAAAATATATAATTAAGAGATTGTGCGTTGGGATTGATTCATGATTTAGTTTCAGTAATGATTCCAATGGAGTGATTTTCCCTATTAATTATTTGTATGTGTTGTAATTGTCTTACATACATATAAAGATAATACTGTAATTCAAAATTAAGGGAGAAATGAAAGTTTTACCGTTATTTTGAGTATTTTATCTGTAAATGTAAGTGAAATAATCGAATCATATATTTTTTTATTTTTTTTCTCTCCACTTTCCCATGATATTCTATTGTTTCTTTATATTTAATAATTATTTATAAAAACACATGTATTGATTTAACATTAATATCATAACTTAATTAACAAAAATAATTTTTACTCATGGAATTGGACCTTCTCAATCTCTTTACAAATTTATTGGCGGGTTTTTTGCCCCATCTGGTCACGTGAAAAGGTGAAAAGGAATTAGTAGGATAAAAAAGTATTTTTGGTAATCAAACGAGCAGATTATAATTTCCATAATCTATATTCTAAAATGTTATTCATATCGTGTTAGACATTATGTTAGACGTTGGTCATGTCTAGCACGCCACTTGGCGTGTTATATATTAAATAAAAATAAAAAAAAATTAATACGTCTAATGGCTTCTTAGACACACCATCAATGGTATGTCCAACACATTTCGGACACATGATTCTTTTTTATATATTTTAGAAAGTATATGAATGATAAGAAAATTAACTAAAAAAAAAAAATCTAAAAAATACTTGAAAAAATATTGTTGCCTCATCCAAAATTACTCTCTTTACTTTTATTTATGAAAAAAAAAACTCTTTTTTATGTGAAATATATAGTTTACAAATTACACAATTTTCTAACACAATCACTAACAAGTAAATTTAAGATAATTATAGAAGTAACAATAAGGAGTATTGTTTGGGTAAAATATTAAATTTGCTAAGATGTGTCACTTAGGAACAATAATTTTGTTATCAAAGAAAATTTTGAAAACAGCTTTTAAATTTTTTTAGTCTTTCAAGGAAATGAGTTTACAACTTTTGTGGAGGCTATTGGAGCGAAGTACATTTAAGTATATGCCTAATATATACAGGACATTTAAGTATAAGTCTAATATTTAAGTACAGGACATTTAACAATTTACCGGAGTCATAAGGAAAACCATGTGATATCAGATATGTTGCATGGCATTCGATTTACTGATAAATAAAACAAGAAAGTTTTGACAAATGCTCTCTTTCTTATAGTGATAATCGTACAAATTTAAAGAGTTCAATTAAGGTAAAGAAACATACCCATTGCAATTTTAATGATGTAGTATGGTTGTGTTTTTGTTTTTTTTTTTTTAATTTTAATGAGAATAAGTGTGAAAGACATAGTTGTAGGACTTTATCTGTCATCACTTATCCTGTTAAATAATATAAATAATGGAAAATATAAGCTACATAAAGAGGGGCAAACTAAATAATAGAATTAGTTATTTTAGATTTTTGAAAATAAAATAATTATATTTACACAAACAAAATTAAAAATCAGGAGATGTTTCACGTGATCGGATGGACTAATTTTTTGGTTAACATATTAAATTGAGTTTTTAATATTTTTTCCTTCTATAAAAATTTTTACGTGATGATATTTGTTAATCTATTTTTAGTACTATTAAAGTAAATTTTAACAAATCTATTAAATTATTCTATATTAACTTTATAAAATCAAGTAAACATTCAATTCTTGAAGCCCGATTTATATTTGGGCTTTTTAGACTTTCTCGGTTCACATTCAATCTGATCCAATTGATTTATCTCGTGCAATGTGACCCAATTCAAAATACTTATCTTAGAACTTAGATAAAAAGTAAAGTAATTTACTTTATGGTTGAATACAACCCTCTTTTATTATTTTTCTCTCTAATTTAACTATAAATTATCTAGAAAGACATACTAAGTTTGCACTTGATTTGGTTAGAGATTTTGAGGCCCATAGCTACACTGTCTCAACCACATTATTTGATAGAAATAAGAACAAGTAATCGAAAAAGTAATTTTTTCTGATTTATCTCCTTTTTCTTTGTTTTATTTTAAAAAGTCCATGTTAACTACCTTTATTAAGAATAATTATAAGTAGTTTAATTTTGGAATATTTTTCTTTCTTTTAGCTTACATAATTCTTTTCTGTTCGACTATCAAAAGTTAGGGTTACCATTTATTTCATAAATTCAATTACATGTTATCTATAAATCGAACTTCTAATTAGTTTTGATAAAAAAAAGTTATAATAAATTTTTAGTTATTGTGAGAATTAAATTAAAAATTTTACGTGGTCATTCATCCTACATTCACAAGACAAACACCCAAAAGGCTAAGAACATATTTATTTCTTTTACTTTTGTTCTACATTAATCACATCATATAGGAGAAAAATCATGTATAACGAAATATTTAAGTGGACGAAATCAATAAAATCAAATAGTAAGAAAAAAATATATCAAATAATAATAAATTGCATACTCTATATCATAGTGACACTACAAAAAATAAGAAAATAGTGACGAAAGATTAGCTCAGCTCCCTTCTAAAATTTTGAAGATGTGGATTAATAAGAAAAATAACACATCTATAAATGGCGATAATGTTTATTCTGAATATTCTTCAATTCATATTTTCACCAAGCTCATAAAAATATCATGGGAAGCTACTAAGTTTTATTTATTTATTTGAAAACACAATAATTTATATTGTTACATCATAATAATAATTAATATTTTACTCAAGACAATCTTTACTAGTCAATTAATTATAATGAACAATACAATAATAATGGTCACATCAATAGAAAGTGAAATAATATCTACATAGTAAGACATGCACTCAAAATCTCATAGTGTGATTATTGATTACATCAAAGTACAATTCCATTAATTTGCCACCCTAAATCTTACATTTTTCAAAGTATAATTTTTAATTTTCCACCCTAAACCTTATATTTTTCAATGATTCGATGGTGAATTTTGCCGGCACAACCATTGTCTAAAGTCATAAATAGTTTGCTTGTTCACAAACTCCATATAACCAAATAAATATCCAATACCTAAGTTTCAGTTTTTTTTATCTTTTTGTACTAGGAATGTGCACAAAATGAGTAGTAAGTTACGTGTCTCGAGGTTCTATATCGCAGGTGAGTTTAGTGGTCAAAACTCACCAAATGTAAGGATATTTACCTCACTTATGTGAATTTATTATTTCATTAATCATTATAACTTTTTAGTTAATGATAAGTTAAAAAATTAATTATTTATTAATATTTTGATTGAATAATATAATTATTATATAAAAAAAAGCCCCATGATTGACAACTTCCATGAGTAATAGCTCTTGAACTAAGAGAAGATTAGTATAATTTACAAGACCACCATTGGTTCCGTCTTGTTTGGTGTTTTTATCAAAATATTATATTTTAATAAAATAATTATCAAAATATCGTGAAATGAAAATGGGTTAAATTTCTATGACAAAATAATAGCCCGGCTAATGTTTTTTATTTTTTTATTTGAGTGCCAAATTGTCAAATTGTCATTTTATCAAAGCGTTACCCAAGGTAACGGTAACGCTTTGTTTTTTTTTATTTTTTTGTTTAACTTTTTTTATTAAATTTAAATAATATAATTTTACACATATATATAATTATTAATTAAAATATGTTAATTGTGTGTATATATATATGTAATTTATTCATATTATATGTATTTAACATTTTGTGTAATTATATTATTACACATGTAAATATAAAAAGTTTAAATTTTAAATAAAATTTAACCAATTTTTTTTAAAAATATTATATAAATGAATTTCAAACATCTTATCAGTTTACAATGTATATAATATGTTTAATTTGATTACTCTATTCAATTATATAATAAAAAAAAATTAACCGTTGGTTAAATTTTATTTAAAATTTAAAATATTTATATTTACATGTGTAATAGTATAATTACATAAAATGCTAAATATACATAATATGAATAAATTACACATATATATACAATTGACATATTTTAATTAATAATTATATATATGAAATTAAATTACTTAAATTAAAAATATAAAACAAAAAAAAAACAAAAAAAAAAAAGAGAATTCCAAATTTGTCAAAGTGTTACCGAGGTAACAGTGTTATTAGGATAATGCTTCGGTCAAAGTGTTACCTGGGTAATGCTTTCGCATGAAAATACAAAAATTAAAATTAAAAACGTTACACCGCTTAATGTTTTGCCATAAAAATCTAAACTTCAATTATTACATAATATTTTAAGAATTATTTAATTTAATTATAATATTTTGCTAACCCCCCCCCCCCCCCCCCCCCGCCGTCTTGTTTTCCTCTTTCTGGCAATTATTTAGTTAGCAAAGTACATTTGAAAAGGAATATTTTATGGTTTGTTCAATTATGACAAAATGTCCCCATTCCTCATTATATCATCTTCATGTGATGTTCTTCATTGATTATATCATCTATAAAAATTTGGCAGACAATTGAGACATTTTTTAGGTAATTAAGTGTCTGGTCATTACATATATATTTATATATATATATACTTGTAAGCACCAAATAAAAACACTGCAAAATGTTGTTCTGAATTATGCCAAAATAGAGATTAGGAGGGTAGTTGGTTAGGTTTATAAGGATCTTAAAATATCTTATAACATATCTAAGTATATTTGGTAAAAAATTTAAGAGATGAGATTATGAACTCCCAAAATAATATGATAAAATCTAATTAACTTCCTAAAAAGAGTAAGAAAATTATAACTTTAATTTTAACAAACTCCTTCAATTTGAGTATATAAATTATAAAATTATCATTATCAATTTTAAATAAATTTAATCAAATATCCTCTAAGTTCGGTACCACCAAAAAAAAAAAAAAAAAAACTTATGATATATATGTTAGTTGATAGGAATAGTTTCTATTAACATAATATTAGTGACATTGTCCAATTTTACTTTATATATTCTTCGTATTTATCTATGATTATGTCAGTCGGAGTAGACCTGATCACAATTCAAAAGTCGCCGGTTATAATTCGAAACCGTCGGTTCCACGGTTCGAGAAAATTCTGACCCTTAACTTTAACCGTCAAGGCTGGTTACGGTCCGGGTTTCGGAACCGTTGGGTCGATTTCGGTTACGATTCCGACCCTTATATTTTTATTATTATTTTTTAAAATTTTTTGAACTTAAATTTTTAAAAATATTATTAATTTTTGAACTTAATGAAAAAAAATTAACTTAAATTTAAAAAAAAAATAGTTAAAATATAAACTTATGGTAAAAAACAACAGTAACTAAATTAATTTTTGGATTTTTTCTAAAAAATATTTTTTCCATTTATATTGCATTAATAAAACACAATTTACTAAATTTTAGTTTTCGAAATTAATATTATCATGTAAAATCGATGCAACATTACAACAATTTAATAATATTACATGAGAAGTTGGGGAATAAACAATAGATAATTATAAAGTAGTATCATTAAATATTTTTAAAAAATTATAAATTTACTTATTATTAAGATAATTGTAAAGTAGCATCATTAGATAATTTTTAAAATTTTACTTATTATTAAAATAAAATATAAAATGCTTAAATATAGAACTTTATTTGTAACTTTACATATCTGAAACTAATTAATTAAATTTAAACGGGGTACAAGACTAATTATATTAATTTTCAGAAACAAGACAAGCAATTTGAGGAGAAAAAAATAAAAAAATAAATTATGAGACTTATTTATTTATTTATTCAAAATTATAAACATATAATTTATTAGTTTAGTTGGTTAAAGTGTTTGTTAATAACCTGGATGTCACATGTTCAAAACTTATATAATATATTTTTATATTATTATTTTGGTTAAAAATAAAATAAAATAAAAGCAAGTTGGGCTCGACGGTTTCGGCCCGTGGAACCACCGGGTCCATGGGTTGCAAAAATATAACCCGTAACCAGCTCGTGAAGTCACGGTCCGATTACAGGTTACAATCCGTGAACCGTGGTCAACGAATTCTGACCCGTTGACCACGGGCCGGTCATGATCCGAGTCCGATTTAGACCCAACCCGTGGTGGGGTCTAAATAATAAAATAGCACCTATTAACCAACCAAAATTACCAAAAGATTAATTGCAGAATTATCAAATTTTAGTATGTCCAATAAGATGCAATTCTCAATCTGCCAAAATAGATATATATGACAAGATCTCTAATTTCTTGATAACTTTTTCTTTCAACAATTAGATAATTAAATTCTATTATCTATTTAAATTAGATTAAATTCTCGCATTTTTCCACTTTTATTGTAAGAAAACATGTGTTATCACCTCTAAATATGTCTCATCAGAAATGTTGAAAATGTTAAAAATGATATACAAATTAAGAATGAGAAAAGTTACAACTTTTTACTTGGTGCACAAATTGTGGGCGCATTTACTCATTTGGGATCCTTTTTTATAATTTGTATTCTTTTTTGTATTTTTTTATGTATTGTATTTTATAAATATGCATTCCGTGTTCTAATCTACAATCAAATGTTTAATGAAAAAATATTTTATATACTTGATGTATATCCATAAAGTGTAATATATGATAAGATAAAAATTAAATAGAAAATATAAAATAATAATTAATAGAAGAAATTTGAAAGAGCCATTTGACGTTAATAAAAAATTGAGGCAAATTGTTAGGCTCGAATTCCTAGAAATTGCAAAAGAACTTGTTAATTTAGTTTTTCAATTTATTTTATTCTGAAAAAAGGACTCAAATTTCAATTTTTCATTGATGACATCCTGATAGGATTGAATGGAATTATTGAAGTTATTTCTAATTTAACATGATTAATTATTTTTTTGAATTGTCTTTAACTCTCTTTTCATGTAAATTTCAAAAAATACTTTTTCATTTACAATAATTAACTACTACTTCTCATTTGTGTCCCTGCAGTTTGCAGTTAGAAAACTTGAATAAATATGTACAAAAAAAAAAAGAAGAAAACATGAAGAAATAGTTGAACGTGAAGAAATGTAGTGGACAAAAAATATTTTAATTAGTCATTATAAGTTTTTAGTTATTGATAAGTATATTAAATTAATTATTTAAAAATATTTGACATTATATTACAATTACTATTACAAAAAAAGCCCCAACGATTGATAATTGCCATAAGTAATAGCTCTTGAATTAAGAGAAGATTAGTATTACAACAAAACCACCATTGGCCCCATTTTTGTTACTAAAATTGTGGTTACTAAATCTTATATGTTTCATTTTCATGATCTTATTTTATACAATAAGTTCAAGATAATATTTTTAAAATAAATTTTATTATCTTATACTTGTCTAAGAATATCTATTTTAAATAGTTTACCCAAATATCCTCTAAGTTACTAAGACCATGGTACCACCAAAAATATAAAGAATAATACTTATGATATATATGTTAGTTAATGGGAATAGTTTCCATTAATATGATATTAGTGATCTTGTCCAATATTTGCTTATATATTCTTCATATTTATTCATGATTATTTCAGTAAGAGAATAACAAACTAGCACATATTAACAAACGAAAATTACCAAACAAATATCATTGCAAAATCATCGAATTTTAGTATGTTCCATAAGATGCAATTCTCAGTCTGCTAAAAAGAAATATATGACAAGATCTCTAATATCATGATAGTAATTTCATTTAAAAATTAGATGATTAAATTTATTTATCTATTCAAATTAGAAAAAATAAAAAAACTTCTGACATTTTCCCACTTTCATTGTACGAGAACATGTGCTATTCACCTCTTTGAAAAGTAATTATGTCTTATCAGAAATGTTGAAATTATTAAAAATAGTATATAAATTAAGTGTGAGAAAAGAGACAACTTTTTACATGGAGCACAAATTGTGGGCGTATTTATTCATTTTGGATCATCTTTTTTAATTTTTATTTTTATTATATATTTTAATTTATAAATATATGTTAAATATATGTAATCTACAATCAAATATATATTTAAAAAAATATTTTATATACTTAATATATATCCGTAAAATTTACTAAAAGAAATTTGAAAGACCCTTTGATTCTTAATGAATTGAAGCAAACTGTCTGGCTTGAATTCCTAAAAAATTAAAAATAATTTTTTTACTATCTTGTTAATTTTATTTTTCAATTTATCTTACTCTAAAAAGAGAAGTCAAGTTTCAATTTTTCATGGAAGACACCCTGATTGAATTGAATGAAATCATTGAAGTTATCTCTAATTAACTAATTGATTATTTTTTTTAATATTCCTTATCTCTCTCTTCTTTTAAATTCCAAAAAGTAGCTCCTCATTTACTATAATTAACTAGCAGTTCTCATTTACGTCTATCTAGTTTGCAATTAGAAAACTTGAACAAATATGTACCAAAAAAATAAAAATAAAAAACAGAAGAAAACTTGAAGAACTATAAACATGAAAGAATTCAAGGGACAAAAAGAAAAAAGAAAAACTAATTAATTAAAGCTGAAAAAAAAATGTCCAATTCAAGTGGGGCTTCCTTAAAAATAAATAGACCATTTCTAAAAGGTTTGGGACAATCACCAATGAATTAAAACTGGAAATAAATGCTAGATTCAAGTGGGGATTCCATAAAAAGAAAAAGGACTATTCTTAAAAGGTATGGAACAATCACCAATCGATAGTGTAATGGAAATTCATGTAAGAATCATTATATATAAAGGTTGTGATTGGTCTAATATATAAACATTATATAAAATTAAAATTTTGAAATTAAATCACTAAGTCTAGTCTCAAATTTGAGTTCAGTCCCCATTCTTTACTCTAAAGCGATATGAGATAACTCTTATTTATTTAAATGTTCTCTCATAAGTTATTTGAATGATTATATTCATTACAGGATTAAAAATTCATATCATCATAACAAATGAGAATAAACAACTAAACTTTATATTATTTCATAATACAATTCAAAGAATATTATAGAATATATATATATATATATAATTATAAATATTACATTCTATAGAATTTGGCATATATGTATAATCATGTTATCGTAAATTCCTACATAACAAACTCATATATGTAGATAATTGATTTATATTATTTATTAAATATTCTATTTGATATATTGTGTATATAATGTACATATCGTATTTTACATCATAATAATGTACATCATTACATCATAATATTAATCAATATTTTACTCAAGACAATCATTATTATTATTAGCCCACACCAATATAAAGTAATACAATACCTACATATTTTTGAAGACTTACACTCAAAATTTTATAGTCTGATGATTGATTACATCAAAATACAATTCTATAAATTTGCCACCCTAAATCTTATATTTTTCAAAGTATAATTATTACTTAGCCGTGCTAAATCTTACATTTTTTTCAATGTACAATTATTAGTTTTTCATTCTAAACCTTACATTTTTCAATGATTGGATGGTGAATTTTGCCAGCACCACCATTGTCTAAAGCCATAAATAGTTTGCGTATTCAAAAACTCCATATTACGAAAAGAAATATTCAATATCTAAGTTTCAGTTTTCCTTATCTTTTTGTATGAGGAATGTGCACAAAATAAGTTAGGCCTCTCAATGTTTTATATTGTCAATGAGTCTAGTAGTCAAAACTGAGGTCCTAGAATTATTCAAGTATGAGGTTTTGTGTTCAAAACTTACCAAATGTATCGGTATTTATCTAAGTTATGTGAATATAATTAGTCATTGTAATTTTTTTGTTAGTGATAAGTATATTAAATTATTTATTTATAAATATTTTGAAAAATTAACATAATTAGTATTATAAAAAAAGCCCCCATGGTTGACAGTTGCCATGAGTAATAGCTCTTGATTTAAGAGAAGATTAGTATTATTACAAGACCACTTTTGGCCCCATTTTATTACTAAAAAATTAACGTTACTAAATCTTATAAGTTTTATTTTCATGATATTATTTTATCCAAATAGTTTAAAATAATAGTTTTAAAATAAAATCTATTGTTTTATAATTGTCTAAAAATATCTTATTAAATTTATTAAATAGTTTAACCAAATATCCTCTAAATTACTACGAACATAGTACCACCAAAAAAATAATAAAGAATATTACTTATGCTCGATATGTTAGTATGGGAATAATTTTTGTTAACATGATATTAATGATCTTAACCAATATTTCTTTATATATTCTTCATATTTATCAATGATTATTTCAGTAGGAGGATAACAAAATAGCTTTTACTTAAAGACAAAATTACCAAACGAGAATCATTGCAGAATTATTGAATTTCAGTGTGTCCATAAGATGAAATTCTCTGTCCCATTTCTTTATCTATTTAAATTAGAAAAAAAATCTCACATTTTTCCACTTTTACTGTATGAAAACATGTGCCACTCACCCCTTTGAAACATAAATATTTCTTGTACGAAATGCTGAAACAGTTAAAATTGGTATACTAATTAAGTGTGAGAAAATAACAGCTTTTTACTTGGTGCATAAATTGCGGGCCTATTTACTCATTTTGAATCATTTTTTTAATTTATATTTTATTATGTATTGCACTATAAATACATATTAAATATATATCATCCACAATCAAATGCTTAATTAAAAAAATATTTCTTATACTTAATATCTATCTGTGAAGTATAATAGATAATGTGAAGTATAATAGATAATAAAATATAAATTACAACATAAAATGTGAACAAATATTTACTAGAAGAAATTGATCCTTTTGAGATTCTTAATAAATTGCAGGAAATTGTCAGGCTCGATTTCCTAGGAAATTAAAAAAACAAATTATCTTTGTAAATTGATTTTCTATTTATCTTACTCTAAAGAGAGAGGTCAAGTTTCAATTTTTTTATTAAAGACATCCTGATTCAACCGAATGAAATTACTGAAGTTGTCTCTAATTTAAAGTAATTAATTATTTTTTTATTTTTTTGCTCTTTCTTCTTTTGAATTCCAAAAAGTAGCTCCTTATTTACCATAATTAACTACTAGTTCTCATTTGCGTCACCGCAGTTTGCAGTTAGAAAACTTGAACAAATATGTACCAAAAAAAAAAAAAAAACTAAAGAAAATTTGAAGAAATAGTTGAACGTGAAAGGATTTAGAGGACAAAAAAAAGTCAATTAAAGCTGGAAAAAAAATGTCCGATTCAAGCGGAGCTTCCTTAAAAATAAATGGACCATTTCTATAAGGTTTGGGACAATCACCAATTGAATTAAAGTTGGAAATAAATGCTAGATTCAAGTGAGGCTTCCTTAATAAATAAATGGACTATTCTTAAAAGATTCGGAACAATCACCGATCAACAACATACTGGAGATTCATGTAAGAATCAATATATATAAATTATTGTAATTGTTTTAATACTGTTAAAAATTATACATAATTAAAATTACGATTATTTGGGACAAGATTGCTAAACTTAGTATCAAGTTTGAGTTTTGTCCCCATTCTTTACTATAAAGCTATTGGAATGATTATATTCAGTACTTGATTAAGAATTCATATCATCATATCAAATGAGAATAAAATAACTAAATTTTATCTTATTTTATCATACAATTCGAAGAAGATTATAATATATATATATATAGATATAAACACGCACATAATTATAATATATGTGTAATCATGTTGTTGTAAATTCCTATATGACAAACTCATATATATAAATAATTGATTTATATTATATATTAAATTTTTTATTTAACATATGTATGTATATAATGTATATATCGTATTTTGCATCATAATAATGTACATTATTACATCATAATATTAATCAATATTTTATTCAAGACAATCATTATTAATTAATTAATTATAATGAACAATGTGATAATCATGCTCACACTTATATAAAATGAAACAATATCTACATATTTAGTAAGACTTGAATTGGAAAACTTATAGTCTGATTATTGATTACATCAAAATACAATTCAATTAATTTGCCACCCGAAATTTTACATTTTTCAAAGTACAATTAAATTTTCCATCCTAAACCTAATTTTTCAATGATTGGATGGTGAATTTTTCCAGCACCACCACTCTCTAAAATCATAAATAGTTTGCTTGTTCACAAATTCCATATAACGAAGTAATTATTCAATATCTATGTTTCAGTTTTCCTTATCCTTTTGTACGAAGAATATGCACAAAATGACGGTAAGTTAGGCCTCCCAAGGTTCTATATTGTCAATGAGTTTAATAGTCCGAATTGAGGTACTTGAATTATTTAAGTACGAGGTTTTTGTGTTCAAAATTTACCAAATATATGGGTATTTATCTCATTTATGTGAATTTCATATCTTATTAATTGTTGTAATTTTTTAGTTATTGATAAGTACATTAAATTACTTAATTTTTAATATTTTGACAATATAATATAATTGTTAAAAAAAAGCCCCCATGTTTGACAACTGCCATGAGTAATAGCTCTTGAACTAAGACAAGATTAGTATTATTACAAGACCACCGTTGGCCCCATTTTTTTTTACTCTTTCTGGCAATTATTTAATTAGCAAGTTTAATTATTGGGTTCGGGTATCCAAAAACATATACGCAGTAGAATTTAAATTTTTTTAAAAATATAAATATATATTACATCACATGTAATTAAAACGAATTCTAAAATTCTTTCGCAATTATTCATTTATGCGTTTTCTAATAGTTAAAATAAGAAAGTTTCAAAAACTTTTACCTTGATTTGCACTCCAACTGATGTAGGGATTGAAACGATTCAAATTGTTATTCCTGCATGAAAGTATCTCCATATTCTTCAATTCATAACCCCTTTGATTGAAATTTGATTCACTTCTAGGATTTCAAATGTTATCCTTCTAACGATATCCACACCTTGGATACCCACTTGCAACCTAATCGTATGCTAGTAGTTTTCGATTCGATAATTCTATCCCATTATAATTTTATTTGGAACAAGAAAATACTAACAATTAGTGTTTTAGGTGTTTACTTTAATTATTAATTCAACAATTAAATTAAGAATTAAACTAGATAAAAGGTTGGTGAACTTTTGGAGATTGAAAGGAAAGGAGCGACGAATTTTTGGAGATAAAAGAAAACTATTTTTCTTTTTCAAGAGAGATTGTTTTCCGCATTTTTTCTTTTCAAAAATCTGCAATAAAATCCCCATAAAAAATATCCAAAAAAATTGTCTATCAAGTTCATCACAAGTTCTTTGCATATAGTATTCTTCTTCCTTTCTTATCTCCAACTCTTTTGATAAGTTTTCTTATCCCATAAGAACTTTTCTTTTTCCTTATTACCTTTTAGAAATTGAATTATCAATTCAACTTCTTTTAGGAATTGAATTCTCAATCCAATTTTCTAACGGGCTTCCTACAAACTCACATCTAATGGGTCTAGGCTTAAGTAATCAATTATGCTCTATTTTAATTAATCCAATCAATTAAATTGATTCATTTAATTAATTAGGCCTATCTTAATTAATTGATCTAATCAATTATTTAAATATTTCAATTGAGCTCCCTAATCCAATTATGTCCAATCAATTAATCTAATTAATTAATTGAATTAAATCAACACTTGAATTAATTTAACCCCCATTAATTAATTTAATCCAATACTTGGATTAATTTCTAACTTAGAAATGGACTTATCTAAGTTTTGTGTGTGACCCCCTTAGGTTCATTTTAAACTAGTCGTGGGCTCACAAATCTTGTGACTTAGTTAAACAAATAATTGTCTTGATTAATTAATTCAATTAAATAATTCTTTTGGAATTAACTCATTAATTTCAAAAACCCACAAGATATGGGAAGCACCTACCAATGCATCATAACTCATAGTCTAAGGTGAATATGCGAACCTATTTCAATTACGAATACCATGCAAGTACGGTCCTTCTATCATCTAATCTTTCGATTGAGCCCAGGGCCTGGATGTTGAGTCGAAATTCTATTAACTCAATAACTATGTTTCTATTCCTAGTGGCTTGACTCGATGATGAATAATTAGAAAATTTCACATCTAATTTTCATTCAACCTTGGCCAAGAATTTTAAAGTCAAGTACAATGGAATATATAGGAGATTTACCTATTCATCTAAATATGTGACGGATTCTTTGTTGACCACTCATTAATCTCTATATATGAAAATGTTACACCCAATATAAACCCCCTGTGATTGTCATACAATCGAAAAATACATCAAAACACAACATATCATGCACAAGGTTATCATGGTGCCTCAAGTCCAAGGACTAATTCTTGCACTATCGTAATGAGAAAATTTCAATTTGACAATAGAATATTTCCAATTAGGAATTTTCAGGTGGGGTTGTTTAGTATATTTGTTCCCACCAAGCACCCGCATACATGCACTAGTGTCTCCACACCAATACTTATGGAATGAAGCATCCTTCTTTCAAGCCTGCATCGTATGCGCAAGACTCAACGGGATCAATAATATCCCATCTCATTGATCCTTAACTTGGAACATTTTAAGATCACAGCCTTAGAGGCATATTCCATAATCACCATCATATGCGCAACCACGGTATCGCTAATCTATTTCTGCTTGGATCCTTTGATGAGACCTTAACTTCTTTGCTTATGCAATAGCCCCCATTGTTATCATAGTACTCCAATACTCAATTAACAATGGTTGGAACTACATCTAACATTTAGATTAAGTTCCTTATCCAAACAATCCATTTTTGCAGCATCGTATGCCCAGATGTATTCAATCATGGTGGTGGAATCCACAGTTGTTACAAGCTTGGAACTCTTTCCAACTAACCGTCCCATCATTTAGGATAATCACGAATTTAGACATAAACTTCAAGTCATCTACTTTAAACTAAAAACTAGATAAAGCATTTAAGTTTCAGTTCTCCATAATCGAACTCCAAAAAGAAATCCTTAGTACTTCATAAGTACTAAAGATCGTTTTTACAGCTTCTAATGCTTTTCGTATAAAATTGATTGATATTTTGCTCGTAACACTCAGAGTATTTCTGATATCAAATCATGTACATAGATTTACATATTTTATGCTTTTTTTCAAGAATGCATAAAATATGTAAATCATTATTTCTCTTTTATTCAAAAGTCTTTGGGGACGAGGACTTTGAAAGAAAAATCCTATGACTCATAAACAATAATCTCTCCTAAGATTCTTTCATGCTAAACCCTTTTAACATCTAATCTATGTACTTGGATTTAGGATAGTCCAAGCATCCTTTCAGATTTATCTCTATAAATCTCAATCCCCAATCCCTAGGATGCTTATCCCAAATTCCTCTTGGAGAACTTTATAGATGACAAGTTTCAGTTGACTGCAACATTTCTACATCATCTCTATGAGTAAAATATCATCAACGTAAAACACAACAATCAACATCATACTCCCACTAATCCTATTATACACATATAGGTCATTCGCATTCTTAAGGAAATCAAACCATTTGATTGCTTTAGAGAATCAAATGTTCCACATTTGGAAAATTTATTTTGAGTTCTTAACAGATCTCTGAAACTCGCAAACTTTTGCTTGCGTTTGTTTGATATGAAGACCTCAAACCGCTTAACTTAATCCCTTTCTTAATACTTCTATTGAGAAAGACGGTCTTCATATCCCTTTGCCATATCTAATAGTCATAATACATAGATATAACTAGCATACTCTGAATGGACTTTAGCATCACGTCTGGTAAAAGATATCCTCAATAGTCAATATTTTGATTATGAGCGTAACACTTTGCTACCAGTCGTGTCTTTATAGGTCACCACCTCCCCATATTTTTCAATTTATATTTGCAGACCCATTTGTAGCTAATGGGAATCATTCCCACTAATGGGTCCACCAAGGTCAAACCTTATTGGAGTACATAGAGTCCATTTTAGATTGTATGGTATTTTGCCAATTTCTGAATTAATGTCGTACATTATTACTGCTTAGTAAGATCAATATTTAAAAAGGAGATCCTCATTGCTGCTCTTTAGCAAAAGACTCTTATCATATAAGTAGCCCCGAGATCCTTTCAGATCTCATTGGAAGTTGTGTACTAGAAGTTTTAGTAATTTGTTCATACACCATTGCCACTTATGAGACAAACTGTAGTTCTTGAACTACTTTAAGTTCTATGATCTACCAATTTCTATCTAATAGAAATTTCTTCTTTTCAAGAAGGTGGTGTCCTTAGAAAATAAACTATTTTGTTCTTAGGAACCATAGAAATTGTATTCTTTAGATTCATTTTGATACCCCACAAATTTGCATAAGGTGGATTCATATCCATCCTATCTCCCATTAATTGCTTTAAAGAAGCATGCCCATTTATACCCTTAGGTATATATACGAGGGGCCTTTTACCATATCATATCACATATGATGTTTTTGAGCACTGATTTAGATGATATCCTTACTTGATAAGAATATCATTGATTTTAGGGTGAATTCCCAAAATGAAAGAGGAAATAAATGAAACTTAACTTGGATTCACTTAAAGTGAGAATCTAATTCTCCATTAGATAATGAAGAACTTACTACCTTAGTATTCTCTTCCTCGATCATATCGATAGATTTAATACTTTGGCCGATTTAATTCTCTACTTCATGTCTAAATTCTTTGAACCTTTCAAAGGATTTTAGAATAATGAAGTAAGAATAGTTCGCTTGTACACTAACACTTAGTGGACTGCTTACATCCCTTTGGATCACATCCAAAGGCGTGGTTTGCTTCATTTGTCCCACAAATGGTGATTTGATCATGTTTTCCTAAAGATAAGATTTACAAGTTGACACCTCATACAAGTCCAAAAGGTCAAACAAATGTACCATCTTTTGAACTCTTTCTTTAGAGATATGATCTAATCCAGCTTACCACAAGTATGCACTGTTTTGATTATCTAATTCTTAAATTACTTTGTTGGGATTGTATAGTTCATTTGTTAATATATCAAAGATAATTAACTACTACTATCATAATTCCATTTAAAGTTAAGTGGATCATTCCTATAACCAATAAAGCAACACTTACTTTATTTTCAAGCTTAAAGATCATCCTTTATCTTAGTCTCCATTTTTCTTGTCATCCACTACAACCCCTTACAAAGATGGGATCATATCCGATATCTAATGTCCAAGAAAAATTTATCAACCTTAATGGTTGATATCAACAATATATAAACTTGAATTAGAACCCCTTCTAATTCAACTAAGCAAGTCAATACTTGTGTTTTCTTTTTGTATGCCCTAAATATCCACAATGGTGACAAACATCTATATTGAGCTGGTAAGTTTGTCTGTTTGTCTAGATTATCTTATGTGGAATTACTAGCAATAACCATTATCCTATGCGAAACAGAAATTTAAGCATTCATTCAATTAATATCCATTTATGATATGGTCTTTAATCATAAATGTCTCCCACTATTTTATTCAAATTCCATCACCCTCTAAATGAAAATTCAGGAAATCTAATTTCTTAGTGGGTTTGAGGTCTAACCAGCCTTACCATACACCCCAATTTTATGAGCCCATACAACAAATCTAAAAGGTAGCTAACAACATTAGCAATTGCATCCCCATGCAACTCTCAAGCTATTTTGCCTCACCTCTTTCCATACACTCCAATTTTATGAGCCCATATGATACTAAGTGTCAAGCATTACTTATCAAACATCCATGTAGATGGAGCATCTAAACGTCTCACTACTCATGACCAACGATAAAGACGAGTCCACCACATAGGCATCTCAATATTTAGTAATGGTCACAAGTTGCCTACACTTAGCACATCGCACGACTCATAGCCAACGAACTAAATGTGGTAGCGTATCGGCATGCCACTACTTTTGATGAAAGGCATGGATGATTGGGTTCCACCCAATATTACCCATTTACGCTTGATATCGAACTAATAAAGATTCTCAACTTAAAACATTTTCAAGTGAGGGTCATACTAGATTTATTATACAAAGTCTCATCGTTTTTTTTTCTTGTTTATTTAATGTTCACTATCCTAACGATGACAAGCATACATCATAAAGAAGCATTAAATAAACATAACATGTATCACATACATACTAAAATAAATAGATTATCATGAGCCTTTAATCCTATGCGATCCACTCGAGCCAAAGTGGATCTAGGTCAATCTAAGGGTGATGATTAAAATGCAAATAGACCAATCAATTACATAAATGTATCTCATACATTCATGGGCCTAGTTTTCTCGCTTTTCCTGCATCTTCATTCAATCTTCTTGTAATATCCGTCAAATTACAAAAAGATTAAGCTCACCGCCTAATTCTATTCTCATTACATTTGTTAAAACTACAAGAAACCTTAGAACAATTCTAATGGGAGATACATAGGAGGGAGATAGAAGTACATCAAGAATAAAATAGAGAAAGGTGAGACTCGTAAGGCTCATTTTAATTAAAATCCAAAAATAACCAATTATGTATAAAATTAAACCAATCACATTGGTCTGGGCTGCATGATCATCCAACTAGCATGCTTAACATAAATCATCACATGATAATAAAAACATATAAATTTACCGATTATGTTATGTGTAATTTTTTTCAAATTTGAGATTTTTATGAAAAATAATTTTTCAAAAATTAAAATTAATATTTAATTTTAAAATAAAAAATCATAAACTTCACGTAATAATTATGTAACGAGGTGGGATGGACAACAATTCAACAAGCTAGGTAGACCACCCGTTGGGCGGCTGGGTGCCCACACGTCGGGTGGCTAGGCGTCCGTACCTCGGTGACAGTGGGTGACCCGGCGCCCGCGTGCCGGGTGACTAGTAGCCCACCTGATGTCACACGTCGGGTGGTCGACACTCTAATTTTTTTTAATGTCCAAAAATTCAAGATTTTCGCAAAATCTTGATTTCATAGTTTCTTGATCTCATCAAAAAAATTGAAAATTTGATAAAAACTAATTTTCTTGATCAACAAATCAACTTATTTGATTTGATTTTTTTTATTTCTTGCCACGTTTCAAGAAATTCAAGATTTCACAAATTTTAAAATTTTTGGATCAAGAAATTCAAAATTTCACAAATCTTGAAATTCTTAAAAATCAAGAAATCCAATTTCTTAACTCGTCTCAATTCTTAAAATGTTTCAATATTTAAAATGATTAATAACATTAATCCCAAAATAAAGAAATTAATTGATTCAAAATCAATCACACATTTAAATATTTAATCTATCACATATATTAAATAAACATAATCAAAAAATATAAAAAACGCACGAACCTTGACTCTGATACCACTGTTGGGTTCGCGCGATCCAAGGAAACGTATATGCAGCAAAATTTAAAAATTTTCAAAAATATAAATATACATTACATCACATGTAATTAAAATAAATTTCAGAACCCTTTCGCGATTATTCAGTTATGCGTTTTCTGATAGTTAAAGTAAGAAAGTTTCAAAAATTCTTACCTTGATTTGCACTCCAATTGATGTAGGGATTAAAACGATTCAAATCGTTATCCCTATATGAAAATATCTCCATATTCTTCAATTCAAAACCTTTTTGATTGAAATCTGATTCGTTTCTAGGATCCCAAATATTATTCCTCTAACAGTATCCACAATTTGGATGCCCACTCGCAATCGAATCCTATGCTAGTAGTTTGCAATTCAATAATTCTATCCTAAAATGATTTTATTTGGAACAAGAACACACTAATAATTAGTATTTTAGGTGTTTAATTTAATTTTTAATTCAACAATTAAATCAAGAATTAAACTAGATAAAAAGTTGGTGAACTTCTGGAGATTGAAAGGAAATGAGGGACAAATTTTTGGAGATGAAAGAAAACTATTTTTCTTCTTCAAGACAGAGATTATTTTCCACATTTTTTTTCTCAAAAATCTGCAATAACATCCCCATAAAAAATATCCAAAAAGATTGTCAATCAAAACTATCACAAGTTCTTTCCAGATATGACTCTTTTTCCTTTCTTATCTCCAACTTTTTTGATAAGTTTTCTTATACATAATGACTTTTCTTTTTCCTTATTACCTCTTAGAAATTGAATTCTCAATTCAATTTCTTGTAGGAATTGGATTCTCAATCCAATTTTCTAATGAGCTTCCTACAAGTCCACACCTAATGGTTCTAAATCTAAGTAATCAATTAGACTCTACTTTAATTGATCCAATCAATTAAATTAATTTATTTAATTAATTAGACCCATCTTAATTAATTGATCCAATCAATTATTTAAATATTCCAATTGGGCTCTTTAATCCAATTAGGTCCAATCAATTAATTAATTGAATTAATTGCATACTTGAATTAATTTAACCCCCACATTAATTAATTTAATCCAACACTTGGATTAATTTTTAGGTTAGAAATGGACTTATCCAAGTTTTATGTGTGACCACTTAGGTTCACTTTAAACTAGCCGTGGGCTTATAACTCTTGTAACTTAGTTGAACAATTAATTGTTTTGATTAATTAATCCAATTAAATAACTCTATTGGAATTAACTCATTAATTCCAAGAACCCATAAGACATGGGAAGCACCTAACAATGCATCATGACTCCTAATCTAAGCTGAATGTGCGAACTTATTTCAATTAGAATATTATGCAAGTACGGTCCTTCCGTCATTTAATCTCCCGATTAAGCCTAAGGTATGAATGTTAAGTCAAAACCCTATTAACTGAATAACTATGTTTCCATTCCTAGTAGCTTGAATTGATAATGAATAATTAAAAAACCCCACGTCTAATTTTCATCCAACCTTGATCAATGATTTAGAGTCAAGTACAGTGGAACATATAGGAGATTCACCTATTCATCTAGATATGTGACGGATTCTTTATTGACCACTCATTAATCTTTACACATGAAGATGTTACACCCAATATAAATCCCTTGTGATTGTCATGCAATCGGGAAATACATCAAAGTACAATATGTCATGCACAAAGTTACCATAGTGCCTCAAATTCAAAAACTAATTCTTGCACTATCGTAATGAGAAAATTCCCATTCGATAATAGAATATTTTCAATTGGAAATTTTCAGATGGGGTTGTTCAGTGTACTTGTTTCCAACAAGCCCCCACATATATTTATTAGTGTCTCTACACTAATACTTATGGAATGAGCTATCCTTCTTTCGAACCTACATCGTATGCGCAAGTTTCAACGGAATCAATGAGAATGATGTCCCATCTCATTGATCCTTAAGTTGGAACGTTTTAAAATCACAGTTTTAGAAGTATATTTCACGATCACTATTATATGTGTAATCATGCCTATAACTATATGTGATCTAAGAACATTATCTAATTCTTACGATAAATTTAAGATAAAGATTATCATTTAAATAATATTAATATAAATAAGAATAATTTGTAAGAATATAAGAACGGTAAGAATAATTAACAAAGCGGGCAATACTCTAACCGTATGTTATCAAAGGAAAAGTTTTATGGTCTGTTCAATTTTGACAGTGTCCACATTCCTCATTATATAATCCTCATGGAATGCTCTTCATTGATAGTTTTATCAACCAAATTTGGTTGACAATTGAGACATCTTTTAACTAATAAAGTGCTTGGGGAATGCATATATATATATATATTCATGTATTTTCATATTTATATACTTATAAGTATTTAAAATACTGCTAAATATTATTCTGAATTATACCAAAATGGAGATAAGGAGGGTATTTGGTTAGGTTTATAAGCTCCTTAAAATATCATTTAACCTATGTAAGAATATTTGGTAAAAATTTAAGGAGATAGGCTTATAAACTCCCAAAATAATATGTTAAAATTTTATAAACTCCATAAGGAGAATAAGAAAATCCTAACTTTATTTTAAAATTTTAACAAACTCCTTCAAATTGAATATATATAGTAGAACCTCAATAAATAAATGTTCAATAAATTAATAACCTCGCTTAATTAACAAAAACCTTTCAATCCTAACTCATGCCAATAGAATAAATTAACATTCTCGCTAAATTTATAAGATAATATTTTTATTTTTCAAATTCTTTAGGGCCCAACGAAAATAATAATTAATAGTTAAAAAAAATATTTAATTGATAATGTTAAAGAGATTTTTCTTGACAACTTCTGTTTTCTCAATTCAACTCTTTTATAAAATATATTTCACTAAGGATCTGAATATTACTATAGATTGTACTCCTTCAAATCAACTTATATTCAAATAGTTGTAAATATAAAAATTGTCGCCTTCTTCTTAGCTTTCCAGACCATTAAAAATTGCATTATTTCGATATCTATAGCAAAAGTTATAGCCAAAATATTGAAGTCTGCTTAGAAAAGATGGGAAATAACATATGTTAGGAAGCTAGTTAATTGTTTTCTTTTCTTTATTGCTTCCCTTTTTTATTTTGGTGAATCTTTCCTATTAGTGGCCTAAAGTACCTTAAGAAATATAAAAATTATCAAAAGTAGTATATATGAAATAATTATGCAGAATTACCATATTATACTTCTCAAATTTCACAAGATATTAATTTTTGACCACATAACAATAAATCTAAGAAATAATTATGCAAAATTACCACAAACCTCTTAATTTCACAAGTGTAATCAAAATATTATTTTTTGACCACATGCCATTATCTTTTTTATATATAACTCATGCATGAATTTTGATGAAAGAAAAGGTGAATGTGCAAAATAATTAAAACATAAATTTTTTATGAATTAATAATTTATTCTTTTATCGATAAATTAAAAAATTATTCATTTATCGATAAATAAGTAACCTTTTAAAATAATATTTTTTCTTTATCCCCATAATATTCATTTATCCAGGTTTTACCGTATCGTATGAAAATTGTCGTTACTAAATCTTTTAAGTTTAAATCTCGTGCTTTTTTTATTCAAATAGTTCAAGATAAAATTTTAAAATAAAACTTAATATCTTATAATTGTCTAAAAATATCTTAAATAAGTTTTGCCAAATATCCACTAAATTACTATGAACATGATACCACCAAAAAAAATAAGCAATAATACTTATGATATATATGTTAGTTAGTAGGAATAGTTTCTGTTAACATGATATTAGCGATCTTGTTCAATATTTCTTTATATATTCGTCGTATTTATCTATTATTTCAGTAGAAGGATAACAAAATAGCACCTATTAACAAATGAAAGTTACCAAATGAAAATCATTGCAGAATTATCGAATTTCAGATGTAATTCTTAGTCTACTAAAATGAAATGTATGACAAGATCTCAAATAGCAAGATAATAGTTTCATTCAAAAATTAGATAATTAAATTCATTTATCTATTTAAATTGTTAAAAAATAACACATCTTCCCATTTTTATTGTAGAAAACATGTGCTATTCATCTCATTGAAACATATATATGTCAGAATTGTTGAACTATTAAAAATGGTATACAAATTAAGTGTGAGAAAAATTACAACTTTTTACATTGGTGAACAAATTGTGGGTGTATTTGCTCATTTTGGTTCATTTTTTTTATTTGTATTTTATTATATATTGCACTTTATAGATACACATTAAGTATATATGATCCATAATCAATGTTATTTAAAAAATATTTTATATACTTGAGATATATCCATGAAATATAAATTACAATAGAAAATGTGAATTAATATTTACTAGAAGAAATTTGAAAACCTCTCTTTTTGAGATTCTTAATGAATTGCAGCAAATTGTTAAGCTTGACTTCCTTGGTAATTCAAAATAATTTTTTAGCTAACTTTTTAATTTGATTTTTCAATTTATCTTACTCTAAAAGAGAAGTCAAATTTCAATTTTTAATTGAAGACATCCTGATTGAATCGAAAGAAATAATTGAAGTTATCTCTAATTTAATGTAATTAATTATTTTTTTCAATTTTCTTTAGCTCTCTCTTCTTTTAAATTCTAAAAAATAGCTCGTCATTTACCAAAATTAACTCCTAGTTCTCATTTACTTCACCAAAGTTTATAGTTTGAATAAATAATGTACCCAAAAACATAAAAAAAAAAAAGAAAACTTGAAGAAATAGTTGGACGTGAAGAAATTCAGAGGACCAAAAAAGGAAAAAAATCTAATCAATTAAAGCTGGAAAAAATTATTCGATTCAAGTGAGGACTCCTTAAAAATAAATGGACCACTTCTAAAATGTTTGGGACAATTACCAATTGAATTAAAGCTGGAAATAAATTCTAAATTTCATCAATAGTTTAGTGGAGATTCATGTAAGAATCGTTACAGAAAAATGGTTGTAATTGTTCTAATACTTTTAAAACTTATAAAAAATTAAAGTTATGAATATTTAGGATATCGCTTAGTCTCAAGTTTGAGTTCAGTCCCCATTTTTTACTTTAAAGCAGTATTCGATGACTGATGAGTGGATTTTATACCCATTAATTGAGTATCATTTGCTTAACTTTTTATTTAGTTTTTGAGTGTTTTGTTACTTTTATGCATTTAATTTAAAATATTATAGGTAATAGTATAATGAGGAAAAAATGGAAATAAACATAAAACTTGGTTTAAATTTTCAATAATTCGCTTTTTGGTGCTATTGGGACAGTGTTCGTATTTCAATCATAACTTTTTGCTCCAATATCATTTTGAATTATTTCTTGAATCATTGAAAATCCACGAGATTTATCTATAATGTTTATGTTTACCATAAAATTCAATTCTTTCTATTTAAATGAGAAAAATTGGGTTAAATAGTTTATACTTGACTGAACATTTCAGGTATGACACATCTTGATATTTTAGACATAAATATTTTCACAGATTTCATATTGAGTTGATTCAAGTTCCTATCGAAAGACAAGACATAGAGCTACAATTCATATGAAGATACCAAAAGCCAATTTAGCCTAGAAATATGTAAAAAATCAGTTGAAAGAGGCTACAAACACAGCATAAACTCATTTTGAACAGCAAGAGCAGCGCCTAGGCGCTGCAATCATTGTCCAGGACAGAATGTGCAGTACCAAGACGCTGCCCTCATTGGACTGCAGCTTGCTGCAGCGCCTAGGCGCTGCCCTCACTGGACTATAGCTTGCTGCAGCACCTAGGCGCTGCCAACCGGGCAAGTAAGTGCAAATTGGTATTTTGTGCCATTTTTAAGGCATCTCCCATCAAGTTTAAGTATTCCAAAAGCCTCCATATTAGATTTTTTTAGAGATGGAGAGAGGGAGAGAAGAGAAAACAAGCCAAAAAAGAAGAAGGAAGAAGAAGATGATGAGAGAATTATTGTGAAGAAGACATCTACAATGGAAGAAACTCATCATCTTCCAAGTTTTATTTCATTTTCCTCTTTTTCTCATTAATTATGTTCATGGATATTGTTGAGTTATTTTTCATTTTTACCATCATGAACTAATATATTTTTCTAGAGTTGTGATGTAATCTAATTATGATATTTTGAATATTTTTATCAAGTCAATTTTTAATTTATCTATTAAGTTGAGTTCTATACATTGTTCTTAATGCTTTCAATTATTTGGCCACTAATTGAATGATTTGCTAATCATATTGACTCGAGAGGTGATATATATGTCTAGTTCTAGATGTAGAAAACCATAAATTACATGTGAGATAGGAATATACTTACATGGTTTGTGTAGTCTTGTTGGAGATCCATAAAACTTAATGAATTGTTGATTGTTGTAATTCACATAGGAATATAGTGGGTTATTAATTGATGATATTTTCATTAAACCTTGAGAGATGTTAGCGGATAATTTAGGAATTCTCAACTATCACTTGGGAAATAAATTGAGATTGATGCGATGAATTATTCAATTCGGATTAATGACAATGAAATCATAACCCTAGGCTTTTAAGTTAGTGAATTTTATCTTTAAATACTTTCTATCATTTATTTAGTTTAGTTGAATTTAGTTTATAAGTAAAAATACAAAAATGCATTCATTCAAATAAAATTAGAGTTAACATAATTTTGATACTTAATAAATTAACAATCCTCGTGGGAACGATAATTGATTCATCAATTTATTACTTGTATACGATAACGTGCACTTGCGTTCACAAATTTTCGCAATAATGACAACTCATATTCATTCTACTGTTCTTTCATAAGCTAGTTGAATGATTATATTTATTATAGGATTTGGAATTCATGTGATCATATTAAATGAGAATAAAACAATTAAATTTTATATTATTTTACCATACCACTCAAAAAATATTGTATAAAATATATATACAATTTTAAATATTACATTCTATAGAATTTGGCATATATATGTACAATCATGTTATAGAAATTCCTATATAATAAACACATATAAAAATTATTGATTTATATAATATATTACATATTCTATTTGATATATGTACATATATAATATAAAAATTATATGTTACATCATAATAATGTACATTGTTATCATTAATCAATATTTTACTCAAGACAATTTATTATTAGTTAATTAATTATAATGAACAATACCATAATAATGATTACACTAATATAAACATATCTACATATTTAGTAAGATTTGAACTCAAACTCTCTAGTCTGATTATTGATTACATCAAAGTACAATTCTATTAATTTGTCACCTTAATCTTTACATTTTTCAAATTACAATTGTTAATTTTCCATCCTAAATCTTAAATTTTTAATGATTGAATGGCTAATTTTTCCAGCACCACCATTTTTCAAAGTCATAAATAGTTTGCTTTTTCACTAGCTCTATACAACCAAAAAAATATCCAATTTCTAAGTTTCAAATTTTCTTATCTTATTGTATGAGGAATATGCACAATATGATAGTAGTTAGGCCACTCAAGGTTCTATATTGTTGGTAAGTCAAGTAGTCCAAATTGAAGTCCTAGAATTATTCAAGTATGAGATTTTGTGTTCAAAATTCACTAAACTAATAACTATTTATCTCATTTATGTGAAATTATTATCTCATTATTATTATAATTTTTTAGTTATTGATAAATATATTAAAATACTTATTTATTAATATTTTGACAAAATAATATAATTATTTAAAGAAAAAAACCTCATGATTGACAACTGCCATGAGTAGTAGCTCTTGAATTAAGACAAGATTAGTATCATTACAAGACCACCATTGGCCCCATTTTGTTTTCCTCTTTCTGGCAATTATTTCGTTATCAAAGTACATTAGAAAAGGATAAGTTTTATGGTCTGTTCAATTATGACAAAGTGTCAACATTCCTCATTATATCATCCTCAGGGGACGTTCATCATTGATAGTTTTATCTACTAAATTTGGTAGATAATTGAGACATCTTTTAAGGAATTAAGTTTTTGGCGAATGCATACATACATATACATATATACATATATTCTTATAATTAAATACTTCTAAGTACTAAATAAAAACACTGCTATGGTTTTGAACTATGCCAAAATAGAGATTAGGAGGCTATTTGGTTAGGTTTATAAAGTCGTTAAAATATCTTATAACATATCTAAGAGTATTTGGTAAAAAAATTAGTAGTCGGGCTTATAAACTTTCAAAATAATTTGTTAAAATCTTATAAACTCCATAAGGAGAGTAAAAAAATCCAAACTTTATTTTAAAACTTTGACAAACTCCTTCAATTTGAATATATGTAGTAAAACCTTCATAAATAAATATTCCATAAATTAATAACCTTGCTTAAATAATAAAAACTTTAAATCCCGACTTGGGCCAATGTAATAAATTAATAATATCGTTAAATGCATATTACAAATATTTATTTTTTAAATCCTTTAGGCCCAACAAAAATATTAATTAATAATTAGAAAAAAAAACATGTATAATGCATAATATTAAAGAGCTTTTTCTTGACAACTTCTGCTTTTCTCAAATCTAACTCTTTTACAAAATATACTTCACTAAGGATCTAAATATTTTCACAAATTTTACTCATTCAAATCAATTGATTTTCAAAAAGTTGTAAACAAAAATATTGTAGCCCTTCTTCTTAACTTTCCATAGCATTAAGAATCCATCATTTCAATATATGTAGCAAAAATTATGGTCAAAATATTGAAGACTGCTAAAAAATGACGAGAAATAACTTACGTTAGAAAAGTATTTATTTGCTTCCTTTTCTTTGTTGCTTCCCTTTTTTTTATTTTGGCTAAACTTTTCTTAGTGGTCTGAAAGTACATCAAGAAATATAAAAATTATCAAAAATAATATTTATAAAATAATTATCTAAAATTGTCACATTATACCTCTGAAATTTGACAAGTGTCATCGCAAATATTAATTTTTGACCACATACCATTAAATTTGTAAAACAATTATGCAAAATTACCACAAACTTCTTAATTTCACATTTGTCATCGAAATGTTATTTTTTAACCATCTACCATTATCTTTTTTTTTATAACTCATACATGAATATTGATAAAAGAAAGAGTAAATGAGCAAAAGTTATTAAAATAAAAAACTTTTGTAAATCATTAAATTATTTATTATAAAAAAATTAATAAATTATTTAATGAAAAAAACCTCATGATTGACAACTGCCATGAGTAGTAGCTCTTGAATTAAGACAAGATTAGTATCATTACAAGACCACCATTGGCCCCATTTTGTTTTCCTCTTTCTGGCAATTATTTCGTTATCAAAGTACATTAGAAAAGGATAAGTTTTATGGTCTGTTCAATTATGACAAAGTGTCAACATTCCTCATTATATCATCCTCAGGGGACGTTCATCATTGATAGTTTTATCTACTAAATTTGGTAGATAATTGAGACATCTTTTAAGGAATTAAGTTTTTGGCGAATGCATACATACATATACATATATACATATATTCTTATAATTAAATACTTCTAAGTACTAAATAAAAACACTGCTATGGTTTTGAACTATGCCAAAATAGAGATTAGGAGGCTATTTGGTTAGGTTTATAAAGTCGTTAAAATATCTTATAACATATCTAAGAGTATTTGGTAAAAAAATTAGTAGTCGGGCTTATAAACTTTCAAAATAATTTGTTAAAATCTTATAAACTCCATAAGGAGAGTAAAAAATCCAAACTTTATTTTAAAACTTTGACAAACTCCTTCAATTTGAATATATGTAGTAAAACCTTCATAAATAAATATTCCATAAATTAATAACCTTGCTTAAATAATAAAAACTTTAAATCCCGACTTGGGCCAATGTAATAAATTAATAATATCGTTAAATGCATATTACAAATATTTATTTTTTAAATCCTTTAGGCCAACAAAAATATTAATTAATAATTAGAAAAAAAATGTATAATGCATAATATTAAAGAGCTTTTTCTTGACAACTTCTGCTTTTCTCAAATAAACTCTTTTACAAAATATACTTCACTAAGGATCTAAATATTTCCACAAAGTTTACTCATTCAAATCAATTGATTTTCAAAAAGTCGTAAACAAAAATATTGTAGCCCTTCTTCTTAACTTTCCATAGCATTAAGAATCTCATCATTTCAATATATGTAGCAAAAATTATGGTCAAAATATTGAAGACTGCTAAAAAATGACGACAAATAACTTATGTTAGGAAAATATTTATTTGTTTCCTTTTCTTTGTTGCTTCCCTTTTTTATTTTGGTGAAACTTTCCCTAGTGGTCTGAAAGTACATCAAGAAATATAAAAATTATCAAAAATAATATTTATAAAATAATTATCTAAAATTGCCACATTATACCTCTGAAATTTCACAAGTGTCATCAGAAATATTAATTTTTGACCACATACCATTAAATTTGTAAAACAATTATGCAAAATTACCACAAACCTCTTAATTTCACATTTGTCATCGAAATATTATTTTTTAACCACATACCATTATCTTTTTTTTTATAACTTGCTACAACTTTAAGGTTGCAAACCCAAGTGCAGATTGTAGTAAGTAATAAATTTCTCGTGAGTCCGAGGTCGATCCACAGGGAAGTTGTTTGAAGAATTCAAGTTTATATTATAAAAAGATGGAGTTTATGTGAATCAAAAATATATGAACAATTAATGTATGATATAACTAAAGAAAAAACCGAAGTAATAAAAGTATTGAGGATTAGGGATCCACTCTTGAGTTTTGAATAGATAAATAGTTATTTATTCTTTTTACCTCTATTAATTGCCACAATTGGAATCCATACATAATGAAAGTTCCAATGGGAATATATTATCAAGTAACTCATGCAATAAGGTAATCATGATATTGTCTTACTATTGCAAATTATCTCTTAACGCCAACACTTATTTATGAGATCAAGCATTTATGTACTCCTTCGTCAACAACAAATCAAGGTTTCACATTAGCAGTCGGTGGGGTAAAATCGTACAATAAGCTAAATGAACCCAAGTATTTGTTGTGCCATTGGAGATACATAAATCAAGAATCACCACAAAAATAAGTAGGGTTTAGATCAAAAATAATAATAATAATACAACATACTTAAATAATTTCTACCCTTATAACCATTTCTTTTCCTCCATCAAGAGATTCACCCTTTTTCCTCAACAAAATGAAATTTAGAAAGATATAATAAAAGTAACAAAGACTAAAAATATAAGAGAAACTAGAGAATGCATTTTTATTACTACTAGAAAACTTACAATACTAGAAAACATATAAACTAGATAACTTAGCCTAAAGAAACCCTTTTCCCCCCTCCTCTTCCAAGCTTAATACATGGCCTATTTATAGTACTTGGAGTAAGCTAGAGTCCAAACAAATAATGGAGGGGTTAATCAAGTGGTATGCTAGTTGCCAATAGTTGGTAAGTTGTTACACAAATTTCTCATCCACTGAATTGAATTATATTTTTCGGTTAGATACAGCCAGATTTTGAAAATATGTGAAGAATAAATATTATAGATCTTTCAACGCTGATATATTTTCATATATCTTTTGTCAAATTTGACGATCGGATGAAGGAGATATGGTCAAATTACCGAGTCATGTCCAAGAGCCGCCCTGTAACATCAGCAGCAACTTGCAGCCTATGGTTTTACCATTTCGACACATTTTCACACCATCTTGTCTTCAAAAACTTGTTTATTTACCTCTTGGATATAACATATCCAAATTTCAGACCAAAATAAATTTGGGCTCAAGATATATAACTAAATTGGTAAAATAAGTCAATATTGGGCTGAACTCTGATCCGAATTTTGGTGATCCATTTTGTGTAATTACTTGGACGAATTTTCTGCTATCATCAAGACTGAATTGGGCTGAGCCTCCAACATAAAAGTTGTACCTCTATCTCTTGGCTTTCAAATAAAACAAGCTTCAGGTCCATAGAGCTTTTGATCATGAAATTATGCTCAAATTATAAAAACTGCACAAGTCTGAAAACATGCTTCCATTTATTCCCTAACACAAAACATTAATAAAACAAGAATATTAACAAGAATAAATCAAGAAAAGTATAAAGAATTTGATATAAAAATATGTCAAAATATGCACTTATCATAACTCATGCATTAATATTGATAAAAAATTTATTAAAATAGAAAACTTTTGTAAATCATTAAATTATTTATTATAAAAAAATTAATAAATTATTTAATGAAAAAAACCTCATGATTGACAACTGCCATGAGTAGTAGCTCTTGAATTAAGACAAGATTAGTATCATTACAAGACCACCATTGGCCCCATTTTGTTTTCCTCTTTCTGGCAATTATTTCGTTATCAAAGTACATTAGAAAAGGATAAGTTTTATGGTCTGTTCAATTATGACAAAGTGTCAACATTCCCCATTATATCATCCTCAAGGGATGTTCTTCATTGATAATTTTATCTACTAAATTTGGTAGATAATTGAGACATCATTTAAGGAATTAAGTTTTTGGTGAATGCATACATACATATACATATATACATATATTCTTATAATTAAATACTTGTCAGTACTAAATAAAAACACTGCTATGGTTTTGAACTATGCCAAAATGGAGATTAGGAGGCTATTTGGTTAGGTTTATAAAGTCGTTAAAATATCTTATAACATATCTAAGAGTATTTGGTAAAAAATTTAGTAGTCGTGTTTATAAACTTTCAAAATAATTTGTTAAAATCTTATAAACTCCATAAGGAGAGTAAAAACTCCTAACTTTATTTTAAAACTTTAACAAACTCCTTCAATTTGAATATATGTAGTAAAACTTTCATAAATAAATATTTTATAAATTAATAACCTCGCTTAAATAATAAAAACTTTCAATCCCGACTCGGGCCAGTGTAATAAATTAATAATATCGTTAAATGCATATTACAAATATTTATTTTTTAAATCCATTAGGGCCTAACAAAAATATTAATTAATAATTAGAAAAAAAAACATGTATAATTCATAATATTAAAGAGATTTTTCTTGACAACTTCTGCTTTTTCTCAAATTAACTCTTTTACAAAATATACTTCACTGAGGATCTAAATATTTCCACAAATTTTACAAATCAATTGATTTTCAAAAAGTTGTAAACAAAAATATTGTAGCCCTTCTTCTTAACTTTCCATAGCATTAAAGAATCGCATCATTTCAATATATGTAGCAAAAATTATGGTCAAAATATTGAAGACTGCTAAAAAATGACGAGAAATAACATATGTTAGGATAGTATTTATTTGCTTCCTTTTCTTTGTTGCTTCCCTTTTTTATTTTGGCAAAACTTTCCTTAGTGGTCTGAAAGTACATCAAGAAATATAAAAATTATCAAAAATAATATTTATAAAATAATTATCTAAAATTGCCACATTATACCTCTGAAATTTCACAAGTATTATCAGAAATATTAATTTTTGACCACATACCATTGAATTTGTAAAACAATTATGCAAAATTACCACAAACCTCTTAATTTCATATTTGTCATCGAAATATTATTTTTTAACCACATACTATTATCTTTTGTTTATAACCCATACATGAATATTGATAAAAGAAAGAGTAAATAAGCAAAAGCTATTAAAATAGAAAACTTTTGTAAATCATTAAATTATTTATTATAAAAAAATTAATAAATTATTTATTATTAATAAATAAATAATATCTTAAAGTAATATTTTTTTAATCCGAACAATATTCATTCGTATAGGTTTTACTGTGTAGTATAAAATTATCATTATTAAATCTTTTAAGTTTTATTTTCGTGATCTTATTTTATCCAAATAGTTCAAGATAATTTTTTATTAAAATTTTATATCTTATCATTATTTAAAAACATCTTATAAAATATCTTAGTTAAGTTTATCCAAATATCCTCTTAGTTACTATGAACATAGTACCACCAAAAAAATAAGAATAATACTTATGATATATATATTAGTCAATAGGAATAGTTTTTGTTAACATGAAATTGGTGATCTTGTCCAATATTTCTTTTATATATTCTTCATATATGTCCATGATTATTTAAGTAGGAGGATAACAACATAGCACCTATTAACAAATGAAAATTACCAATTGATTATGTCCCATAAGATGCAATTCTCAGTCTGCAAAAAAAAAAAAAAAATATGACAAGATCTCTAATATCATTATGATAGTTTCATTCAAAAATTAGATAATTAAATTTATTTATCTATTTAAATTATAAAAGAAATTCTCATATTTTCCCACTTTTGTTGTACGAAAACATGTGCTATTCACCTCTTTGAAACACAATATATATCTTGTCAGAAATGTTGAAATTGTTAAAATTGGTATACAAATTATGTGAGAAAAGTTACAACCTTTTATCTGGTGCACAAAATGTGGTCGTATTTACTCATTTTGGATCATTTTTTTTAATTTGTATTTTATTTTACAGATATATATTAAGTATATGTGATCCACAATCAAATATTGATTTTAAATATATTTTATACACTTAATACATATCTATAATTACAATACATGATGAAATATGAATTATAACAGAAAATCTGAATTGATATTTACCAGATAATTTGAAAGACCCTTTTGAGATTCTTAATGGATTGATGCAAAATGTTAGGCTCAACTTCCTAGGAAATTCAAAATAATTTTTAAGTTATCTTTTTAATTTGATTTTTTAATTTATCTTCCTTTAGAAAGAGAAGTCAAGTTTTCATTTTTCATTGAAGACATCGTGATTGAATTGAATGAAATTATTAAAGTTATCTCTAATTTAACATAATAAATTATTTTTTTGAGTTTTCTTTGACTCTCTCTTCTTGTAAATTCCAAAAAATTACTCCTCATTTATCATAATTAACTACTAGTTCTCATTTACGTCACCGCATTTTGCAGAATATATACCAAAAACAATTGAAAACAGAAACAGAAGAAAACTTGAAGAATTAGTCAATGTGAAGGGATTCACAGGACCAAAAAAAAAAAAAAACTAACCAATAAAAACTTGTAATAAATGCCAAATTGAAGTGGAGCTTCCTAAAAATAGAAGGACCATTTCTAAAAGATTGGGATAATCACCAATCGAATTAAAGCTAAAAATAAATGCTAGATTCAGATGGGGCTTCCTTAAAAGATAAATGGACTATTCCTAAAAGGTTTGAGACAATCACGTAGTGGATATTCATGTAAGAATCTTTATATACAAATGGTTGTGATTATTTTAATACTCTTAAGATTTACATAAATTTATAGTTACGGTTATTTGGAATTAAATTGCTAAGCCTAGTCTTAAGTTTGAATTCAGTCTCTACCCTTTAATTTAAAGCAATATCGAATGTGATAGTTCTTATTCATTTAAGTATTCTTTCGGAAGTTAGTTGAATGATTATATTTATTACAGGATTAGAAATTCATATCATGACGATCAAATGAGAATAAAATAATAAAATTTACATTATTTTATCTTACAATTCAAAGAATGCCATATGACGTTGCATTTAGTACCTGTTGCAGAAAAGAAGTGCTAGAGTAGAATATTTATTACCACTCTAAAGAATACCTAATACTATGTTTATGTGCACCAGAAAAAGCTGCGTGCATTCTATAGCTTAATTTGCCTTAAGATATTTTATACAATAACTTGAATATAATCTAAAATGGCTTTTTACATGATACAAGTGGCTTATGTATATAAATACTGAAAAATAAACTACTATCTATAGCACTTATGGTGTGGTTGTGACGTAATGAAGTTAAAATAGAATGGTAATTTTTAAATTTATTTTTAAATACATAATTGATATATTTTAGTATTGGAATTACCATTTAGGAATGAATGTATATCTATTTTGACAAAATTATCCTCACTTATATCTAATTTTGACAAAATTATCCTTCTAAACTTAAACTTATCTAAAATGTTATATCGAATACAAAATTAAATTAATCAGTTAGGTTATTATCATTTTTTCTTTGGTTTTTTGATTTGATAATTTGACTAAATTGAGTTTTTTTAAAAAATAGAAAATTAAAAACATTATTAAAAATATTAAAGGTTAAAATTATAATTGTATTTCTTATTTATTATCTTCTAGACTTTTGTTGAGTCAAAAAATAAAAACTAGTATAAAGATTTTAATAAATGTAAAAACACTATGTTAAAAGTATTTATAAAAATATATAAAAGTTATAATTCGATATTGGGTATGTTTCATAAACTGAAACCGAAAAGCAAAACCAAATCAAATACTATTTTTTTATAAAGATAAAAGTTGAATATATAACTGAATTTTTCAATTTGGTATGTATCAAATTTTTAGTTTCGGTTCAATTTAGGGTTCAGTCTGTTTATTAAATTGTAAGCACCGCTTCTCTTGAGTAGACAAATCAATTATCAAATATTTTTTAAAAATACTACTACTATAAAATTGAATTTCAACATATGCAATTTCAACTAGAATTTGCAAAGTAATATATAAACAACACACTCTATTGAATAAATTATTTTCATTTAAATATTTTTAGTAAAGAATAATTTGGTTATTAAAAGTAATTTCATTCAATTTTTACCATTCATCTCCAGTTACCATTCATGGGATTAAAATCAAGTAAGTAATGATTATTCTATTCTTTTCTTATTCTTTGTAGATACCAAGCATATGAAAATACTTATATCATTCATTTACCATCGTTATTCCATTTCTAAGTTCATTACATTTCTGTCTAATTTCATTCTTGTATATCAATGGCCTCCTTAGAACATATCCTCATAAAATAGAGATCAGTCAGTAAAACCAATCAATAACCAGACAATTTTAGTACAACCACAAAAGTCACTTTGGAGAAAATGATGTTGCAGTTTTATAATTTGAATCAAATATACCAAGCTTCATAGCTGCAACAAGCAGTGGTAAAGGTGATGGGTTTGATACTTGTGGCTTGTCTAGTCTATTGCACTAATTTTTCTCCCTTACATATCGATAAATTGAAGAATTTGGGTGCATCTCTCATGATAGAAGCATGAAAATACATATTATACAAATATAAAATATAATTATTTATTCATTTCATAAATTACATAACATACTCTACTTAAATTAAACAAAATGTTACCTGAAGATATGAATTCCAGAATGAATAAGAAACAATGATTGTTTAATTGTTCTATCTCAATGAATCTCTAGTTGAGAAAGGAGCGCAAAAAACTTTGTATACTGAGAGAGCAAAATATTGATAACATTGATTAACTTTTAGGTATGACAATTACTTTTATTAAATTAAATAGATATTTTTGAATGAAATTTTGAAAAACAAAAGTGAAGCCAATTGCCCTCTTCATTAATGTAAAGAGCATATACTATTTTTTATACGAGAAAACAATGCATAATATAATAACATTAAGATAGAGTAATTTTTGAAGTGCATTATTTTATGAAATAAATAAAAGATCAAAATTAGAGTCCACGTCATATTTATTATGTGTATACGAATTTTTATATTTAAAATAGAGTAAATGGCACTTCACCCTTAAAATTTGATCATTTGACACATTATTCTTAAAAATAAATTTGAAGTATTTTGCCCCCCTCAAATTTAATTATTTTAATATTTTACCTCCAAAAATAAATTAGAACCACTTTTTCTCCCAACTTATATTTATTATAATACTTTGTTTAATATTATTTTTAGATCAAATTTTTACCATAATAGGTTTTGGCATTCGCCACTGCACATTTTTTTTCAATCTTCCCATGCAAAAGTAAAAAAAAAAATGCGTTGTAATATTTTTTATTATTTTTAATGGTGAAAATACGACAAATGATTGTACTTTTGATGTAAATAATATAAACATACACAAAACTCACATTTATAACCTTCATGAAACTAAATAAATAAAAATTGGATAAAGGAGAAAGGAATAAATTTGTGAAGGGTAAATTATAATACAAAAAATATTTTTAAGGGATTAAGTGTTTCGAGAAAGTAATTCTATAGGGTAAAGGGCTATAAAAATTGTTGGAAAGTTGATCAGGGGACAAAACGTTCGACACAAGGCAATTTCAGGGGTGAAGAGCTATAAAATCTTGTCGGAACTGCTATGGATCTTGCCGGAAAGTTGATCGAGGGGTAACGTGCTTCAATGAAAGTAATTTTAAGAGATGGAAGTCCTTTTTCTTTCTTTGTGTGGGGTTTTACTGCCAAGATGCATTTTTTTTTTTTTTTTGTTTGAGAGGTGAATAAGTACAATTTGTCCTTTTATTTTTTTAGGGAATAGATCATGATTTTAGTGCATTATTTAGGTATAGTTGCATACTTGCCCTAATAGATTAATGAAGTTAATCATAGTCTTAAAAGGAAATATCATTCAAGACATGACAATTTTATTAGTTGTCCTCTCTTTTCTAAAGTTGTTTGTTTATAAACGATGTTTTGTTATATAAAAAGACAAAAATGATAAAAATTTTATAAGTATTACTCGATTCATCTTGCTTAAAATAATTATTTGATATAATCAAATCTTAACAATTACTTTTAATATGTCAAAATCTCATCAGACTGAAAAAACGAAAATTTCACTGATAGTTGACACAATAATTTCTATTTATTCACCTTAGTAAGTGTCGATTTATACAACAAAAAAAAAAAGATTAAAAATAAATTATTGTATACATATAGCTGTTTCAGGCAGCAAAATATGCTATTGGGATACCCAAGTTGAAACCTGAAACTGACATTATTCAACCCAGCCCCACCCAGGTGTAATACAGATTATACCAAATATATTATTTATCGAGTATTTGAATAATTAATAAGCATTCCATTGTTGATAAAATCAAACATTTATTACACCCCACACGAATTATACTTGGTCGCCAAAGCTCAGAAGTTCCCAAACATCCACGTCAATGGAGAAATCACTGAAGCCATCTACCTCCCCCTGTCCTTGTGGGGTGGCATTGTCACTATCATGCAATCCCGCCAACATTTCTTGGGGCCAGGTCCTTGTTTGATGCTCCTCATCGACGACCAGCCCATTTTCCGTCTCCTTTCCAAGCAAGTTGCTCCACCACATTATGAGTTCATCTGCTTCATGCGATGACGATGCTGCCGAAGATGGATGCTGCTTGTCCTTGGGATTTTCATCAGTTGTCCGGACAATATTTGATTGGCTTGTTTCTCTTGTTTCCGTGGGCCAAGGTGCCTGGAAGTTGGAGAAAGTCCGAGGTTGGGGTCGCACGATGTTGCTATGGGTAATGGTTTTGTGGACTTTGCCCCTCCCTGTTTCTCCAGAGCTACCTACCAGCTTCTTGTCAATGTGGCTGTTCCAGAAGTTCTTCACATCGTTTGCTGTTCTTCCGGGAAGTCTACCAGCTATCAGTGACCATCTGCATCCAAAATTATTGAAGGAAATGAGAAGTTCAAATCAGGTTTCTGAGGTTGCTGTTCGGCTTGAACGATTTGAAAGTTAAGAATTTTAAATTTATAATAGAAAATTTATTAAATTTATCTGTATACATTTAAGATTTTATAAAATTTCGAATCATTAGGACTTCCTGATCTATTTTTGCAGCTGTCAGTTATTGCAAATTTCACATCCACTTAATACTGGAATTATTTAGAATTCTTAATTTTAAAGTTTTTTTGTTTTTTTAATTCAAATCCTTTAGTTCAGATGTAATATAGCGCGCGAAAGAATGTCTACAAACATAATAAGTGGAAAATATTTACTAATGATGGTCTACTATTGCACGAAGTTGGTTAAGAAAAATAGTGTAAACAATAGAACATCAATAATAAGAACTTTACCCGGTTGTCTATTTCTTTTTTAAACTACTGTATGTTGTTATTTATTAGTTGTTTTTGTTACTTACCTAATTATTTGAAGAAACAACTTTTGTCACCAGAAATTCGTATTTAATATTTTAGCGAGATCATTATAAAAATAAATAATATCTGTCATAAAAAAATAATAATGGAATATACTCAAAATTAATATTTTCATAATGAAACTGGTGACCAAATCAGTTTTGGTGTCGATCAGCGGTTCAATCAGTTGGATCGGTTTAACCACCGATCCAACTGGTCTAATGTTATATTCTTATATAATAAACTAATTATTATGTAAAATATTTTAAACTAATTTTTCCTTTCTTTCCTTTCCCTCACCAATATCTTTGTAAGAACAGGATGTAAGAGTTTAAGTTTGAGAGTAACAGTCATGAATTTTAACTACTAAAATTTCAAATGACTAACATATCAGTAGAAAAGAAATTTGCATTGCATGGATGATATATATTTACACTTATATTTTCCTTGTCATTCTTATTACGGACTAAGACTCCGTTATCCTGAATTTTTTATTATAAATTTTATTGCATATTCCTCCACGTGTACCTTCCACCATTAAAATTTTACATGTGGAGTAGTAGTTGGTTCTTTTTTCTAAGTTTTAAGCGCATGCATGCAAAAACCATGGTATAGTATTCTGAACTTGCCTGTTGCCTAAAAGCTTATGAAGCCTGATAATGAGATCCACTTCATCTTTGTTAAATTGACCTCTTTTAATATTTGGGTTGAGATAGTTCAACCATCTCAACCTGCAACTCTTCCTGCATCTGTTCAGCCCTGCATATTCAACCACAGAAACAATTTTTTTTCCAACTAGCTTTGATCCTGAAAACAATTTCATGCACGAAAATGTATGTATAGTATTACTGGGCAGCATCGTTTAATTAATGAATGAAATTACCTGCTCTTAGAGGGACCAGATGCCAATTCCTTTCTCCATAATTCTCAATGCATTTCCTCAAGAGAATATCTTCTTGTGGGGTCCATACACCTTTTCTCACTCCCACAGGATTGCTTTCCATTGTGTTTACTGTTTGACGCCTGTGGCTGCGCTATTTTCTGCAATATATACTTAAAAAAACAAGTGCGAAATTTAAGCACGTGCAGAGGGATAGTAACTAATGGAACATCTACCTATCTGGTCGAATGAAGGCACAACCGTACTCTATTTGACTTTGCAAGTTTGTCTCAACCATAACATACATGCTCCAAACTAAAGTTCCACGCGTTGGATTTTCTTGGTGTACCATTGGTAGGTAAAAGTTTTATCTGAGCTGCCCTAGCAAGTTTGTCTTACTTGAATATAATGTTTTTAAAATTGAATTCGATCTGTCGGTTCAACTGATTCAATCGAAAATTAAAAGTCGATTTGATTCGTTTTGATTAAACTCATAAAATTATTTGACACGTTTGATCGGGCAAAACCGGCCAAAATCGATTTGACCGATTTCAATTTTTTTTTTAATTTTTTTGTTTTTTATTTTTGAAAAAGTTTAAATTTCATATTTTGTTATATTTACGTAATTATTTAAATTTTGTGTTATATTATATATTTTTTATGTATTGTATTATATAACAATTAATTTATTATATTATCATTTTACATAAAAAATAAAAAAATATAATCAATTTTTATTAAATCGGTCCGACCGCCGATTGAACCGCTAATATTAACAAGACCAATGTGAGCACCAGTCCGATTATGAAAATACTGTTTGATTACACTTTTGCCCAATGCGCATCTAACGAAATCCTAAATATTTTCAAAAATCTGATAAGGAAAGAAAATCTTACCTAAACTAGACTCTAGATTCTTTTTAAGTAATCTTTCATTTATGCTTATTTATAAGATATTATCTTAAATTGGTGTATATCTGAAAGGAAATCAAATTCTAATAGGATTCAATTACTTTTACACCTATACATAATTTTCTCTTGCTCTTGATTGTGGAGTAGTTCCTCGTTTAGATTGCACTCAGTTAACCATATTCTCACATTTTTGTTCAAAGTTTTCTACAGACGGTGTCATTTGATGTGCTCCAGATTATCACCGATCAAGAATTAGTAACCTAGCAACCAAACGCTTGGATCATCGCTCACAGATATCTGTAAAATAGGGGTTAAGGGTGTAGGTGATTGCCCAACAAAAATCTTCTAATGCTTAAGTCAATATATGATCGAGAAGATAATCGGATAATGTTGTAATGTAGCAGCAATATGCGTAATATGTAATATCGAATGTAATAAACGCACTGCCCTACAACGATTTCTTAAGTAGAGCCTAGGACTTAAGCCATCCCTGGTGGATTATGACAACTTACAATGGAGCTGGTACCTGGGTTGATTACTGCTGCAACTTTGCAGCGAATGGAGAGGGACAATCCAGCTCCTCCAGTGCAGGTTGAAGGAAACAATGTGACCAGGAAGATGAGAAGCCCAAACTAAACTTTGATACACTAGAGAACGAGAGGACCTCAGCCTATCCTGAGCAAACTACTTAGAAGACCCAACCAGATCTCTCTGGAAGGGTTGAGGATCTCCATAAGGATATGAGAGACATCAAGAAATAGGTAGTAGGTAGGATTACGGTTAAAAAAAAAAGGGATTTTTTTTTTATGAAGTGATGGAAAATGAGTTGTCTGCCAGTTTTAGGGCTCTCAGCTATGAATATGACAGGACTTCTAGTCTTAAGAATCACCTATGTTGTTTTGAAAACTCAGCCCTCCTATATCGATACTTAAATGAGTTAAGTGTAGGGTGTTCATGACCATAGCCAAGTCTACTCAACAGTGGTTTTGTCAACTCCCTCCTAATTCTATTCATTCATTCGAGAAGTCAGCTCGGGATTCATTTACCAATTTGCCAACTCGAGAAAATACCAAAAAATGTCTCTAACGATGTTCATCCTTCGATAAAAAGACGGTGAGATGTTAAGGAGCTACATAAAAAGATTCACCTCATCTGATTTTGAGGTCTCCTTAGCCCAAGATGTGCCAACCAATGCCTTAGCTCAAGGCCTCCAAAATTATGAGTTTTTTAAATTGCTAGCTAACAAACCAACTTTGAATTTTGTTGACCTACTAGCTCAGGCCCAGAAATATATTAATATAGAGGAAGCTCATAAGACGAAAAGAGCACATATTGGGGAGAAACGTAAGAAGAAAAAAGAGAAAAACACTCCTAAAAAATCTAAAACTAAGCCTATGGAGAATGTGCTTCTCTTTAAGTAAATATGAACAGTACACCCTTTTGAGTATACCTCCTAGATCTCAAGTCCTCACAGCAATAGAGGACAATAATTTGGTTATACAGCCCAGAAAGAGCAAGAATGGACATGTGAAAACTAAGTATGATAAATTCCATAGGTTTCATAATGAATATGGAAGCCTGGTGGATTAATGCTATCATAAAATTGAAAGGGTCATTATGAAAGGTTATCTAGAAGAGTCCATCCACCAAGATAGAAATAGTCTAAATGCCCCAATATGATAGAATAGAAAGACCCACTCTTATCACTTTCAATTTGTAAGTTCATTCTTCGAACAAATAAGATACTTTTAAACTCTTTTGTATTAATGAAGCTTGTTGATTGCAAACATAAGCTGATGGAGCTCAAGCTTCATATAAATTATGGAGTTGAACTCCATAGAGTACTTGCTCATTATAAGTATCTGAAGCTTGTTAATAGCAAGCATAAGCCAATGGAGCTTAGTCTTTATATAATTTATGGAGCTGACCTCTATAAAATACTTATTGATTACAAGTGTTTGAAACTTGTTGATTACAAGTATGAGCTGATGGAGCTCAGACTTTATATGATTTATAGAGCTGAGCTCCATAGAATATTTGTTGATAACAAGTAACTAAAGCTTGTTGATTACAAGCATGACTTGATAGAGCTTAGCCTTCATATGATTATGGAGTTGAGTTCATAAGAATACGTATTAATTAAGCATAAGTTGATGAAGCTCAGCCTTCATATGATTTATGGAGCTGACCTCCATAGAATATTTGTTGATCACAAGTATCTGAAACTTGTTGATTACAAGAATGAGTTGATGGAGCTCAACCTTCATATAATTTATGAAGTTGACCTCCTAGAATACTTGTTGATTACAAGTATTTAAAGCTTGTTGATTATAAGTATAAGGTGATGGAGTTCATCCTTTAGAAGAGCTCATTGATTAAGAGTTGTGAAAAAATCATTGATGATGAGTTGTGACAAGCTCATTGAAGACGAGTTATGATGAGCTCATTAATGAGCCATGATGAGATCATTAATTATGAGTATGAAGAGTTCATTGATTATGAGTTGAGAAGGGTTCTTTAATTATAAGTCGAAAAAGCTCATTAATTATGAGTGGGGAATAGCTCATTGATTATGAGCTGATATGAGCCCATCTGGATTGAAAAAGCTCATTGATTATGAGTTAAGACTATTTATGAGCCTATCCAGCTGGATTTCTTGAATATCTAATTGAATGATCGGGGATCTGACCTTTAGAGGTGGATTTGAGTTGAACTTACTCTATATAACCTAACTACTTTAATTCAGTTAAAGTAAAGGGGATTGACTGATGTGGTTTAAACTAGACTTAGTCATTAAACCTAATTATATTGGCCACATTCTAAGTATTTGGGCTTAGCTCTTCCTAAGAAAGCTGACCTAAGGAAGTTTGACTTGATATAAATCTATCAAATGTGCCATAAATCAGACCTAAATACTTAGATAGGTCTGAGTTGACTTGCCATCTAAAATGACCTAGATATGAGCTGACCAAGATTATCTGAGTTGACCTAATAGGCCTGCTTTACTAAGCTGACTTGGTAGGTTTGTTTTACTTGAATTCACTTTTGTTCATCATGCATCTAAGAAAATCCAAGATATTTTTGGAGATCTGATAAGGAAATAGAATCCTCCCTAAACTAGCTTTTGGATTCTCTTTAAATAACCCTTCATTTATGCTTATCTACAAGATATTATCTTAAATTGGTGTATATTTGTAAGGGAATCAATTCCTAATGGGATTTAACTACTTTTACACATATATATACCTTTAGGTAAAGGTACGTTTATTGCATTTGATATTCCATTTTATGCATATTTCTGCCTACATTACAGCATTATTCTTAATTATTATCCTCGATCGCATACTGACTTAAGCATTAGAGAATTTTTTTTGGGCAACCCCCAGTATCCTTATCTCCTATTTTGTAGATATTCGTGGGCAAAAATGTTAGAGTAAGTGTCCAGCGAGCCAACTAGTGGCGAGCTTTTATACTCTGGTAAGAACAATCTTATTCATGATTTTTATTAATAAAAGACAACTAAAAAAGACATGGGAATTTTGGGGCGTAACATTCTTTTTCTAATCACTAATTATATTAGCAATTAGATAAAATCCTTAGATCATAAATAGCTATGGGGCATGGTCGCACATATAATAGCGATCATGGAACATGTTTCTATTGTTTTGATCTTAAACTTATTCCTAGTTGGGTGTTCATTAAGACGGGTCATCTGTAAGCTTGATAGACTTACACATACAATGCATGCTTGAAAGGATGATGTCTCTTCCATATGCATCGGCATGGGATGTAAGCACATATGTGTGAGTGCTTGTTGGGGAACAAGTGCATCAAACTAGCTCACAGGAAATTCTCAATTGAAAATATTGTTTCAAGAATTTTCTAATTACAATAGTATGTTAACTAGTCCTTAGACTTGAGGTATTTTTCAATTGCATGACAATCATAAGGGATTTATGACTTGGGTATATAATCTTCATGTATAGTAGTCAATGAGTGAACAACAAATGATCCGTCACCTATCTGGTTGAATAGGTGAATTTTCTATATTTTAATAGTCATTGATCCCGAAAACCTTGACCAAAATAGGATGGATACCAGACGTAGGATTTTTCTAGTGATTCATCAATGTGACTTGAAATGAAATTACAGTTAATAAGTCAAAATAGGATTTTAACTAATAATTCACACCCTAGACTTAATCGTGATGGAAGGACCATATTTGCATGTACTCATAATCGAAATAAGTTCACTTAATATTCATCTAAGACTAGGTACTCAAGATGCACTGTTAGGTGCTTCCGTTGACTTGTGAGATTCTTGAAATTAAGGAATTAATTACATGCAGATTAATTAATCAAAATATTTAATATATTCATAAATTGCAAAGTCACTACTATGTTAGTTGTAAACTTAAGAGGTCACACACAAAACGGGATAGTCCATCTCTAATCTATTTCTATGATCCAAGGTGTTGGATTAAGTTAATTAATAGAAACTAATTATCTTAAACTATAATTAATTTAAGAAGTTAAATTAATTCATCCAGTTAAATTATAAAATTATTTAATTGGGCTTAATATGATTAGGTGCTCTTGAAAGTGAATTAATTATTAGATTGGATCATTAATTAATATGCTTTAAATTAATTTAAAGAGTTAAAATTAATTTAATCAATTAAAGTAATAGAGATTAATTTAATTGGGCCTAATTTAATTAAGTTTCCTCTTGAAATCAATTAATTAATTAACTTGGATTTGATTAATTGTTTGAGATCAATTAATTGAACCTTTAATTAATTAAAAGTTCAAGCCCATATTTTAACTAGGAGTCTTGGATAGCAATATACAGTTAAAATTAGGAAAGCATAGGATAAACAGTAAAAGAGGGAGAATCCTAATTAGATTAAAGTTGGACCTCAATGGTGTATTTATATACACTTGAGGGGCCCAAAATTTCAAAAAAAAAAAAATATCCATTGAAAGATCGGCCACCCCATCTCCCATTTTTGTCTCAAGTCTTATCTTCTCCTGCACACAAAAAGGTTACTTATCAATTCAATTCTCTAAACACAAATTATTTTTTGAATTGAATTGCACTCTCAGTTTTATATTAGGGACAAGAACTTTGATTCACCAGTAAAGATCAAATGTTTCATGACTTACCCGGTGCGTGGATACACTTGGAGGAAAGACAATTCGATTTCTTACAAATCAATTTTAATTGGGCTGTTAGATGGATATAGTCATTCTCATTGAGAGACCTAACTTTATACTCACTTTATATGAGTATAATATGCCTCCAATATACATATTTATTTGGTGAAGAATATTAGGTTACTTGTGGTTCAACTTTAAAAACTTACGAGAGAGACGACGTTGATACACCTACCTAACATTGTCTTTATTATTTATATTTAAATTTGAACTCCAATTGATCAATAATGATCCCTAATCAATATACATAAATTTATATTTATCATGACAATAAATTGAGAGATCACCATAAAAATATTTCATAAATTATGTCATATAAACTAACTTAGGGAAACTTAAATTACAAAAATAGTTTATAAACATAAGATAACTCATATACTGGGCTTGATAACGCACAAAAATATTTTCAATGAAATACTATTCCAACATAATAAGAATTCGCTGGTGAAGTCCAATATTTTAGATAATTTAGGTGATCAAATGCACAACTTTTGGGGTTAAAATGCAAAGTACAACTTTAGAGTATGTCTCAATACAAATTGGAAATTATCCACATATTTTCATCAGTTTTGTGTTTTTGCATGCTTGCTTTAAGATTGAACATTCTATTTGGCAGCTATGATGGAATTTTTTATGATACATAATGAATTTAGCTTCCTACCAAACAGTAATTTTTTTATTTTTTTTTAAGAAGATGTGCCTCGTGCTTCGATAATAATTATAAGGGGAAAAACAAAAGAATAAAACAAAGTCCATCAACAATTAATCACGCTTCTCTATATCCATATACGCTAAGTTTATAAATTAATAATTATAAGAGAAAAAACAAAAATATAAAATAAAGTCCATCAACAATTAATTACGGAGTTCTATTTCAAAGAATGGTTCATCTTTTGTTTCAAAATTATCAATACACGCTAAGTGTATAAATTGATATTATCAATATATACTTGATATGTAGATATGATATTAAAATATAAGATAAAACATCATTTGAAATAAATAATTTAATTTTAAAAAAATATAATTTTGGCCTATAAGTTTTCAAATTTTTTATTATAAATATTATTGTATTATTTATTATATTGTATTGTATTTATTATCTATCACGTAAAAAAAAATTTATATATAATATACTCATAATAATAATTAATGCAATACAAAATATTTATAATAAAAGATTCTTTAATGAATTCCCAAAAATAACATCCATTAAAATCTCACCGCAAAATTTAGGGATCATCACATTCTCACTGTCAGAGACAGGATAATTATGTCCACGAAGTGGTTCCCATTTCCACCGAACTTTATAAATGTTGTCTATCTGCATTTGGATCGTACTCCTTTAATTACAGAAAAGAAGAAAAGAAATTCTATCTTCTTTAGTTAATCCTAATAATATGGTGACAGGTGCTCATTTACAGTGTTTTGTCCTCTAACTTTGAGTATTCATTATTAAAGAAATTTAGATAATAAAAAAAAAACATTTAGATGGAGGAAGTTTTTTGACGGGCATACTTTAAATTAGGCCACAAGTCATCCAGCCTCATTCTAATAAGGCATTTAAATTCAAGTCACGTAAAAAATTCATGCTGTCGACAGACATTAAATACTAATATGCATTAAAAATTCATGCGACTCATGTCACACTTAAATTTTTTTTTTTTTTATTTATCATGTATGCAATTTATTTACTCAATTCCAACTTTAACTTTATTTTTGTTTTATGAAACACTCACATATTTAAGCGTTGAAAGAATTTTTTTGGAATACTCTCAAGAACCCTGTAACGATTTGATTTTGTTGCAAACAGCACGGGAAATGTTCATTCATCTCTTATAAGTAGCATATATTTGTTCTAAAAAAATCATGATTTAATTGTAAAAATAGGTGGATCGGAATTCAAGATAGATGTTGCAAAAGAAAGATTGGAAAAACAAATTTTTGTGGTCAAATAAACTTCTTGAGGTCCCCACCGAAGATCAATATAGAGAGCACGAATGCTTTTCAGCTTAAAAAAGATTTTTGCAACAAAAGGTTAAATTTTAGGGTATAATTGCTTGTTCTTTCTTTTTGTTTATTTTTATTTTGAAAAAAAAATAGTAAGAAAAAATTATTTTGAAAAAGAAAGAATAAATTTTAAAAGTGTGATTGGATATAGAAATAAAATGTAATGATTACAATTGATGTGATTTTTTATTTTTGTGAAATGATGATTGGATATAAGAATATTTATAAAAAAAATTATAAAATATTGTTTGAATATGAAATTTTTTTTGAAAAAAATTATATAATATTTTTTAAAATAGAATTTTTTTATGGTAAGCATGTAATTTGTTTGACGGAACAAATTGCATATGATATTATTCTTTTAGCATTAGTTCAATAATAGTGTATTTATGTATCAATTTAAGTTCATTGCTTCGAACATATGTTGAGGGGACATATATAAATATTACATACATATATATATGATATATATACATAAATTGATATATATTGAAGGATATGAACTTCATATATGCACAAATATATGTGTGTGTATATATATAGAGAGATGAATAAGTTACAAATTAGCTCATGTGTTTTGGTGAAAATGCGCAAGACTTTTATTAATATTAATAAAAATTAATTAGTTTATTTTGATGTTTATATATTAAATTCTAATATTTTTAATTATATTTTATTAAGTACAATTTTATATGTAATCTTTTTCTTCAATAAAGAGTTAAAATAAAAAATAATGATATATTACACCATCTATTTTTAAACTTATTAACTAATATTTCTAACCATAAATTCTTGATTATTTGTAAAAATCGAAAGTCTTAAATAATATTTTTATTTTTAATTTATTTTGATAAATAATATTCATATTATTTATAAAAGTTAAAAAAACTACATTTCATCTTTGTGATATTCTTTTAATTTATTTAGACTTAATTATTACAAATTTTGTTCTATTTCTAATAATAAACCAAATTAAATCTTTTTGTATAATTCTTTTTGCCATTTTTTTTCTTTATCTTTTATCTTTCTTCTTCTTCTTCATTCCTTCAACCACAACCGCCACCATCACCCACACCGGCGATCACCACCACTCACACCGCCCCCTCCTCCTCCTCCTTGTCCTCCCATTTTATATATATATATATATATATATATATTAAAACTCTAACAAGAGATATTATATCTGATAAGGTGTGATCATGTAACCAAAAGTCAAGCTCAAAACCTCCTCCTCCACCCCCGGCACCGCCGTATCATCCACTGTTACCGGCACCACCACACAAAGGACATTTTCTAGCCATATGCTAGTCTTACCGCACTTGAAACAGTCGTTACCTCCACCACCATCACCGCCATAACCTCTACCTCCGTTGTATCCTCCTCCCCAAAATCGTGACCACCATCTCCGCTTGAACCAAATATAGGCAAAATGGGTCTCAAACCAACACCAAGTTCATAATCTGTTCGGACCTATAAAAAGTCTAGGTAGTGAAGCAACGACAGCCAAAACCCCCACGCCGGCTATTGAAGCTAAGCCGGAAAAAAAAAATCATTCACAAATCATTTCTGTCAAGAAAATGGCCAAATTTTTTGGTCAAAAATGAAGTGTGACTAATATTAGGCAATTGTCAATTAAGGTGTCTAACCTAATTTCTTGCCTAAATTCCATCAACCCATATTTTTTGAAACCTATATAAACCCCCCTAACTCTCATTTGTATAGCATCCCAAAATTAGAGAATTAGAGAGAGTTTGAGAGAAAAGCTTTAGAGAAAAGCTTGTGAAAGAATTTTGTGAAGAAAAATTCTTGTGAGGGTTGTGAGGTGTAAGTGTTGTAAACATTTGTAAATTTTCTTCTTTTAGTAAAATTATCTGCAGCAGGTACGGAGACGAAGGCATTATTGGCCGAACTCCATTATTAAATCTGTGTGTGTTTTTCATTCTCACTAATCTGATTTATCGAGAATTTTCATAATTTCCCAATAATTGGTATCAGAGCTCCAGGAATAGTCAGAAACAATCCGGAGGAAGTCAGATTCGAGTGGGAGCGATGGCCACAGATGAAGGGAATGTGAAACTCGAGAAATTCGATGGCGTAGATTTTGGGTTTTGGAAAATGCAGATAGAGGATTATCTGTATCAAAGAAACCTGTATCAACCTCTCTTTGGGAAGAAGCCAGATGCTATGAAGGAAGAAGATTAGAATCTTCTCGATAGACAAGCCCTTGGAGTTATCCGATTGACGTTATCCCACAATGTTGCTTTCAACATAGCAAAGGAAGGCAGGTCTCATGGCGGCTCTCTCCAGTATGTATGAAAAGCCATCGGCCTCAAATAAAGTTCACTTGATGAGGCGTTTGTTCAATATACGGATGACAGAAGGCGCATCAGTAGCTCAACATCTCAATGAACTAAACACAGTCACAACCCAATTGAGTTCAGTTGGAATTGAATTCGATGAAAAAGTACGAGCATTAATACTTTTGTCTTCTCTACCAAAAAGCTGGAATGCTACTGTCACGGCTGTGAGTAGCTCGTCGGGAAGCAATAAATTGAAATTTGACAATGTTCATGATCTGGTTCTCAGTGAAGAGATCCGACGGAGAGAATCGGGTGAATCATCAACCTCTTCAGTTTTACATACAGAGTCAAGAGGAAGAAATTCAAGCAGAGGGAATGGACGTGGCAGATCAAACTACCATGGTAGATCAAATGACATGAGGTACAAATCCAGGAATCTCAGTAATTCTCATAACTTGAAAACCATTGAGTGTTGGAACTGCGGGAAGACCGGGCACTACAAAAATCAATGCAAGAATGCACCAATGGACCAAGAGGCGAAGGCAGAAACAAATGTTACTTCCACCTCAAGAGGAGATGATGCGTTGATATGCTCTTTAGAGAGTAAGGAAGAGTCTTGGGTATTAGACTCTGGAGCATTGATAAGTGCATATTTTTACATATTTTAGATCAAATCCTTTATACTTTTCTTGCTTTATTCTTGTTAATATTCTTGTTTTATTAATGTTTTGTGTTAGGGAATAAATGGAAGCATGTTTTCAGACTTGTGCAGTTTTTGTAATTTGAGCATAACTTCATGATCAAAAGCTCTATGGACCTGAAGCTTATTTCATTTGAAAGACAAGAGATAGAGGTACAACTTTTATGTTGGAGGCTCAGCCCAATTCAGTCTTTATGATAACAGAAAATTCATCCAAGTAATTACACAAAATGGATCACCAAAATTCGGATCAGAGTTCAGCCCAGTATTGACTTATTTTACCAATTCGGTTATATATCTTGAGCCCAAATTTATTTTGGTCTGAAATTCGGATATGTTATATCCAAGAGGTAAATAAACAAGTTTGCTGAAGACAAGATGGTGTGAAAATGTGTCGAAATGGTAAAACCATAGGCTGCAAGTTGCTGCTGATGTTACAGGGCGGCTCTTGGACATGACTCAGTAATTTGACCATATCTCCTTCATCCGATCGCCAAATTTGACAAAAGATATATGAAAATATATCAGCGTTGAAAGATATACAATTTTTGTTCTTCATATATCTTCAAAATCTGTCTGTATCTGATCGAAAAATGTAATTCAATTCAGTGGATGAGAAATTTGTGTAACAACTTACCAACTCTTGTCAACTAGCATACCACTTGATTAACCCCTCCATTATTTGTTTGGCCTCTAACTTACTCCAAGTACTATAAATAGGCCATGTATTCAGCTTGTAAAGGAGAGGGGGGTAGAGGGTTTCTTTAGGCTAAGTTATCTAGTTTGTATGTTTTCTAGTATTGTAAGTTTTCTAGTAGTAATAGAAATGCATTCTCTAGTTTCTCTTATATTTTTAGTCTTTGTTACTTTTATTATGTCTTTCTAAATTTTATTTTGCTGAGGAAAAAGGGTGAATCTCTTGATGGAGGAAGAGAAATGGTTATAAGGGTAGAAATTGTTTAAGTATGTTGTATTATTATTATTATTTTTGATCTAAACCCTACTTATTTTTGTGGTGATTCTTGATTTATGTATCTCCAATGGCACAACAAATACTTGGGTTCATTTAGCGTATTGTACGGTTTTACCCCACCGACTGCTAATGTGAAACCTTAATTTGTTGTTGACGAAGGAGTACATAAATGCTTGATCCCATAAATAAGTGTTGGCGTTAAGAGATAATTTGCAATAGTAAGACAATATCATGATTACCTTATTGCATGAGTTACTTGATAATATCTTCCCATTGGAACCTTCATTATGTATGGATTCCAATTGTGGCAATTAATAGAGGTAAAAAGAATAAATAACCATTTATCTATCCAAAACTCAAGAGTGGATCCCTAATCCTCAGTACTTTTATTACTTCGGTTTTTTTTTTAGTTACATCATACATTAATTGTTCATATATTTTTGATTCACATAAACTCCATCTTTTTATAAATATAAACTTGAATTCTTCAAACAACTTCCCTGTGGATCGACCTCGGACTCACGAGAAATTTATTACTTACTACAACCTGCACTTGGGTTTGCAACCTTAAAGTTGTAGCAAGTTTTTGAGCATCATTCCATGCTACTTCGCAGAAAGAATTCTTTGAGAGGTATGTCCCCGGAAACTTTGGAAAAGTATATCTTGGTGATGATCAACCATGTGCTATTGTTGTCAAAGGTGTAGTGAAGATTAAGTTGAACGGGTCTGTTTGGGAGCTGAAGGATGTCAGACATATCCCTGACCTGATAAAGAATTTAATCTCAGTAGGGCACTTGGCTAGCGAAGGCTACACTACGATATTCCATGGTGATGATTGGAAGAATTCAAAGGGTGCAATGACGGTTGCTCGAGGCAAGAAGAGTGGCACTCTTTACATGACAGCAGGAGCACGCTGTTCGATTGCAGTTGCAACAGACAATGAAACTCCAAATCTGTGGCACCAGAGGCTAGGCCACATGAGTGAAAAAGGGATGAAAATTATGCACTCAAAGGGGAAACTTCCAGGTCTACAGTCAGTTGAGATAGACATGTGCGAAGATTGCATACTTGGAAAGCAGAAGAAGGTCAGCTTTCAAACAAATAGCAGAACCCCAAAAGAAAGAAAGGCTAGAGCTCGTTCACTCTGATGTTTGGGGACCAACAATCATCTCATCCATTGGTGGAAAACACTACTTCGTAACTTTCATAGATGATCACTCTCGGAAGGTATGGGTTTACTTTCTAA